>JALIGU010000002.1:39019494-39636767 GCA_023053565.1 Aquilegia eximia
TTGGTAACTTATACCAATAGGTTACAATTTTTTTTTTTGTTTTTTTTATGTCAAATAGAAATTTTATTGTAATTTTTTTCATGGATAAAGGTATTTTAGTGATTTTAGCCAAAGTAATGGGATTTCAGTACTTTAAATAGGTGAAATTGTATTATGGTTATTTGATGTTAAATTGGGTATTCTGATAATTTTATGTGACATACGGGATATTTTGGTGATTTTTTATCAAATAATGGGTATTTTTTTAATATTCATTGATCAGAAAAAGGTATTTATAATTTTGGATAATTGAAATAAAAAAAAAAAAAGCTATAAGTATTATTAGGCCAAATAAGTTTTTAAATAGTTATTGGACTTAACGTGAAATTATATTATGAGCTATTGGGCTTAAACCATATTTATACGGCATACAATACGTAGGAACAGGTGTCACAACTTTTGTTACTGTCTTACTAGAGACCAAGACTTACGGTGATGTCACTCGATCTTCTCTTTTTATAGTAGTTTAGATACTAAGTAATTTTAAATGTATTTAAGTTGATTTTTAATTTACCTCACTTACCTAAATGATGTGATAATCTTTGATTAATGTCTGGAACTAATACTTAGGTTATTAATCCAACCGATCAAATTGAGTTTAAACAAGCCCGATTAAATAGCTAAGTTCGTTAAATAATGTCAGTTGTTATACTCATAGGAGGACTTTGATTTGTAAGAGTTGTACATTTAATATGCAACGATTTTTGGTTAAAGGTTACTCTCTTCACAAGTGTACTTTCTCATTCATTGAAAACCACTTGGTTATGGTTATCTCATTAGTAATACAACTGATGTGAAAATCAATACTCTCTTCAATTGTACTTTCTCATTCATTGAAAACCACTTGGTTATGGTTATCTCATTAGTCATGACAACTAATGTGAAAATCAATTTCTTTGGAATTCGTTTAAGGGAGATTTAGAGATACCTTCCAGATTTGAAAATCATTAGAGATACCCCTATTTTCTCATTTGAAGCCGGTTAACCAAGTTGTTGACCATGGTCTGATCAGTTTTTAAATATTTATGACTGAAATACCCCTCCACGTAGATTTAATCTCATTAATTGATAATTATTAAACATCCACCATCTCTAACCCCAAATCCCACCACCACCACCACTCATTCACCTCCACCACCACCACCACCACCACTCATTCATCTCCACCATTAGCATACTAAAACTACCACCATTTGTGTGATTAATAATGGTAGACTTTGTCTTTAAAAATAATTAAAGTATTTTAAAAATGTGATGAAGAAAATGGTGGGTATGGGATTGGGTTTAGAAGAGATGTTGATGGGGTGTGAAGATTAAAGCAATGATGATGGAATGTGAAGAATGTGAGATTGTGTTAATGATATAGTGTAAAAATTAATGGTGATGGGGTGGGATTGTGTGAAGATGGTGGTGGTGGGATTTTATAGATGGTAGTAATAAATGGTTG
Organism: Aquilegia eximia; assembly: GCA_023053565.1. NCBI lineage: Eukaryota > Viridiplantae > Streptophyta > Magnoliopsida > Ranunculales > Ranunculaceae > Aquilegia > Aquilegia eximia. The sequence goes on from JALIGU010000002.1 coordinate 39,020,981, forward strand.
GTGGTAGTGGTGGTGGTGGTAATGGAGTGTTAAGGGTTGTTATGGTGGCGGTGGTTGGGTTGTGGAAGTGGTGGAGTTAAGGAATTGGAGATGGTGGTAGTGGGTGGTGGTAGTTAAGGATGGAAGTGGTGGTTGTTTAGAAAAGAAAGATGGAAGAAAGTTATGATCTCGACCATCGATTTTGGATGGCTAAAGATAGATTTAGCTTTTGGATAGTGGAGATTAATTCAATTAATAATGGGTGACATATTATTTTTATGATGAATGGTATTCTCGTCAATATAAAAAAAATATTGGTCAATGGCTTGGTTGACCGGCTTTAAAAATAAGAAAATGAGGATACTCTAATGATTTTCAAATCTGGGGGTATCTCAAAGAGTTCAAAGTTTTTCGGGGGTATCTCTAAATCCCCCTTCGTTTAATGATTGTAGTTAATTAACAATTTCAAGGAATAACACAAAAATTGAGAACATGCAAACTACAAACTGCACTGCAAGTTTTTTATGAATAATAAACCTAATTTTCTTCGAATCTATTCATTTGAACCAGTATTCATCAGGGTTTTTTAGTTAGCAAGCATGTTTTTAACAAGATCAGTAACTCAAAGCATTCATCATGTTGCTACCTATTATTTTCTGCACTCATCTCTTTTAAGGAGCCCAATTGCTTCCGACTTCTAAGACACAATTCTATTTATTTATATGATTCATTTCAAACCTTTATACACTCTTATTATGTATTAAAATTAAGTAAGCAATTAACCTAACAAAAATATGGGACAAAATATTGATAAAATATATTATAATATATGCCAATCGTGTCTCTAAATCCTACCTAGTAGATGAAAAATCTCTTGAAAAATCTTCAAGAGATCGAGAGACAAAACTCGCAAGAGAAAAGTAACGAATAAAGTCCATGACTCCATGATTGGTTTAAGGTACAAAGTATTGTTGGCAATTTTAATAGGGAGTCGGTATCCAACCCCCCAAATTAGTAATTATACCCCACTAAACAAATTTAATAATACGTAATATATCCAAAAAAAAATTAGTAGATACACCCCACAAATTCTTCATCTTTGTTATTTCTTCTCTCTACACATTTTTTCCGATAAAGTAGCTATTTTGGTCCACAAACTTTCACCAAATTTTTATTTGAGTCCACAAAGTTGTATCTGGTCAATTTGGTCTGCAAAGTTTTATTCTGTTTGCAATTTGGTCTCAGGTTAAGTCTCCGTTTCAGATCACTTAACAAAGGGTGATTTGACAGTAAAATCCTACGTTAAATTTATTTATTTATTTATTTATTTATTTTTTGTGACATGTCAGCATATGAGAAGCTCGTAGGATTTTAAGTATAAATTTAACTGAACACGTAGGATTTTAACTGCCAAATCACCCTCTCTGTTAAGTGATCCGAAACAGAGATTTAACCTGAAACTAAATTGCAAACGGAATTAAATTTTGCAGACCAAATTGACGAGATACAAGTTTGTGGACTCAAGTGAAAATTTGGTGAAAGTTTGTGGACCAAAGTAGCTAATTTATCCATTTTTTTTCTTTCCTTTCATTTCATCTTGTTTTTTTAGTAAATTATAATTATCTTGTATTGAAATATGTAAAATAAATTACTTTCTTTGAAAGATTATTTTGGGTAAAAACTTTGGTTGGAATGTAAAAAGAATACCTAATTCAAACTTGATTGAAAGCTTTCGATCTAAAAATTGTCACAACTATCAAAATCAACAATCTATCTTAATATTATGTTCATTTTATACTTACAAAACAACTAAAATGTCACATATTTCGATTTCATAAACCCTAACTTAAACGGTTGAAGCAAACTATTCCTGTGTACGAAGGATTAAAGTCTTACGTAATACGTACGGTTAGACTTGACCGAATATGTTGTCGTTATACGGTTTTATGTTACGTTTACCATACGGTAGAGATAAACTGTTTTTGAATTATTTTGACGGTAACTTTAAACCGTTTGATATTATCTTTGACAATTTTGTTCAACTATTTGTTGTTTATTCAAAATCTCGAAACTATGTTTCATTATAACTTTTAATTATATTTTGTTTCCATCAAGAGTTCAAGACTTTATATGATAATTCCAAATACTTTGGACAAGGAAAAATTCTAATCAAAAGAGTTTTAGTGATAGATTTGAGAGAATCCATTAATTCAATAGAAATAAAGAGTTGTAATTAAAATATCCATTTAAATTATATTGAATGTATTTACTATATGGGGCATATTTACCAACTTGTCAAACATCGGTGAGGTGAATTTACCATTTAGTCTAATTACTAAACAATAGGGTTTGGATAACGGCTCTCTTTTAATATCATCAATAATATTTGTATTTTGTACAGTACTTGTTTGGGAAAATTGGCGATAACCCCCCACATTATGGTCACTCTTGGCAAGAACCCCCTCATTTGTCCATTTTTGGCGTTAACCCCCTAACCCCCCACTTCAGCAATTTATATGCCCACTATACCCCTGTCACATATTATTTGACTAACCCCCCAAACTTAAGTAACAGAAGTTCACTAACAGTCGTTAATCTCTGTTAACGGACCATATATTTGTGAAAAACCCCCGATAGTTAAAAACTTAAAAACAAAAGTAAAATCAACTCCAACTTACATGATCAACGTGGACGGGTATGTGAGAGTAAATTTTACGTTTTTGGTTTTCAGATTTTTTACTTTTCGGGGGGTTTAGGCAAATAGAAGTTCTGTTAACGGAGTTAACATCTGTTAGTAAACTTCTGTTAATGATAAATTAGGGGGTTTACTCAAATATGAGGGGTCAGGAGTAAACTGGGCAACACAAGATCTAATTTGGGGGGTTGGGGGTTAACGCCAAAAATGGACAAATGAAGGGGTTCTTACCAAAAGTGACCATAATGTGGGGGTTATCGCCAATTTTCCCTACTTGTTTTTCCTCAAATTTGATCCAAACGTCCAAAACCAAACTTTGCAAAATGCCTCAAACTTGAGTCTGGGTTTTGTATTATTGACAACCATAGGCTTTGGTTTTCTTGGGTGATTGATTCATTTGGTGTGGATTGTGGACCAAGTTTTCCCAAAAAGAGTGCCCCTTTCTGTCTTAGGCATTAATAGAGTCCTTCGAAGCTTTATTTAGCTGATTGGCCAAATAAGGAATTAAAGCTTTATTTGTAAATAAAGGTAGCTGTAAGTTTTGTTTAATGAAAGAAAGGTAGCTTCACTTTAATTTCCCTTTAATTTCCCAGCATTTGATGTGATTGCTTATAACTATCCCCATCTAGTGCACACATTTGTTACTTGGTTTACAAAATTTTGTGACCAATACAGTTCAAAATGCTGATTTGGGGTGAGATTTCAAATCTCGAAAGAAGAAAGAAAGCAAATTTTACGATATTTTGATACTAAAAACGAATATCCACAAATATCAACAGAATTTTGAACTATACTTGTATCCACTCGTAGAATTTTTTTTTACAATTTTTTTTTACATTGTTTACATGGACTCAACAAACAAACAAATTTTGCACCACCCATTTTTTTATTTTTTTTTTTGGTTGGCAAGCGAGGTTGAGGGGACCCCTACCCCTTTTAAATTACGTGTCAAAACTTATATCAACAATCAGCTGTTGACGTGTTTTGAACTTACAACCTCTCCACTTTGTGAGAGAGGTGCTACCATTGAGTCACAGGCTCATTCGCGCACTACCCATTCGAACTACATAATCAGTAGATGGGTGTTTTTTTAGCTTGGCTAGATCACTTCAAGGTGGCGAACTTGAAGGATGAAAGAAATGTTGTTTGAAGGAAGGAAGAAATATAGAACCCTTGACTTAAGTCTCCAAAGTCTAATATTAATTATACATTAAGAAATAGAGTAGGAATCGATTCCTATAATTTATGGATTTTTTTCGTAAATATACCAAAGAAATGTAAGTTTGCTTTCTTTCTCTGTTTTGATATTGTTGAAACTTGAGAGTACATTTTCTACATTTGCATTAAAATACATGCTTTAATGGGGTATAATTGTATACTGCACATTGGGTTAATAACACAGCTTGTGCTTACAATATAAAGTACAAGTCCTTATAAAGGTCTTCTATCAAATCGTACAATAATAATTGGTTGGTATCCAAAGAGTTCCTTTTTTGTAATAATCAAGAGATCCAGTCCTTAGTTTTAACATCCTGTCTCCTTAATACAAATTTCATGGTGACACAAACATATTACACTACATTCTTTGAGTGGCATTTGCATAGAAATATAGAATGCATATATCTCAGTATCACACATGTAAAAAGAGGTTGTGGACTAGAATTATAGGGTGTTTTGCGATATGTAATTTGTTATATAAGATTACCATACAAATTAAATAAAAAGACTTGTTTTAAGTCTCCTCTGAACTAGTACGAGATTTTCAATCAAGATTTATGAGATCATCTAACACAACTATTCACGCGTACTGAAATCTCAAAACAACCCAAATCACCTATGTCAGGGATATTGAAACCATAATGAATTGCTAATTAGATACATGTATAATTACATTTAAGTTGGGGAGTTGATTGTGATAAGTATATGGTTGCATAGTTGATGGAGTATATCAATTACATTTACATACTGATTTGGACAGAGTACATTACATTACATCACTTTATTCCTCCTGAACAAACTACAGAAATGCATTGCCCTTTAAAAAGTCTGCAACTACCTTGCCTGTGTTTCATTAAAAAACTGCAACTAGCCCTGTATTAGAGCGGACAGTAACTTCAGACTCATGAATGGTAACATGCATACACTTCTTTATTGAGGTAGGTCACAACACCCTCATCAACTTGAATTGAAACATGTGATGATGTGAATAACGTGGGGAAGTTATAATCTGGCAGACTGGTATAATGACTGCCCTAGTGTATCTACCTTGTTGAACTTCAGTTTTCCTTGTTGTGGACAAATTTATCTTGCATTCACTTGGATTTTTATTTTTTATTTTTCTGATACTTATACAATGCCGGTGTTTCATCCATGAAGGACCATTTCTGTCCCTCTAACAGGGGTACACAAAATCTGAACTGTATTTCCATTCAAAATTTATAAAATTTTTAGAAAAGAACATGCTTTCGCCTTTTAATAATGTACGATTACAATTAAATTATGTCGATTTTTTCTTTTAGTATGGAACGGATAACAGATCTGCCAGCAAACCGAAAATCAGAAAATTTGGATCATTACTCGATCAATGGGAACCGTGTCTCTTGCGATGGACCACAAAAAATGTTCACTTTATTTTCTAAAAATCATACCCTTGCTAAAGGGGTCCTTTTCGAAATAAACAAATTAGCAAATTTATATATCAGTTAGGGACCAGTAAGTAGATCAACTCAAATATGAATTGGAAGTGTTTCATTTAAGGATTCATATAAACCTAAATATGGAATCAAGACAAAAATATAATAAAAATCTGCAAAGGGATTTAATTTCTACTTTTTAGTACAAGCATTATCAATTTAATAGTGAAAGAAAGTTTAGAATAGTATGGTTTAGCATGCGCGACCACAGAGGAATAAGACTTCTGTTTGATAGGAACCTAACTGGTGGTCCAAGGAAATTATGTACCTTTAATTCTACATGTTCATAAGTACGAGACAATTTAATATACTTCAGATTTATTATTGAAATTAATGATATACTTTCAACCTCCATGTATTATACCAGTATATACCACATGTCAATTAATGTAAACTCTTTGCATGATATCGCTATCATCACTAGCTAAAAAAAGGTTTCATTCAAAAATTCAAGACATTTCACCATTGACATGTACTATAGATACACACCAAAAAATATCTAAATATCTGCATGTCTGTGTTCTTACTTCAGATATCTTTTAGAATGAGGACGTTTAGGGAGACATTGAATCAGCTGAATAGTGCTGAAAAACTTAATCCATGGGTCTGTTTGATTGGTCGTGGGAAAAATTCCCACATCAAACATTACCCCAGAAATTCCCAGATGCATGTTTGATTAGTAAAGTTGGGTCATGTAAAAATTCCATGATAAAAATATTTCTCATGAATCTTTTCTTGATCCACCCCTAAAAAAAATTCCCAAACTTGTAGGGGAATATTTTTTTGTCTAATCAAACAACTAAAATCTTTCCCACATAAAATTTTCCTTATGTTTTTATGTCTAATCAAATAACTAAAATCTTTCCCACATAAAATTTTTCTTGTGTTTTTATGTCCAATCAAACGACCCATTAGTGAGAATTATTTTATGTGGGAATATTTTCAACTATAAAAATTCCCACAAGTAATTATTCCCACCAATCAAACACACCCATGTCTCTCTCCTATGACAATAACTAACTTTTACTGTTTACATGTGTGGTTTTTTTACTTGAAACCCCTAGGCCATGAGATGGGGAACAGGGGACAGGAGGAGCAACTACCACACAAATACATTTGCAAATCGGAGTGGGAATACAACAAACAGTAGTCAATGGAGGAGTTGGATCATGACTGCCAACTGACTCCCAATGGATTAGTATGGTAAACGTTTCCATGGTGGCCTACAAGGAATGAGCAATCTTACTTATCAGTGTGCTACGAATAACACAAAGTCAGAGATAAAGTTGCCCTTGGCAAAGGCTTCTACGTGTATAAATAACTGCAGGGGAAAATCTGGATTACCTAGGGGAGTGAGTTGAGTGGTTAGTGCATAATATAAGCACTACTGATAGGGAAAAATGAGGTTAGGGTGATACTTAAATCGCATGTAGGCACAGAGGCCATATGGTGGCTGCCGAGCTCTTTTCATCTCACATTGATTGTACTGTTGGATCTATTTATGGATAGGTCATCATCACCTACAACATGTCAATCCTTCACCACAAATTATGGTACTGAAGAATATAAAAAATACCTACGATCATTCATGTTAGACGTAAGTATATAACATTATTGTGTAAATAGAATAGCCAATGATTCTATATATGTTAGGGTAGGCTATATGCCTTGTTATTTTATTGTCAGTACAAATTTTATTTGTATTGGATTCAGTCTGGTACGGTAGAATTGTGGCAATCATTAGAATTTGAAGCAACAACATATACTATCATGGCTGATTAAGGACAACCTCGCTGGTAGGTATCGCTACAAGAAAATATATTTCTGACCTCAAACCATCCAACCAGGGATGAAACCATTGATGTTTTGAGCTGGTGCTGCAACTGTAATCTGTTCTGGACCCACATGGTTGTAACTATAACTATGAAAAAAAAAAAAGATGGAAAGAATAAAAGACTAGTTATACGCCATCTCAATTACTTAATAAAAATATGGTTTTGCTTAATGAACGGAATGAAGAAAGTTTACCCAACATGCAATGTTGAATTGCATCCCAAAGGCTGGAAAAATTCCTCAGATTGAGCAGGTTGACGGCAATATGGAATGTTCTGTTCACCAGATGCCCATGGTAGTCTAAGGGCATTTTCTGCAATGCGCTCATCTAGCTGGAATGTCAATGCAAGGCTAATGGTAATCAGAAACAAATCATTAATTTCATACCATTTTTGAACATGTATGTTCAATTGTAAGAAGACCTATTCTGATAAACTTAGTGGCAAAAAAACGTTACAACCATAAAGACATTCTTTTTTTTTTTTAGATATAAATTTTCATTTTTAAATAGGGCAAGAGAAAACAGAACAGCATGCTAAATCATCTGTCACCCAGGCTTCCACATGCATTAAACTAGTTCAAATGAACAATGTTGATTAGGTGATGCAGAATTGCAGATTTCATGTAAGGAAGAGGCTTTGAACAGTATGAAACTTCCACAATGTATTTAATCTGGAAAAGAGTGCCACGTTAAATTACCTTTCTTCTTAAAGAACTGTTTGCCTCTTCTAAAACTTGCTCCTACATTTAGAGGACAACTTATTTAGCATAGAAAATGGAAACGTAAGCAAGTATACTTCTATACCAATTTCATTACCTTCCCTTGAAGATCAGAAAGCTGATCGAGCATAATTTGAGTCTGCAAATGTTAAAATATTAGTCAGAAAAAGTCTCAGCTTGAGATATTTTAAAAGACGAGGACTTCTGACTGTAGAAACATAAAGAAAAGAGTTTGGTTAACACAAATCAATATCTGGTGGTTTTGGAGCAGACTAAGAAGTTGTTTGGATGGGCAACAACTTACAAAGAGAGAAATTAAAATCAGCATGGATATAACTGGAACCGAAGTTATACAAGATAATGGTAATAAGCATATTGAAAATCTGATACCTTGGTACACCTAATTTGTTTTAGCGACATATCCAGTTGATGCTCAAGTTGATCAAGCTCCTTAGTACTTAATGAGCCCAACTCTTCCCCAAGAAGGTTCCTATTATTCCAGGTTTAAGATAACATGGTGAATGTGTCACCATTGGCTATAAAAATATTGCATTTTAGAAAATGAAGTACATACTTAAATTGTGAAACTACGCATCGAAAAACTGAACATAACAAGAATATCACCAATTAGGACTACCTCTGAGATTGTTGTAGAATTTCAACTCTTGCTTTTAGCCTCAAATATTCTTGGTAGTTGTTCTGTTGCAAAACAAGGCAATGATTAGAAGGATTTACTTGTTTTTTGAGCTAATGAAAAAGTTACACAAAATAGCTAAAATTGATAAAAAATATAACGTACTATACCACTTTTTCCCATTAATATAATGTACAAAAAAACTGACCAAACAATGTTTGTACTTTCATTTTGTTTCTACGTTATACAATCTGTTAAAATGAAGCTAACAGATTGCTTACATGTACACAATTTTCTGACGTGGTTTTATCTAATTAATGAATATGTTGAAGAAACATAACAAAAGTTTAAGTAATCCACGTGTTAGCAAATCTTGTTACCATATGGTTCGATCTCAACCGTCTAAATCGATTTTTCCTAAGGGCTAAAACCTGTTTTCATCTCCCACACTTTCATCTCCCAAAACTTAACAACAATGGAACCCCATGTTCAATTTTCATTCTTCAAACCTTAATTTCATAACAAATTGCCACAAAAGCATCAACACTTTCTCGACTTGTAAGATATCTCACTCTATAAAAGGTGGAAGAAGACATGGAAAGAAAATTGAACAAAAAATAAGAAGATGACGAAGCTTTTGATACACCAATATTAATAGAAGAGTTTGATTGTGAGGATGATAATGAAGACATAAAGCTAGAATTTAGAGATTAGAAAACTAGAGTTTCTGAAACTTTGATTTGGGGATAAATCGATTTGAGAAGAAGAAGTATACAATTGTTTATAAACAAAAAATCACGTGCCAATTTTGAACTACAAGAAATTATTATCAACTTTTATTTAATTAGAGAAAGCCACGTCAGAAAATTTTGTACATGTAAGCAATCTGTTAGCTTGTATAACGTAGAAACAAAATGAAAGTACAAACATTGTTTGGTCAGTTTTTTTGTACATTATATTAATCGGAAAAAGCGGTATAGTACGTTGTATTTTTTATCAATTTTACCTTACGAAATATAATCGAAATGCAAAATATGTTCGCAATCAAATTATGGCATATAGAACGAACAACAAAATTTTGTCATAATTATAACATTTTAGTTATGACAACAATTTGCCTCTCTTTTTTTTTTTCCAGATGGCAAGTAAGGGTTTGGCAAACTGCTTTCGCTTATTACGCAGGCATATTTTACTAATAGGTCACTGTACACATTTGGATAAAATTAAACAAAGATGATGTGCAGAAGATGATACAAATGATTTTGTTATGAGTGGCCTATATAATTGCCTCAACATATGATAAAGTCTGAGTTGGCAAATACAAACTAGGTCTATTTACCTGTGTTTCTTTGGCTGATGTGCTCGTTTCCAATGCTGCATAACTGGATTTTTGGTACTTATCAAGTGTCTTCAACATGCTAAAACAAAGAAAATACAAGAATTAAGACAAGCCCAAAGTGAAATATACACAGTAATTTGATAGTTGTACTTGATCACAGAAATTCCAAGCCACATTGAATTCCATAGTTAATACTTTTAAAGGATTCTTGTATTTTTTTTTTTTTTTTTTTTTTTGACTGAAGAAAACCATTACAGGGACAGGATCAGAGAATGAACTGCATCATTGTGAATAGTTCAAAACCCTACAATATATAGGCTGGCTACATGCTGATTCTCCCATGTATCAAGCCAGCTATGCCTTCCTTCATGCACAACAGATGCTCCTTAATTTGCTTGCAGGCAACTTAGCCACTTGGCCAGCTGCAGTGTTATCCTCTTCAAGTGGCATTGATGGTACACTGTTGCATGTTCCACTTACCCACTTGCCACCCCATCTTGAGCTTCCACGGTAGGTCACTTGTGTCAAATGCTTTCACTGCCCGTACTGAATCAGACTCCCCCAAAATAATCAACCAGTTACTACGTATAGCATGCAGTGTCAACAATTACTAAGATGGCTTCACATTCGGCCGTATAATTGATGGTGGACTCCCATTTTCTTCCAAAGTTTTGGTGAAAAGAATCTGCTGCGGTTGTGTTAATCCTGAATGTGGCTCTGAAACCAGATGGGACCTCGTTTTCCCATTGCAGTAAATTGTAGTTCAGACATTCATGATATAGTTATGTGTGTTAAAGCAGTTTTATAGTTTAGGCAACTTCGTATGAGTTAATCTTGCTACAGCGACGAGGATAGAAATAAACAGCTGAATCTATTCAAGATATTTCCTTAAATTTGGTATGCTACTTAAAATCTGTCAGCAACACAGTTTATGTTGAAAAGAACTGCAAATACAAATACTTGTTGAAAAAGTATATAAAATTTCCTATTCAAATCGAAAAGTAGATAACATATCTTTGACGTGGTTTTTTTCATCTTCTTAAAGTTATACCAAAGGTTACTTCATATTGCCACCTTTGTATAATCTAATAATCATCATGTCATTCCAAACGTGTGAATTCTTGCTCCATGTTAATAACATGGTGCAAGTCTTTTATTAAAAGACAATAACCTTGAGCCTCGAGGCATTGTCTCTTTTCTGGAATAAAAGATTGTCTCTTTTCTGGAATAAAAGAACACTACTGTCAATTACACTTACCTTTTCAGCTTCCGCCAAGTGACAACACGTCTACACTTAACTAAGAAACTATGGAATGAATAATATTATTATCAATCATATTGCTTATCAAAACATGACAAAGCTTATACATTATATGTTTTGCTTTCATTGAAAGATATTTGATTGTACAATAAAATTCAATCTATTAACTTTTGATACAAACAAATCTTCTTCAAATTTATTTAAACTGCCAGAGTCCTTTGTATTCTAATTTATATTTTGGGAAAGAAATATCAATAAGAGCCTATATAATATACATGCAGTTTAGCAAGGATATGAACACTAGTTCCATGACCCAAAAAAACTCATAGTACCAGCTTAAGATCACAACTTTTGATATAATACCACTAAATATGAGTAGGAACAACAATGCTTTTCTTGTAGAAAGGTAAGAGCAGCCTATATATCTGGAATTATCTTTGGTTAAATGGATAACAAATTTATCTTTTCTATTATTCCTATAATCTACCGGCCAAACCCCCAATGATAGGAGTGAAGGTGCTTTCTTCTAAAGTTAAAACCTTCTCTTGCTATACCGTAATCTAGTCTATTCCTGGGTGACTTGGTATGCCATATCTAAACATTTGAAGTGCTATCAATTGTAAGATTTGGCCCAAAATTTGAACCAATTAGTATCACCTCTTAAACTTTTTGTTGACAGGTCCAACTAGGAGCAATTTCCGTGGTGTATGAATAAACTTAGAACCTAGAGGCAGACGTTTTGGCATGTACACATCAGTTTTTCATACATTTTCGATTTCCTACTGTTGATCTGTTCCTTGGATACCATCTCTCAAATAAGTCAATAAATAGGCATCTTGTACTCGCAGCCACTTAACGGTTAACAAAAGAGGCTTGACCTTTAAAACTCATCGATTTCAATAATAACACAAACTACTGTAGAGCTTGATGCAAACTACCAATTTTTTTTAGGAATTCTCCTGAACAAGGATTTCAGTAATCAAATTTCAATCTTCAACACATCTAAGATGTATACACATTAGCATTTTCAACTTTTCAAAATTTACTATTTCCTGATTCATTGTAGTACACCTTCCTCCAAATTAAACTCAGTAACAAATTAGCCATGCATATTATCCCCATAAAAATGATCAAGCTTTTTTTTTTTTTTTTTTCTTAATACATCCATCTTCTCTCTCACAATAATTATAGGAAATTTTCAAATCTTAATGAGGAATAGAAACTTGAAGATATAATTTAGGCCATAGTTCACTCCGAAATGAGATCTGAGAACATATTTCTCAAACACTCTTCTCTCAAAAAGCCTAGAAAGAAAGTAACATAATCTGCACCTACAATCATCATCAACATCCTAAATTTAAAACTAATAGTACAGTAATTTTATGAAACAGTATGAATGTTTCAAAAAATCACAAAAATTAAATTATCCAAAATAACAAGCAATTACGAGCTTATTTAGCTGATCTATCTAGAGTTGTACACACAGCAAACCCTAGAAAAGATTTTGTTATTACAATGATTATGATTAATAATATATAAGTAGTTTAATAGTGAGTAATCAAATAAATCTCAAACAGATCTCTCTATATATATATCACAGAAAACGAGACACTTTGGAAACAAAACAAAAACATTTTCCTCAAAGCTATGAACAAGAATTACTAGTAGATCTATAAAAAAACCAATAAACATAAAAAGACAGATCAGTTCATATAGAAGAAGAAGAGGAAGAAGAAGAAGAAGAAGAAGAGAGAAAGAAAGAAAAAGTATATTATATGTAGCTACTAGGTAGCTAGCTAGTAGTAGTACTATACCTTGAAGTACTGCAGAACTCATAGAGTTTACCACGAGTAGAGAAGATAATGAGAGCAACTTCAGCATCACAAAGCACTGATAATTCATAAGCTTTCTTCAATAATCCATTTCTTCTTTTTGCAAATGTTACTTGACGATTTATCTTGTTTTCAATTCTCTTCAACTCTACTTTTCCTCTCCCCATTATTATTTCTCTCTCTCTCTTTTGATGTAGTTAAGAATCTGAAACCAAAGTGTACTGAGTTAAGTGGTTTGGTTTGATAAGGTGTTTTTTCTAGCTACTCTAGCTATTAATATAATTTTTGGTTAAGAGATCAGCTTGTTTTATAAACCATGAGTTTAATTTTTCCCACAAATAGAGAACACTCGAGAGAGAGAGAGAGAGAGAGAGAGAGAGAGAGAGAGAGAGAATTGGGTTTGGGGCAGAGATACTTTTTTTTATCTTCTACCTTGGCTTAGCTCAAAAGATCAAAGTCAGGGATGAATTGATGAATGTGTTCTTCACCACAAATAGAGAGAGAAGATGCTAATTTTTTTTTTTTTTTTTCACTTTTGCCCTATTTTAGTGTTGATTGCCATTTTATTAACAATACACTATGATATTTTCAGGGAATTTTGTTTGATTTGTTGACTTTTGTCTTTTGTAAATAAGAGTAAAAATTCTTGTGGAAACAAGAAAAAAGGGACTTGGAAGAATCACATTAATAAATTATTGGTGGTGTGTATTTAATATTTAATAACAAGTGTAAACAGTGTAGATGTCAACAACAACCTTAAAAACGATCACTTTTTAGGGGATATTATACGTGTCGAGTTCTAATTGGTTATTGGAAACATCAAAGTAAAGTTCTCTCAATTGACTTGACAAAAGCAAATTATGGGCCTGTTCAGCAAGTAAGCAGAATTTGGGAAGGAATTTCCTACAAAGTAGCCAAAGAAAAGGAGAAAGCTAATGTTCAGTAGTAATCCATTTCTTAATTTAAGAGTTCTTGGACCTTTGTCGAACGAGTCCTATGTTAACTGATAGAAAGTGGTTCCTATTCCTAATTGGCATCATGAATTATGATCGCTTGGTGTATTTCCAACCACAATAATATATTAACAAGGAATAAAAAAAAGTTTCCATCAAACTGTTTACAAGTACATGGTTTTGCACCGCCACATGGCAATATCAATAGTGACGGAGTATTATTGTAAAATAGGATAAAATATATGAGATAGCTACCACAAAACTTATTGAAGAAGGTAAGATAAAACTTCCTCAAGAAGCTATTAAGTGAACATGTGACATGTGTCACAACCGTGACCCTAGATCTAGTAAGGATCTATGGTCACCATGTTACACCTACTAGTATAAATAGAAGGTGATTTCCCACATAGAAAATGGTTAGTTATTCTATCTTCCCCCTACTATTTCTTTTATCTTTCATGAACAAAGGACTAACTTGATCGATGGAGTGCGTTCACCGGAACAACTCCAGTGAGTTCTTGCAGGTACAAGGAGTACAGAGAATGAGTCCATAGGGACCTTGACCATAACGGTGTAAGAAAAGTGGGCTTACAGAGGAGTCCATGGGGACCTTGACCATAACGGTTTAAGAAAAGTGGGTTTACATTTGGCGCTAGAAGAAGGGCTTGTGTTTCCTGACATTTAGATAAGGATTTAGATTTCAAATAAACAAAAGGTTACATTTTTCTTCAACAAAAATGTTATGGTTTCGCGGAATCCTTCATGCTGGGGGAGACATCAAGAGAAAGAAATATGTCACCATCACGATTTCCAGAGATTGTCGCAGTGATGTTATGGTTTCGCGGAATCCTTCATGCTGGGGGCGACATCAAGGGAAAGAAATATGTCACCATCACGGTTTCCATAGATTGCCACAAAGATGTTATGGTTTCGCGGAATTCTTCACCCTGGGGGCGACATCAATGTAGAGAAAGATGTCACCCTCACGGTTTCCATAGATCGCTACAGATGTTATGGTTTCGCGGAAACCTTCATGCTGGGGGCGACATAAAGGCAAAGAAAGATGTCACCCTCACGGTTTCCATAGATCGCTACATATGTTATGGTTTCGCGGAAACCTTCATGTTGGGGGCGACATAAAGGCAAAGAAAGATGTCACCGTCACGGTTTCCATAGATTGCCACAATGATGTTAGGGTTTCGCGGAAACCTTCATGCTGGGGGTGACATCAAGGCAAAGAAAGATGTGACCATCACGGTTTCCATAGATTGCAACAAAGATGTTATAGTTTCGCGAAATCTTTCATGTTGGGGGTGACATCAAGGCTGAGAAAGATGTCACCGTCACGGTTTCCAGAGATTGTCACAGTAATGTTATGGTTTCGCAGAATCCTTCATGCTAGGGGCGACATCAATGCAGAGACAGATGTCACCCTCACGGTTTCCATAGATCTCTACAAATGTTATGGTTTCGCGGAAACCTTTATGCTGGGGGCGACATAAAGGCAGAGAAGGATGTCACAATCACGGTTTCTAGAGATTGCCACAAAGATGTTATGGTTTCGCGGAATCCTTCGTGTTGGGGCGACATCAAGGCAGAGAAAGATGTCACTATCACGGTTTCCATAGATCGCCACAAATGTTATGGTTTCGCGGAAACCTTCATGCTGGGGGCGACATCAAGGCAGAGAAAGATGTCATAGTCACGGTTTCCAGAGATTGTCGCAGTGATGTTATGGTTTCGCGGAAACCTTTATACTAGGGGCGACATCAAAGTAGAGAAAGATGTCACGGTTTCCAGTGGTGTTATCGTATTGTGAAAACCTTCATACTAGGGGGGACATCAAAGCAGAGAAAGATGTCACGGTTTCCAGTGGTGTTATGGTATTGTGAAAACCTTCATACTAGGAGCTACATCAAGATAATGAAAGATGCTAGTCACAATCTACATAGCCCGACACAGTGATGGTATGGTTTCGTGGAAACCTTCATGCTGGGGGCGACATTGGTGACAATAAGGTAGTGAAAGATTTGTTCCCCCACATGCTAGAGTTACGGTCTCCCTAAGTAATGATCGCGGCTCCAATTATCGAGTGTAATCTCCAGTAGACTTTGAAGTGAACGTGAATATCCAAATAGAAACAGGTGGTCTCCAGGTATTCTCCAAATTGAAATGATTCAAATTTTCTTTTGTATGTGTCATTTTCATTTTCTTACTTTAATGAAATCATGCTTCACGGTTTACTTTTGTTTGTCCAAAATTAGAATTCAGTCTTTATTGATTCACGGTTTCCTCTCTAATCGCCTACGTTGCTCTGGCAATGACCATGCCAAAGGTACTGCTGGAATGCCCTGAATGGAAGCCAAGTCAAGGACTTGGAGGTGAGTAGTAAGGTAGGGAGTTGGGTTTAGCAAGCCGTCAGCTGTAATAGTGGCAACTCCCATGAACCTACTCGTTCCTCACGGGGATTGTGTTGCCAATGCCGTAAGATGCCCCTGGGGAAGAACCTTCACGGTTAGTGGAATGATAGTGTTAGACCACTAGCAATGTGACGACATGACTAGCTGGTATAACACAAAGATCATTCCACAAGTCTGGTTACTTGATATGCAAAGTTACTTAACGGATCCATGAAGAAAATGAGTCCACGGTTCTCAATCTCCAAAAATGCGAAAAAGAAAATGCAGATTATTCAAACTCCATGAGCCTAACGGATCCATAAAGAAAAGGAGTCCACGGTTTTCAATCTCCAAAAATGCGAAAAAGAAAATGCAGATTGTTCAAACTCCATGAGCCTAACGGATCCATAAAGAAAAGGAGTCCACGGTTCTCAATCTCCAAAAATACGAAAAAGAAAATGCAGATTGTTCAAACTCCATGAGCCTAACGACGCTATAAAGAAAAGGAGTCCACGGTTCTCAATCTCCAAAAATGCGAAAAAGAAAATGCAGATTGTTCAAACTCCATGAGCCTAACGGATCTATAAAGAAAAAGAGTCCACGGTTCTCACTCTAAAAATGCGAAAAAGAAAATGCAGATTGTTCAAACTCCATGAGCCTAACGACGCCATAAAGAAAAGGAGTCCACGGTTCTCAATCTCCAAAAATGCAGGAAAAAAAAAAAAAAATTCAGATTGTTCAAACTCCATGAGCCTAATAGATCCATAAAGAAAATGAGTCCACGGTTCTTACTAAAAAAAAATGCAAAAAAGAAAATGCAGATTATTCAAACTCCATGAGCCTAACGGATCCATAAAAAAAATGAGTCCACGGTTCACAGATTGCTCAAGCTTTAGAGAGATGAGTAGATGCCACCTTGTGATCTCGGTGGACGAAGACTTCACGGTTCTAGATTTATTCTTCTTTTTCAGTACCACCAACCGCGAGGTCTTTCAGATTGTTTGTTTAATTTAATTTAATTTTTTTTTTTTTGCGGGGAGGAGGGTGTTCCTCGTCCGATGAATCTTTATCGGAAACCCGCCAGAATGATCTCTTCAAATTAGATATGCTTAATAGCATGAAAAATATTTCTCATTTTAATGGTCACCGTTACATTGTGGATAACGGACCTGGGGGCGAGTACGATAAATATGTCATTTCTCTTTCTCAAAGAGATTCATTCTTGTTAATTCGGAGGCTTCTTGACATACGGAAAAAGAACTACGGTGGCTTGATCCCAATTTGGGTACGTAGGCAGCTACTCGGGTAGCACAGTCAATATTTTACTTTAGAAATCGTAAGCTCAGACAGATACGTGAAGGTTGTCACAAGTGATGATATGATATCAATAATTCAGTTTTCAACCGTGAACTTCGGTATATATGTAAACTCCGTCACATCCGAGATTAAAAAGAAAGAAACGTGAGATACACGGACCGAAAGCGCCTTAACTGGTGAGGAGACTCTCCCATAGTAATGATTTCTATGAGAATGGTTTCTCTGGACCGTAAGCACAGTGAAGGTAGACCTTCACAGCTAACGCTCCAGAGAGGGGGCGATGTAAGTACATGGTTCTACACCGCCACGTGGCAATATCAATAGTGACGGAGTATTATTGTAAAATAGGATAAGATACACGAGATAGCTACCACAAAACTTATTGAATAAGCTAAGATGAAACTTCCTCAAGAAGCTATTAAGTGAACATGTGTCACAACTGTGACCCTAGATCTAGTAAGGATCTATGGTCACCATGTTACACCTACTAGTATAAATAGAAGGTGATTTCCCACATAGAAAATGGTTAGTTATTCTATCTTCCCCCTACTATTTCTTTTATCTTTCATGAACAAAGGACTAACTTGATCGTTGGAGTGCGTTCACCGGAACAACTCCGGTGAGTTCTTGCAGGTACAATGAGTACAGAGAAGGAGTCCATAGGGACCTTGACCATAACGGTGTAAGAAAAGTGGGCTTACAGAGGAGTCCATGGGGACCTTGACCATAACGGTTTAAGAAAAGTGGGCTTACACTGTTGATCAACACAAGTAAGTAATATATGTTTTTAATGAAATTATAGAATTCCAACTCTAACTTGGCAAGCAGGGTTGAGGAGACCCCTACCTCTGTAAATTACATGTGGAATCTTATATCAACCATCAGCTGAACCATCAGTTCTTGATGTGTTTCAAATTTATAACCTCTCTACTTTATGAGAAGGGTACTACTATTGAGCCACAAGCTTATTTGCAGAGTTCAAATCTCAAGAGTAGTTTTATATTGTATTTAACTAAGATTTACAATTTTTCACAAAATAATAAAGATCTGTTTGATTCGGGTGTCTTCTCTTCTTCTTTGGTTCTCTTTATTTTAAAAATCCATTCGGTATCCTCCATTTTCACCGATTGACTGCTCGAATCAAACACACCCTAAGATTTACAACACAACGATTGGTGTGAGGTATGTGTTTATAGAGATGAATTAGGTAGCTTTATTACCTTTTTATTTTTTTTGGTAAATTGTAGCTTCATTACTTGAAGTCTTGAATTGGTAGGCCTATCTAGTGTAGGTATGACTCAAATCAATATATGGTATAGGACTATAGGTTTAATTGATGAGAAATAGAGAAGGACAAAAACGAGTGTGATGTACTCAGCTATTAAGTTATGAATGAATGAATGAAAGAAAAGGGTCCTAAAAAACCCTAGTTTATAATAATAAATAAATTTGCTACATGTTAGATACCTTCAAACAGATTATTGCGTTATGTAATTCAATTATATTTATCAATTATTTACCAAAGAAGAAAAACAAAAATATAAAAAATAATTTGCGATATGTATGTTGTAGGTAATTTGCTATCTATAGACTAGGCTAGAATATTATTTTTGTCTTCCACTAGAATAACATATAGCTCTCATTTAGCAGTACATGCTCACTACTCCTCTGTCCTCTGTTGGATGAAATCTATTTCCATTTTCCAGTTTTCCACTACTACAACTTGTCCCTATGTATTTTGCACCTTTTATTTTTCAAGTTTATTTCCATAAAAATAAGTAAAGATTCCGTTTTTATTTTGTTTTATCAAGAAAAAAAAAAGAAAAGAATATGAATATCCAAGGGATACTAAACTGTAAAAACAGAAAAAATCTCAGACATCGTAAACTACGAAGTATTAAATTACGTGTCCAACGTTGAAGATCTTATTACATGTTTCCGTACAATAGGTGAACCCGCAATACCCCTCGTACAAAAAGAACGGCTGTGATGTGTGATGTGCCATGTCTTTATCAGAAAACCCAGTGCTTTTTTGATGACACGTATTCATGTGGTACGAGAATGCAATCATGCATACCTCATTTTACCAATTTGCCCAAATTTAAAAGTAAAATGCTTTGTAAACCTGTAGAAAGTCTAATGGTAAACCAGCAATCCCTAGCATTTCCTGGAAAATAAAATCCACAAAACCAGCTGTAAATTTATAACCTTACAATTATTTCCAAAAAAAGAATCCCATCCATCAAACAGACCCTAAGCAAAAATAATAAGGACTGATTTCAGATAGAGATAAGATTGGTCAGAGAAAACAGATACGGAGCCGAAAGAGAAATAGGAACCCTCTGAGTCTGAGGCCCTGAGTTGAGCACGGATGGAGATAAGATTGGTCAAGCTTTTTAGTTTTTATATTGGTTCTTAATTCAACTAAGCTGTCATTCAAACTGTTTCTTCATACTTTTCTTTATCTACGTAGTACGTACCACTAACACTACACCACTACCACTTACTCCCTTTGTCCCAAATTTTAAGTACCTTATTCTATTTTAGATTATCTCAAATTATAAGTACATTTTGATTTTTGATGATTTATTTGTCTATATTACCTTTGTTTTGAGATAGAGTAATTATTCTAATGAAAAGTTAGGCATTATACTCCCCCCGTCCCAAATTATAAGTACTTTATTCCTTTTTGAGTTGTCCCAAAATATAAGTCCCTTTTCATATTTTAATACATATTAATTAAGTTAAATTGTTCTATTACCTATATTACCCTTGTTTTGGAATTAGAGTAAAAAACTATGTTTAATAAATAAAATCCATTAAATAGGGGTAAATTTGGAAGTATAGTTAATAGACAAATAATAAATGATGTTTCCTTAATAAGTAGAATGTTCCAAAATGTACTTATAATTTGGGACAAAGGGAGTAATTAGTATTAAATAGGGGTAAGTTAGGAAGTAGAGTTAGTAGACAAATAATAAATGATGTTTCCTTAATAAATAGAATATTTCAAAAGGTACTTAATTTGGGGCGAAGGGAGTATTAGTTAATAGTAATCACAATTGAAAATAATGTGTTTACCTCGCCCCAACCATTAACTCTTTCACATCTGTCTCAATAAATTACCTCGCCCCAACCATTAACTCTTTCACATCTGTCTCAATAAATAAAGATGTCCTTGATAAGTATGTTGATTATATCTCCACAGATTCCTTATAAATGGTCACCTATATCAATATGTGTGTCAATGTTCTATTGGGGGGGGGGGGGACTTCTCTTGATATTCATAATATCATGCCATTTGTTTTCATTTTCTTTTTCTTTTTTGTGTTAGCTACAATTATTCCTAAGAATAGCCTTAACCACCAGAGTCCAGACCATTAGATATATTCGACTTTATACCATGATCGTCAATTTTTAATATACGATGCAATTAAAGCACAAAATTTTGATTTGGAGGAGCTTTCCCCTTCTCTCTTTGTGTAAATCATCTCTAAAGCCGCACAGGAATCTAATTTATAGATATTAATTGTTTTTCATTCACTTATTAATCACCACACCCATGGATTGATTAAATATAAATATATATAGCCCTTATATGTGTGTAGGGTTAATTTTATTCTTTTTGTGTAGATTTGAATAAAATTTTCTTAAGACCCTTTTATCCTTGTTATGAACTTCAAGTCTTCAACCTTTTCGAGTTTTCGGTCCAAAGTCCAAACAGTTATGAACTGAAGTTTGAAGTCACACACAATCAAATATAGACATATAGTAATATACCATCAGAAACTTAAGACCAAATAGCTGATATGATTGTAGGTAGGACCAGCCATATGTAGTTTTAGGAGTACATTAAAATGTTCAGTACACAAAGTTTTTCACAATTTGGTAATTTGAAAAAGCACTGCTTCTACAACTAGAAAAATACATTTGAAGAATAGAGTACTGTAGGGGTACTACATACTCCGACCAATCAAAAGCAGCCACGTGGCACAGTCATCCATCTGTCAGGTCGCCACAATCTCTACCCGCTCACAGCCTAACTAAAGCGACCAGACTACACAACGACCAGCGACCTGCTATTCACACGTGCTCCTCTTCAATGCACAGAATATTCTCATCAGTTACATAATTAATTCACAGGGATGATCCTCGCGCGTTACACATTTAATCCTCATTATGATGGCGGAGAATCTGCAAGATCCACGATCCACGCCCTTCAATCTTCTATATAAACAGAACTACGATGGCTTGATCTCTAAGTTCAATTCCCCCGAGCTAGAGTACGTAGGCAATCTCGATCTCAACGAGGTGCAGCCACCCCAATCTCCAATATCCCCATTTGGTCAAGTCTCCATAGCGACCTGACCCTGTTGATGCATTAATCTAGAAATAGGTTAATACATTTGGCGCCGACTGCAAGGAATTCGATATAATCGAAAACCCAAAACCCTCACACCCTTAAAATCAAAATCACTCGTTCCAATGACCACTCAGGAAGTCACTATCCAGGATCTGCAGGCACAGATTACACGTCTGCAGGAAGAAAATGAGCGTCTAAAAGCCGCACAAACCAACCCCCAGCAAGGGGAAAATAGCGGACTTGGAGTCATCCCTGTTGATGATTCCAACCAAAAGTTCGAGCAACTCAGCCAGCAGCTGGCGGAGTTCAAAGCATCTCAGGTTCTCCTTCACCGATCCAAGAGCCACACTGCAGAGCAACTTGCTGTGCAGTCCCTTCAACAATTCCAGGAGTCTCCTTTCTCCAACGAGATCCTGGAACACGATCTGCCGAACAAGCTGAATGCCCCCAAGTTCGACCAGTATGCAGGAGTCGGAGATCCAACCGACCATGTCAAGGGATTCCGAAAGTCCCTTCCTCTGATCAAGGAGGATCATCTTTTGTGTTTGCTGTTTCAGTCCAGCCTCACCGGACCAGCTCTCGACTGGTTTCATCGATTGAAGCCAGGATCCATCAGCTCGTTTGCAGAGCTCGAAAAACAATTCGTCATCTTCTACATCCACAATAAGAAGCGCCCGGTTACCATTGACTCCATCTTCAAAGTCAAGCAGAAGGATGGTGAGTCACTTAGTGTTTTCTTTGCACGTTTTAAGTCTGAGTTACATTCCATTCAGGACTTCGCAAAGGAGCATGAGACCTTTGCAACTATTGCTTTCTCTCACGGACTGATCCAAGGGTCCGACCTGCACAAGTCTCTGGCAATGAAGAGACCTTCATCACTTGACGAGCTCTACCTAAAGGTAGATCGTTATATAAAGCTAGAAGAAGCCCTCACTGGGAGGGAGAAGAACCATGTAGTCAGCAACATTGAGGCTGGCTCAAGCAAACGACCTCGATCAGATGGAAAGAGGTTCAAAGCTAAGACGCTGCCTACCGAGCAGCGAGAATATCACCGGTTTACGCGACCAGCCGGTTATATCTACGAAAGGATCAAGCACAATCATTGGTGCAAGATTCCTGCCTTCACACAGTTGGAGGATACATCTGGTCGCCCGTACTGCAAAGTCCATAAAGTACGGTGTCATCAGACTGATGATTGTCGCGTCTTGAAGCGCGCACTTCAGACCTGGGCCGATGAGAAACGGCTCAATAATTGGATCCTCGGAAGGAATGAGGAGTCCACAGGCAAGCGAATGAGGAAGGAATCCAGAACCCCTCCTCGTTCACCAAAGAGGGGTCAAAGCAAGGCCAGAACGGCCTCCGCAAGCCCAGCACGCAGCAGAGGGCGTAGCCTCTCCCAGCGCTTAGGTCCAACAGGCGACCTACGCGATCACATAAACAAGAAGGTCGCAAACAAGGTTGACAGCGACAGCGACTCGGACAGTCATGTGGTCTACATGATTGACGAATCTCATCACACCCCTGTCTCTCGGGACAAAAAGAGACAAGTGGAACATCTCCACCATGTCTACTCTATCAGTGGCCGAGCAGCTCGCTTCAACATCCCTGCCCGCCAAGAGACTGACATCACCTTCACTGAAGACGATCTCAACAAGGTCGTTACTCCACACAACGACGCACTGGTCGTTGAACTCAGGATAGCAGATTATACTATCAAGAGGGTATTCATTGACCCTGGGGCATCATGCAACATTCTCATGTACCGAACTTTCAAGGACATGAGGCTGCCCGACTCAGTGCTCATCCCAGACTTCACACCGATCCTTGGCTTCAATAGTTCAAGGGAAGACCCTAAGGGGGAGATCCTTCTGCCCGTCACTGTAGGCAGAAGGGAAGATAAGGTCGTTGTAACCAGCAAGTTCAGCGTCCTAAATATCGCAAGCAAGTACAATGCGATTCTGGGTCGAAAGTGGATCCATGCTATGAGAGGTGTGCCGTCGACTTACCATCAGGTATTCCGCTATCCCGGCCCTTATGGGATAATGGAACTCCGCGGCAATCAGAACACCGCACAGGAATGCCACGGTGTGATTGAAGCTGTCCCATCATCAAAGCCATCCACCTCTGGAGTCAAGGATGGTGATGTCAAAGGAAAGAGCCTAATCCCAGCAGAGGCTCAGGAAGGCAACATGTCAAAGAGCCCATCCAAAGAAAAAGCTGAACCTGCTAAATAGCAATTACAGAAGGAGCAAGCGAGCTCCCCCAAGCTGAGTCTGGGAAGCACCGATCCAGGCGTGCGAGTTAACATTGGGTCAGATGAGGACCCAAGGTATGTCTATGTAGGTTCAGAAATGGAAGAAGATAAGTTCGCTCATTTTGTAAATTTTCTTTCAATGAATAAAGATGTTTTTGCTTGGTCGTATATCGATATGCCCGGAATAGATCCATCAATTGCATGCCATAGGCTACGGGTCAATCCCAATTATTGACCTGTGAAGCAGAAACCAATGAGACTTGCTCCTAAGTTTCACGAAGCCGTCAATGAAGAGATCAATAGACTCAAGCAAGTCGGCTTCATCAGAGAAGTCGATACTCCAGACTGGCTAGCCAACATAGTTCCAGTCCTAAAGAAGAATGGAAAAACAAGGGTCTGCATCGACTTCACAAGCCTGAATAAAGCTTGTCCTAAAGATTCATTCCCACTGCCACGAATCGATAGGCTAGTCGATCAGACATGCGGTTTTGAGCTACTGTCATTCATGGACGCATACTCAGGGTATAATCAGATCCCAATGTACGAGCCTGATCAAGAAAAGACCTCTTTTACAACTGAGCAGGGTATTTTCTGCTACAAAGTCATGCCATTCGGGCTAAGGAATGCAGGGGCGACCTACCAAAGACTGGTCACCAGAATGTTCGACGACCTCCTAGGTCGAACAATGGAGGTCTACATTGATGACATGCTAGTGAAGAGCGACAAAGAACGAGATCATTTGTACAACCTCGACCAGGCATTCCAAAGATTAAGGCAATACAGAATGCGTCTTAATCCAGAAAAGTGTCTGTTCGGGGTCGCATCAGGAAAATTCCTAGGCTACCTAGTCACCAGACGAGGCATCGAAGCAAATCCCGACCAGATCAGAGCCCTGATCGACATGCCAAGTCCAAAAACAAAGAAACAAATCCAGAAACTCAACGGCATGGTTTCAGCTCTGAACAGATTCATCTCCAGAGCATCAGATAAATGTAGACCAATGCTTCATATTTTGAAGAAGGGGGCTACATATGAGTGGACGGAAGAGTGCGAGAAAGCCTTCGACGATCTCAAGGCATATCTGTCTACTCCACCAGTTCTTACAAGACCAGTAGATGGTGATGTACTTGGCGTTTACCTCTCAACATCAGATTTCGCGATAAGCGCAGTACTTTTCAAAGAAGACAATCAAGTGGAACGACCTATCTACTTCACAAGCAAAGTCTTACAGCAGGCTGAAATAAGGTACACACCTCTGGAGAAGTTAGCATTAGCATTACTTTACGCTGCATGCAAATTCAAGCCTTATTTCCAAGCACACACTGTAAAAGTAATCACCGATCAGCCATTACGCCACATACTAGAAAAGAAAAACAAAACAGGTCGTATGGCTCGATGGGCAGCCGAGCTGGGTGATTACACTTTCGAGTTCGTTTCACGACAGGCCGTTAAGGGCCAGGTCGTCGCAGAATTTTTGGTAGACTATCCAGCAGAGGATGTCAATTGGGAACCAGAACCTGAAACAAGGCAAGTCCAAGACAACCCCCCAGATACTTGGCAGCTGTATGTAGATGGTTCCCACAACTCCAATGGAAGTGGAATAGGTACTGTGCTAATCTCTCCTGAAGGATCACAGCTCGAAAGAGCAACTCGTCTGGACTTCTCGACCTCAAACAACGAGGCCGAATACGAAGCACTCATACAGGGCCTAAAAATGGCCATCGACTTACAAGCAGTTCGTCTCAAGGTGTACAGCGATTCACAGCTGGTAGTCAATCAGATTACCAGCAATTACCAGATCAATGGGGTCAACCTCATCAGGTATGCTACCAAAGCAAAGGAGCTCATCAGCAAGCTCAGCTATTTCACAATTGAACACATACCCAGAGATGACAACAGGCATGCTGACTCACTGGCATTTCTAGCATCTAAGATCGATTCAGACAGACCGCGGGCCCTAACCATAGCAATAAACTCACAGCCCGCATATCTCCTCAAGGAAGAGGATATTCATCAAATCTCCGATCTACTTGAAACAACTCCAGCAGACATCCAGGGGACTTGGATAGAGCCTTTCATGGTTTATCTGCAAACTGGTGTCCTACCTTCCGACAAAAAGGAAGCCAGCCGATTGCTGCATAAAATCACAATGTACAAAATCCATGAGGGCAAACTTTTCAGGAAATCAGCAACTGGATTGTTATTACGATGCTTGGTCCCAAAACAAGGTCAGATGATATTTGAAGAAATCCACGAAGGTGAGTGTGGAAACCATTCCGGTGGGCGTACCTTAGCCCATAAAGCAATCTCTCAAGGATACTTCTGGCCAAGAATGAAGGAAGATGCAAAGAAATTTGTTTTGAAATGCAAAGAATGCCAACGTTTTGCTGATAAGCAACACCAGCATCCAAATGATCTCATCAACATCACTGCACCATGGCCATTCCACATGTGAGGGCTTGATATCATGGGTCCCCTCATCAAAGAAAAGAAGTCGGAGAAGAGGTTCGTTCTAGTAGCCGTCGACTATTTCACCAAATGGGTGGAAGCTGTTGCCTTAACCAATGTCACACAGGCAGATGTCCAGAGATTTATGTGGGAAAATATCATCACAAGGTTCGGGCTACCTAAACGGGTAGTCACAGACAATGGCACTGAGTTCGTTGGCAAGAATATCAAAAAATTCTACGACCTGTGGAAAATCGAGCATTCAAGGTCAACTCCTAGGTACCCGCAAGCCAATGGCCAATTCGAAGCTGCAAATCGACAGATTCTTACCAATTTGAAGAAGAAGCTCGAAGACCAGCATGATCAATGGCCACAACAATTGGAGAACATCTTATGGGCTTATAGAACAACTCCTCGCACGTCCACAGGGATGTCACCATTCAGTCTTTGCTATGGAGTAGAGGCCGTTATTCCCACTGAACTAACATTTGGAACGACCAAGTCTCTTCTGGTCGACACAGAGCTCAACAATCAGATCTGGTCGTTTGGAGTCGACCTCCTCGAAGAGCGACGTAACCACGCCACTATAAAGCTCGAGCAATACCAACAGAGACTCAAGCGAGCTTATAACAAAGGCGTGCGACCACGAACTTTCCAGCCAGGGGAACTAGTCCTAAGAAGAATGTTCAATAACAAAAGAAAGGACACTATCGGCAAGCTCAACGCCAATTGGGAAGGCCCTTATATTATCACAAAAGTCCAGAGCAACGGTTCTTATCGTCTTCAGACACCAGATTGGGAGATCGTTAAGAACCCATGGAACGCTTTTCATTTAAAGAAATTTTATCAGTGAAATGTAAGCATCCATTCATTACATTTCAATCTATAAAATCAACTTTGCCTTCATCTCTGCTCAAACATGAATGGCTACTAAAGGTCTAATCCCTCGACCTACAAATTATCAAAACTCTAGTCCCTTTGATAATTTAAATTTTGTTAAGTTAAATCACTATCAACTTAACTTGGTGCATTGGTCATCCTCTTCCCACGACCCAAGCACAATTATGTTGAATGCGACCTCAACTCACAATCAGGTCGACCAAATCTCACATATTGTTTGCAAGTCCATTCAAGCAGACAAAACGACATAAGCAACAATGCAAGGTAATTCTTGAATTAATTTTTTACTTCATGAGATTTTAACAATTACAGGCACAACCAAAATATAATCAAGGCATACAAGAGGAACTGTTTCAGTACGTCCTGCTTGCAGCCATTCATCTCGTCTACCTGCCTTCTGAACGAGCTACCAGGACTTCCTGGAAACTAGCTCGCCAAAAGAAATCCATACAAAACTCATCAAAGCAAAAACTGATTACTAAAGGCAAGTACAAAAGACAAGGAGTTCTCTACTCAAGGGGGCTCTCAACAATAAGCTCTAGAAGACGTCCTACAAGAACAAGGAGTGCAAGAAGCAAACTGTGCACAAGGTTACCCAATACAAGAAAGGGAAAACCAAGGTTACCCAATACAAGAAGGGGAAAACCAAGGTTACCCAATACAAGAAGGGGAAAACCAAGGTTACCCAATACAAGAAAGGGAAAACCAAGCCCAGCTCACTGCTGCACAGACTGGTCGCCTGAAGCATCAACTTCAATAAGGGCTCCAGCGACCTGGTCACTAGGGCCCATCGAGGTGTCCTGAGCTGGTGCCGAAGTCTCTTCAACTCCACCTCGCGTCTCCTCTCCTTCGGGCGACCCCGTCATAGCTTTGACCAGTTGCTCGCAGTAGGCCTTCCAAGCTGCTTCATTCTCCTGACAAACTTTCTGCCAGTACTCAACAGAAGATTGAGAAGCAGCTTCATGTTCCCTCAACTGCTCCTTCAGAGCTGCGACCTGGGCATCCCTGTCCTTAACCTTACACTCAGCAACGGCGACAATGTTCCTCGCTTGCTCGAGCTTCTCATTGAGAGCCTTCAACTCAATTTCAGCTTGAGCACCAATCTCAGCAACCAGACGCACCTCCTGGAAGCTGGCATTGAGCTACAACCAACAAACGAAAGTTAGCCCAAATACCAAAGCATAATCAAAATAAATGCGACTTACGATCAAACTCACCAAAGAAAGTGCCCCGTTTATCTTCGAGCAGGTCACCAACAAAGGCTGCGACTTCACCATTCGGGCATCAGCATCAAGGACGATACCCTCATTCACAGCCCGGGCAACACAAGGGTCATCAATAGCACTGTCGTTCTCGTAAACGACATGCTTCTCTCCTTGCCCGTCCAAATAATCGAACGGCCCAGGGCGGAATTCAGACAAAATACCTTTGCCCTTCTGCGAAGGCCGAACAGCAGTCTTCCTGGACGCCACAGACATTCCAGGAGACGTCACAACCATTGAAGAAACAGGAGTTGGCATAGCTGGGAACTCCATCAGCTTAAGGTTCCCTGAGAAGGACCTCTTCTTCCCAGCCAATGCACCCACCTTAGGAAGTGAGGGGGGTGGACCTGAGACTGGAGGGCTCGCCACGGCTCCTGCCTGGCGAGAGCTACCTACAGCCCGCTCCCTCTCGGCAGGCAGCTCCCTCTCCACAGATCGTTCCTGCCCCACAGGTCGATCCTTGTCAACAGGCCGTTCCTTCTCCGACCTTCTAGGAGCAGCAACAGAACGCTCCCTTTCAACTTGCTTCGAGCTACCACTTGCTCGTTCACCTTCACCAGCTCGCGAACTGCCACCAGTTCGCCCACCACTCGCTTTGTGCACAGAAGACATGTATGCTTTCTTCAAAGCTTTCCTCCTCTTGAGCTCGTCCCACACAGTTTTTGGACCACCTTTAGGAATGAAATGCTCCTTTAGGTGAGGCAGAAACGAGATCTTCCGCTCGTCAGTCAACTTACCAAAGCAGTTCAGAGCAGACCGCAGATCGTTTTTTCTAAGATGATCGTCCCGAATCGCTGCAGCAAAAAATACAAAGATATCAAGTTCAAAAACAGGAAGACGAACTATCATCAAACTACAGACAACTAACTTACGATCATCATTCCTGATCGTATGACGCAACTGGATATCCCCTTCAACAATCGGCCCAGTGAATAGCATGGGATCTTTCCACCATGGCTCGCTACTCACTGGATAAATCAAAGGCAAACGATCTGGCCTAACCTGCATGTTATAGCCAGAAAGTTCAACCTTCGAAGAGCGCTTGAAGCAAAAGTGGTTCATTACATCTTCCACTGTAATATGCCACCTATGCAACTTGTTGAGGTCGTCAATTACCCTCATGTTCCGCCAGAAATTACCATTCATCTGACAGGGGGCTCGCCTAATGGCATTCAACAGGTCGACCACCAGTTCAGACAACGGCAACCTCAGCCCAGCACGGAATTGGTTCAAAGTCAATACAGTAGATGAAGGATTATTAGGTCGATAATCAGGAGAAAGTAGGCGGTCACCAAGAAACCTTATCTCTAAATGCCTAATCGACCTAAACTGATAATGCCTCCTAACAGCAAAATGCCTATGTACGTAATTCATATTCACAATTCTACACATTCTACCATTGTCGTCCTCAACCATCTCATCATCAGAAGAATCTGGACCATGGGAACCACTACTCTGGGGGCTATCTACATTATCATCGGGAACGGGAGATGGAGGGTCAGAATGAGTACTCTCAGACTCATACTCCTCAAGACCACCATCGCTCAAGTGATCATTTTGCGAATCACTACCCTCAGACATTACTCTCAAACAATACAGAAGACAACAGAAGATGAAAAAGAAAGAAAATAAACAATCAGAGAAAAGAGAAGAGAACAAACCTCACGAGCTCTCAAAGTTCTTCAGTTCGCAAGGCAAAAGCGGCAGCAATTCAAATAAAGGCAAGATAAGTAAACCCTTATCAACGTAACTACAGTTTATATACTGTAGCTCGAGAATTTCTAGCCATCGGTTCAAAACAAACGAACGGCTGAGATCGACAAACGGATCCATATGCAGTACAGTCATTCTCCACTCACAAAACGGTTCGCATCCACCGTTGGATTGATCCACGTGCAAGACAGATAGCAAATCAGGCAATACGTGCTTCAGTTGCCATAATCACACATCTAACTGCTCGAGGAAACTCCTCCACTTCCCCGTAACAGCGCCATGATTACCACAGACAGCGCTGCATGACTGCCACGTCAGCAACTTCAAAAAAGCAAACTACAAATCAGCATCGATAAGAGTAATTAGTCTTTTCAGCCCGACTCCCATAGTCGACCTAAAAAGAGGGGGCTTATGTAGGGGTACTACATACTCCGACCAATCAAAAGCAGCCACGTGGCACAGTCATCCATCTGTCAGGTCGCCACAATCTCTACCCGCTCACAGCCTAACTAAAGCGACCAGACTACACAACGACCAGCGACCTGCTATTCACACGTGCTCCTCTTCAATGCACAGAATATTCTCATCAGTTACATAATTAATTCACAGGGATGATCCTCGCGCGTTACACATTTAATCCTCATTATGATGGCGGAGAATCTGCAAGATCCACGATCCACGCCCTTCAATCTTCTATATAAACAGAACTACGATGGCTTGATCTCTAAGTTCAATTCCCCCGAGCTAGAGTACGTAGGCAATCTCGATCTCAACGAGGTGCAGCCACCCCAATCTCCAATATCCCCATTTGGTCAAGTCTCCATAGCGACCTGACCCTGTTGATGCATTAATCTAGAAATAGGTTAATACAAGTACTCGTAAAAGTTTTGTGGACATATACTTGCTAGTTCCCCCCCCCCCCCCCCCCCCCCACAGGGAAATAAATAGTTTGTACTAATACAAAATTACATATATCGAATGTATGTCATTGTTGGTAAAATGGCGCTCAAATCCAGGTTCTATCTGACTGTTCTGCTACTGCATGTAGCATAGTAGCATCTATACAGGTTGACGACAAGGTTTGGGACTTTGGGCCTCCACATAAGTACTTTAGGCCTTGAACTTCAATATAATACCAGAAAGGCAGAAAGGACTGACTAATGCAAAATTGGCGACTAGATCCAAAGAGCAGAGACTGTTCTTCACTACCTCATGCCAGTATGCCACACTGCCCACATGTACAGGGAGTCAGGGACACCTGAAAATACTTGTTGTGCTTTGGGTTGTTTTGAAGATGCAGTCACGCACACGGCACACGTACCAATCATCAGCGCATTTTATCAAAGAGTTAAATACCAAAAGAATAAGATGTGCTGCACTAGAAGTTGGCGGCAATTAGCATCTGCAAGGCGGCAAAGCCTCTTAGACAGGCGACAGCCATGTCTCAACTATATATAAAAATGTAAATAAGTGGCACATTTATATAGTTAAGTCGTTTGAGAACATAGTTAAGTTGATCTATATCATATGTCTTTACATATCATTGTTTTTGTTATTGCATTCATTCAATCTATATTTTTAGGTGTTTGTCTCTCAAGCAGGTAATCTTTATGCGCAGAGCCTTCATTTCAGCCTAGTAAAAATAAGGTACCCTAAATAAGGTACCCTTGTTTTTTCTTTCTTACAACAGTGGCCAGTTTGTTTATATGTGATTTTCAACATCCATTCATCTATTACTGGATGATGACTTCATGTTTGGAGGTCTGATGTTAGTGTAGCTTTATGCATAAGGATACCAATTGTCCAATTGAAGGACATGTAGCTTTTTCCATGTATGATACGATATGAAAATTGCACATAAAAAAAAACTTGTTCTGGTCCCTCTGAGTCAAACCCATGTCACTTGACGAAGAAGTCAAACCCATGTCACTTGTGGCCTTCTTCGTCATTCATTAAAGCCTTGAACATGTGTTACATAAACATCATTTGTATAAATCACAACTGCACTCTTATAATCTGATAATAATGACAATCTTATATTTTCAGATACATAAAATCCATGGCTACATCAGTAGTTAACAATGGGGAGAAGAAGCTTATTCGGGTTGATATTAGTTCCGATACTGTTTGTTCTTGGTGTTTGATTGGCAAAAGAAATCTAGACAAGGCCATGGACTTATTAAAGGATCAGTTTGATTTTGAGGTCCTCTTTTCTCCTCGCCGCTTTTCGTATTTTGGTTCTTCCATTTCTGACAGTCTGACTGATCGACTAAAAGACTATATTTTTACAGGTTAGGTGGCACCCGTTTTTTCTCAATCCTTCTGCTCCAAAAGAAGGTCTTGTTAAGGAAGATTTATACAGAGAAAAAATGGGACCTCAGTTTGAATCAGCCATAGATCGAATGACTGAGGTTTACTTCTCATATGTTATATGAGCTATCGACAGTTCTTTTTGTTTTCTTTTCCTTCTTGGAGTTTGTCAGTAGTAAAAATAAAAGCTTTGGAACTTTTAGGTATTTCGCGCTCATGGTCTTGAGTACAACTTGTCAGGACTCACGTAAGCTTTATTCACTAATCAGTTCATTAGCTTAGCGAACAGACTTTGGTAAGTAACATTCACTCATGTACTTATATATGCAGGGGAAACACAATGGATAGTCACAGAATTATGGCATTTGCTGGGCATCAGGGACTTGATAAACAGCATGCTCTTGCGGAGGAGTTGTTCCTTGGCTATTTTACTCAGGGCAAGTATATAGGAGACCGGTATGCATACTTTCGCCTTGATTTATAAATAGGCTTTTGGTGATATTAATCTGATATTGTGTTGAAAAGTTTGCTTGCAACTACTCATCTAGCTATATATTTCTATATATGTTGATCACCTACAAATAAATGGAAACACTTCAATACTTTCAGTAAGATGGCATTTAGCCGAGAAGAGTCACTTGTTGGCTCCAAAGTCATATATTGACCTCTATAAAGTGTGTACAATCTAGTCAGTGTATGTAGAGTGTACACATATATGTACAACAGTCGTTACCAGATCGTCTGCTCTGTGTACTCACCATTGATTGATTCATTTTGGAGCTTAGTTGTATCACACCTTAAGAGTAAAGGTGCTGGCACAGTCTGGCACCATATAATAAGCGGCTAAAAAATGTTCTGAATAGCTAATTTCTTAATTCAACATCATACTCATGTAATTGCAAACAGCAGCAGAGTTTATAAAATGTCAGACATCTGAATTGAAGGTGCACATCTATGCAGGGGATTCCTTGTGGAATCTGCTGAAAAAGTTGGAGTACAAGGAGCAGCAGAGTTTCTTGAAGATCCTGACAAGGGAGTCCAGGAGGTCTTTCACGATAATACTATTAATATAATTACTATAATTGCTTCATATTAAACTTCATTCTAAAAGTATTCCTGATGTATGAAGGTTTATGCAGCACTGGAGAAGTATTCAGGAAGTATAAATGGAGTTCCATACTATGTGGTACATGCTCTATCTCATTATCTCATCGCTCATTATACGTATTATTTATTACTTGTAGTTAGGGAAAAGAAAATTCCAGTTATTTTACATATATATTTAAAGGGAACTTGAATACCTTGACAGATTAATGGAAAACACGAGCTCAAAGGTGGCCAACCACCTGAGGTCTTCTTAAAAGCTATTCAAGAGGCTGCTGAAGACAGTACCTAGTGGCTAGTGGCTCCTCCTGCATATAAATGTAATCTGTTCTATTCACAGTTTCATCATCACTGAACAAGAAGTTAGCTTGATGTCGACATTATTATTGTCTATATATATATATAAAAAAAAATTCGCAAAGAATGTATGTATATTTTTGTTGATGCATATTCTGTATCCAAATATATCAAGCTATCTACAAATTACTAGAAACTTGTTCTAGCCTTCAAACCAGAGCTCAGCACTACTTTCATGGCTTCCAACTCTTCATCTTCTTCTTCTGCTGTGAGTGAACAACCCCCAATGGTACCCATATCAGACTGTGTGGGAGCTTCCATTTCTAGGGACAGGCAGACTGTCAGAGTGGTACATATATATGTGGGCCTAAAACCATCTTTCCAATGGCCTAAATTGTGAATTTAAAGATCCATTGGGCCTTTTATAAAAAAAAAACAAAAAAACAAGGCTGCTATTTCATATTCAACGATCTCTAGAAGGTCCACATTCAATTCAACTCTGCAATAAAAAACACGCCATGTCGCCATGTCGCCATGTGATCTTGCAAAACAAAGTCAAACAATTGACAGAAGAAGGTTCGAACATGATGTCGGTTGAAAAGGATTTTGCGGTAACTTGGGACTTTTTTAATAATAATAATATTCAAAGTCTAATACAACGGCCATTTGTGTATAAATAGATGATTGTTCATATCTTCATTTCTATCAAATGCGTTCTTCACTTTCTCTCATTAACAACAACATCAACAAGCTTATCAACGTTTCAAGGTTAGCTTCTTTTTCCTTCTTTAATGGGTATCAATTATTTGTTTATGTAGTATATGTGATCAATAAGATTGAAGGATACCCATTGGATTGTATGTTGAATTTTGATAATTGATTGGTAATTTCATAGCTTTTAAAGATTTTTTTTACAAATGGTTGCTTAATTGCAGATATAAGTAGGTTTGTGCACAGTATTCATTATGCCTAATACTCTAGCTATATTAGCAACCAGACATTTAGCCATATAAGTAAAAATTTGACAAAATCACGAATTTTAGCTTCATTTTGGTATCTTGATCACTTGCTTTAGGTAGAATTGAGTAATGGAAAAAAAAAAAATTCATCCAGCTTGCATTAAACAACTTATGAATCTCTTATGTCAATGATCGACCAATACATTTATAATCTCCATCCAATTCAATCCGCAATCGCATCATACTACAGCGTTTCGGTTTGTCAATTGCTCGTTTTTTCTACTATCCCTTGATGTATATATGTCATGTCATGTCTAGCCTTTAGTCTTCTTCCTTACCTCTATAAAGCGTTAACCTTATGAGAGAGTCCTCATCACTAATCTATGCAGTACCATCAGATGATAATAATGGCAATCTCTCTATAAATTTGCAGATATTCAAGATTCATGGCTCTATCAATAACTTTCATTCTTACATTGGTTTGAACTTTGAACTCGAACAATTACTTTTTCTAAAATCCAAATGCCAGAACTCTTAAAATTAATAAAACAAAATCTCTCTTTTTATATTTATAGGTGATAATCCCTCTCTCATTTGTATTATTGCATTTTTGGCCTTCTCTCAACAATATCATACTTCCAAGGTAGCTTCTTTTCATTCTTATAAAACCTGTTTGTTTTAGTTTTCAATCCCAATTCATGCCATATATTTAGGAAATTAGGATATCATTACCGTTCACTGTTGGCATTTGACTCGGGGAAATTATTTGGGTAGATTTCAAGTTTAGGTGGATTTAGATACACTTGGTTGTCAATAAATTGCAGATAGGACTATGCTTAGGTTTTCTTTTGGCATGTTTAAGGACTCACATTAATTTAACTTTTGGTTATCCTTCTCATTATAAATTTTCAGATACTCAAGAACCATGTCTCAGTCAAGTAACAATAGCGGAAAGAAGCTTATCCGGATCGATGTCAGTTCCGATTCTGTTTGTCCATGGTGTGTGATTGGCAAAAAGAATCTTGACAAGGCCATTGCCCAATCAAATGATCAGTTTGATTTTGAGGTCCGCTTTATCTCTTTTTAGCTTCTCATTTCTACACCTATTGTAGTCCATTTTTAACTGACAACCTGACTTTATTAAACAGGTTAGGTGGCACCCATATCTCCTTAACCCTTCAGCTCCAAAAGAAGGTGTTTCTAAGAGAGATATCCACAGAGAAAAATTAGGACCTCAGTATGAATCAATCATGGCTCGAACTGTCGAGGTTTATATTTCGTTCCTTGGATCCATATACATTTCTTTTTTGTCAGGTTTTTTGATAATAACATTGGAGCTTTGAATCTTGTAGATGTTCCGCGGCATTGGTCTTGAGTACGACTTGTCAGGGCTCACGTAAGAATGATTAATTTTTTTCAGTAATAACTTTGTATAAATAGATGAAGAGGCAATCTTAAGTAACCTATACTATGCTCATATAAATGTGCAGGGGAAGCACAATGGACAGTCACAGACTCATAACATTTGCTGCGCATCAGGGATATGATAAGCAACATGCTCTTGTGGAGGAAATATTTGTCGGCTATTTCTCAAAGGGCAAGTACATAGGAGACAAGTAAGTTTATTTTCCTCGATACTAGTGATACCATTAATCTGATGTGCTTACGCTTTGTGAATATATGTTATTATTTTATAACACATTTTAAGAACTTTTGGCCTTTGCTTCCCAAGTAGTTTATGCTGTTGTGTTTCTTTTGTTCCTTATATGTGCTAAATCTTTGGTACAAGGCACTCTAAATAGTAAATTCTAAGCATTCTCCATGCTGGACATTCATGCCAAACACTTGAATTGTGTTTTAACGGGTTATGAAATTGACAGTTCATGTTGATGTCAGACACTGACGTGTTCTGTGCCTTTGTGTGTGTGTGTGTGTGTGTGAACTATGTCTATCCATGCAAAAGGTCTCTCCTCCCATATGGGTTAGTTGCTCGAGTTTTTCAGTTTAACCTAGGCTAAATTGTACTTGTAAGGTCACATTTCTTATTTATTCAAACTTCATGTTAAATGAGTTTGAGCTTCATTGAGTGAGCTTCACTCTCTCATTATTCGTTTCAAAAACCTATAAATGGAAACAGTTCATAAGCTTTAAATAATACATGGTAACAATTGAAACAATTTTCTTATGTGGATAAAATCCAACTAAATCATTCAATACTTATCCTGGAAGAGCTATGCATTGGCTGTAGCAGTAACATATCCAACTTCCCTGATTATCTACATCTTTGCATAAACACCCTTGAGACTGTCCTTACAGACACACTCTGCTCAGAGTATCAAAGTTCATCATTGCTCCTTCAACTGGAACTTTGTTGAACTAACCATCTTACAAGCCTAGTAAATAAGCAGCTCCACAACTGCTCTATACCTACTTCCCTGTTTTACATGTAATTGAGGCTAAATGCATAAAAGACTTGCAGTTGTTATTTTATAAGTATTAGACTTCTGAACCTCTGCAATTTTGCAGCAAATTCCTTGTGGAATGTGCTGAAAAAGTTGGAGTAGAAGGAGCAGCAGAATTTCTCAAAGACCCTAACAACGGGGTCCAGGAGGTATTTTCTTCAAATTAACGCTCAATCTAATTCCTGGTCATATTTCCATATTTCATACTAATTCTGGCATGTCTGTTCAAACTAAAATTCTTTCTATTGTTTCTAAAGGTTTATGCAGACCTACAGAAGTACTCGGGCAATCTTACAGGAGTGCCGTACTATGTGGTATGAATTCTACTTTTATCTCATTATTTTCTCGACGCCATGCGAAAGAAAGTTCCTCAGTCAAACACACATAAAATTTGCATTACTAAGAGGGTTTCATTTTGACAGGTTAATGGAAAGCACAAGCTCAATGGTGGTCAGCCACCAGAGGTCTTCTTAAGAACTTTCCAGAAGGCTGCGAAAGAAAGTAACTAAGGAGGAATGTTGTTATACATGTTGTACTCATAGTTTCACCAGCTCCTAACAATAAAAGATGATCTGTATTTTATATTTATTTTGTTGTATTTGTTCTTTTTTTTTTTTACAATATTCGCGAGCAGTCCATGTATTTTGTTTAAAGCATTATGTATCCAGTTATAGTAAGCTATGAAATGAAATTTATACAAAACAGAGTATTTTCATTAAATTTCAGTATGTGAGCAAGTAGGCCTATCAGATTATTGATAGCAGAGTTTGGATCCAAAAGTCTTCAGATCCAAACTTGTTTGTGATGACTGATGAATCAAAACACGTGTTTCTTACCACTAAAAAAATACAGTATGCTGTGATCATTATTAAACTTGTATGTATAGCAATAATTGTTATAGAACTTTGCACAGCTGCTAAGATCCTGATGAAATTATTAGTGACGGATTAGTGCGAGCCACCTGTATCTCCACACTCCACTAATTTAATCTAGGTCAACATGGGCGGCTAGGTTTTCTATGTTACAAACAGTAGAGCATCTCTAATGGGTCTCCTAAAACCTATAATTTAGGTTTTCCTAAAAAATCAGCACCCTAACGCGTCGTCTATAATTTTAGCAGCCGGCTATCCACGTAGGATGTGGTGGGCCGATCTGCTAAAACTTCGTTTAAAATCGAACCAAAGATAGGATTATAGGAATGGAACATTTTTTTTTTTTTTATTTATTCCACGCAGGTCAAACCGGCGTGGAACCTTTTTTTTAATTTTTTTTATTCCACGCAGGTCAAACCAGCGTGGAACCTTTTCAAAACAAATTTATTTGTTACACGCCAGTTTAACCAGCGTGGAACGAACGGATATATCACAACGGCTACCATCAACGGCTATAATCTATCAACGGCTACCATCAACGGCTATAATCTCGAACGGATATAATTTCGACGTCTATATAAACTCTACATCGATACTCTTTTCTTCATCATCAGAACTCTTTTTTTTCATCGGAATTCTTTTCTTCAAACTTCATCAAAACTCAACTACAACAACAAAACTCTTTTCTCAAGCATGGCGCCACGAACGTCTAACTTTACTAAAGCAGAAGATATTGCGTTATGTAAAGCTTGGGTAAAAACTTCTGAAGATGCTGTCGTCGGCGCTGGTCAACCCAAACAGGCATTTTGGGATAAAATTTTGGAAGAATTTGTTCTACTCTCCAATGGAAATCCAAAAAAAAGGTCGCTCGACTCAATTATGTCGAAATGGGCGAAAATAAGTCCTGATTGTACAAAAATTTTATGTCATATTAATCGAGAAGTCCGCATCAATAGATCTGGAACCAGTCAGGAAGACAAGGTATATTTTTGGCTTTAATTTTTAGGGTTCTATGCTTTAAATTCATAAATAGTTTATTTCTTAATTAGTTTTTTTAAATTATATTTTTTTTAGTGGACAACTGCTCGTTCAGTCTACCAAACTGTGGAAGGGGAACCATTTAAATTTGGGCATTGCTATGAATATTTGCACACTTCTGCAAAGTGGATGGATTATGCTTCAACAAGAACCCCTACGACTATTCAAAGAGAGAATGCATCTAAGAAGCAGAAATCAAACACAGACTCGGAGTTTACTGGTGCTTCAAACGACACGCCAACTTCAAATGTTCGGAACATGCAGAACATCAATCTGGGCGATGATACTCCAGCTTCATATGCTCGTAGCCAACAGAACATCCAGCTCAGTGATGACGACTCCCCAAATGAATTTCCAGAAGGTACAACTAATGTTGGGGTTACACCAAATGTTTTTCTCAACATTGGGGATGGTCCAGTACCACCACCAGCGCGACCAACTGGAAGAAAAGCTGCCAAAGAAAAAAGAAAGCTAGCACGACAATCATCTACTTCAGGGGGAGATGTTAATTCTTCTAAGGTCGAGTACACAGCTCAACTGATAAAGGTCAATGAAACAACGTCCAAAGAGTTGGCTCTAAAACAAGCCAATTGGGAGTTGAAGATGAAGATGTACCAACAGATGGAAGAAGAAAAGGCACGACTAAATGAAGAAAGAAGGGTAGAAAGAGAATCCAATATCATGATGATAGACACAGAAAAAATTGCTAACCCTATCCGCAAACAATACTTTGAAGAGATACAGAAAGCAATCTTTGATAGGCGTCACAAACAGATCAATGACTTCTCTCCTACGTGGACTGCATCCCCAGACGATCCAAATGGGCCTTCCTCACAGAATGATTTTACGGGTACTCCATTTGCTCCTACTTCTTTTCAGCAAGGTATTCCAAGTAGGCCTACTGGTTTTGTACCTTTTGGTTATAGGCCTTATGCGCCAGATGATTTTGGGCCTAGTGGAGGTTTTGGGCCCCAACCTGGTTTTGGGCCTAGTGGAGGCTATGGGCCTAATGGGCCTTATGGGCCTAGTGGAGGTTATGGGCCTAGTGGAGGTTTTGGGCCTAATGGAGGTTATAGGCCTTAGTTTTATATGTTTTGTACTATTATGGGCCTTAGTTTTTATATGTTTTGTACTAGTATGGGACTTAGTTTAATATGTTTTGTACTATTAGCAATTATAAAACATGAAATTTCTTAATATAACATTAAGCTCATCTTTTCAAACACAACACAAGAAACTAACATGGACTCAAACACAAACTCAAACACAAACTAACATGGACTCAAACAAAAACTCAAACACAAATTCAAAATCAAACACAAACTCAAACATAAACTACTACAGCAATTCAGTCCAAATCTTCATTGCCTCCATGACGTTGCTATATATGCTCGATCAAATCATGCTTCAATAGGACATGTGCAGGACCACTTCTGACAGCACAAATGCGATGAAGCATGTCTCTAACCTCATCCACATCGTTTGATTGTAACTCCACTATTACAGGTAATGGAGGCTCATCACGAGGAGGCTTCCACTTCGAAGAACAATATCCCTCTCATCTTCAATAATCATGTTATGCATTATCAAACATCCCTTCATAAATATACCAAGCTGTGCCTTGTTCCAGGTACGTGGTGGTCTTGAAACCATGGCAAATCTAGCCTGCAAAACACCAAATGCACGCTCAACATCTTTTCTGACAGCTTCTTGGGCTTTGGCAAACACTTTCTTCTTTCGCGTCCCTGGAAATCTCTCTGTTTGAATAAGAGTAGCCCACTGTGGGTAGATACCATCAGAAAGATAGTATCCCATATTATAATCATTCCCATTCACCTGGTAGTTGCAAGGAGGCGATCTGCCATTTACCATATCATCAAAAACATGAGAGTTTTCTAAGACATTGAGATCGTTGCAACTACCTGCCGTTCCAAAAATGGCGTGCCATATCCAAAGCTCATGATCTGCAACAGCTTCCAAAATAACAGTAGCTTTCTTATGGTGTCCCATATGTTGCCCATGTTCTGCTGTAGGACAGTTCTTCCAAATCCAATGCATACAATCAATGGATCCCAACATACCTGGAAACCCTCGTTGAGCTCCTTTAGCAAGCAGACGTTCGACATCAGCTGGAGTGGGTGTCCTCAAATACTCGTTCTCAAAAATGTCGACAACAGTTTGAGAAAAATGCTTCAGAGAATTGAGTGCAGTTTGCTCACCTATTTTGATTGACTCATCAAGAGAATCAGCTGGACACCCATAACAGAGAAGGCGAAGTGCACATGTCGCTTTAATTAGGCCAGAAGGTCCAGGAACACCTAGAGCATCGTATTTCTGGTGAAAATAGTCATTATTTTCAACAACTGCGTTATACAGCTTCAAAAAAACATTCTGCCTTATACGATAACGACGTCGAAAAAGCTTTGCACCAAAAACAGGTTGGGCTGCAAAATAATGGTTGATAAGCATGTTGTGTGATTGAACATGGTCACGTCTGTTAGCTGCTCGACCAAATTTAGAACCTCCCCATCTTGGTATGTTTTCTACATTTTCTTCTTCTTCCAAAGAAGCCGAAATAGCTGGAAGCAGAAGATTGATATGTCTTGTGCTAAGATCTTCATCATCAGATGAGTCCATAAGCAATTGGCGTTGTTGGTTCAAAATTTCAAGATGTCGGTCGTAAGAAGTCATTGGAGAGAATGAATGAATGAAATGGAGGGGAAGAAGTAGAAAATAACAAAAGATGGCTAAATGGTTGTGTAATTTTTGAGTGTGAAGAAGTAGATGTAGTAAAATCAAGAGGAAAGAAGTTGAAAATGGCGGAAGAGGAAGAAGAATGGCGGCGGAAAGATGGAGAAGATGGTGTAAACTGGTTGTTGTTTCGTTAAAAAAAAAAAAACTTCATTAAAGTTCCACGCTGGTTGAACCAGCGTGGAACATCTTATAGATCCAGTAGCCAAAGCCCACTGCCCCAAGCCCAACCCCAAGCCCAACCACGCGAAGCCCAAGTCTTCCACGCTGGTTGGACCAGCGTGGAACAGAAAAACATTTCCACGCTGGTTCAACCAGCGTGGAAGATAAAAATTTGGCAAAAAAAATAGGAAACGCGTTAGGGATACCCCTGATATAGGTATGGAAGACCGGCTAAAAAAAGTGATGGGAAAAGAGCTGGCACCTACGTGGCTACGTGGAGGCTAAATCGTCCCATGTGTAGGGTAAATATGGGAGACCCATTAGAGATGCTCTTACACATCCAATTTAAGTGTTTATTCTTTTATTTTACATTTGGTTCATGTTCATCAATCAAATCAAATGTAAATTTGTTAATAAGATGATCATAGCAAGATGAAAATGCCGACCCAATATTTTTTTCAAAAAATTAATACAAACATTTTAAGTGTCAAAATTATAAAAAATATTTGTTTTTCCAGAAATTAAATATTCAATTGAGATATATAGATAGAAAAAGAGTTTCTAGTCAAAGTACAAAATGCCACGGTATTTTAGCATGTTACTTACATACTTGATCAGATCAGCTGCTTAACTAAGTCCGAAAACCATGAATGTCGGTGATTAATCCGCGTTTTTACCAATTTTTTCTTTTTTTTTTTTATATATTTATAATGATTACGATTTCACACTTGTTTTTTTAGGCAAACATTGACTTTATTTGATGAATCAAATCAACAATATATATAGGTGGTGCAAATCCTTGTTTCCATTGTATTAATGTTCTTTGCTCTTTCTATCACTAACGTCATTCTTCCAAGGTAGCTTTCCTTGCCCTTCTTCTTTTATGTTCTTCAGTTATCAATTCATACTTTGTTGTTGTTGTTGTTGTTGTACTTTTTAAGATTCTTCTCATTTATTATTGTTCATCATATGGTTTATATCTAAACACAT
The DNA here is from genome assembly GCA_023053565.1 of Aquilegia eximia. NCBI lineage: Eukaryota > Viridiplantae > Streptophyta > Magnoliopsida > Ranunculales > Ranunculaceae > Aquilegia > Aquilegia eximia. Next base: position 39,064,521 of record JALIGU010000002.1, read on the forward strand.
TAGAAAAGATAGTGATTTGATATTTTAATGTTATGTTGAGACTTGAGAGAAAAGAAGAAGAAGAAGAAGTTCATTTTATGATAATTTGAACTACCAACAAAAGCTTGCTAGCTAAAACATAGCAGGCTAGGGTTTCATGTTATTGGTTGACTTTATGTTAAATTAAATCAACAAGAAAAACAAACAGTATAAGTTTGATCCAATTTTTAGAACATCCATGTGAAGGAAGGAGAGATTAGCTTGTTCTGGATAGAAATTATTTAATTAATGGAGAAAATCTATTGTGCATGAAAATCCGGCTTATTATTGATCAAACACCCCAAAGATGTTCAACTTTCAATGAAGCTCCTTATAATTGTCATAGATGGTTTGAAGTTCAAAACCTGTTGCTTCAATTTAGAAGGTTCTGACAAGAAAAAGGGTGTCAGACTGTCAGTCAGATTCACCCCTTGCAGTCTTGTTCTACTTATTTTCTCAGCGTATTTGTTTGATCTATATGCATGGCTCTACTTCTGTCCATTCCATATTCTGTTGATTTATACAATATAATATCTATCTGATTTTACAGATACACAAGATTCATGGCTCAATCAAGCAGTAATGGAAAGAATCTTATTCGCATTGATGTCAGTGCAGATACTGTTTGTCCATGGTGTTTTGTTGGCAAAAAAAATCTAGACAAGGCCATAGACTCATCAAAGGACCAGTTTGATTTTGAGGTCCACTTCATTTTTCGCCATTTTTAGTTTCACTCTTGTTGTGCTTTTACTTCTTTCATTTCAACCAACAAGTATATTATTATTATCAGGTTAGGTGGCATCCATATATACTTAATCCTTCAGCTCCAAAAGAAGGTGTTGTTAAAGAAAAATTTTATAGGGAAAAGTTTGGACCTCAATCTGAAAGGATCGAAGCTCGAATGGCCGAGGTTTTCCTCTACTTTTTAACATGACTTGTGTAGTCTCAGTTACTTTTCACCATTTGGCATAGATTATTGACATGAAAACTTTGATTCTGGCAGGTGTTTCGTGGTCATGGTCTTGATTACGATGTGTTAGGGCTCACGTAAGCCTGCAAGTAAACTTGAAGCGCAATCATTTTGTTTAGATTATTAGAAAAACTTCTGCTAATTATCAACCAATATGCAGGGGAAATTCTCTGGAAAGTCACAGAATCATCAACTATGCCGGACGCCAAGCATTGGATAAGCAACATGCTCTTGTGGAGGAGATATGCCTTGGCTATTTCACCAAGGGGAAGTATATAGGAGATCGGTAAGTGACTACATGTCTACATTAATGTGATGCATATGCTCCACTTCTAAAAAGACTTTATTTTGGTAAGAAATACTCCATTAGAAAAAGGATGCCAAAGTCTTGAAAACACTCAAATGACTTTTACTAGAAAAACAGAAACCAATTCTTCAGAGGTCTATGCTTTTCTGCTTTAACAGAATTTATATGTCTGACACTTACTATCGCAGTTTGACACCAATGGAAATGACCATGTCTTTGTAACTAATTAGGCCCAAACAATCATACGAACTTAGCCTGAGAAACTCGTCCGATAACCTAATTAAGTACATCCCCTTTTAGTTTACAGTTAGCGTGCATGGTTCCTTGCAGCTCCTCTGCTGTGATATCTGCCAGTATTAAGTTGTTGTATAATTGCATTTTGGATGCAGGGAATTTCTCATTGAAGCTGCTAACAAGGTTGGAGTAGAGGGAGCAGAAGAGTTCCTTAATGACCCTAAAAATGGTCTCCAGGAGGTAAGTATTGACAATATAGTTTATCTTCATACATACTTCCCTTTCATATTAGTTGACTAAGTTTATATAAATTTTGAATTTCTTCCTGGTGTTTATGAAGGTTTACGCAGATCTGGAGAAGTACTCTGGCAGCATATCAGGAGTTCCATATTATGTGGTATATGTTCAACCATATCTCATTATATTTTGAATAGCAAAACAAAGTTCAGTTAATATCATATTAGACATTTATACGGAGTGGTTTCCTTCACAGATTAATGGAAAACGTAGGCTTAGTGGTGGCCAACCACCTGAAGTTTTCTTGAGGACATTTCAAGAGGCTGCCAAAGACAATTAGGGATATGATTCTCGACTTCTTGTTCTATTCAGAGTTGTTGTCATTGTTAATAGTTTGTTCTTGCTAAGAAAAATAAGACAGGTTTGTGGTTGTGTAATTTATTGAAGTACTTTGTATCAAGACATGTAAAACTCTGTCAGCATTATGCATTAATGCATTATATAGATTGTGATTCCAGGACTACAGTATTGTCAATTCTGTTAGACTTGATATTCCAACCATACTGATGGTGATGGCAATGTTTGATGTTTCTATTATTGACAGACATGCATATAGATCAAAAAAAAATCATGTGGTAGAATTCTATCAGGAAAGTGCAGACAACCGAGCTTTTACCCAAATGTGGTAGGCTGGTAGGCACGTTCAATGCTTCACAGACAGAGAAGACTTCACACACGCACCCCCCCCCCCCCCCCCCCCCCCCCACCCCCAGCCCCCCCCCAAAAAAAAAAAAAAAAAAGCTCACTTGAGACATGGGAGTATAGTATTGCAATTTTTTCCAAAGCAATACCATTAATTGTGGGGCCAAAAACTAAATTAGTTAAATCACCCTAGATAGAAATCTAGAGCAATCTTTAAATTTTGGTCATTCATAATGGTCTAATTAAAATGTGTTTAGGTCATGGTGACCACTGACCAGTGTTACCTGGGGTAGTTGAGGGTGGGGAGACCAGGCCAGATTGGCAGATTGCTCCTGGTCCTGAGCACAAAAGACATGAAATCTGCAGAAAAAACGTGTTCAATATTTATCTGTTTTCCCAGTATGCAGACTTACACTTAATAGTACTTGAAAGAAAGATCTATCCATCAATATACTTTTACTGTATGTGGTGCTGTGGTGCTGTGGTGCAAATCTTGTTTCTCTTATATTCATGCTCTCTGCTCTCTCCATTACCAAGGTCATTCTTCCAAGGTAGCTTCCTTTCCTTTAACAAAAACCATCTTGTTTCATCATTTTTCTTCTAATGTTGATAATAACTTGATATATTGTTTAGTTATGCAAAAGTGCAATTACTTGATTTTTCATGGTTTATATGAGATTTTCATTACATTGCTAAATTTTCTTAGGGCTTTAACATTGTAGTAATGTTTAGTATGTCAGTCTTGTATCAAGATTTATCAACTTTCTCAACTCTGGGTTTCAGAAAGAAGAACAGTAGGATTTAATTTTAATACATCTATGTGAAGTAGAAGTTGACTTTAAAAGTTGGTAGATTCGAAAGGATCAGTGTAGTTCAAGCCTTTTGTTTTACAAGTTTCTGTCTGGACTCTGGAAAAGGGTATTGATTGATCTGTCTGGGTTTATGCCTACTACCGATATATTATTCTATCTGAGTTTGCAGATACACTAGATCTATGGCTCAATCAAGCAGCAATGGAAAGAAGCTTATCCGGATTGATATCAGTTCAGATCCTGTTTGTCCATGGTGTTTCATTGGCAAGAAAAATCTAGACAAGGCCATAGCCTCTTCGAAGGATCAGTTTGATTTTGAGGTCCGCTTTTCTTTTCGCCTTTTCTAGTTTTCAGTTTTTCACCTTGTTTTAGTTGCTTTGATTTCAACCAATCAGTGTGTTATATAACTGACAGATTAGGTGGCACCCATTTATACTTAATCCTTCAGCTCCAACAGAAGGTGTTGTTAAAGAAAAATTCTACATGGAAAAGTATGGACCTCAGTCTCTAAGAATCGAAGCTCGAACGGCTGAGGTCTTCCTCTCATTTATTGTATAGTCTCAGTTTCTTTTGACTAAATTGGCATAGATTAAATATATGAATGTGTTGATTCTTGCAGGTGTTTCGCAGTCTTGGTCTTGATTACGATGTTAAAGGGCTCACGTAATCCTGGAGAAAACTTTTTTTTTAAGTACAAGTCATTTCGTTTAGATTAGTAAAGAAAGCGCTTCTAACTAACCATCAACATCTATGCAGGGGCAATTCTCTGGAAGGTCACAGAATCATAGATTATGCCGGGCGCCAAGCTTTGGATAAGCAACATGCTCTTGTGGAAGAGATATGCCTTGGCTATTTCACCAAGGGCAAGTATATAGGAGACAGGTAATTGACTACGTAAACTTGATGCATATGCTCTAGCCAGAGTTACTTACAGACTTTACAAGTAACTTGAAAATGCTCAAATTGCTTGTACTAAAACTGAAATTAATCCAATTCTTAAGAAGTCTATGCTTTTCTGGTTTCAAAGAAGTTGATGTGTCTGACACTTTTTATTTCAGTCGGAGAACAATGAAAATGACCATGTCTTTGTAAGTTAGGTTCATCCGATCATATGATCTTAGCATGAGATGCTCGTTCATTAGGTTTGTTAACACTAGATCCAACCCCTAGTAAGTTACAGTTGATGTGCACATGTAGGAAAGACTCTTTTGCAGCTTCTGCTGATGGTCTGTTTTACAGCATGAAATTAATACAATCTCTGTAGGTTTGTATGTATTTGGAACACTGACAAGAGTGTATTGTTGCAATTTGGATGCAGGGAATTTCTGCTTGAAGCTGCTAAAAAGGTTGGAATAGAGGGAGCCGAAGAGTTTCTTAATGACCCTAAAAATGGACTCCAGGAGGTAACTACTGACGATAAATATACTTCATACATGCCCCCTCCATTTTTGTACTAGTTCTGCATTTTTTCATAAATTAAAAATTCATCCTCGTGTATATGAAGGTTTACGCAGATCTGGAGAAGTACTCGGGTAGCATATCAGGAGTTCCATTCTATGTGGTATAGGTCCTATCTTATCCTATTTGAATAGTATTAACTAAAAATAAAGCTCCACTATATCAATCACACTGAGAGGGGTTTTTCGCAGATTAATGGAAAACGCAAGCTTAGTGGCAGCCAACAACCTGAAGTTTTCGTGAGAGCATTTCAAGATGCTGCCAAAGAAAACTAGAGGATTCTCTACTTCTTGTTCCATTTTTGTTGTTCTTAAGAGTTTGTTGTTTAATAAAGAATAAGACTGGGCATTTATGAAATAAAGCCTGTGATTTCAGGAAACTATTGTCAAATGTGACGGATCCAATATCTAAATCTTGATTTCATTTATCATATCCCAAGTAGAAGACGATTTGTTCCCAAACCAATGAACTTAACAAAAGAGAACTATAGCAAGGCTTGCACTAGTTCTTCTTCCAGTTTAACTAATACAGCCAAGAGTACTATTGTACTGCTGCATTAATTACTTTCTATAAATGATAACGATGAAATAATCCAAGAAGACCTGATTATGGTAGAATTGCTTTAATATAACAGAACCACTTTTCATTCCATCATACTTCTATTATTAAGGTAAATAGAGAATTAGGATAAAGAAACCATACAATGAAAATGTATTTGACAAGTGTGACTGTTATAAGCATGTATTTCTTACAATTTTGTATGCACAATGTTCTTCACATCTACGTACTCGGTGAAGATATCTTTTACCTTAATAATTAATATTCACAAACTATACAATTTCTTTGCTTTTGTCTTCTTTACTGTTGGTTGGTCTTCTCAACAGAAACAGGAAGTGGAACTCTGAGATTAGATCAAGTTGTTTCATCGAATTCCATCACCTAGAAAAGACAACCAGATTAGTGCAAGATCAGAGAGAAACACTTTAAACAACTGAAAAGAAAATTGGAATGGGTACCCAACTAACAGAGGAAAAATGTCCTTTTAGAAATTAAAAGTTTTTCTAAAATTACTGGGGAAAAAACACTGAAAGAAACACAAGTCTACAGCTAAGTGACATAACATCCATGGCTAATAACATTGATGGAAGCTCTTCAATCTAGATCCTAATTCGGGCATTCCATGTAGTTCAGCAGTGTGGTCCAGATCACAAGTGTTTTTGTATGAAACGGAGGGTGTGTGTGGATCCTACTTGTTGATGCTCAAAGGAGGTTACCACAAAAATACTCGAGAAATCACCTCCAAGATAAAATAGGAAATGAATAAAAGAACTCTCCTATCTACTTAAAACCCTAAACTTTACCCTCTCATCATTGTAAAGCTCAAGAGAACAGCCATTTTGTTGACAGGTTGCATGAACAAGGCCATTAAGTCATAGATTATAAAAGCCATCATAATTAGTAGACATGTTGAATAAAAGGAGCCATCAAGTATTTATTTGTTGACAAGTTTCATGGTATCAACGATCCCAAAGTCGTTTGATTAAGACAGGCACCTTCATTTCTAATCGTACTGTCAGATGAATTACTCAGGTTTTGACTTTTAAGTTAACAATATACACCTAGAATCCAACATGAAAAAAAATATCTTTGTTAAATGGTATAGCCGAAAAAAATATATTCAGCAAGTAACGATAAATGATATATAATCTTGAAAAATTATTTCTTTAGAATCAAATGTTAGATTCATTAATTATTGTTTGTATCATTCATTACACCATTCTACCCAAGGATGCACAAAATCCAACCCTAATTGAGTCACTCGGTGAGTGAACAATCTTGACTTCCTAGTGGACAACTCGAGTTAAAACAAACCCAGTCAGCCTCTAAGCACTTTTGACTTTCGCCTTCTGGCTTGTAAGAATATATAAACATCCCACAAGTTCGTGAATGTGTGAATGTTCACTCTTGAACTTAACGCCTAATTTTTATTTACCAATTGAACTACACACCCTACTAGACAGATGTCATATAATTAGATATAGATTACCATCCATGCCACTATATAAAGGATAATCATTTAAAAATTAACAAATACTCCAAGGGAGAAGAGAAGATACCTTGCCACAGACTGGACAGCTGTCACTTCTTTCCATCCACTCATATATACAACCTAGGTGGTAATGGTGAGCACATCGAGTCATAATTTTAGGGTTCTCTGGAGTATATTCTGAAAGCAACATGAAAAACATAAATGAATATTTTACTCTCTTGAAGCTCAATACCAATAAGTAACAGCAATGAATTTTGTACAACAAACCTTCTAGACATGTTGGGCAGACGTCTTCCTCTTCCGATGATGTATAGAAATATCCAATGCCACTTGCCAACTTTGCAGATGGGTGCTTCAATGGGGGATCGGAAAAACATTCCTTTGATCCTCCTTCAGCAGAACCATAGCATTTTTCCACTGAACTATAAGTTTCAAAAACTGCATTACAGTCACTTCCTCTAAGTGGTTCAGACTCCTCGTGGGAATGACTGGATCCCTTCTCATGCCTTGAGACAAGTCCTCCCCGTTGTGAACGATAGCATCTAGGATCAGCATCATAAGGCAACGGTCTTGGAGGAGAACTGTATGTGTCAGAAAGGTTGATGTCCTGAGATGCTGTAGAAGTCAAAGATGTTTCCCCCTCCACAGATGAAGGAATGGCATGCACTTCCCCTCTGTGAAATAAGGTTGTATACTGCAGAGAGAACAAGAAAAAAAAACGTCATAAAATACTTCAAAGTCAAGGATATATACTGAGCTTATTGGCAAGTTCATAATATAACGAAACAGACATTACAATTATCAATAAAAAAATTCCAAAAAAAGGAGAACACTCAAAGTCTCCTGAATAAACAATCACATAAGTTTCCATAGCGGCATTGAACTATTACTACTATTTTGAGCTCATAATGAAAACTACGTGGGGTTTGGAAATCCAACATGTCAACAACTGAAGGCAAGTAAAACTGGAACCAACAATTCAGCAAGTAAAATATAGCCAAGATAGTTAACCTATACCTTCTCAAAGATGAAAAGCAGATAACAAAAAATCTGCATATTATGAATTGAAAGGATAGCACGTACCACAGTTATGCAGTTCTGAAGTAAGCATCTGATACAGATACAGTTTTGGTAGGCTGGATTATCAGGATTAGCATATTCTTCAATATCGTCAACATGCAAGCAACCGCAAACAGAACCCATAATGTAGCACCCCAATATTAACTATAACTTAAAGCCTTCTTGGTAGTCTTCAATCTCATTCACAAGCATTCAATATCTTAAGAAAACCCCCAAGATAATGAATATGATACTACGAGAGAGGACGCTAAGCTCGCAGTTTGGCGAACCAGTACCCTCTCTCGCCAACAAAATATAGATTAATAAAACCCTCTTATACAGTCGAATTTCACTCGGCAATTAGCAAAATAACAGCTCCGGATTTAATTTGACCTATCAAACAAAAGAAATTACCATTAGAAATCAATGTTAGATACAAAAATTTGATTCTTTCCAAATGTTAAACGAGCATCAATCCATTTAAAGCTTACATAAATAAGCAAAATTATGTTCTGCATTGCATGTTCTTTCTAAACTCAATTTTTTCTTAAAGCATAACCATGAAAAATCCATAAAAAAAAAAAAAAAAAATCATGCATCAGGTTAAAAACCCAAAGTTGAAGTGTTAATACATACCCGATTCAGTTAAAAACAAATTCTTCTAAAAAAAAAATATCACAAAACAAAAATTAAAACTTTACCGTAACAAACATAGAACCAAAAGAGAAATCTAAGTCTATAAATCGATGAAATAAGAAAACCCCATTACAAATTGATAAAAATAAAAGATACCCAATCTAAGTATTTGGGGTGAAAAGATCATACCGACAAAATAGTTATGAATTAGAGAAAAAAAAAAAAGGATTACGAAGTAGCTGAAGATTACGATTACGATGGTGAGAAGATGAATAAAGAGAGTCCAAAAGGGGGAGAAACAGAGGAATATTATTGTCGATTACGAGAGTTTCGAATTCTTTCTTTTGTTTGGTCGAGAAAGCAAAGAAAAGAAAAAGAAAGAGAAAGAGAAAGAGAAAGCTTCTTACTCCGTAATAATTAATTATAGAAAGTGCGGTTTTATTGGGATTTGGTGGGTAATTAAAACTAGTGTATATAGCAATAGCAAACAAGGTTACAAGGGGAAGGAGAGAGAGAGAAAGAGAGTGAGATGAAAATTATTTTACACTTTCTATTAACGAAACCAATATACTTATAAGTTTCGGAAATATATTCGGATTCGGAAAGATTCTTTTAATAATCTTCTGGTTCTAGAACGACGACAAGCTAACTAGAAGTGACAAAGAAAAAGTGCTTTTTTTTTCTTTTTTTTCCGAATAATAATTGATTTCTTGTGTTAGTAAACATTGGTGATTAGTACAAGTGCTATAATAGCTTCTTTTAAGGGTACAGTTGGGTGTAGATATATGCACTTAGCAGTTAGCATGCCATGGCAAATCTAATTGTGTCGCCGGTGGTGTTTAGAGATTACAGTACTCCCAATTGGAAGTGGTTATTTACTAATTTTTGAAAAGAACTGTATTCTCAGTAAATTAGTAAATAACCTACATTATTGGTGTTGCTAAGCTAAAATTTATTTAGAAAATAAAATATGTATAAATATTATAGTATCATATGTTTGTTTGTATTATCCCCGCGATTTATTTGAAATATTTCATATTTCATTCCCACTTGCAACAAAGACCAATATGCAAATCAAACTGGATTTGACCTTAACCTTCGAACCTTAATAACATGGTGTTTTGTTTCAAAATTTTCATACCATAAACAGAAGGAGAAGAAGTACGCAATACATACTAAAACCTTCCACTCTAGAGTAGCCATAACCATGTCAACAGGGAGATAAACTCATAAGAGCATTCCCAATGCAAGGTGGATTTTGGAGGTGGGGTGGATAAATCCACCTTGTAGCTTAAAAGAATGTCCCAAGGGGAGGTGGATTTTGGGGGTGGGCTGCCCACAGGTGGATTTGAAGGTGGATTCAAATGGATCTGTGGGTGGTAGAACCGGACGGCATGTTACATGCCGTCTGTTTTTTTTTTAAGTTTACGTAGTGTTTTAAAAGTTTTGGACTCTCGGACGGCATGTCACATGTCTCCCTATTTTTTTTGAAAAAAAAAATGGGACGACATGTCACATGCCGTCCGATTTTTCTAAAAATCCACTTTCTCTCTACAAGAGTCCACCTTCCCTTGGGAACTCTCCACCTTGTAGAGTTTCACCTTGAATCAACAAGGTGGATTTTGCTTAGGTGGACCTACGTGGCGCCTACGTGGAGGTGGATTTATCCACCCTGCATTGGGAATGCTCTAAGCTAGTTCTATATAGAAAAATTTCTTGCTTCATGTATGAGTAACGACATAAACATAATGAATACATGCGCACATCACAGAAGGCATTATCAATTTATCATATGAAAATTAATAATCAAAATGGAACTTCATGTAACCATGTTAATAGTAGTTTATGGCCCCTTTGGCACTTTGGACAGTGACTCATATAATTAAAATTTTCCATCAATTATATAAGCTCCATTTGCCATTGGGGTTTTAAAATGTTTTTTGACTTTTTCAGACTTGATTAGTCTGGACTACTTGGGGTGGATTGAATCAGGTGTTTGAAGGATTTATTGGACTGGACTTAAGGATGCCCATTCCCCAACCTAAAGATTCTACAGGTTGTGGACTCAGGCTCCAGAGGATTGATGATGAATCAGTCTATCGGCTAGACTTTGAAACAAACAGCATGGCAGACGCTTCTGCCCAGTTCCAGGTATTGATCTAGACAGAACATTTACACAAATCCATCACCTAGCCCATCCTTCAGAATCTCACTTGATTTTTTTACAATCATGCAGATTGCAGTATGCATTTTCATAATCTTTGCTTTTGACGATTGACATATAGATTTCCAAATACAGTACAGTACAATGATCTCTTGAACACGCTAGAGATACACCAATATTATATTCCCCTTGCCTAAATTCACAGCTACACTTCATGCAATTTGATTGAAACAATCCACAGTTAGTCACAGTTGTTGTATGTCAAACCATATTGGTACTACTACTGTACTAGGAAAAAATAATTGTGCATTAAAACATAACTTACTGCTCGTTGCAATTCATTGATATTGATTTAATTAAGGGCCAATTTAATTAATTTAGATGTAACACAGGTCCACAAATTAAACAATACACATTAAGTGAGGATTTATATATCATGGCCTACAACTTCATGGCCAACACGTTCAACAGCTCAAGAAGCACCCTCGTAATGGGAAATTGAGAGAAATAGATACGAAATTTTGGCAAAATGCCAAAGACAAGATAAGAAAAACTGAAGTTGAGTTCACGTTGTTTCAAAGATATAATTATACTTGTTGTCTCCCTTTTGTTTTTTATTGACTTTAATTCCCTCCTCTATATAAATTTGGTTTCTCACTTCATGATCTAGCTAAAGAGAGATGGGTCGAACTGGAATGAAATCTCCAAGCTTCAATTTAAGCAGAGTTTCAAGCATGAAGTCTCCTAACTTTGGTTTACGTCGTGTTTCAAGTCATGTTCGAGTTCGGTCTCAACCTATCGAACTTGAAACTACATTTGATTTTATTGACAAGAAAGGTCAGATTAATCAGTTTGATTATAATGAGGTGGAAGCTCAAGCTGGTGAGGTTCTTGGTAAAAAAATTATGGTGGTTGTTGATTCTAGTCCTGAAGCTAAATGTGCTTTACAATGGACACTTTCCCACAGTGTGCAGAGCCAAGACACCATTGTGCTACTCTATGTCACCAAGAAATCCCAACAAGGTAAACCCTCTCTCTCCAAACTGTTTTTCGAATCATACAATGATTCGCACATATTTATGTGCGATTTTGAAACCATGGAGTGAAATGTTATTGAATAAAGTCTCATGCATTTTTTATTACAGGCAAGAAGAAGTCCAGTAGGAAGACAAGTCCAAGAGTATATGAGCTTCTTCGCACAATGAAGAATTTGTGTTTTATGATAAGACCTGAGGTAAGCAAACTTTGGAAGAAGAAAACTTAAATGCATCTTGCAAACAGAAGTAGAGCTGTAGAATTATTTCTCTTGTTTAGTACTTTTTTTTGATAAAGATCTTGTTTAGTACTTGTTACACTTATTGTTCACTTCATGAGATGAGAGGCTTATCACATTAGAATGTCCCTGTTTATGAAGCAAGAAGAGAGCTGAAGGAAAGTAATGCTAATCTATGGCTACTAAGTAAAAAGTAACAATACATACAATTTGTATTAATTCCATTTAATATAGCTAGCAGAGAATGCCGCAATGTCAAACCATATATATTACACCCACCTATTAAACGATATATATATCATAGTACATCACCTACATCTTTTTTAAAACAACTTGGTTGGTGGTGCATTTTCTTACTAATATGGATTATATATACTTAAGACTATTGATTTTCAAAGGTTCTTATGCTTTGAGTTTGCTATTGATAGGTGCAAGTTGAGATTGCAGTGGTGGAAGGAAAGATGAAAGGTCCAACTATAGTTGAAGAAGTAAAGAAACAAAAAGTGGCATTGTTGGTTCTAGGTAAAAGAAAGCGATCAATCATGTGGCGTGCGGTGATGAGATGGAGAAGTAATAGAAACAGTGGTGGAAATATTGTTGAGTACTGTATAGAGAATGCTAGCTGCATGACAGTTGCAGTGAGGAAAAAGGGAAGAATTGGAGGATATCTGATTACTACAAGGAATCATAAGGACTTTTGGCTATTGGCTTAGGATAAAATTTATTGATTAAATTCATGTAATAGGATATCTAATTACCTATTCTGATTAACTTGTTCATCCAAGAATGGAACCTGATCAATGTAAATGCAATGTTCTAATTACCTATTCTAATTAAAGTAGTCAAGCCATAGACCATAGTGGTCCGGTGACTAATGACTTGCACCAAGTCACCAACCATCTTGTCTGTCACCAACCATCTTGTCTATTGACTAGCTAGCTACTTGGTTGTTATACAGGCATACAGCAGATCATGGCAAAACAATGTTGCGATAAATACTGTGAAATATCTAGATACTTATCTAGCTACCATTTTTTGAGCTACTGTTTTCCACTCCACTATATAAGCCTATAGTAAACTCATATCTTTGCTAAAAATGTGATATATACAATCGCAAACGGCACCATCAACTTCAGAAAATCCACATTTTTGGCCTACTAGTTAGCGCTGCGTTTTGGTTGTCTTCCTCTGTTTTTGTTTTCTCAACCTAAAGATTGGCCTTCATCCCTTCACTGTTGTTGAATGCTCCTTATACTTTGAAGTTTGATCACATTATGCACAGATGAGTCATGACAGAACAGTGAAACTGCCAGCAATTGACAGACAGAGTCATGACTCAAGACCAACCCATTAACCCAAATGGCCAATAAGTTTGGACCCATAATAAAAAATATTAGGCCCAGTCATTCTTGGGCCAATGGGCCTAACTGCTAACCTAATTGCCCTTGCAACCAAACACGAAGAAGAACACCTTCTTCATTCATTGTGATGAGCAGCTGAGTTCTTTTAAGCTAACAAATCTCTGCTACAATCAATTTGACCTAAAACCCTAAACCCTTTCAAGCTTTTTTTTCTTTCTCTTCAATGGCGAAAACAAAAACAGATTCAAAAGATGATAGTGAGAAGAAGAAGAAGAAGAATAAGAATAAGAAAACTTTTTCTAAGAAATTACTCTCTGGTCCAAGTGCTATGACTATGAAATCTAAAACTCCAATAGAAAGTCCATTTGAAACAATTTGGTCTCGTAAGAAGTTTAATATACTTGGTAAGAAACGTAAAGGTGAAGACAAACGTTCTGGTTTATCTCGCTTTCGCGCCATTGAAAAGGTTAGAAAACTTTCAATTTGTAGAATTATTAGTTTTCGTTATTGAATACTTCACCTATAATTTGAATTCAAAAACAGTGTTTTTTGCTATAATTGATTCAAATTCATAGTATCTAATGCTGAGATTTTGTACATAATAGAGAAAAGGTACATTATTAAAGGAATATGAACAAAGTGGGAAATCATCTGTGTTTTTGGATAAGCGAATTGGTGAACAAAATGAATCACTTGCAGAGTTTGATAAAGCTATATTGCGTTCCCAGCGTGCTAGACAGGTAATTTTGATGATTGGGAATACACTATATAATTTTGTGAGGTTGTGAAGAGGTTCTTATAAAATAATCATGTTAAAACTGTTATTGTTTTCATTTCACAGTTGAAAGTGACCAAGAAAAGCAAATTTAATTTGTCTGATGGAGAAGAGGATGATGATATTTATGGTAGTGGGCCTTTTTCAGAGAAGGATGATTTCGAAGAGGAATTGCCACCAGATGATGATGCAGATCTTGATGAGATGGAAAGTAAGTGTGCTATGCAAGAAAATGTTTTCATACATTTTTTGTATTTCTGTTGATTTATTTAATGATTTGTTTCTCTTATTTGCAGTGAAATCAGCACTTTTGAAACATGGTAATGGTTCGAATATAAACGATGGGATTGAAAATGTAAGATTCAGGGTTTTACATCCAAATAATGTCTTAAATATATGTGGTTCTATGTTAATATATATCACGGCAACGATTTTTGATACTTGAGTTTACTCAATGTGCTCTTCTACTAGAAACATATTATTTCCTTTGTTCGTGATGATGGTAGTCAACTGGATATATTATCATGTGCAAGTTTTTTTCTGTTGTTGCAGAAACAGAAAAGTAAAAAAGAAGTTATGGAGGAAATTATATTAAAAAGCAAATTCTTCAAGGTACCATATTACTTGTTCATCTATTGAAATTTCTGTAGACTTTGACCTCTTTAACTCACTTCTGTTATATATCCAAAAAAAAAAAAAATCTTAGGCCCAAAAAGCGAAGGAGAAGGACGAAAATGAAGAATTGATGGAACAATTAGACAAGGACTTCACATCTTTGGTGCAGTCTAAAGCGTTGTTAACATTGACTCAGCCAAGCAAGATGAATGCCTTGAATGCGCTCGTGAACAAGGCTAGTTCAAAAGAGTTCACAAAGAAGGATGAAATCACTGCTGCTCCTCCTAGAAAAGAAATTTCTAAGCAGGTATCGACGTATCGATGTAATCAGATTGTTAGCCTTGAGTTTCTGCCATTTGAGATTATGCACTAAATGCTTTTTTTTTTTTTTTGGTAAAATCTGTGAAGTCTGTTTATGCCTCTTTACTTTGCAAATTAATCTGTGTTGTACGAAAGATAAATGATAACTATAAGACTAAGAGCAAATTAGTGGGTAAATCTTCAGAGAATGTTATAATGGTGTGCCAAGTATTGTTTTATATTTTTCATATGCTCTTTCCCTTTCTTGCAGGAGCAACCTGATGATTATGACAAACTTGCTAAAGAGATGGTGCTAGACATGCGTGCTCGCCCGTCAGACAGGACAAAGACTCCCGAAGAGATAGCTGAGGAAGAGAAAGAACGACTTGAGCAATTGGAGGCATGATGTCTTAAGCTCAAAATTTCTTGATATTTGGATTTTCAATCATTGTTATGACTAATATTTGAAAATACTGGAAATTTATGGCTTCAGATAAAAAGGCATATCTACTCTATTGTTTCTAATATAGTGAACTCTTTGTGTTCATTTAGAAGGAACGCCTGAAAAGAATGTCTGCTAATGATGACTCCAGTGATGATGATGATGATGATTATAAAGACCTTAATACATCGTCAGCCAAGAAGTTAAAATCGATATCTGGCGATGATCTTGGAGATTCCTTTTCCTTAGAGGAAGAATCAGACGTCAAAAAGGGTTGGGTTGATGAGATACTTCAAAGGGATACCGACAATATTGATGATGAAGAGGACGAATCTTCCGAAGATTACGAAAGTGGTGAGGATCAAAGTGATGAAGAGGGTGAAAATAGTGAACATGAGAGGAAAACATCCTTGAAAGATTGGGAACAAAGTGACGATGAGAAGCTCAGTATTGATTTGGAAGAAGGCGAAGAGGAGGAAGACGAAGAAGAAGAAGGAGGAGAAGAAGAAGAAAAAGAAGAGGTGGAAGACAGAACAATGAATCGGGAAGACATGCGAAACACAAAAGACATTGTGACAGCTAAGTCAAAGAATAAAAATACAAATACTTCAAGTGTTGGATTATCAAAGACAAATGGAAAACTGACCTTGGGCCAAGACGATGCCCTTCCCTATGTAATTGAAGCTCCAAACAGCCTGGCTGAATTTCGCTCTTTGGTTGACGACAGATCTGATTCAGAAGTGGCTGAAGTAATATACCGAATTCGCACATGCAATCCGATCACGATTGAAGTAAACAGGAAGAAAATGCAGGTAGTACACCTCTGGCCTATAATATTCGGATTTATATTTCATTGAAATTATCAGTGTTCTAGAACAAAGTTAATCACAGAGATGATCCTTGACATCAACATACATCTTTTCTTTTGTTGCAAGCGATGAAAGATCTTAGATACAGTATATGCCTTGAGCTCTTGGGAGACTTTCATTATGAGTCATTGATTTACTATTGTCTTCGATTTTATTTGGTTGATTTTATGTTGTTTGTAGTCGGGGACATCTCATCCCTTGGCATAATTTTCTACTAGAACCAAAATTTATTTGTCTATTTGCATTGAGACAATATTGGATTTGTATGATTTGCGCCTGGGCCCCTATTTATTGCACTAGTTTCTAGCTTCAATGGACCAAGAGAGGATCTTGCCATACAATAGTTAAAATTATTTATTAACATTGATGAACTGATTTGTTCTGCACTGTTCCTGAAAGCTTTGGTATCATGTTTCAGGTCTTTTATGGCATCTTGGTGCAATATTTTGCTGTTGAAACAAATAACAATCCGTTGGACCTCAAGCGCTTGAATATATTGGTGAAACCGTTGATGGAGATGAGCGCACAGATTCCATTTTTTGCAGCCGTTTGTGCTCGGCAGCGTCTACATCTTATACGAGCTCAATTTTGCGAGGATATAAAAAATCCAGGTTTGCCTACTTTGCCATATAACTAAATTCAAGGCAGAATCATTGTAACTAATTTCCAAGTAATGAAGAAATTTCATGCTACTAAGTTTTTCTCACTAATGCTCACAACTTCTGCAGAGCAAAGTTGTTGGCCTTCTTTGAAGACATTATTTCTCTTGAGGCTTTGGTCCGTGGTTTTTCCATGCTCTGATTACCGTCACGTTGTCATGACACCAGCAATCTTGTTAATGTGCGAATATCTGATGCGCTGTCCTATTACATCTGGCCGGGATACGGCCGTCGGATCTTTCTTGTGCTCCATGGTTCTCTCTGTACGTATTTAATTTAAATATTTGTTTCCATTTTGTCTTTCCTTTGTGGCACGTGGCAAGTGATGCAGCGGCATTTTGTTTCGTTTATCACCTTGCATTTTCTTGCATTATGTGTTCCCATTTTGTTTCTTGCATAATGTTTACAAAAGTAGATTCTGAAGTGTGTAATTTGTGTATGAGAGAATATTTAATGGTTCTACAAAATCCCGTATCCTCATTTTCTGGACAAAATTCCAAATATAACATCTTAATGGCAGTACTTTCCAAACTTCTCCATTCAATCTGTGTCCACATGCAATGGAAATGGCGATTTGTGGTCGGTGGACAAATAAGATCCACACAGAAATTCAAAATCCTTGTGGACCTTAAACGTCGTCCATGTGTGAAATTTCATGTTGCCATGTTGGAACGCAAGCTCAGTCAGCAAATCTACTTTTAAGAAAGTTTTTCTTGAGTTTCTTCCCCCCATTAGCTGGGTATCCAGGGCTAATGATCACCAGGCTTTTGGTGCGCTCCCTATTTATTCCTCAAACCTTCCTCCTGAAATATTGAAATGTTTGAAAAATTTTCTATGTATAGTAATTAGAATAGTCAGAGAGCCCGGTGCGTAACATCAAATATCAGTGTTAATTGATGAGTGTTATATATACTGTTATTTGATGTATTCTTTCTATTTGTAGGTTGCCAGACATTCACAGAAGTTCTACCCAGAGGCTGTAATATTTCTGAGAACACTTCTGATGTCAGCCTTGGCGACAGAAACAAAATTGCTTCAGCATTCTCAGGTATGATCCAATCTAAATAAAAAGAATAATATGTACTTTTAAGAACCCATCCTCTACCAACCCATGACCTCCCATCTCTACCCTTAACAGATATCTCTTCCTTTAAGATTGAGAAAAATGTGGTGCAGTTTTGTAGATATATTAGTAGATTGACACTTATTTTTATTGTCGAACAGTTTTATTATCTTTCAGAACTTAAAATGCTCAATCCCTGGCTGAGGTTACAAAATTGTGTATCTGAAGTTCAACCACTAGATTTTTCAATGGTGATGAACAGGCCTGAAAGCTCTCCTTTCTTCAGTTCCGATGGTTTCAGGTTAGTAGTTGTTTCTGGGAGTATTTAACATACTGATCTACATTATCTATCATCTGGACTCTAGAGTGAAAGTTGCACCTTCCATTCACGTTTATGCATCAGACCGCGCATGAGTGTGTGTGTGTGTGTGGGGGGGGGGGGGGGATGCTCCTTGCTTGGGGTGCAATGAATATCTTACATTTTTAACCTGCTGAAGTTGTAACATTTTGAGTGTGGTCCAAAGCCTATAACTAGTATTCATGAAAAGTCGTTTTACTTGATTGATTGATATTGGTCACTGAGACTTTCTTTCGTAATCTACTAGGGAGTTGGTTTGGTTAATTATTTTTTATATTTCAGCAGTGTGTGTGAAGCTGTCTTTCACACTTTTTTTTTTATTTCTAATGAAAATTGGTTTTGAGGGAATAAAATAGAATTTGAGTGCCTTTTGTCCTCGGCAACTTTATTTTAAAAAGAGTGATTATTCCTCCATTTAATAAGTTGCATGCTTATTGTGAATGTCGACAGGGCTAGTGTTGTTATGTCAGTGTGTGAAACCCTAAGAGGATTTGTACATACCTATGAAGAATACAATTCTTTCCCTGAAATATTTTTGCCAGTGTCTACTTTATTAAATGAAGTGGCAAGACAAAAGTACATCTCTGGTGCTTTACAAGACACTATTAAAGATATTTCTGAACTAATAGAAAAGAGAGCCGGGGAGCACCACATGCTGCGACAACCACTTCAAATGCGGAAGCAGAAGCCAATGCCGATCAAATTGCTAAATCCGAAATTTGAGGAGAAGTACTGCCCTATTTCATTAAAATAATGTTCTTATCTCATATATGCTCATAAACTTCTTGAAATGACTTTGCTTACCCTATTATGCAGTTTTGTAAAGGGTAGAGATTACGATCCAGACCGTGAGCGGGCAGAACGGAGGAAGTTGAAGAAAGAATATAACCGTGAGCGTAAAGGGGCCGCTCGTGAACTTCGGAAGGATAATCAGTTCTTATATGCGTTGAAGGAGAAGGATAGGGCATTACGTGAAGAGGAAAGAACTGAAAAGTATGGAAAGGCGAGGGCTTTCCTCCAAGAGCAAGAGCATGCATTCAAATCAGGGCAGTTGGGAAAAGGGCGAAAGAGAAGGAGATAAAGTTGAATTCCAATGTTTTAGCTATGCTTGCGCCTGCTTCATTCTTCTGTCTTGCTTTCTACCAAGCTTAAGGTTATGTTATCCTGCCTATAATCATGCTTACATTATGTGGTTCAAACTTTGTAATGTGTTATACAATGTCCTTTTGTTATCAGTTGCCCACCTATATAAGTACCCAACTGTTGAGTGTATAAGTTGATAGTCAAATTTTCAGGATCATGCTTTTCTGAAAATTTCTCAGACCCAGGCTCATTTTATTTAATTCCTGAAGACAACATTATACATACTACACTAATGATTTACCCACAAAAGAATTTAATGTGTGATTATAGGTTACTTGTTCCATACACTTGAGGTTTGATTTGTCAATGCATCTCCATTTTGTTATTTTCGTTATGTTCATTTCTATATTGAATATTTTTTTTTCTCCTTGTAGGACATCGTAGTTATTCAAACAGAGTTCAACACTTTCGTTCATAATCATTTGTTCTCTTTTCTTGTCAAATATTTAAGTAGCCATCTTAAAGGTTAACCTGTGTTAGGTTGTTAAAATTTAGAAGCTTAGTTGTAGGAACTCAAAAAAGCTTGGTTGGAGAGACTCAAAACAACTTTCAAAGATGTCAGGGAAAATTCTGTACATGGGCTGGGTAGGGTTCCTTGGTAAGGGATAGTTGGTTTTTCACTGGATAAAGGTAATTCAGTGTAATAGTGAACACAAATGAAATGACTAAATTTTGGAAATAACTTGTTTCTTATGAATTGTTCTGTTGTTTATTTTGTGAGTAAGCTATGGTCCACCTTTCAGAATTCTGGTGAACTTGGTAAGAGAAAAGTAAATTTCATTCACACGAGATATTGGAGGTAATTGATGATTGATATATTCCTTACAAGGATCCAAATGGTGGCTCAGTGAATAAAGCCTACCAGTCAACAATCTATACTACAATATTGTTGTAGCACCGAGCCTTTGTATACAAACAAAGAAGAATCATGAAATTACAATTTTGATAGCTAATTACCATCTTTTTAGTACATAACTACATAAGTGATTCAATGCCCATCACCTTTTGGTCATTGAAAGTTTGCACGAGCAATGAATTCTACAACAAGATTCAGTATTTTCATCCATTCACAGAAGGAAAAATAGCTATTTTTTCAGATTAAAGAAAACAACATAAATAGGTGACACGCACACTCTGCCAAAAAAATTAAGAAGCTTGCCATCTTTTGGGTCTTCTCATCCAACTGCTTAAGGTAAGCAGATCTCTTGTTCTTGCCTGCCAAACCTTTCACCAAGTAAGAAGTAAATATTTCCCAAATAACTAAAATAACAACTGATGGTGTTTCCGATAGTATTTGGAAGAATATGAAGAAACCATGTATAATATCCATACCCTCCTCCTTCATCAACTTCTCCGGTATAGAACCCACATCAAAATGTTTGACCATTTTCGAAAAAGAAGATAACAAGTCATTCACTTCTTCAGCTTTAGAAGAAATGCTCATGATCAGAATAATCAACCCCACAACTAGATTAAATACTTTCATCCACTTCCCAATTTCATAACTAGGAGATCCAAACAAGCTAATCCCCAGAGTGTTATAAATGTATTTCAAGTAAGCCATAACAGACATTAACTTATCCTTAATCTCTTCAGCTTTAGAAGTAATCCTTTTCCTTAGCATTCTATACTCCTCCTTGGTGTTGTTTATCTTCTTGGAAAATATGCTATTGAGCCATTCAATAAAGTTTGCCACCATTTTCACTGTGTCAGTCACCACTGTCTTCAAGGATTCGTAAGCTTCAACAACTTTGTCAGAAACTGTGGTAAGCATGGATTTTATCTTTTCCCAAATATCCTTCAACAATTGCTTTAGATAATTCTTTAAACGACGGAAGCATGTTCGAATTTTCTCCCACAGAAATTTTCCTACAGTCTCAACTTGACGTCCAGCTTGATAGAAAAGGCTTAATAGAAACTCAAGGATTTCATCTACTGCAATAGCCATTGCTCTCAAACCAAAAAGAAAATTACTACTTGTGATTGTGAATCAAACTCGACTCATAGCCTTGTTTTATAGGGGAAAAAACAATGCAGAAGTGTTGGGAATACAAAAGGTTACAACACTTCTCTTTCAGTAGTAGAAGTGACTAGAAGAATACTCACCCAAGTAGTAGTCGGCAAGTATCAGATTCTGCGTAAACAGGGTGCAAACCCTTATATCCATAGATGCGATGCGTGTGATTGCTTAAAGATTATTCTTCTGAAGTTATTATTCGCTACCACATCTGAATGTTGGAAGATGCTTTACACAAGCAGAATAAAGAGAAAAGTTGGCAGCATTTTTTTTATGTCATGGTTTGAATGTGGAGTGCCGACAGTCATGTAAAACCTGCAAAAGATAAAGATTGTGAGAACCCAATGAACTAGGTCTCACGTCTCACAAGTCCTTTGCACACTGTTGACACATTTGTCCCATCAGCAGATATTTGTTTTCCTATATACTTTGCTAGCTTGTAAATCAATATCATCATATATATAGCCTATCTTATAGAATTTTTTTTCACGACGCATATTGTACTAAATATAAACACTTGGAATTTATACCAAATACCAACTGCAATAATCAATCTATATTCACTGGATAAAGGTAATTCAGTGTAATAGTGAACAAAAATGAAATGACTAAATTTTGGAAATAACTTGTTTCTTAGAGCATCTCTAATGGGTCTCCTAAAACCTATAATTTAGGAATTCCGAAAAAAACAGCACCCTAACGCGTCTTCTATATTTTTAGCAGCCGGCTATCCACGTAGGATGTGGTGGGCCGGTCTGCTAAAACTTCGTCCAAAATCGAACCAAAGATAGGATTATAGGAATGAGAAAAATAAAATGTTCAACCAGCGTGGAACTTTTTTTTTATTATTTTTTTAATTTCACGCTGGTCAAACCGGCGTGGAACCCTTTTTTTTTTATTCCACGCAGGTCAAACCAGCGTGGAACATTTTTTTTTTTTTTTTTTTTTTTTTTTAATTCCACGCATGTCTAACCAGCGTGGAACCCTAAATTTCAACGACCATATTTTCCGAACGGCTAAATTTCCAAACGGCTATCACTACAAAAAAATTGACTTTTAGCCGCGGTCATAGGATGTGGCCAAAGGTTAAAAGATATGTGACTATAAGCTTCTTGCCACGGAAAAACATTTAGCTGCACCCGTGGCAGTACTTTATGTGACGAGAAGTGTTTTGTTGCGGTCAAAGTGTGGGTGTGGCTAGCGGTTAAACATCTAGCCACGCGTAAACCTGCGGCCAAAACTTAATTTATATTTAAATTTTTTATTTTGAGTATTTACTTTTTGCTACATCTCTAGCAGTGGCAACAAGTTAAATTTGAATTTAAATTTTTAACTTGTTGCTAAATGGCTGACCGTGGCCAAAAGTTCAATTAAATTTAAATTTTTAGCGTTTTGATTTTAAATTTTCAGCTTTTTGCTACAGGTATTGGTCGTGGCCAAAAGTTACTTTAGATTTTAATTTATTTTTTTCCCCTTTCTGCAGATCTACCTATGGCCAGATTTTAGTTTATGGTCATGGCTAGTTTTTCTTCCTTCCTATAAATCATTGTTACAATACAGCTTGTAATTGGCACTTAAAAAATAATACAATTATACAAAGTAGTTACACCTTACACCATAATAGACTTCCATTTAACAAAATTATTCATAAATTCCAACAATCACATATTTTGCAGATACAATATAATTTCAGATCCAATAAAATAAAATACCAACTATACGGTAAAAACATCTCAAAATGCTTTGCACCTAATTCCTCCAAGTTCCCAACGTGTGCATAACTTGGTACCAGCTATATTTTTCCTCCTCCAAGTCCCACATCAACAAGTCTCAGCTTTATGCAATCCTCTGGAAAGAAATAATAATAGTGTAAGAAACTCGATTGAATGAACAAATTTAGCAAAGCCAATACCTATTGTAC
Source organism: Aquilegia eximia (assembly GCA_023053565.1). Lineage (NCBI taxonomy): Eukaryota > Viridiplantae > Streptophyta > Magnoliopsida > Ranunculales > Ranunculaceae > Aquilegia > Aquilegia eximia. Next base: position 39,087,964 of record JALIGU010000002.1, read on the forward strand.
TAAAACAAAAAACACGAATAATTACACAACTGTTGAGTGAATACTAGTGTTTCCTTTCAACCAAAATTCAAAGCTCCCATCTTTCTTAACACTAGCATATAAAGTGATCTAACCGGTGAACCAAAACAAGTTCAAGCAATCCTAAAAAAATCTTTTTTGACATTGTTAATGCAACTTTCAACTAACTAAAATCAAACAAAATAAATCACCAATTAGCAGGAGAAATACAGTATACAGTTCTCTATGCACAAACTAAATACTTATAGCTACCTTGTAAAATACATGTGTAGTTTGAATTGTTTTTGACTACATGCTCAAGGTAGAACATAGATTGTATATCAAAACTAAATTACTGCTAACACTAACAAATAAAATTTGTTCAACTGCAGTAGTACACCAACCTAAGTGGGTTACATGAAATTTTTCTGATAAAATATTACTTGGTGCTCAATTTTGTACCGGAGCTAGTTCTTAAACGTGAAACTGGTAGCGCAACAAAGACTGCAGATATCAGTTGCCATCTTTTATTACCGGCAAATGAATTAGAGGGTCATTAAGTAGATAGTGTCATTGTGTAACAAGCATTAATAAATGCAGTCCATGGACCGGGCTCTCTTTGCTCAGATTTGTCACAAAAAATTTGGATATAAAATAAGATCTATGCAATCTACAGCTAGAGAGTTATTGCGCCAGGTCACATGTCAGTTAAGGAATTGTTAAAAAACAACACTGGTGGGATCATTAAAAATTTCCATTGATAGGCTCGTAGCCTTTGCCTACTCCTTTATCTATTGGTTAATTGTAAATGATCTAAAATAAAACTAAGCAGTTCCAAGGAACCCCTGCCTCATGCCAGGTCTGTTTTGCTAAATTTTAAAGCCTAGAACAAATAATCAGACAGTTGTAACTTTAGCCTAAGTTCCTTACTGAAAAATGACTACATTGGGGGTCAAGGGGTCTGATCGCGTCAGTTTAATAGTACTTAACGAACAAACCATTTGATGTAAAACCAAAAGTGAAGTTTTCAATCTTAATAAAGTTATATTTTACAATTTTTAAGCCAATTTACAGTCAAGTTTTATTGTATGAAACAATAATTTGAACTTCATATCTAGAAGAAGAGGTAAGCTAACGAAAGCAAGAAAAATGCACATGTATTCAAACATTTCAGATAATTAAATAAATGAAAGTTTAGATGTATGTACTTACTGGTCTCTTTCCAGCATTGTGAAGATTGGCAGTCCTCTATAACAATGTTTGTATGATTCTTTCTTCCATACCCGTGGATTGTTCATCAAAGTTTCTCTGTATTTTCTCTATTTTTGCCTCAAAGCTTCTCTTCATTGCCTCCTGCTGTCCCTGCTTTTACTTTTCTTGTGTTTGCCTTCTCATTTCGACAATTTCACGTTGCATTTCATGTTCTCATTCTTGTCTTGTCCTTCTCATTTCAACCAGTTCGTTCTCCAATTGTTCAATATGATGGGCACCATTATGATTCAATGAAGATGTTCGGGACCCAAAATAATGGAGGCACATGTATGAAAGGGCAGCAATAACAGTTTGGATAACAGAAAGAATAATTATAGAAAACAAAATCAAAAAGAAGTTAACAATAACAGAAAAATTATGGAAAGAACATGGTAATTAACAAATGCATAAAAGAACAGGTATATCAGTAAACACTTTAATTAAGCATTTATCAAATTGTGAAACAGAATCAGAGTATTAGAACAATCACGAGCAATAGAAGAAACCAAATTACCCGTCCAAGCAATTGAAGAAACCATGTTAAGTTTGTGTGAATTTGCAGTTCAAGTTAATTGAAGAAACCAAGTTAAGTTACCAGTCCAAGGTGAATGAGTCTAAGGGTTGGTTAAAATGTCTTATACTATATAGATATCGTCCTTCGTCGGTATAATTTTTCTAGCATTTACAGACACAGGGGGGGGGGGGGGCTTTGATCTTAGTGTTTAGAAGCAATGTATTGCTACCATTAAATTGGTTTGATTGTTTTTATGCAACATTGTTTATTGGCCTGGCTAATTTATGCAAACAGATGAAGAATAAGAGACTTGTTAAGTAGTGATTGAGATTAATTGAAGTATACTTAACTATTAACCAAAAAGTTATGAAAGGAATTCACAACAAACAGATGGGTAATTAGCAATTGTATAAGAGAGCAAGTATATCAATACGATTGCTTGTTTAATTAGTCATCAATAGAGGTCTGGAGGCCAACTTAATTACCTGTCCAAGCAATTGAAGAAACAAAGTTAACTTCCTTCTAACCTCCAGAGAAATTCGATCCACCATAAATTGTATACTCAAATTAGTAGAAGGCGAAGAAGAAGATGAAGATGGGTGAGTGGGTTACTTTACCAAGGCGAGTGAAATTAGAGAGAGAAAAAGTGAAATCGGAGAGAATCGATTAAAAGAAAGTGGAGGTGACGGTGGTGTGGGATGGAGCACCAAGGTTTACTGTGTTGGTGGTGACGGTGGAAGCTGAATAAGAGTTTTGTTTAGTTTAGGCTTTTTATTTTTTTCGTATCTCTTTTCCTAAAAGAGCGCGTGGCACCCAAAGCGTGGGCCGGATTAGCGCGGGGAAACCAAAAATAATTTTGGATTTTGATTTTTCAAAACCAAAAAAATAAAAAACATATTAATATATTTTAATAATTTAGAAAAAAAACTTCAAGCCACGGCCACAAAACCACCGACACGACAAGGAAGGTTCTAGCCACGGTTATAGCTATCTGTGGTACAAACATGGTCTTGTAGCCACGCAAAAGTATAGGTGCAGCAAAAAAGTTTAACTTTTCGTCGCGGATAAAATTTATATTGCGGCTAGAAACACTTTTTGCCACGGAAGAAATTTATGTTGCAGCTAAAAATAATTTTTCGCCACAGATAAAAAATATGTGTGGCAAAATGGTGCATGTGGCGACACAATTCTTGACCGTGGTAAAAAGTTCTGCAGCAAAAGACAATTTTTTTAGTAGTGTATAAATCACATCTATATATACATGTTCTTCGTTTCGATATCTACTTCATTTCTACTTCTTCATTCTTCATCTTTTTCATTTGAGTTTGATATTTTTTTTTATATAATTATGGGAGATGGTTCTGTCAAACACTTTTCGGCGCGCATTGAAGATCCGAAAGATGAAAAACGTGAAGAAATGGAGAAAGAAATCATCGAAGAAGAAAAATCATTAACACCCGAAGAACAAAAGCGTATCGATGATGAATTTAATCGACTTATTGACGAGTATGAAGATGAAATTCATGTGCTTCCCAAAAATTGTAATCATGATTCGTTTGAGTTTGATTATGTATTGGGTAAAATGTTTTGTTCAACTTGTGGTGAAGAGTATGGAAATTAAAATGTATCGAAGGTTAAAATGTTTTATTTAATTATGTATTGAATTTTAAATTTAATTTGATTAATGTATTACTATTTTGATTAGTATATTTTTATTACTATTTTAAACGAATAATAAATAAATCATTAAGAAATAACCATAAATTTATCTTCTATGGTGGTTCAACAGAAACAACTCTAATATCAAGCAATAGTATACAGTTAACAAACACTCAAACCAACCCTAATATCAAGCAATATCAAGCACTCAAAACACTCAAGGTGCACTCCCCTGACTACTCTCCCCACTTCGGCCCCGTCCACCTCGTCCCCGTCCACCGCGTCTAGTGTGCCCTTGCAACTCCTATAATCAAATATAAATACAATTAAAATTTAATAACTAAAATTAATAAATTTTAGGGTTTAACTGTAATAGTAATTAATAATTACTTACCAAGGCCTCTAATGTGCTTGTCAGCTCAGCAACCCTAGAAGCACTTGCTGCGAGTTCTTCTTCAGCCCTTGTTGTGGCAGTCCTTTGCTCTTGCAACCAACCATAATATCCCAGCCTGCCCCAAGCCCAGCCCACGCCTCCCTCCCAGCCCAGCCTGCCTCATGCCCAGCCCACGCCTCCCAGCCTACTGCCCCAAGCCCAGACCACGCGAAGCCCAAGTCTTCCACGCTGGTTGAACCAGCGTGGAACAGAAAAACATTTCCACGCTGGTCCAGTTAAAATTTAGCAAAAAAAAATAGGTTTTGCGTTAGGGTTACCCTTGATATAGGTATGGAAGACCTGCTAAAAAAAGTGATGGGAAAGTAGGTGGCACCTACGTGGAGGCTAAATCGTCCTATGTGTCGGCTAAATATGGGAGACCCATTAGAGATGCTCTTATGAATTGTTCTGTTGTTTATTTTGTGAGTAAACTATGGTCCACCTTTCAGAATTCTGGTGAACTTAGTCAGATAAAAGTAAATTTCATTCACACGAGATATTGGAGGTAATTGATGATTGATATATTCCTTACAAGGATCCAAATGGTGACTCAATGAATAAAGCCTACCAGTCAACAATTTATGTGCAACAAGCCAACAATGGATGGCTGCTGTATCATATTTATTTTCACACAGATCTTTCCTAATTTTTAATCAGCAAAATCTATACTACAATATTGTTGTAGCACCGAGCCTTTGTATACAAACAAAGAAGAATCATGAAATTACAATTTTGATAGCTAATTACAGTGGCGTAGCCAGGATTTTAAGTCAGGGTGCGCACTCAATTTCACGATGCATAAAAAAAAAATATATTCTAGTAAACAACCAAATACTGAAAGAAAAAAAAAATTCTAGTAAACAAAAAAATACTAAAAAAAAAAAAAAATTCTAGTAAACAACCAAAAAAGTGTTAATCAAATGATCAATCAACAAATTACCAGAAAAATCAATTCAAAAATATGTAATTGAATAGTGTGGGCATAGAATTAACTAGAAGAAAAACAAAAATTTTATAAAAAAATACTAAAAAAAAAAAAGATTAATCAACAAATTATGAGAAAAATCAATTCAAAAATATGTAATTGAATAGTGTGGGCATATAATTAACTAGAAGAAAAACAAGAATTTTATAAAAAAAAAAAATACAAACTTTGCAAACCTGAAATCCCTAATTAAATAGAATAAACTTAAAATATTATAATTTTGGAATATAAATACAATCAAATCATAAAAAAAAAACTTATAAATAATAATTTATTAGAAATTAAATTAAATTGCATTGGTAGGTAGCAAGAGAGTCAGAGAGATACATGTAGGATGTAGTGTACTAGTACTTGAGAGAGAGAGAAGAGAATATCTCACGTTTTGACTTCTCACATAACCCACTTTCTATATATTCAGTTCATATTCCAATCAGTACACTAACAATATCTAAAAGTGTTTTAGTCACACAAGTAAACAAGTATTAAAAAGATTTGATCCGATCCCAATGAATTGCCAACTACGTATAAAAAAAAAAAGTACCCTTACACCCCCTGGCTCTGCCCCTGGCTCTGCCCCTGGCTAATTACCACCTTTTTAGTACATAACTACATAAGTGATTCAATGCCCATCACCTTTTGGTCATTGAAAGTTTGCACGAGCAATGAATTCTACAACAAGATTCAGTATTTTCATCCATTCACAGAAGGAAAAAAAGCTATTTTTTCAGATTAAAGAAAACAACATAAATAGGTGACACGCACAATAACAATATATAAAAGTCCACAATAATACCGTAGAAATACAATAATATACTATTATCACCTTACCCTCCAAAACGCTTACAACCTTTTCTAACAATTACCATTAAAATCCAAAAACACGCTCTGCCAAAAAAATTAAGAAGCTTGCCATCTTTTGGGTCTTCTCATCCAACTGCTTAAGGTAAGCAGATCTCTTGTTCTTGCCTGCCAAACCTTTCACCAAGTAAGAAGTAAATATTTCCCAAATAACTAAAATAACAACTGATGGTGTTTCGAATAGTATTTGGAAGAATATGAAGAAACCATGTATAATATCCATACCCTCCTCCTTCATCAACTTCTCCGGTATAGAACCCACATCAAAATGTTTGACCATTTTCGAAAAAGAAGATAACAAGTCATTCACTTCTTCAGCTTTGGAAGAAATGCTTTGCATGATCAGAATAATCAACCCCACAACTAGATTAAATACTTTCATCCACTTCCCAATTTCATAACTAGGAGATCCAAACAAGCTAATCCCCAGAATGTTATTAATGTATTTCAAGTAAGCCATAACAGACATTAACTTATCCTTAATCTCTTCAGCTTTAGAAGTAATCTTTTTCCTTAGCATTCTATACTCCTCCTTGGTGTTGTTTATCTTCTTGGAAAATATGCTATTGAACCCTTCAATAAAGTTTGCCACCATTTTCACTGTTTCAGTCACCACTGTCTTCAAGGATTCGTAAGCTTCAACAACTTTGTCAGAAACTATGGTAAGCATGGATTTTATCTTTTCCCAAATATCCTTCAACAATTGCTTTAGATAATTCTTTAAACGACGGAAGCATGTTCGAATTTTCTCCCACAGAAATTTTCCTACAGTCTCAACTTGACGTTCAGCTTGATAGAAAAGGCTTAATAGAAACTCAAGGATATCATCTACTGCAATAGCCATTGCTCTCAAACCAAAAAGAAAATTACTACTTGTGATTGTGAATCAAACTCGACTCATAGCCTTGTTTTATAGGGGAAAAAACAATGCAAAAGTGTTGGGACTTGGGAATACAAAAGGTTACAACACTTCAATCATTTAAGCAATTGGTAGACATCAGACGTTTGAGTTTTCCAGGTTTAGTGAATCAGTGTTGACTGTTGAATGGACCAATGTGAACATTAAAAGGGTCCATTGTAAATGGTTGGCCCATTAAGAAATTTTCATGGGCTTGTGAAAATTAGAAATCACTTCTTTCAAATGACTTGTTTTATGTTGTTTATTTCGTGAATGAGTTGCATTTTGTGCGTGTGTAGTTGTCAGTATATTATACACAATCACTTTAGCCACATTATGAAAATGCATATTAGAGTGTAAGCTCTTACTACGTAGCTCGATTTATCTTTGTACAAGACAAAAAGACATTACTATCTTTTAGAATTCTGGTGAACATAATAAGAGAGAGCAAAGAAAATTTTATTGAAATAAGATATTGAAGGTAATTGATATATTCATCACGAGGCAGTGGCTCGTCAAATCAAACCTATATGAAAAATTAAAATATACTTCCAAAGATATACAAGAAAAATTTGAATCTCATACTTGCTAATATTTGTAAAATTTTGATCTTCACATTATTTGGTTATATATATATATACGGGCTGTCTAGGCTGCCATCCTTAGGATGACATCCATCTTGACAGCCCATGTAGTGTGTTGATTTTAATCTGATCCAACGTCTCAGATTAGTTGTATGCTTATAACCTAAAACACTATAAGGGTAAATTTGTAAATAGGCTAATTAATATGCTTCCCTTGTCGTTTCTCATGAATTGAATGTTCCATTCTCACAACTGAACTTTTGAAGAAACCTCTCTCTCTCTTTCTCTCTCTCTCTCAATTCTCAAATAACCGTACCTCCATGGCTCCATCAACTACTACATACATCTCTTTTTTCTTCACCCCATCTCATGAATTTCAATTAGAGATAAGAGGTCTTGAATCAATTTTTTCCTTTGACTCATAACATTCAAAATCAAACCATAATCATCTCTTCTTCTCTATCTAATCAATGCGACACATCTCTTATGGTGTGGAGTAGTTTGATTGGGTACCTCGGAAGGATGGATGTGCTGCAGACTTTACTGGTGAGGGTTCTGGGTTGATAGGGGACAATTCGTGAGAAGTAGGCTGTTAAGAAAGTGTTCGGCTACTTCGCGTGTTGGTGGACTGCAAACTGACTTTGTTTTGGGGCTAGAACTGAGACTGGAAACCACTAGTGCTGCTGATTGTGGACTGCAATTAACACGACTCTACAGCTAGTTCACAATTTGATACCAAGCCTAGTCTTGTTGTTTGTAATTGTGTAGCTCACCACTGTTATTTAGACTCTGTAGCTATCTTTGTAGTTTTTCTTTTTATGATGATGAATGCAATATTTTGTACTGTGTATTCAGGAATAAGAACATTGTGTACTGGGTACTCTAGCTTGTAGGTGCTTTCAAGTATTTTATTCATGTTTGTAGCTTGCAATCGCATCACCCTTCTTTGTCACTGCAACATATGATTTATGGTGGGTTTCAACTGCCCACCTAGTATTATTTTTTTTCGTAGAGTGTAACATTCATTTTATTACTAGACACCTACTGCCATACAATGCATAATGTAGAAGACAATGAAGATTCTTGCAATTAAAACAACAGAGATCAATTTTCATTTGCAAATACCTATGGCAGAATCCTTATCAGAAATCACTGCTAATGCCACTACTATAAAAATGGAAACCTTCAGAGAAATAATCAATACAGTATCAATTTTATCTTCCAATAAAAGAAAACAAGCATAGCTAAAGTGACAATTGATTAACAAGATACATTAAATTCAAGGTTTTGTATGTCCATGTCTAGAAGGAACTGACACTCCCAAGATCATCTATTTTGCATAACACTTAAAAGTTTTTCCATATACTAATCACTCTTTCAAACATCTTTCCTCATGTTATTTTCTGCAACCACTTTCAGGTTTCAACATCTTGCAAGCCTGCAGATAGAAAAATGAAGAACTTAATTAATAGCTAGTACATACAGCATACCAAAATCAAACAAAATAGGACATTAAGGGAAATACCTTACCATTCATTTTCTTAGCTTTCTTCAGGATAGTGATCATCATTCGTGCATGTAGTTTTCTTTTTCCTATTTGGATTATTGGGACAAGTTCGCAAGTCGTGGTTAACAACCTTTTGGCAACAACTACATCTCCTTCCTTTCTTCTCTTGTGATATTTCAATACCACGTTTTATTCTACCAGAATCGCTAGCCTTATTTTTTTCTTTCCTCATCCCTTTTGTTTGAGAAATATTTGGATTCAGAAGTAATACCTGTAAATGTAGGTTCAAATATGAGGAGTTAAATTAAATTTAGGAACAAAATTACCAAACTCTTTCCAAACTTTACAAATATTAATAAATACCTGTGATGGATCGACAATAGAAGGCTCCTCACTAACTTGATTAGAAGCGACCTCCGAGTTCGCACTTTTGTTCAGAGTTTCCTTGCGTTTAGCGATTTCAATTGATAACTCATCAAACTTTTCCACCAAATATTTGTAAATCTCATCATGAGTAGATGCATCAAATGCCAATTGAGTTGCAAGCCTACAACCATGGGTAAGTCTCAAAGCCTCTGAAGTTTCATGACCATCCACTAGTCCACCCTCAAACATGGCTCTATAAGTGTTTGCCTTTTGTGTCCACCTTCTCATAATAAAGTGATCTGGAATCTGATCAATATCATGACGCCAAAACACCTTCAAAAGGTGGCCACATGGTAATCCCATAAATGAAAAATACTTACACTCACATTCACCTCGTAAAGTTGATGTATTAAAAATCACTTTCCAAAAATTTGGATTATTAACATTTCTCGATTTCAAGGTATAAGTATTGAAGCCATTGTCTCCACCCTCCTCCTTATCAATCTTGTAGACACCTTTAGCCTTATCCCATTGAGACTTGAATTTACCAAAAACATTTATGGTGTACACTTTACCAGCATGCTTTAAGAGGAAGTCGTCCTTACCTACAATGCGGGAAGAATGTTCGGTTCTATAATCAGAATCTCTTTCATTTTTAATAATCAATCTTAATAATTTATCGATACTGTAAACAAAATCTGAAAGAGTAGTTGTCGGCTTGAGAAACATATCATAATAGGAGTTCATTGATTCACTTCGCCCAGTTGTGTTCATTCCTGCGAAGAAAGTATCTAAGTGGTAAGCTGGGACCCAAGTTCTTCTTGCCTCATAAATACCCTTTAACCAACTATGATCCACCAACTTATACTTTACCATATGTTCATTCCACTTCCTTTCAAAATCATATGTCCTGTAAGAACCTGAAATGATTAATTTAAGCTCCTCAGAAAAATTTTCATTTACGTGCATAACGTGAGCCAACTTTTCAGGAAACTTATTTGTAATGTGCCAAAGACAATGTCTATGACTAGTATTCGGGAACACTCTAGCAACCGCTGAAGTCATCGCTTTATCTTGATCAATGATCATTGAAGTTGGGGGACGTCCACCCATAGCTGCAAGCCATGTCTTAAATAACCAGACAAAAGTTCCCTCAGTTTCATCAAGTAATAATCCACAACCAAATTGGATGGACATCAAATGGTGGTTGACTCCAGTGAAAGGGGCAAAAGACATTTTGTAAGCATTTGTCCTGTATGTCGTATCAAAAGACACCACATCCCCAAAATATTCATACTGCATTCGAGAGCGCCCATCTACCCAAAAAAAATTAACTGCACGACCTTTGGCATCTGATTGTATGGCATAGTAAAATTGGGGATCTTCTGCACTCATCTTCTCAAAATAATGGAGGACAGATGTTGCATCACCTTCTTTAGGTTTTTTCTTAGTGGAACCAAAATGATTATGACAATCTTTTGCAGTGAACCCGATTGTATCACCACAAAACACGGATACTATTTTTGCTACTGGTAAACCCTCATCGTGAAATACCATAGTCAACTTCTTTGCAGCTTCTGGCATGCATTTATTAGCTCTCATATTCATCCTTTTGCAGGGAGAGACCAAACCATGACTATGTGTATTTTCAACCATGGTCACTTCATAAATTTCTTCAAATTTTCTTTTTGTCACCCTCATGCTTGCTTTACATTCACATCTCACCGTTGAAGTGTTACTTGGTTTCCCCGAAATTCCTCCAAATTTTACTTCTTTTCTGTTATGTACTCCTTCACGAGAACACACCAAAAGACAACTCGTTATCATATTTGAACCATGTTGTTTCCTATCTATAGTTCGAATACGAGTAGAAAAACCTTCTTGTCGACCATACTCCCTGTAAAAAGTCTTTGCATCATCAACCGTCTTAAATGTCATTCCTCGATGTGGTGTTTCAACCTTTGATATGTCTTTCTTTGGTGTTACATTGGAAGGTGAGCCAATATTGCAACATTTATTTGGCTCACCATCATCACCAAACAAGTCAATTGGCTCAAGATTATTAACCCCATCATCCTTGCTTAATTCCATCTTCGTTAAAAAGCTTAAATTTACAATCCTATCAGATACAATACAGAAAATTCAGTTCAACAAAATAATTGGTGATGCCATGACTGTAGTTTACAAAATATTTAAATAAGTCATTAGTGTGAAACACCAAAGAAAGGTTTAATAAGCTTTCGTAATTCTGTACTGTCAATAATGAATATGTGTTTAATAAAGGCAAATATATATGTATAAATCCTTAAGTGGCATCCATTGGAGCCAAGGTTACTGTTAGTGAGCTTTAACCGATTAGGAAGATTATTAGTGAGCTTTAACCGATTAGGTTACTTAAGTGTTTATACATTCTTTTCGCAACGTAAAAAGTCCGTCAATCAAAATTCTTTCAATTTATTTGGATGAATTTTGGAGGTAAGCTACTGTATGATCAAGCTTTGAATGTTTTTGTGATGCATTCAAAGTATCAATAAGCAGATTAAGGTGAATCATATTAGAAAATTTTAAGAAAACCAAAAACGAAAAAAAAAAAACACAAAAATATAAAAAGAAATAAAACGAAAACAGGTTGCATGACTAACCTTTGATGAATCTTGGGGCAGAGATTTGTTTTTCTTTTAGAGTTAAGGAGAGAGAAGTCTCTTTGAGTTGCAGTACGTGAGAAACTGAAAGGGAAGCATATTAATTAACTTATTTACAAATTTACCCTTATAGTGTTTTAGGTTATAAGTATATACAACTAATCTGAGACGTTGGATCAGATTAAATCAACACACTACATGGGCTGTCAAGATGGATGTCATCCTAAGGATGGCACCCTAGACAGCCCGATATATATATGTATTAAAAAAAAAAATCCTTAACATTTTCAATTGTAAACAGATCTTTACTAAATTTAATTAACAAACAACAATTTTTAGCACTAACTTCGTAGATACATCAAAAGATCATCATTACATAGAAATAATAATCTCTACCATCTTTTATACTCCAGTTTTATGGAGTAGTAGTTTTATGACATCATCTTTGGATAGTGCTTCATTCCAGTTTTGCATGAGAATAATCAACTCCAAAACTAGATTAAATACTACCATCCACTTCCCAAATCCCAATTGCACAACAAGTAGATACAAACAAGCTAGCTTATTCCTCATTTTGTCCTTAATCTCCTCAACTTTAAAAGTAGCCCTTTCCCTTTGCCTTCTACAATCTTCTGTTGTTGTTGTGTTTTTTTTTTTTTGGCTGGAATTCTACAATCTTCCTTGGACATGTCTTTCTTCTTGAAATAACAAAATATATTCTTTAACAATTCAATAAAACCTCTAATCATTTCCAGTATTTCAATCACAACTTTCTTCATATCTTTATAAATTTGGACAGTCTTTTCCCATGAGCCCATGACTCCTTCAAGCGTTTGAAGAAGGCTTCCACTTGGATTTTCAAGCAAAGATACAACTGCTTCAATATTTTCACAAAGACAAGTTGGGCCTAATTAGGACTAGCCCATTCTTCTTAATGGGTAATTAAACTTCTACCAAGTCCAAGCCCAAGCCCAAGACCATACTTATGATAGCCCAAGAAAAGTTCAAATGGGTGCGCTTAATCATATAAAATGGGTGCGAATAGTATTACCATCTCAACCCCTACATGTTTATTTATTTAGTGGTGGAAACTGGAAAGCGAGCGAAATCAAAACCCTAGAAACCCTAGAAACCCTAGATTACTTCAATGGAGATAGAAGGAGGAGGAAGAGCAGTAGAAACAGAGAAGGAAAACCAAATTGATAGTAACAGAAGACGATATTACTGTAATTACTGTGGAATTGGAAGATCGAAGAAATCTCTCTTAGCTTCTCACATTCTCTCTCATCACAAGGTTTCATCTAACTTAACCCTAGATCTAGTGTTTCTCGAAATCATTTTTTCTTATTTCTAACAAGATTTAGTGTAACTGAATCAAGCTAATACTTTTTACTTTGTTATGTTGATTGATTCAGGAAGAGATGGAAAGAGAAAATGATGAAAATGAAGAAACAAACTCAAATACTTGTGAAGAATGTGGAGCTAGTTTTACTAAACCTGCTTATTTGAAACAACATATGCAAAGTCACTCGTCTGAGGTATATTTGTTTTTATGTTATTTTTTGTGATTTTCTCAGTGAATGAATATGGTGGTTTGATCAATTAAATTGTTTGGGTGACTTAAGGTGATATTCAACTTTTTTATGGGAAAGATTTACTAGAAAGGTTCTATTAGGTATGACCAGAAAGTGCGCATTCAAAACATGATAAATCCTTCAGAAGTAATTTCTATTTAATGATCAATGGATAATTTCAGTTTAAGTAAATTTTGCAAGTGAAATGAATTATATGTTGTTTTTGCTTGTAAAGATATAAAATTTCAGTCCTTTTTGGGTCTTTGGTGGCAGTGTCTTCACTGGATGAATTGTATACGCTCTGACCCTGACACAATCATTTATATTCTTTCCATTTCAATGATTGTAAAGATCAGCATAAATATATACAGTATCATAAAGGGTGGATTCTTATTTGTTCTTAAATTTTCATATACTGTGTTAACAAGTACCATGTTATTGTAACATTGGTACTTGGGCAATTAGTTTTTCTTGGGCAAGCACCATGTCATTTGTTCTCGGTCAATATCTGCATGTTTTGAATGGAAATGATCTTGCAGATTATAAGGTTTTCACAAAAATGAAAATCTTTTGTTGTTTTGGCGTGAAGCATTGGATCCCATGCAAAGAACTCCAAAATGCAAAGAGGTGGTATCTTTCTCTTGATTGGACTAGTAACAGGCTGGGGGACCTCCTGTGAAGCTCCATCAAGCCAACCTCGTTCACGCGCTCTGTTTGCTCCAGTGAGTTTTACCTATTTTTTTTTTTTTTTTTTCGAAATTATGAATAGGGGCTTCTAATAAAAGCTATAAGCTCTTTGCCTTGTTCTTTAAATCCAGAGGCCTTTTGCTTGCCCAGTTGATGACTGCCATTCAAGCTACAGGCGAAAAGATCACCTTACACGCCACTTGCTCCAGCATCAAGGGAAACTTTTCTCTTGTCCTGTTGAAGCGTGCAACCACAGATTTGCTTACCAGGGCAATATGAGGAGGCATGTTTTGGAATTCCATGATGAAACAGACTATGACAATGAAAGTCAGAAGCAACATGTTTGCCCAGAAGTTGGTTGTGGAAAGGTGTTCAAATATGCTTCACGATTACGACATCATGAAGAGTCCCATGGTAAAGTTGCTTTCCTGTCTATCTTCATTGACTTTTCTGTTTAAGAACTTTGTATCTTATTAGTTAAGACTTAAGAGGAGTGCAGTGCCAATATATGAAAAGTGAATGTTGATAACTATCTTTGTTTGCTTTGTGTAATTATCAATAATTTTTACAGCTGGTTTGTACTTACCGCCCTTAACCATATGCAGTTAAACCGGATTCTATTGAAGCAATCTGCTGTGAACCTGGCTGTATGAAATCTTTCTCAAATGCTGAATGCCTTAAGGCCCATCTTCTATCTTGCCATCAGTATATTGAGTGTGAGGTATGTGGGACTCAACAACTAAGAAAAAATATCAAGCGACATATGCACATACATGAAGGTGGTTGTGCATTGGAGAGAATTAAGTGCAGTTACAAGGGTTGCCTTCACACGTTCACAAAAGTAAGTTTTATTTTTTTAAGACCTTCAACGGCTTTTTCCAATTCTCATATAACCTTGGAAAGTGACATATCTACTACCATCAAGCACTGAAGTAGATAGGATCCAAAAGGGTACAGTTCCCATATTAGTGAGGAAGTTAGGTTACTGATTGTTAAGCTTGTTTCAGTGGTTTTCGTACCGTTGTATCTGGAGGTTTTGTCTGCATAGGCTATTCGTTTATTACTAAAATTGGATATAGCTGGGCCCAAGCATGTTTTATTTGTGCTTGTTGGTATTTGGACTTGAGATTTAGTTGCTGTTGCTCATTTACTTGTGTGTATTGCAGAAATCAAATCTCAATCAACACATCAAGGCTGTCCACCTAGAACTCCGCCCATTCGCTTGTCGGTTTGCTGGATGTGGTAAAACTTTTCCATATAGGCATGTAAGGGACAATCATGAGAACTCTGGGATACATGTTTACTTCCAAGTAAGTTGGGTGACCAGACCCTATGATTGTGATTATTTGTTGTTCTAAACACTTGCGTTGCCAGCATGTGGAAATATTTTCCCTTCCCGAGATCCATTTTATAGAAATGTTTAAGTAAAACTGATCTTGTTTGACTCTGTTGACGTGTTTATGAACATATAGTAAACCTATTCTTATGGTTGTGTTTCAGGGTGATTTTGAAGAAGCTGACGAGCAATTCCGATCAAGGCCTAGGGGTGGGTGTAAAAGAAAGTGTCCCACAATAGAAATGCTACTTAGGAAGAGGGTAACCCTACCTGGTCAGGTTGATTCTGCTTGGAGTCAGGCATCTGATTACTTCAATTGGTTACTTTCTGAGTCAGATGACTAGGCATTACAAATATTGGATAGTTGGGTGGTGTATTTGTTTGTAGTTATGAACCACTGGAATATAATAGTTGTTCTAATGCAAAAAAATGTAAAGTTCTCCAGTATCTATATAAAACTCAAGGTGTTGATAATTTGTCGTGGATGGCCGCTTCTTGGGTTGTAATATGTTTGAGTTATGCATATTGTTGAGACTTGAGACAGGCCCAAATCTTGGTATATTATGTGTTGTACAATCCTTGGTGTGTCAAAGTGTCGTGTTATATTAAGAAGTGAATATCATTTACTTCTGAGTTCTGAAGATTGCCTGCACATCCTCAATACCACTCTCTCAAAATGTCATGTGATACCTCGTCTTCCATCTCTTCCATTGTAGAAGATGGTGGCAGCTAACACCACCCCTTCAGCTGTTTTTTTCTATAGCAATGTATCTCCTCCCATCTCTTCCATTAGAGTCAAGCATAGACGCACAGTAGACAAAATGTTGCCAGGGATAGATCTAGGAATTTGAGTATAACTGATGAAAATAGCGATTTTGATTTTTTTTGTTCCTGGGTGCCAAATTGAAAAATAAGTGTCACCAAAAATATTCAAAAAAAAAAAAAAAAATCAAACATGAGGTATTTAGCGATTGCACCCCAAAAATTAATTAAGTTTGCAAGACCCCTCGGTTTTCAAATAGTTTAGCGTTGGCTCCTTTTTTGCCTTTTTTTTTTCCTATAATGGCAATTTTGCCCTTAAGTTAGTGTTTAGCATTTACCCCCTAAACTTGAAAACCACCTTCCAATGCCACATCACCACACTAAAGTGATTTTAATATCAACCATTGATTCAAAAAATACGCAACTCGAGGAATATCAACAACTCATAAGGTAATTTCAATTTGGCCGTTTCAAACACATCTCGAAGACAATCAATATTAGATAAAAACCTAATCACTGGTTGATAAAGAGACACGTGGCAACATCTTTATCTTCTTCCATAAATCAAATTAAATAAGAAAATAGTCGTTGGGTTTATGACATCATCATCATTTTTCTTCAACTTGTTCTATAAATTGGACTCTTTGAACACCTTCTTCACTTCTTTGAGCACAAGAAAACACCTTCCTATTTGAATTCCTTTTTTCCCCTATTCAATTGCTCAATTCAACATCAAATTGGAAACCCTAAGAACTAATACTTCTACTCTAAAGCTAACATCAACAACATGGAGTTATGTTAATGGTTGTTTCTAACTTGAGGTTTTATGTTGTTTTTAATGGAGGTACGTTAATGGTCATCTTCAATCTATGGTTGTTTGTGTTCTGCAATTTGGGGGGGTTAACTTAAAACACAAACCATATAAAAGGGTGAAAGCTACAATTTCTACATTTAATTTGTCTGCAGGTTGAATGTGAAATGTGTGGGGAGGAGGGACACTTAGGTGATGGTTGTAGGTGGGTTTATAGGCGATGCAATGAAGGAGGATGTGATGGGATTCGAATGATAATGAAGTCTCAGACAGACAAAAGCAAGGGGAGAAAGTTTCTAAGTTATTAAAACTGCTCAAGTTTCAAATAGCTTGATAAAGCTATACAAGAAGCAAGGTCTGACAAGGGCCGCTGCTAAGTGTTTCAAATGGTTATTATTTCCATCTAATAACACATGTCACCTTCTTAACCTTTAATCATGTTTAGGTATTAACAAGATTTACCTTGAGATATGTGTTACAAGTTATTATTGAAATTATCTTATGAGTTGTTGATATTCTTCGAGTTACGTATTTTTTAATCAATAGATGACATTAAAACCACTTTAGTATGGTGATGTGGCGTTGGAAGGTGCATGGTTTTCAAGTTTAGGGGATAAATGCTAAACAATAACTTAAGGGCAAATTGGCATTATAAAAAAAAGAGGTAAAAAGAGAGGTCAACACTAAACTATTTGAAAACCGGGGGTCTTGCAAACTTGAATTAATTTTTGGGATGCAATCGCTAAATACCTCATCAAACATCGGTGATGCATGTACTTTTTTGGGACCTCTTTAAACTCTGCACCTTATGCAAAATATCTAAATCTGTATCCGGTACTACACGATCCATCAATTGACCTCTCTGTAAATCAGTAAATCGACCAATTTCAAAAATCAAAATAAACTCATTTCTATCGAAAAAGAGTGTTCTTTAAGCAAAAACAAAAACAAAAAAAAGATTACTTTGAAGCTTTCTTCGCCGGCTTTTAACAATGGCGAAAATTTTCTCATTTCTCTCTCCTCAGATCTAGGGTTTTTATTAGTTAATTAAACCCTAATTTATAGTGTGTTTTAATTGAAGAAGAAAAAAAAATGCAGAGTTGTTCTTCTTCTTCTTCTTCTTCAAGTAGTAATTCAAGTATTGCTCAACCAGAAGCAATACTAGAATGGTTACAGAAAGAAATGGGTTACAGACAACAAGCTTCATCATCATCATATTCATCTTCAAACAAATCAACAACAACAACAACAGTGACAACAATGTTACCTTCTGTAGATTCTCTTCGTAAGATTTGTCGTGGAAATATGGTTCCAGTTTGGAATTTTTTATTACAAAGAGTTAAATCAGAGAAAACTGTTGAGAAAATTAGAAGAAATATACTTGTTCATGGAAGTAGTAATGGTGAGTTAGTTGTTAATGATGTAGTAGTGAAGGTTAATAATAATAATAATGAAGAGCAAGGAAGAAGTAAAGGAAGAAAGAAAGAGAAAGAGAAAGGGAAATTAGGGTTTGATAATAGAAGTGGTGGATCTGAAGGTTCTAATGAGAGTAAAGAAATTGCTTTAAGAGAAAGAGATTTAGCCGAGAAAGAAGTTGAGAGATTAAGACATGTTCTTCAGAGACAAAGAAAGGAATTGCGTGGAAGAATGCTTGAGGTTTCTAGAGAAGAAGCTGAGCGCAAACGAATGCTCGATGAACGCTCCAATTACAGGTATTAATTTTCTTTAAATTGAACAAATGATAATTTCTTTGTTCTCTGTTGGTTGTAATATTTATTCAGAAAACATGAATTTGTTAATTTTGAGTGATAGTATTTGGGCTGTGTTGAAATTATTTAATGTGATTAGGAATTTGGAGGATAATTATAATGTTGAGACTTACATGGACAATTTGCTAGAACAATTACAACATTTCGAGATAGCATGAATGTTATTGATAGTTAGCTGAAGAAAGTGGAAATTGTTCAAATACAACTTCTAAAAACATAAGCTGGATCTGAACTACTCCAATTCAAATAAATATCTCTCTTTAAGAGAGTTGGGGAAGTATATCTGAATTTAAGTCAATTTACAGCTTAATTCAGAAGTATTTTGTTGCTAAATTGAAAACAATGGTATCTGCACCCTACCTGATATTCCCTTTTGGTATCAAGAGTGATTTTTAGGGATCTTCAAACACTGATTCTGATCTCCCTTTTTTTGGTCGTACTGATCTTCCTTTTTAGTATGATACTATTGCTTTCTTTCATCTATTTTACTAGAGAACATTGCACGACGAATTCTCACTCAGTTGTGATGGACACACTAACATGTATGTGCGCCATTGTGCAGTCAGTGTACTGCTCCATTGCCTATTTTCTGTTGGTGTGTAACCTGATCAGCATACCATTGTATTTCCATTCATCTTGCAGACACAAACAAGTGATGTTGGAGGCTTATGATCAACAGTGTGATGAAGCTTCCAGAATATTTGCAGAGTACCAGAAGCGTCTTCATAATTACGTCTTTCAAGCAAGGGATGCCCAAAGGTCTAATTCTGGGACAGTAGATGGAGCAGATGATTTCCAAGAGAGTAGTGAAAAGGAGGCTGTCTATTCAACTGTTAAGGGAAACAAGTCATCAGATGATGTCATTCTCATTGAAACTACCCGAGAAAGAAATATACGCAGGGCCTGCGAAACTCTAGCGGAACTCATGATTGAAAAATTGCGCAGTTCTTTCCCAGCTTATGAGGGTAGCGGCATTCATTTGAACCCACAGTTAGAAGCTGCAAAGTTAGGCATTGACTTTGATGGGGAAGTGCCTGATGAAGTCAAGGGTATTGTTGTGAGTGCCCTGAAGAATCCTCCTTTACTTCTTCAAGCCATTACCATGTACACATCACGGCTAAAAACATTGATAAGTAGAGAGACAGAGAAGATTGATATCAGAGCTGATGCAGCACTTTTAAGGTTCATTCTTTTACCCATATGGTTTGGGTTAATGTGCAGTTTCTCTTACTTTCTTGACTGTCTCTGCCTTCCTTTTGTTCTTTACAAGTTTTGGACTCAAGTTTTACAAGACCATAATGTTATGAAGCATCATCGGCTAATCATCATTTGTTAATGATCTTCTATAGATACAAATACGAAAACAACAGTGTGACAGATGCATCCTCTCCTGATGCCAGTTCACATTCAGAGTTTATCTTGTATGATCAAGGGAAAATAGGAATCGATTTCCATGCCAACGGAACTCATAATCAGCTTCTTGAAAGACAGGTGCCTTTTGCTCCACATACATACCATCAATAATGATGATGTCCATATATTCTTGTGATTATTGACCCTTTTTTAATTTGGAATGGTCTTTTTTGCTGTATTGTTATCATTTATCTATTTTATAGTAGTATTTTTGGTAAGAATTTTTTTTTTGCATATAGTAGTATTGTGCTTAGTTGCTACAATTTTGCATATTAAATGTGTTTTTTCATTATATATGCATCACATTTCCTAAGCTTATTGTCTGTAAGTTTACAGTAAGAATTATTGTTCCTGTGGAGATTAATTCTCTTAAATAATTATACTGAAGGTTATATTTTTTTTGTCATCTGATTCAAGAAAAATCTGTCCTAATATCTATCCTTTCACAGAAAGCTCATGTTCAACAGTTTGTGGCCACTGAGGATGCACTTAACAAAGCTGCAGAAGCTAGGAACTTGTCTCAAATATATATAAAGAAACTACAGGGAAACAGTGATCCAATATTGTCCCACTCTGTTAGCTCTGGAGCCACATCACAAAATATAGGCACTCTTCGGCAATTTGAGGTAGGTTCTGGTTTTATTTTTAAGGCATATCACACAGTAAAAAAATTCATTTAATCATAATACAAAGCATACTCTACTTGAAATTATTTAGGAAGAGAAAGATAATCCATAAAAAACATCATTTAATCATAATACAAAACACGAATCTTGGTATACCCGACTCTTTCTTGGCGCATCCTCTATTTTTCCATGGATTACATTCCAAATTGCACTATTTTCATATTAAGTTTTAAACAACATGTTTCCCCCCCATGGATTACCATTTATGCATGCGCTTGGTTGAATTGTAAAGGTATTTTCGTGTTGGTATTTTATGAAATCTACATTGTCATTGTATTTCCTTTCCCTATCTAAGAAAAAGAACTCAACAACAATTTCTAAAACATATTAACCCTGCCCCTTTTATTTGTGTTTTTTAATTTTTTTTTTTTTCCAATTGTAGTTCATTAATGTGCAGGCCACCTTGTCCTACTTTGTACTTGTTCACCATTAAACTATATTGTTTGATAACAAATTAAAAAAGGCTTTACTTGGAATGTTTCAAACGTTCCCTTCGTAAGCTGTATCGGAAATTCTTCTATTTGTTTATTGATTGATTTCTGATTGTTTCTGTCGATATTGTTGCTTACTCGACTGCTTTCTTAATATTTTCTCACTTTTCATCAGCTGGAAGTTTGGGCCAAGGAAAGAGAAGCGGCAGGACTCAAAGCGGGTTTAAATACACTGACATCTGAAGTTCAACGGTTGAATAAATTGTATGCAGAGTGGAAAGAAGCTGAAGAATCATTAAGAAAAAAGTGGAAAAAGATTGAAGAATTCGATGCACGCAGATCAGAGCTTGAATCGATCTATACTGCTCTGCTTAAGGCTAACATGGTAAGGCCCCAAACCTTTTGAATTGATCAGTGTTACTGAAGTTTGCTTGCGAGTTATTGAGCGTTACGCTTATGCAGTCAAATTTGTCGTAGGCACTTCCTATCCGCCTATGACTGAATAAGTTTATCCTCGTATGCAACAATTGTTTTGTTTTTGTTTTTGTGTACTCAAAATATGTGACAATAAATTACCCTGTCATCAAGCTTTGCCTGGTCAGGCATTGCTTCTAACAAAGCATTAGTTACATCTTGCATACTCCTATGTTCCTTATTACATGCAATAGTTCTCCTCTTATTCTACACTATATTGCTTACTATATAATGTTATTCTTATCCTGTATAGTCCTTGGATCAAATGTACTTCGTTTGCCATTATGTCGTTTTATTTATCTTTTCTCTTCCATGTAGGATGCTGCCGCATTCTGGAATCAACAGCCACTAGCTGCATGCGAGTATGCGTCAGGCACCATCATTCCCGCATGCAAAGTTGTTGCGGACATGTCGAATAGTGCAAAGGATCTTATTGAGAAGGAAATATCTGCCTTCTATCGGAGTCCTGATAATAGCCTTTACATGCTGCCTTCCTCTCCACAGGTTGGTACAGCTATATTGGTTTTTTTTTGCGTTTGAGCACTCTCTGTAGATATGCAATTCTATTAGATTCCCAGCTCTCATCTTCTTAATACAAAACTCAAACACTAAGAAAAAGAAGAGCCCAGCAAAGTGTAACTAGAAAATACTGTAGGTAGCTTCGGAGCATCCTTTAGTACGTATAAGTTTGACATGTTGCATGTCTTTTACGTATTAAATGCCTTCTTTCTGACTACTCTTGGAGCCCATGGCTGTCAGTTTGATCTTTACAGTTTGTCCCAGAATAAGCCTCTGTTGTGATGTATGGAATTTTTTGTGTTTTATAGCTCAAAATTAACATGGTTGTTCCTATTTATGATTAAGAGAGTTTAATCTTGTAGACTTTTTGAGATAGCAGCTAAAAACACTTGCATAAAGAATACTGTGTGTCCATATATATATGTTAGAACTCTTACAGGTCTATTAATCTTAGTATGAATAATTTTCTTTTGATGCTAATCAGGCACTCTTGGAGTCCATGGGCGCTAGTGGGTCCACTGGCCCTGAAGCGGTTGCAGTTGCAGAAAAAAATGCGGCAGTATTGACTGCGAGGGCGGGTGCTCGTGATCCATCTGCAGTTCCGTCAATCTGCCGTGTTTCCGCTGCTCTTCAGTATCATGCTGGTAAGTGTTCACAGATGTATAGGAACACCTACATTTTCAAATTTATAATGCCTAAAATAACACACTGGTAATTGCCTTAGCTTAGGCAAGGGATACACATGTGTTCTGATTCATTATCTTATAATAAGATAATATTCTTACTGTCTTTCCTTTCCATATGCTGGTCAAATCTAGAGTGTCTCTCTCCATCTTCATCTTTGAATCATTAGGAACAACTCAAGACCTTTAATTTTATTTGAAGTTTTGTTGCTAGTTTTAGTGTCTGCCTATTCATTTCCAAGTAATATAAAGTTGGTGATTGTTAGGTTTTGAAGGCTCGGACGCAGGATTAGCATCAGTTTTGGAATCCCTGGAGTTCTGTTTGAAGCTCCGAGGTTCTGAAGCCAGTGTGCTCGAGGACTTATCAAAGGCTATAAATTTAGTTCATATACGTCGTGATCTTGTTGAAAGTGGCCACACATTGTTAACCCATGCATACCGTGCACAACAAGAGTATGAAAGGTAAATCTTTTTTTTTTTTTTTTGTTCTTGTTTCCTCTTCCTAGTGTAGAAGCAAATGGATAGTATTTACAATAGTGCTTGTTTACTGCGAGATGCTATGGATGATGAATGATTTGATCTGGTGGTAGAGGTGCTTCCATTATTACTGTGCCCCTGTGCATGGTCACTTTTTTGGGTCTGATATTCTGTGAACTTATTTTGCAGAACGACTGGTTATTGTTTGACATTAGCTGCTGAACAAGAAAAGATCGTTACGGACAAGTGGTTGCCTGAACTTAAGAGAGCTGTTTTAGATGCTCAAAAATGCTTGGATGACTGCAAACGAGTGAGAGGTTTGGTAAGTATCACAACCTCTGGAAGTGAAAAACAAATGTTCATTTTATGTTGTTTGGTTTTTTCTTCTTGTTTGGTGCACTTTTGGGGAAAAAGAATATGTACCGGTGTTGCCATACCCCATAGGCCCATAATACCGTATAAGCATTTTGGAAACTGTAAGTTGAATAAGATGGAGCCAGTGTATAGTGAGGCCTGCTTGCTTCCTATCCGCTCATTTCAACCTACCATGTTGCAAGTTGCAACATGGTAGATTTTGTCCAATTTATGAAACACTTGCAATAACATATACCACACACAAGTCAAATGGGCTCCTGACTAATAGGCTATAGGACTGTTTGATATTTCTTTCTCGATTGCAGTACGCAACTTAATGTTTTGGTAAAAAAATATGTGATATTTGCAATTGTTTTTGAAGATGTTTGTAACAGTGCATTTCCAGTCATTGAAA
Source organism: Aquilegia eximia (assembly GCA_023053565.1). NCBI lineage: Eukaryota > Viridiplantae > Streptophyta > Magnoliopsida > Ranunculales > Ranunculaceae > Aquilegia > Aquilegia eximia. Next base: position 39,112,049 of record JALIGU010000002.1, read on the forward strand.
AAAGCAATACAAATACTGTTTCCTGCATTGCTTGTCAAATTGTTTATGGACATTGGAATCTTTTTCAATTTGGTTCAAGTGTTTAACCTAGAACACTCTGTTGGAAGGCTTATAAACCTACTGCCACACATATATCTGAATATGTATGTACTACTAATGGTCCCCTTCTCACTGTGTTCTTTGCAGGTAGATGAATGGTGGGAGCAGCCAGCTGCCACAGTAGTTGACTGGATCAAGGTGGATGGACAAAATGTTGCTGCCTGGCTCAATCATGTGAAACAGCTTCAGATGGCACATTACGACAAGGAGCTCTTATGACTTCACGCTCGCCAGAGTAACCATGAAACTGTTTGTTTGGCTTGTCTCCTATTCTTCATGATTTCATTTCAACTTGAAGATTCACATATGCCTCGAATCTATTTGAGGTGACTGTGGAGTCTATTTGAAGCTGGCCGTGGAACCCACAATAGAATACATGTGAATGGGAAAAGTGTGGGTCACCATTGATGGTCTTTCACCAGCATGAGTTGTTGAAAGAGGTATTCTCACTAATCTTGTATATATTGTTGTTGTTTTTCTTTTTGACGATAAGGGTGATTTATGCCTCGGGCCGGTGTGAATTAGTTGTAGAGTAATTCTTTGTCCCTATGTTAATTTTATAACCATGGGTCTATCCAATTCAATAGTTATGTCTGGTGTTCTGATAAAAACAAGTGTAAGAATATTTTTTTTTTCATGGTTAACTTATTTTCTATATGTTTGCATTGTAACAAATAGACCTATTAGATCATCGGGAGTTTTTTTTTTTTTTTGATATAGATAAGTATTTGTCTGCTTCGCAGTAGTATATGGAAATAAGAGCAATTCTACTAATCATCCCAATTGAGGCTCGTCACGAGGAAGCTTTCCTGTTTGGGCAGTTCGGCATGTTAAACACAGATTATATATATGTTGCTAAGATAATGACCTTGACAGTTACAGATCACCCCTTCTAAGGTCCTGTTTCAAGGGCAGCGGCAGCGGTAGCGGTGGGATCTCCCCAGTGTAATTTGCCTTGGTTCTTTCAGCAGGTCAAGAGAGAAGGTGAAGATAAAGATATAGGTTATAATAACTCCAGCAATATATAGAGTCATGAAATACAAAAAAGACTTGAGACTAAGAACATAGAAAATCAGAAAATAAAACACACCCAATGACCCAAGGTCCCAAGTACATAGAAAAGCAGAAAATAAAACGAGCCATCTAATCTATTAACACAAATTCACTCCCGAGATACCACCAACCTTTCCTCTCAAACACCGAAAGTAGGATATGGGACTTGTCTCAAAATCAGATCTAGGCATCATATAGTCTGCTCCTGGAGCCTTCATCATCTTTCCGGGAAGAAAAGGAGCTTTCATCATCTTTCCGAGAAGAAGAAAAGGAGCTTTCATCATCTTTCCGAGAAGAAGAAAAGGAGCTTTCATTATCTTTCCGAGAAGAGAAGAACCAGGTTTGCAAAACTTGAAACAACAAACAAGTAGTACAACAAATAAAACAGTCAATCCAAACATATAAGGATGTTGCTCGATCTTCTCAACACAGTAAACTCCTATGTTCTTCAGGAAAGGAAGTGTTACACTCACTGCAACTTCTGTTATCCCCACAATTTTCATCACCAGATCCTTCAATTTCTCTCCAATAGAACACACAAAATCACTTACCAGCTTAAATGCTTCTTTCATTTTCTCTCCACCAGAACACACAAGATCACGTGTTAGCTTGAACATTTTCTCTCCAATAGAACACACAAGATCACTTATTAGCTTGAATGATTCTATTATTTTCTCTCCAATAGAACACACAAGATCGCTTAATAGCTTGAATGGTTCTATCATTTTCTCTCCAATAGAACACATAAGATCACTTATCAGCTTGAATGGTTCTGTTATTTTCTTTCCAATAAAACACACAACATCACTTATTAGCTTGAACATTTTCTCTCCAATAGAACACACAAGATCAAGTAATAGCTTGAATGGTTCTATTATTTTCTCTCCAATAAAACATACAACATCACTTATTAGCTTGAACATTTTCGCTCCAATTGAACACACAAGATCAAGTAATAGCTTGAATGGTTCTATTATTTTCTCTCCAATAAAACATACAACATCACTTATTAGCTTGAACATTTTCTCTCCAATAGAACACACAAGATCACTTATTAGCTTGAATGGTGCTTCCATAATCTCTAAAATGAACATCCATACACTCTCAAAAGAAAAAAAATTGCCTTTAAATGTCTTGGAGAGCTGTGTTGCTTCCCTACCGGCCATTTTTGCTCACTGGATCTTCTCTTCTGTGTTTAAAGGAAGTGAAGTTAAGGGAGTTTTATAGAATGAAAAGAGCTTATTGTATTAGGTTCACCACTTTTGACTCATCACTTGGCTTTCTCATACTGTACTTAAATTTACCGAGTAATATATACGAGTATGGACTATGGTTTATGGCTCATTTGAAGTCCATTGTTGGATTGGAACTACAATTAAACCTCGAACTTGCAAGCATGCGGGGTATCTAGGAAAAAAGTGTCTGCCTCTCTGGTGATCAGTTTCTTCATTTTTCCAACTTCCATGAGCTTGTTTCGAGTATTTTGTTTTTTGTAAAATGTAACCATAACCATTACACACCTACTAATGAATATGCACCTGTCATCAGGTCAACACCGAGAGGACATTTCCGCTGTTTATACAAGCGTTAATTCCCCCACCCAAAGTATACAAAGACATACCCATAGCACAGCACAAACCTTGCCAGGCCCTGACCTGTTCTACATGCTTAAGTCAAAACTGCCACCTCATACATAGTTTACTGCTACTGCTACTTCATTCTGTTTCAGGACCAGTGAATGGTTTCGAAAGACCACTCGATTAGGTTATATGATAGTGGACACAGGAAAGAAAAAGGAAACAACACTAAAAAGAAAGGGGAAAAAGAAATTCTTTTCCCACTATCATCATCAAAAGAAAAGTTGAACAACAGCATCATGGTACAGATTTTAAATTACTAGTGTTACTTTATCTACAAAATTTCAACATCACTTTTATACTAGTGGATGTCTTTTTTTTATTAGATTTAGCAATATGTACAGTCATGGAGCGAGTACAGAAAATAGCCAACGCAAGAACAAAACACACCCAAATACAAGCCATCTAATCTATTAATTAACACAAATTCACTCCTGATCTACCACCTCCCTTTCCTCTCAAATCTCGAAAGTAAGATCTGGGACTTATCTCAAAATCATCTCTAAGCATCATATAGTCTCTTCCAGGAGCTTTCATCATCTTTCTGGAACGAGAAGAACGACCACATTTGCAACAACAACCAAGTATTAAAGCAAATAAAACAATCATTCCAAACATATATGGATGTTGCTTTATCTTGTCAACACAGTAAACCCCAATTTTCTTCAAGTAAGGAAGAGTTGCATTTGCTGCATCTTCAGTTACACCCACAATTTTCATTACTAGAGGAGATTCCTTGGGTTTCTTTCCAATAGAACACACAAAATCACTTACTAGCTTGAATGGTTCTTTCAGTTTCTCTAAGATGAACATCCATACACTCTCAAAAGAAAAAAGATTGCCTTTGAATGTCTTGGAGAGATGTGTTATTGCTTCACGACCTGCCATTTTTGCTTACTGGATCTTCTCTCTTTCTCTTACTTAAATATATACTTATAAACATACAGATCTGATGATGAGGGGGTTTTATAGAATGAAAAGAGGCTTTATATTGAATTAGGTTTTACCACTTTTGACTCGTCAGTTGCCTGTGTCATAATTAGATTTACTATTCTTCGTGAGTATGGTTTATGGAATTATGGCTCATTTTGAAGTCCATTGTAGCATTGGAACTACAATTAACCCGGCCTCCAACTTGCAAGCATGCAGGGTATCTAGGAAAATGTGTCTCTGGACTCTGGTTATCAGTTGTAGACTGATTACGAGCATTCCCCCAAACCCAGTATACAAAGGCAAACCCATATAGCACAACACAAACCTTGCCAGGCCTGTCCTACTCCTACATAATTTAGTGGCGGCCCTCCCTGAGGGCATGCTCTTGATTGAGGCTAACCAATTTTTTTAAGAAAATGTGTCCACGAGGTCACACTATTAACCTATTAAGTTGGTAATAATACTAAACTATACTTAAAATGTCTTAGATTCCATTCTTGAGTACTATATTTTTAAGAATTATTTTTTTACTTATTTTCTTAGTAGAAAACTAGAAATATTGTTATACATGTGGGCCGGCCATAAGCCAGATGATAAAGTGGACAAAAGAACGAAAAAAAGAGGAAGAAATTATTGGTACGGATTAAAGAAAAAGGAAAAGGAGAAATTCATATTCCAATGCCCACTAACTTCAGCAGAAGACTTTATCCAAAAAAAAAAAAACTCCACCAGAAGAAAAGTCTAACAAGTAACAACAACAACAACATGGTACGGATTATAAATTATTATTGGTGTTACTTTATCCACAATTTTAACATCACTTTTATTGAACTAGCTAGTAGCTAGTGGATGTCTCGTCTCTTACCAGGAATCAAGCTAGCTAGGACTCAGCTATAGAAATCGAGATATGAACATGGATGGAATTTGGAAGTGAAGACATACTGCCTCACTTTTCATCTTTCAATTATATTCAATATATATATACTTAGCAAATTTAGTTGTATCTTGTATGTTTCACAGTAGCTTTCACTTTTGCTATATTAGACGAAAATAGAATCCCATTGAAAATAATGTAATTTCCCCTTGCAGGTTACACTTACATACCCCTCCAAAAGTGTTGGTTGTTTTTAAAGTTGTCCTAGCTAAGAAGAGAATATGAGAAATTATCATATTTTTCTGGGCTTTAATTAATTTTCTCATTGTAATTTAATTTGGATTAAGCTAGTTTGATGTCAAGGAATGAAGCAGATGAAGATCAAAACGTACTACAAAAACTAGAAAGATTATAATAGTAAATCTCAACTTAATTAAACAATACAGGAAAGGCTGGCTAAAAGACCAACCTAGATTATAGCCAAACACACACAAGATTATATATATATAATAGTATCTCAACTATAGCCAAGATCGATTAACACAAATTCTTCACTCCCTATGATCTACTTCCTTTTTCTCAAACTTCGAAAGTAAGATCTAGGACTTCTCGCAAAATCATCTCTGGGCATTCTATAGTTTCTTCCAGGGGCTTTCATCATCTTTTTAGAATTACCAGAACCAGCCGATGATGAGGAACAGTTGAACAAAGCAAGTAAGACAGTCAAACCAAACAAATAAGGATGTTGCTTGATCATCTCAACATAGTAAACCCCAATGTTCTTTAAATAGGGAAAAGTTGCTCTCGCTGCATCCACTGTTACACCCACATATTTCATCACCAGAGGATGAGAATATTTCATCACAAGATCAGTTGCTAAGTTGTATGTGTCATTCATTTTCTGTGATGAGATGATCATCCAAACATTCTCTGTAAGAGGAAGATAGTCTTTGAGTGCCTTTGAGAGATGTGTTGTTGCCTCATTACCTACCATTTTTCTCAAAAGATCCATTTCTCTTTCTTTTTTCCCACAAGAGGTTGCTCTAACTTCTTGGTTTGTTCAAGCCTCAAGGGAGAACGTTTTATAGATTAATTGTGCTTAACCACTTCTCACCATAGTTATAAATGCCGATATATTTTGCGAAATTTTGGCGGAATATGCCTTTTTAAAAGAATTGGCAATTTAAAATTCGAGAATAATCGAGAATTTTTCCGATATATTTAGATGACTTTTTTATTTTGAGTATCAGAATGTCGAAATATGCCGTTTTTTTTTAAATTCGAAATTTTGCCCGGATTCGAAATTTTGAACCATGATTCTGACGACTCAGTTACCTTTCTACTAATTTTATTTACTAAAAACAAGTGTTTTATTTTGGTGGAAATTTCTTTATAATGTAGCCAAAGCCGCCCATCTCTCATCATACAATTAATTTCCACATTTTATTGATAAAGTAAAACACCAATAAATTGGTACCATGTTGCTGTTAATTAAGCTTTTCTTTTGGTGATGATCATAGTACAAAATATCGTTATCGACTAATGTATCGATCTCCAAAAAATAGATATATCGGGATATATTGGAATCTATCGGTGGATATTTTACATGGAATGTATCGACTAATATATCAATTTGTTATACAAAATATATATAAAATCAAATTTGGAAGTATATTTTCATAGTATTTACCTAAAAAACATCATATCTACTAAAAATAGAATAAACAAATTATTTCCAAAAAAAAAAATTTGAAAAAAAATAATATTTCCAGAAAATATCGGAAAATATCAGTAAATATCGGAAAATATCGAATATATCGGAATATATCGACCGATATTTTACAGATACTTTAAGGCGAAAATTTCGGGAATATATCTTATCGTTTTCTTTGAAAACCGATAAATATCGCGATATATCGTGATATATCGCGATATTTTGTACTATGGTGATGATAATGGGCATCAATCTAAAAGACTAAAGTCATAGTAGAATAGAAGAAATTCTCTAGCTTTTTCCTTTTTCTTTCTATTCTTGGTCCACTTATCTAAAGCTAATCGGTGGTGTTTTGGAAACATAGGCTGGTGCTTAATAGAAATTGGATTTTAATTTGGACTTCTTTGACTATATAAATAGGTTTTATATATGAGATTAGTATTATTCCTTTGGGCTTTATCTTTAGGTCCACATAAATAAATATTAGTATATATAATATTCTTAGTTATTAAATCAAAAAGAAAAACCCTAAATCTCAAACTTGAAGAGAAATATATGGATTCCCGTTTTTGATAACACCCTGTTAGTATTTCGGCCATAACTCTCTCTACAGAACTCGGAATGACATGAATCTTACGTCATTAGAACCCTATTGAAAATACGCATCTGAGCATATAAAGTAGAGTATGTGAATCTTCCGGACGTGACCTGTACAACTGATTCTTTGGAGGTCAGAAAATCTGTGACTGGATTGCAGTATGGTGGTTTTGAGTTGTGTTCTTCGTATATTTAGTGTTTGGTGGTCTTCTTATGAGGCAAGTTATATTACTTGATGTTTTCTCTTAATTTTCAGATTAGGTTGAAGTGTTAGTTTGGTTATTAAGTTTGGGATAGTAGAATAATAATTGATTCTCATGAAAATACATGTTTTAATAATTAGAATTTGATAAATATGCAAACTTGTTAATATTTAGTTATTAATATTGCTGAAATTTATATTTTAAATATGTTATTATTGGATTTGAATATTTGACTTGGTATTGAAATGTTTGATTGAACCCATTGATTATGGACTTTCTGACTTTAGAAATTCTTGAACTTGACATCATACACGTTTTTGTTGTTTCGTCATATATATATTTATATGGACAATGATTGGAATAGAATTGTTGGATTGAACCATATGTTGGATTAGATTTGGGCGTGTTAAACAAATTAACACCGGACCCGTATGATGGGGAGACGTCCCGGAGTGTTGTCACATGACATAACTCAATGAGTGTATGGCGTGAAGCGTACGACTCGGTGCTACTGCACAACTTTATATTTGAATTTTATGTGAGTGTATGGCGTGAAGCGTACGACTCGGTGCTACTGCACAACTTTATATTTGAATTTCATGTGAGTGTATGGCGTGAAGCGTACGACTCGGTGCTACTGCACAACTTTATATATGAATTTCATGTGAGTGTATGGCGATGATGCGTACGACTCGGTGCTACTGCACAACTTGGCACTTGATGCATGGATTTGGATTGATGTAATATGATGGATTGGAATTTACTGGATAAGGACTTGATCCGATATTGCAGACTGATTAATTGATTGATTGATTAATTGAAATAGATTTTGATTATTCGATTATTGGGACTGGACATTGCGGATTACCAGAGAATGATCTTGTTGATTTATTTATCATTGTGTTAAATGCTAAAATAAATTAATTATTATTTATAATTGTTTATCTTTAGGATGCGCGGATTCCTTTTCTGGGAATTAAGATCGAACCTCAAGTTCTGTAACTTGCTGGCGTTTAACGTCTTCTCTTTTCCCTTTTCAGGATACAAGTGTTTTAGAAATGAAGTATTCGATAAGATCTTGGTGGAGGTTGTCTTGAGTTGCTCATATGTCTAGTTGGAGTTTGATGAGTTGTAACCTTCGGGCATGACTCTGATGTATATTTATATTTATATAGTTTGTATTTTGTTTAGTCTTCCGCTGTTAATTTAGTATTTGTTGTTTATTTTATTATGTTCTTCTGTGGTCTAGAGGTGTGATATCACGTGACAGTAGTGTGACCCTACGGTCCATGGAGGACATATGGAGATCATTATGACTCTGTTGTCCGATTTTGGCCTGGCCAGCTAGGATCGGATTTCAGGGGCGTTACATATGAACATGGTTGGAATTTGGAAGTGAAGACATACTGCCTCACTTTTCATCTTTCAATTATATTCAATATATATACTTAGCAAATTTAGTTGTATCTTGTATGTTTCACAGTAGCTTTCACTTTTGCTATATTAGACGAAAATAGAATCCCATTGAAAATAATGTAATTTCCCCTTGCAGGTTGCACTTACATACCCCCTCCAAAAGTGTTAGTTGTTTTTAAAGTTGTCCTAGCTAAGAAGAGAATATGAGAAATTATCATATTTTTCTGGGCTTTAATTAATTTTCTCATTGTAATTTAATTTGGATTAAGCTAGTTTGATGTCAAGGATGAAGCAGATGAAGATCAAAAAATACATATATACGTACTACAAAAACTAGAAAGATTATAATAGTAAATCTCAACTTAATTAAACAATACAGGAAAGGCTGGCTAAAAGACCAAGCTAGATTATAGCCAAACACACACAAGATTATATATATATAATAGTATCTCAACTATAGTCAAGATCGATTAACACAAATTCTTCACTCCCTATGATCTACTTCCTTTTTCTCTCACTTTGAAAGTAAGATCTAGGACTTCTCTCAAAATCATCTCTGGGCATTCTATAGTTTCTTCCAGGGGCTTTCATCATCTTTTTAGAATTACAAGAACCAGCCGATGATGAGGAACAGTTGAACAAAACAAGTAAGACAATAATCAAACCAAGCAAATAAGGATGTTGCTTCATCATCTCAACACAGTAAACCCCAATGTTCTTTAAATAGGGAAAAGTTGCTCTCGCTGCATCCACTGTTACACCCACATATTTCATCACCAGAGGATGAGAATATTTCATCACAAGATCAGTTGCTAAGTTGAATGTTTCATTCATTTTCTGTGATGAGATGGTCATCCAAACATTCTCTGTAAGACGACGATAGTCTTTGAGTGCCTTTGAGAGATGTGTTGTTGCCTCATTACCTACCATTTTTCTCAAAAGATCCATTTCTCTTTCTTTTTTCCCACAAGTGGTTGCTCTAACTTCTTGGTTTGTTCAAGCCTCAAGGGAGAACGTTTTATAGATTAATTGTGCTTAACCACTTCTCACCATAGTTAAAAATGCCGATATATTTTGCGAAATTTTGGCGGAATATACCTTTTTTAAAGAATTGGCATTTTAAAATTCGAGAATAATCGAGCATTTTTCCGATATATTTAGATGACTTTTTTATTTTGAGTATCAGAATGTCGAAATATTCCGGGTTTTTTTTAAATTCGAAATTTTGAACCTGCTTCTGACGACTCAGTTACCTTTCTACTAATTTTATTTACTAAAAACAAAAGTGTTTTATTTTGGTGGAAATTTCTTTATAATGTAGCCAAAGCCGCCCATCTCTCATCGTACAATTAATTTCCACATTTTATTGATAAAGTAAAACACCAATAAATTGGTACCATGTTGCTGTTAATTAAGCTTTTCTTTTGGTGATGATAATGGGCATCAATCTAAAAGACTAAAGTCATAGTAGAATAGAAGAAATTCTCTAGCTTTTTCCTTTTTCTTTCTTTTATTGGTCCACTTATCTAAGCTAATCGGTGGTGTTTTGGAAACATAGGTTGGTGTAAATAATAAGACAAGTTGTATACCACATTAAAGTAAAATTGATAAATAATAGTACAACATACTTTACACTATTTTTCACTTAATACAACGTACAAAAAACTGAACAAGTGATGTTTGAACTTACAAAAAATTTTCACGTTATACAATCTGTTAATTTCATACTAACAGACTACTTAGTTGTCAAAAATTTATCTACATGACTTTATTTAATTAAAAAAACTTAACAATAATTTTTAACACAACAAAAACTGCACGTGTGTCTCATGTGACAAGTATTATTTTTTCAATTTACAAACATATTCTTTCAAAATATCCTTAAACAAATTCAAAAATGACAAACTACTCCCTTTTTTCTCTCTTTAGTTCTTTATTACAGTATTATTTATTATTCATAGTCTAGAAGATTGTTGGTTCTAACAACTTCATTAGTACGCACTTCAATCGTTGAACACTTTCTCGAATTCTAGATATAAGATTTCAAATAACGCCACACTAATTTTCTTAAAACTAAAAAAAAAAATTCGATTTATTCAACCCAATTTTTTTCAATCCAATAAAGATTGTTGTTATTATTGTAACCATTTCTAAATTTGAATTATGAACAATACCCATAGTTGATTGTTTAAAGAAGTTATTTTATTTCAATTGGTTTTTTATTTGCCCAATTAACTTCATATTGACAAATAAAAAGTACATCTAATACATTTCAATGAAAAAGAAGAAAATTCAAATTTATGTGAACAACAACAATTAACATTGGAAGATAAAAAAATCGAGTTAAATTTGAAGAATTTTCAATTTAGGGTTTTTAAGTTTGAAATTGTGGGTTTTGGTTTCAATTTGAGGGATTAGTCTTACATTGAAAAGAAGATGAAGGTCATGTGAGAAACACATGTGTTCAATTGTTGTGTTGGATTTTTAAATTTTATTTTTTATTTTTCTCACATGCCATGTAGATAAAAATTGTCCACATCAATCAACTGTTAACAAGAATTTTAACAAATTGTATAATGTGAAACTTTTTTAAAAGTTCAAGCATCATTTGATCAGTTTTTTTTAGGTTGTATTAAGTGAAAAATAGTGTAAAGTACGTTGTATTTATTTTCAATTTTACCCCATATTAATTACGTACTCGTACTACACAACTGATTACTATAGAGACTTTTTCATAGATACACTGCATGCTTTCAAAGTTGCAAACAAGCTACAGTACCTCTTTTATTGTAGTTCCAACGCTACAATGGACTTATATCTAGAAAATTATGAACCATACTTAATACGTGTCAACAATACATAGCTTTAATTTCTTACGGGCTAAGTTACCAATTGACCATACACCATGATAAAGTAAAAGTTATCAATAGAATAGACCGCACTAAAATTCTAACCTTTTTTTTAATTGGCAAGCGGGGTTGAAAGGACCCCTACCCTTTAAATTAAAGTGTAAAAACTTATATTATTGACGTATTTCGAACCCACAACCTCTCTACTTTATGAGAAAAGCGTTACCATTGAGCCACAGGCTCATTCGCCTAAAATTCTAACTTATTAGTGTTTTTCTTTGTTATAAATTTTCATTTAGGAAGGAAGAGTTGCAAGTGTAGGGGTACTACATACTCCAGCCAATCAAAAGCAGCCACGTGGCACAGTCATCCAGTCACCAGGTCGCCACAGCAACGACATCCTAGTAGCTCGTTCACAGCGACCCGATCATACCACGAGCAGCGACCTGCCATACACACGTGCTCTCATTCAATGCACAGAATATTCTCATCAGTTACACAATTAATTCACAGGGATGATCCGCGCGCGTTACTCATTTAATCCTCATTATGATGGCGGAGAATCTGCAAGATCCACGATCCACGCCCTTCTATCTTCTATATAAACAGAACTACGATGGCTTGATCTCTAAGTTTTATTTCCCCGAGCTAGAGTACGTAGGCAATCTCGATCTCAACGAGGTGCAGCCACCCCGATCTCAAACATCCCCATTTGGTCAAGTCTCCCTAGCGACCTGACCCAGCAGTGCATTAATCTAGAAATAGGTTAATACATTTGGCGCCGACTGCAAGGAATTCGTATTAATCGAAAACCCAAACCCTCCCACCCAAAATCAAAAATCACCTGTTCAAATGACTACCACAGAGTTAACTATCAGCGATCTGCATGCTCAAATCACAGCTTTGCAGGAAGAAAATGCACGCCTCAAAGCTGCACAAACTAACCCCCAGCAGGGTGAAAATAGCGGACTTGGAGTCATTCCTGCCGATGACTCCAACCAAAAGTACAAGCAACTCAGCCAGCAGTTGGCGGAGTTCAAAGCATCGCAGGCTCTCCTTTACCGGTCCAAGAGCCACACTGCAGAGCAACTTGCTGTGCAGTCCCTTCAACAATTCCAGGAGTCTCCTTTCTCCAACGAGATCCTGGAACACGATCTGCCGAACAAGCTGAATGCACCCAAGTTCGACCAGTATGCAGGAGTCGGAGATCCAACCGATCATGTCAAAGGATTCCGGAAGTCCCTTCCTTTGATCAAGGAGGATCATCTTTTGTGTTTGTTGTTTCAGTCCAGTGTCACCGGACCAGCTCTCGACTGGTTTCATCGATTGAAGCCAGGATCCATCAGCTCGTTCGCAGAGCTTGAGAAACAATTCGTCATCTTCTACATCCACAATAAGAAGCGCCCTGTTACCATTGACTCCATCTTCAAAGTCAATCAGAAAGATGGTGAGTCACTTAGCGTTTTCTTTGCTCGTTTTAAGTCTGAATTACATTCCATTCAGGACTTCGCAAAGGAGCACGAGACCTTTGCAACTATTGCTTTCTCTCACGGACTGATCCAAGGGTCCGATCTTCACAAGTCTCTGGCAATGAAGAGACCTTCATCACTTGACGAGCTCTACCTAAAGGTAGATCGTTATATCAAGCTAGAAGAAGCCCTCACTGGGAGGGAAAAGAACCACGTAGTCAGCAACATTGAGGCTGGCTCAAGCAAACGACCTCGATCAGATGGAAAGAGGTTCAAAGCTAAGTCGCTGCCTACCGAGCAGCGAGAGTATCACCGGTTTACGGGACCAGCCGGTTATATCTATGAAAGGGTCAAGCACAACCATTGGTGCAAGATTCCTGCCTTCACACAGTTGGAGGATACATCTGGTCGCCCGTACTGCAAAGTCCATAAAGTACGGTGTCATCAGACTGATGATTGTCGCGTCTTGAAGCGCGCACTTCAAACCTGGGCCGATGAGAAAAGGCTCAACAATTGGATCCTCGGAAGGAATGAGGAATCCACAGGCAAGCGGGTAAGGAAGGAGTCCAGAACGCCTCCCCGTTCCCCAAAGAGAAATCACAGCAAGGCCAGAACGGCCTCAGCAAGTCCAGCACGCAGCAGAGGGCGTAGCCTCTCCCAACGCTTAGGTCCAACAGGCGACCTACGCGACCACATTAACAAGAAGGTCGCCAACAAGGTTGACAGCGACAGCGAGTCGGACAGTCATGTGGTCTACATGATTGACGAATCTCACCACACCCCCGTCTCTCGGGACAAAAAGAGACGAGTGGAACATCTCCACCATGTCTACTCTATCACCGGCCGAGCAGCTCGTATCAACATCCCTGCCCGCCAAGAGACTGACATCACCTTCACTGAAGACGATCTCAACAAGGTCGTCACTCCACACAACGACGCCCTAGTCGTTGAACTCAGAATAGCGGACTACACAATCAAGAGGGTATTCATTGACCCTGGGGCATCATGCAACATTCTAATGTACAGAACCTTCAAAGACATGAGGCTGCCCGACTCAGTGCTCATCCCAGACTTCACACCGATCCTTGGCTTCAATAGTTCAAGGGAAGACCCTAAGGGGGAGATCCTTCTGCCCGTCACTATAGGCAGAAGGGAAGACAAGGTCGTTGTAACCAGCAAGTTCAGCGTCCTAAATATCGCAAGCAAATACAATGCGATTCTGGGTCGAAAGTGGATCCATGCTATGAGAGGAGTGTCGTCAACTTACCATCAGGTATTCCGCTATCCCGGCCCTTATGGGATAATGGAACTCCGCGGCAATCAGAACACCGCACAGGAATGCCACGGTGTTATTGAAGCTGTCCCATTGTCAAAGCCATCCACCTCTGGATTCAAGGATGGTGATGTCAAAGGAAAGAGCCTAGTCACAACAGAGGCTCAGGAGGGGAACAACAAGTCAAAGAGCCCGTCCAAAGAAAAGGCTGAACCTGCTAAATAGCAATTACAGAAGGAGCAAGCGAGCTCCCCCAAGCTTAGTCTCAGAAGCACCGATCCAGGCGTGCGCGTTAACATTGGGTCAGATGAGGACCCAAGGTATGTCTATGTAGGTTCAGAAATGGAAGAAGATAAGTTCGCTAATTTTGTAAATTTTCTTTCAATGAATAAAGATGTTTTTGCTTGGTCGTATATCGATATGCCCGGAATAGATCCATCAGTTGCATGCCATAGGCTACGGGTCAATCCCAATTATCGACCTGTCAAGCAGAAACCAAGGAGACTTGCTCCCAAATTCCACGAAGCCGTCAATGAAGAGATCAATAGACTCAAGCAGGTCGGCTTCATCAGAGAAGTCGATACTCCAGACTGGCTAGCCAACATAGTCCCAGTCCTAAAGAAGAATGGAAAAACAAGGGTCTGCATCGACTTCACAAGCTTGAATAAAGTTTGTCCTAAAGATTCATTCCCACTGCCACGAATCGATAGGCTAGTCGATCAGACATGCGGTTTTGAGTTACTATCATTCATGGACGCATACTCAGGGTATAACCAGATACCTATGTATGAGCCTGATCAAGAAAAGACCTCTTTTACAACTGAGCAAGGTATTTTCTGTTACAAAGTCATGCCATTCGGCCTAAGGAATGCAGGGGCGACCTACCAAAGACTGGTCACCAGAATGTTCGACGACCTCCTAGGTCGAACAATGGAGGTCTACATTGATGACATGCTAGTGAAGAGCGACAAAGAACGAGATCATTTGTACAACCTCGACCAGGCATTCCAAAGATTAAAGCAATACAGAATGCGTCTTAATCCAGAAAAGTGTCTGTTCGGGGTCGCATCAGGAAAATTCCTAGGCTACCTAGTCACCAGACGAGGCATTGAAGCAAATCCTGACCAAATCAGAGCCCTGGTCGACATGCCAAATCCAAAAACAAAGAAACAAATCCAAAAACTCAACGGCATGGTATCAGCTCTGAACAGGTTCATCTCAAGAGCATCAGATAAGTGCAGGCCAATGCTTCATATCCTAAAGAAGGGGGCTACATATGAGTGGACAGAAGAATGCGAGAAAGCCTTCAATGATCTCAAGGCATATCTGTCTACTCCACCAGTTCTAACAAGGCCCAACGATGGAGATGTACTCGGCGTTTACCTCGCAACATCGGATTTCGCGATCAGCGCAGTACTCTTTAAAGAAGATAACCAGGTCGAGCGACCTATCTATTTCACAAGCAAAGTCTTACAGCAGGCCGAAATAAGGTACACACCTCTAGAGAAGTTAGCATTAGCACTACTCTACGCTGCATGCAAATTCAAGCCTTATTTCCAAGCACACACTGTAAAAGTAATCACCGATCAGCCATTACGCCACATACTGGAAAAGAAAAACAAAACAGGTCGTATGGCTCGATGGGCAGCCGAGCTGGGTGATTACACTTTCGAGTTCGTTTCACGACAGGCCGTCAAGGGCCAGGTCGTCGCAGACTTTTTGGTAGACTATCCAGCAGAGGATATCAATTGGGAACCAGAACCTGAAACAAGGCAAGTCCAAGACAACCCCCCAGATACTTGGCAGCTGTATGTAGATGGTTCCCACAACTCCAATGGAAGTGGAATTGGTAGTGTGCTAATCTCTCCTGAAGGATCACAGCTCGAAAGAGCAACTCGTCTGGACTTTTCGACCTCAAACAACGAGGCCGAATACGAAGCACTCATACAGGGCCTAAAAATGGCCATCGACTTGCAAGCAGTTCGTGTCAAGGTGTACAGCGATTCACAACTGGTAGTCAATCAGATTACTAACAATTACCAAATCAATGGGATCAACCTAATCAGGTATGCCAGCAAAGCAAAAGAGCTCATCAGCAAGCTCAGCTATTTCACAATTGAACACATACCCAGAGATGACAACAGACATGCTGATTCACTGGCGTTTCTAGCATCTAAGATCGAGTCAGACAGACCGCGGGCCCTAACTATAGCAATCAACTCACAGCCCGCATATCTCTTCAAGGAAGAAGATATTCATCAAATCTCCGATCTACTAGAAACAACTCCAGTAGACATCCAGGGGACTTGGATGGAGCCTTTCATGGTTTATCTGCAAACTGGTGTCCTACCATCCGACAAAAAGGAAGCCAGTCGATTGCTGCATAAAGTCACAATGTACAAAATCCATGAGGGCAAACTATTCAGGAAATCAGCAACCGGATTGTTATTACGATGCTTGGTCCCAAAGCAAGGCCAAATGATATTTCAAGAAATCCATGAAGGTGAATGTGGAAACCACTCCGGTGGGCGTACCTTAGCCCATAAAGCGATCTCCCAGGGATACTTCTGGCCAAGAATGAAGGAAGATGCAAAGAAATTTGTTTTGAAGTGCAAAGAATGCCAGCGATTTGTTGATAAGCAACATCAGCATCCAAATGATCTCATCAACATCACTGCACCATGGCCATTCCACATGTGGGGGTTTGATATCATGGGCCCCCTCATCAAGGAAAAGAAGTCTGAGAAGAGGTTCGTTCTGGTAGCCGTCGACTATTTCACTAAATGGGTGGAAGCTGTTGCATTAACCAACGTAATACAGGCAGATGTCCAAAGGTTTATGTGGGAAAATATCATCACAAGGTTCGGACTACCTAAACGGGTAGTCACAGACAATGGCACTCAGTTCGTTGGCAAAAATATAAGAAAATTCTACGACCTGTGGAAAATCGAGCATTCGAGGTCAACTCCTAGATACCCGCAAGCCAACGGCCAGGTCGAAGCCGCAAATCGACAGATTCTAAACAATTTGAAGAAGAAGCTCGAAGACCAGCATGATCAATGGCCACAACAGTTGGAGAACATCCTGTGGGCTTATAGGACAACTCCTCGCACATCCACAGGGATGTCACCATTCAGTCTTTGCTATGGAGTTGAGGCCGTTATTCCCACTGAATTAACATTTGGAACGACCAAGTCTCTTCTGGTCGACACGGAGCTCAACAATCAGATCTGGTCGTTTGGAGTCGACCTCCTCGAGGAGCGACGTAACCACGCCACTATAAAGCTCGAGCAATACCAACAGAGACTCAAGCGAGCTTATAACAAAGGCGTGCGACCAAGAACTTTCCAGCCAGGGGAACTAGTCTTAAGAAGAATGTTCAGTAACAAAAGAAAGGACACTATCGGCAAGCTCAACGCCAATTGGGAAGGTCCTTACATTATCACGAAAGTCCAGAGCAACGGTTCTTATCGTCTTCAGACACCAGAAGGGGAGATCGTTAAGAACCCGTGGAATGTTTTTCACTTAAAGAAATTTTATCAATGAAATGTAAGCATCCATTCATTGCATTTCAATCTATAAATTCAATTTTGCCTTCATCTCTGCTCAAACATGAATGGCTACTAAAGGTCTAATCCCTCGACCTACAAATTATCAAAACTCTAGTCCCTTTGATAATTTAAAAGTTTGTTAAGTTAAATCACTAGCAACTTAACTTGGTGCATTGGTCATCCTCTTCCCACGACCCAAGCACAATTATGTTGAATGCGACCTCAACCCACAATCAGGTCGAGCAAATGTCACATATTGTTTGCAAGTCCATTCAAGCAGACAAAACGACATGCGCAACAATGCAAGGTAATTCTTGAATTAACTTTTTACCTTATGAGATTTTAACAATTACAGGCACAACCAAAATAGAATCAAGGCATACAAGAGGAACTGTTTCAGTACGTCCTGCTTGCACCCATTCATCTCGTCTACCTGCCTTCTGAACGAGCTACCAGGACTTCCTGGAAACTAGCTGGTCAAAAGGAATCCATACAAAAGTCATCAAGTAAAAGCTGATTACTGACACCAAATACAAAAGACAAGGAGTTCTCCACTCAAGCTCTCAAAGTTACAAGGGGACTCTCAAGAATAAGCTCTGGAAGACATACTGCAACAACAAGGAGTGCAAGAAGCAAACTTCGCACAAGGTTACCCAATACAAGAAAGGGAAAACAAGGTTACCCAATACAAGAAAGGGAAACCAACGTTACCCAATACAAGAAAGGGAAAACAAAGTTACCCAATACAAGAAAGGGAAACCAAGGCGAGCTCATTGCTGCACAGACTGGTCGCCTGAAGTATCAACTTCAATAAGGGTTCCAGCGACCTGGTCACTAGGGCCCATCGAGGTGTCCTGAGCTGGCGCCGAAGTATCTCCAACACCACCTCGCGTCTCCTCTCCTTCGGGCGACCCCATCAAAGCTTTCTGCAGCTGCTCACAGTAGGCCTGCCACGCCGCACCATTCTCCTGGCTTACGTTCTGCCAGTGCTCAGCAGAAGCGTTAGCAGCAGCCACATTTTCCTTCAGTTGCTCCACTGTCTCCTTCAGCGCCGCGACCTGAGCATCCCTGTCCCTCAACTTGCACTCCGCAACAAGAGCAACATTCTTCGCTTGCTCAAGCTTGTCATTCATCGCCTTCAGCTCAACCTCAGCCTGGGCGCCAACTTCAGCGACCAAACGAATCTCCTGGAAGGTCGCGTTAACCTACAAAGCGCAAACAACTTAGACAACAACGACTAAGCAGAAAATAATACTTATGACAACACCTACCAAAGACAGCGCCGAATTCAGCTTTGAGCAGTTGACCAAAAGAGATTGAGACTTCACTGCTCGAGCATCAGCCTCCAGAACGATGCCCTCATTCACAGCCCGGGCGACGCAGGGGTCAGCAATGGCACTGTCGTTATCATACACGACATGCCTCTCACCACGCCCATCCAAGTAGTCGAAGGGGCCAGGGCGAAACTCAGACGTCACACCCTTGCCTTTCTGCGAAGGCCGAGCAGCAGTCTTCATCGACACAGCAGACAACTCCAGACCCTTAACAGGCGGGGTAAGAGCAGGCGTCGGCACAACAGGTCTCTCCAACAGCTTCAGAGTACCCGAGTGAGACCTCTTCTTCTGCCCAGAAAATGCAGGCAGTTTGGGAAATGAAGGCGGAGGAGACACAACTAGGGGGCTCGCCGCTGCCTCCACCTGGCGCGAGCCACCACCACCACCACCTCTCTCATTCTCCACAGGCCGTTCTTTCTCCGGCCTACGAGCAGCACCAGCAGACCGCTCTCTCTCAGCAGCCCTCGAGCTACACACAGCTCGTCCCTTCTCCTCAGCAGACCTCGAGCTACCACCAGCTCGCGAGCCACCACTAGCCCGTTCACTGTCATCAGCTCGCGAACTACTACCAGATCGCCCACCTCCAGCTTTGTGAACAGCAGACATGAATGCTTTCTTCAAAGCTTTCCTCCTCTTGAGCTCGTCCCAAACAGTTTTTGGACCACCTTTAGGAATAAAATGCTCCTTTAGGTGAGGCAGAAACGATATCTTCCGCTCGTCGGTCAACTTACCAAAGCAGTTCAGAGCAGATTGCAGATCGTTTTTTCTAATCAGATGATCGTCCCGGATCGCTGCAACAAAAAATACAAAGACATCAAGTTCAAAAACAGGAAGACGAACCAACAAGCATAGAACTACAGACAACTAACTTACGAGCGTCATTCCTAATCGTATGACGCAACTGGATATCCCCTTCAACAATCAGCCCAGTGAACAGCATGGGATCTTTCCACCATGGCTCGCTACTCACTGGATAAATCAAAGGCAAACGGTCTGGCCTAACCTGCATGTTATAGCCAGAGAGTTCAACCTTCGAGGAGCGTTTGAAGCAAAAGTGGTTCAATACATCTTCCACTGTAATGTTCCACCTATGCAACTTGTTGAGGTCGTCAATTACCCTCATGTTCCGCCAGAAATTACCATTCATCTGACAGGGGGCTCGCATAATGGCATTCAACAGGTCGACCACCAATTCAGACAACGGCAACCTCAGCCCAGCACGGAATTGGTTCAAAGTCAATACAGTAGATGAAGGATTATTAGGTCGATAGTCAGGAGAAAGTAAGCGGTCTCCAAGAAACCTTATCTCTAAATGCCTAATCGACCTAAGCTCATAATGCCTCCTAACAGCAAAATGCCTATGTACATAAGTCATATTCACAACTCTACACATTCTACCATTGTCATCCTCAACCAACTCATCATCAGAAGAATCTGGACCATGAGAACCACTACTCTGGGGGCTATCTACATTCTCATCGGGAACGGGAGACGGAGGGTCAGAATGAGTACTCTCAGACTCATATTCCTCAACTCCACCATCACTCAAGTGATCGTTTTGCGAGTCACTACCCTCAGACATTACTCTCAAACAATACAGAAGGCAACAGAAGAAAATAAACAATCAAAGAAAAGAGAAGAAAACAAACCTCACGAGCTCTCAAAGTTCTTCAGATCGCAATGCAAAAGCGGCAGCAATTCAAATAAAGGCAAGATAGGCAAACCCTTCTCAAGGTAACTACAGTTTATATACTATAGCTCAAGCATTTCCAGCCATCGATTCAAAACAAACGAACGGCTGAGATCGACCAAAGGATCAATATGCAATGCAGTCATTCTCCACTCACAAAACGGTTCGTATCCACCGTTGGATCATTCCACGTGCAAAGCAGATATTCAATCAACCAATACGTGCGTCAGTTGCCATAACTACACTGCGAACTGTCCAAGGAAACTCCTGCACTTCCCCGTAATAGCGCCATGATTACCACAAACAGCGCTGCATGACTGCCACGTCACCAAATTCAAAAAGTGAACATCATATCAACATCGAATGGTGCATTAAGTCTTTTCAGCCCGCCTTCACCAGCCGACCTAAAAAGAGGGGGCTTATGTAGGGGTACTACATACTCCAGCCAATCAAAAGCAGCCACGTGGCACAGTCATCCAGTCACCAGGTCGCCACAGCAACGACATCCTAGTAGCTCATTCACAGCGACCCGATCATACCACGAGCAGCGACCTGCCATACACACGTGCTCTCATTCAATGCACAGAATATTCTCATCAGTTACACAATTAATTCACAGGGATGATCCGCGCGCGTTACTCATTTAATCCTCATTATGATGGCGGAGAATCTGCAAGATCCACGATCCACGCCCTTCTATCTTCTATATAAACAGAACTACGATGGCTTGATCTCTAAGTTCAATTCCCCCGAGCTAGAGTACGTAGGCAATCTCGATCTCAACGAGGTGCAGCCACCCCGATCTCAAACATCCCCATTTGGTCAAGTCTCCCTAGCGACCTGACCCAGCAGTGCATTAATCTAGAAATAGGTTAATACAGCAAGCAATATAGTGAATACTGAGCAATACTTTGTAAGTGGTGGTGTGTTTTGTTTTGGGTTTTCAATATGGGTGCAGCAGAGAGCAAGCCAGAGGTAGGGACTAGTAACAGTAACCAAGATCGCTATGATCGGGAAGGTAGAAAGAACAAAAAAAAATCACCATCGGCAGGTACTACTGCTCTTGCAGTTGGGGCAACAGTTGGAACAGCCCTACTTGGGGTTGCATGGGGTGTATCAATATACAGATCCAAGGACTCAGATGAAGGAGTTGACAATCGTATGCATTATCATCATCCTGCCGAGTCTAATATGGGAAATTACTTCAAAACTTTGCGTGGTAAGATACATATTGGGAGCTCAAATCGATTTGATTGTTCATTACATGTTAAATTTTAAAGAAAGGAATTGGGAAATTTTGCTTAGAATTTTTTTATAGTAACATATTGAATCGTGCAGTTACTAACTCATACTCTCGAGGGAGCACACTGAAGATTTTGAGTTATAATGTTTGTTCGAGACCAGAATATGAAATATCTGAGAGGATGAAAGCAATAGGCGATCTTGTTCAGCTCCACTCTCCACACTTCATTTGCTTTCAGGTTTTCCTACTTTCTTTCAAATATTTTGGTTATCCAACAACTATATACAGTATACCATTATATTCAATCATTCATGTACACATATAAGACTCGATCTTTGCGATTGAGGTACTGTCGGCCCTTTGATTTTGTTGTAGCTGATATTGTTAATATGTACCCAGGAATTCACCCCTATCATCTTCAACATTTTGCGGGGATCAAGCTGGTGGAGTGATTATTATTGTTCTATGTCGATTGAGGAGGCCAGCAATAGACAATACTTTTGCATCTTGGTAAACTTTGGTCTCTTTTGATCAACTACTGTAATGTATTTTATGTAAACATTGATCTGATCATTGTTAATGAATCCACTTGCAGTTAAGCAAATTTCCTCCCGTTAAAACCATTACGGCACCCCTCGGGATGGGCAGAGAACTTTGTGTGACTGAGACCAAAATTGGAACCAACAAGTCATTGGTGGTTGCTACTAGCCATCTCAAGAGTCGCTGCCCTGACCCTAAGACCCCAATAGCCAACATCATCAATACACAAAGCAACGTTTACATCAGGCCAAAGAGGCACTTGCCATTCTCGAAAATTATCCAAATGTCATTTTTTGTGGTGACATGAATTGGGATGAGAAAAAGGATGGGGAATTCCCCCTACTGGAAGGATGGGTTGATGCATGGACTGAACTGAGAGGAGAAGAAGTTGGTCACACCTTTGATACAAGGTCGAATAAGATGTTGAAGGGTCGTCCGCTTGTGCAAATGCGATTGGACCGTATTTTGTGCAATTTGAAAGGTTTCGAATTGGATGATATTGAGATTATTGGAAAGGAAGCCATACCAGATGCTTCTTATAAATGGAATAAGAAGAAGCTCCCTGTTCTGCTTAGTGATCATTATGGCCTACTCTTAACAATTTGCAACTAGCTAGTAACAATATGGCAAAGTTTCATATGTATGTATGTAGTAAGTTTGATCTTGTGTGGTAAATGTATGTAGTAAGTTTTTTTCCTATTAAAGTCTGTGAATCCAAAGTCTGCTCCAATTGTTGTGATTCTAGCAAGTATCTACTAGATATCTAGAATTCTAGATGGTTGTGATTTGTGAATCCATTTTTCTCAACATCCCCGGCCTCTTCTCTATAGTTTCTTCCGGGAGCTTTCATCGTCTTTCCGGAACGAGAAGAACTACAACAAACAAGTAGTAAAGCAAATAAAACAATCAATCCAAACATCAATAATTCTACGCTTACCGAATAGTCCCACAAAATATCCCTACCGACTGACGTGTTCGCCTAGGTGGTTTTGTCCGTGTCAGCAGGGCACAATATTCCTCTCAATTCACAAAAAAGAATCACTCTCCAAACATATAAGAATATTGCTCTATCTTCTCAACGCAGTAAACCCCTATGTTCTTCGAGTAAGGAAGAGCTGCACTCGCTGCATCCGTTACCCCCACATTTTCCATCACAACTCACAAGAGGAGAATATTCCATGAGTTTACCTCTGGTAGAAGTGTAGAACTCACAAGATCACTTGCTGCGCCCTCTGTTATCCCAACATTTTTATCACCAGAGGATGAGAATACTCTGCATGCTTGCAAAGTTGCAAGCAAGTTAGAGTACCCTTCAAATTATTAACAATAAACCATACTCAATATGTGTCAACAACACTCAGCAGTTAACTCAACAAATTAAAGTCAAGACGGATGTATAGCAAGTAGCTAGTTTTAATTTCTTACTGCCAAGTAACAACCAATTGGCAGGTTCATGCATGCTAGACTGCACTGCAGTAACCATTGATGAAGTAAATGTTACACTAGATTAATGAGATTTTTGGACATACCCCCAAAATTTGAAAGTCGAAATTTGAGATACCCCTTTTGAAAATAAATTTGAGATACCCCATTTCAAGACAAAAGATGTTTACAGCCGTAGGCTAGTTTTATAATAAATGGTTAAGATTACACCACATCTTAAAATAGGGGTATCTCAATTTTTATTTTTTCAAATGGGTATCTCAAATTGGGGTATGTCGAAAAATCTCTAGATTAATTAACAAGAAGCCCCCTGTTCTACATAGTGATCACTATGGCCTACTCTTAACAATTTGCACCTAGCTAGTAACAATGGCAAAAAATTTCATATTTATGTAATTTTATTTATTTATATATTTTTTATTTTATTTTTTGTGGTAAATGTTGAATGTACATTCCAAGCATACTTGATTCATAGACCCTAAAGGATTAAGTTATCAACTTATCATGATATACAGAATAATAAGCAAGCCAGACCAAAATTGCTTTATGTATAAGATTCAGCAACTCAATTCCTCGAATTTCAAAGTTAATTGCTTATTACAAGACAAAAGATATGTACTTGAATACCCAAGCCTACAAATATATCCAACCAATTTTTCTCCTTTTCCCTTGTAATAGTCCAGATAATCTATTGTGTTGCCGTGTCAGGTAATGTCACCGACTTCTTCCAGGACGTACGACTTGAAGATCTACCCCGACCCCTGAACCTGTATCACAATAACAAAAATATATGTATAAACATACACACAATATCTAATAGTCAAAATGAGAGTGATTTTTACACATCGAATACCATTAACCATTAACGGTGTTTCATATTGCACTGCTTTGGTAGTATGTTTCAAAGGAGTTCATGCTATTTTAAAATTTTACTTGCCAACTAATAGAAGTTAGAACTTGGGTCATACTTCAAACCTGTAAGTTGATGCTTCAAACTCTGACAGTGATTGACTCAGAAAACCCAAATAATATATTATTAGTTTAATATAGGTTTAACTGCGTTTGAATATATATCTCGGGGCAGTAGACTGAATGCTTTTGTAAAATCCAACTCACCTAGAAATTTTTGCAGAACTGCTGGAACCCTCGCTTAGCCTGAGCGAAGCTATGTGAGTTGACAGCCTTTCATGGTCATATTCAGAGATATTCCCCAGCTCTTGCTCGATTTCCCAGCTCATTGGAACTTCCAAATTTCTACATGAACGCAAATAAGCCAGGATCAGAAGATCTGTTTGTCAGCCTAAAAAGGGTTTAATATTATTTTCTGATATGATCCAATAAGTCATGCTAATATTTTGTGGCTAAAGGAAAAATGTTTAGGGTTTAGTAGTATGATGCAGTATAATAGCATCAGGAAGGTGTTTCCATTCCCTTACTTTTAAAGGGAAGCCCTATTTGGCAAATTTAATTTGAATTCAGCAGTTTTTAAGGGAAAAACAAGGTACCTTTGAAAAAATAAATGAAGCAAAAACATATGATGAAAGGAGTACAGATACATCACATACCCTTCAAGACATTTGAGTTTCATACGATTCATTTTATCCACCGTATAACTTCCAAAGATGACGTCAAGATGCTTAGCGAGGTTTGGGATCTCAGATTTTGGTAATATATCCCAAAACTTCAATACTTGGATGAGTTGTGATCCCTCTTTTATAACATCCTTTGTCCATATGAGGTTGAACAGACCATGGACTTTGTATTGTTCCAACAGCTGAAAAGATGTCCCATCATTGAGGTTTAGGTTTTTTTTCTTTTGAGGTGGAGTGCGCCAACCACTAGAAAGCTTCATCAATAAAGAGACCAATTTCTTCCGAGTTTCTATTTTCTTATTCCGTGCCAAAGACTTCAAAAACTCATTGCAGAAAATGACCTAAAAAATTTTATAGACATTGTGAATATCAAACTTTGGTTGCTTTGGAGAAAATGAGATCTACATGCACTTTTGATACATGCAAGAAAGGGTTCCTCAAAAAACAGAACTACGTAAAATAGAACTTAAAGTGATTTAATAATCAGGATCAGGCTTCAGATTGCATATCAACTAGGATACAAGTTAATAAAATGATAGAAAAATATGGTTGCATATGCAGTCGGATCTGGGTTCTGGAAAGATCTATGGGCATGAATATGAAGAATTCGATATCAAATCTCTGAGGATACACATTTACACAAGACAAGAAAATCCAATACAAATAAGGAGATAACATGTATGGAGTGCAATATAACAAATCCAGAGGAAAATAAAGTTTGAACTATAAGCATGCAGATGCTATGTGAGACGATAGAAAGATTTACATTAGTAACATACCTTCCACCTTGCACTTTTGAAAAGTATAGAATCTGTATTCAGGAAGTCCTCAAGTTGGTCAAGCTTGATCATTGATTCTTTCAGCGTCTTAAGTAAAGTCTCATCTTCATCAACGTCAAAATAACACCCTCGATTCTGAGCATCCAGCACCAGTTTCTTCCAAACAGAATTACTACTTCTCAAAGTCGATCCATTTCCCAATATCCAGAGGCAGTACCTGCAATTGAAGCAATCACAACTTTTTCAACATCACTTAAACATATGTGCTTCCAACAAAAAAATTAAAACAAGATTAAAATGAAAAGTTATTAACCTTGCTCTTGTCAGGGCCACATTTGTCCTTTGATGGTTGGAAAGGAATCCCACAGAACCATTTCCATTAGATCTCACGGTAGAGATAATTATGACATCCTCCTCGCCACCTTGAAACCCATCAACAGAGCGAACACTCACCGAGAAGTTACTACCAGGTGTTACATATTGATTTCCAAGTTTCTCTTTTAGTGCACAAACTTGAGCTTTGTATGGGGATATAATACCAATACTAACCATCTGACGAGAACCAACTGACGCTGCATCAACAAAAGTATTAAGCTTGTTTTATTAGATGTATTAAATATTTGAAGCCATAATAATCATGCAACAGAAAAGACACAAGAAATAAATATCGAATGGTCTCTAAGAGCATTAACGTTGATGTATGGAATGGACCTGAAAATTAAAGCTGACCAATTAAACTAACACTAGCCTTTGAGAAATGAGAATATAGCTAAAAGATTAAATAATTAAATATGTTCAATATAATATTTAATCATATTAGTCTACTAATAGGTTGGCTGTACCTTGGTAAAGCTTTGCCACTATCTCAGAAGCTACATAAACCTCTGCCATATTTCTCTGGCTATGTCTTTCATCAAATTCGTCGTTCCCATATGGAATATTTATGAAAGAATATGAGCCATACATTTGTCCTTGAAGCAGAAGCTTTTTGTAGCTTTCATCTTTGACATTATGACCATCACAAATCTGCTTTTCATAGAACTCTTTGTTTGGAAACAAGCTTATGGATGGGTGCATTCTATACTGGGTATTGAGAAGGTGCTTTCTGTGTCCTAGTGAGACTAATCTCTCAAACAAACTTCTTCCAAATCCAGCCTTCCCAGATATCTAAAATGATGACAAATTAAAATGATAAGAAATTATGTCTTTATAGAAAAGAGAAAATAACCAAGGAAGGTCTGTATACAACCTTACTCATAACCATTGCTGGCAACTGACGTCCGTCTCCTATAAGAATAGCATGTCGAATCCAGGGAAGTTGTAGGGGAATGGAAGATTCACATTCCTTAAGCTGAGCAGCTTCATCAATAACCACCAGCTCAATTGGTTTACCTTCATTTAGCTTAACTGAGCTTGAAGCTGTGCAGAATATAAGGTGTGCATTTTTCAAGATGAATGAACTGATCATGTGGTGAGAACAAAAGTTTGGAACAGAAAATTTCTTGTTAATGGATTTAAGAACTTCAAGGCAAGCCTGAATTCTTTTTCTTAATGACGAAGATGTCGATGATTCACAAGCAGTATAGTTTGAATCTTCAGAACAATTGAAGACATTTTCAAGATCTTTGTTGCTGAAAATATCACCATGTAAGTTAGTCCTTAAAAGTTGCAGCAAGTTGAGAGCTCTGTTCATTTCTCCAACAACTTCTATTGACAAAAATGACGTTGGTAGGTGTGTACAGAAAATCCTTATACAATGTCTCAGGTTCCACTCAGTACAATCAAAACGCTTTCTTGTGAACTCCCACATTGTTAAAGCATTATCACAGGATTTATCTCCCTCACCTTCAATAATCATTGTTTGAATTAGTTTACCTTTTTCCTTCTGTTTTCTCTTTTCTTTTTCCCTGACCTCTTTCTTCTTTATTTCATGAACAGCTTCCTGCTCTTTTTCTTTTATCTTCTGCTTTCTCGTTTCTTTTCTTCTGATTTTTTTCTTTTTTTCATGAACACGATCCTGCTCTTTTTCTTTTATCTTCTGCTCCAAATACACCTGATATTGAGAGGTAGGGTCTTCAAGCAATGATATCATGGAAATCAATTGATGACGCCAACCAGTTAGTGGGACAAAACACTCTGCAAGCCTTTTCACACGATATTTAAGGAATATATCCAAAAGGTCTTCATGATCATCTATTTTCATTCGGTCTTCATTTCCAAATAACACTATATCTCCCAACCCGTAAGAGTGTTGCTGGATGGAATTTTCCACCAATTGGAGAAGACGTGACGCTACTCCGAGCACTGCAATGTTAGTCGGGGCACATGTAAGTGTTCTGCATTTCATCTTTAGAAGTATCCAGAGCAATGTAGCTATTGTCTTTGTTTTCCCAGTCCCAGGAGGTCCCCATATAAGTTGAAGTGAACTTCTGTGACTGCATTGACTTGTTTCAATCGAGCTTAAGACTGCGTTAATCTGTGAATCGTTCAAATTTGATGAGTGCAAATCTGCATGTACATCATGTCCCTTCACATCAATTTCTTGAGAAGAACAGTCACCACATCGATCCCCAGCCTGTGCACGAACGAATCTTATCAAAAACAAATAAGACTATTGTAATCATCAATTTGAGAAAAAAATGTAGCAAGTGCCTATAGAATTTGTGATTGTTAGATCACAAAAATGAGTTTAGTCATTTATTATTTGAAATTTCAAAAGCTCTATACAAACCTATCATAGGGAAGATAAAAATGTATATGACCTCGTTTATAATTAGAACATGTATGGAAAAATTTAACAAGAACTTTTCAACTTTTTTTAATGATTTTCCGTATATATGAATTCTGTTTTCATGATTTCAGATATAATCTTAGTGTATACTTTCTTCAGGATATTTTGAAAACACATCATAATCGTCGATGAAAAGCAGAGGTTTCAACGACAAAAATAAAACATTGAAATAATACAGATTAATATACATAATATATACAGTACATGTAAATGATGATGTTCAATATTCAAGACATCTGACTCTATTTGATTTTATTAAACCATTCAAACGTTATAAAAAGTCAAGAATCTTACAGTGGAATCAGCCTGCAACACTTCCGTTATAATGTTCAAGTTCTTGCCCCCTTTCAGTGCATCCCAGATACGAATATTGGTATTGATATTTATAAGGAATGTAACTAAAAGAGACTCCCGCTTCTCACCATATTCAACTACAATAGGCTTT
Source organism: Aquilegia eximia (assembly GCA_023053565.1). Lineage (NCBI taxonomy): Eukaryota > Viridiplantae > Streptophyta > Magnoliopsida > Ranunculales > Ranunculaceae > Aquilegia > Aquilegia eximia. The sequence goes on from JALIGU010000002.1 coordinate 39,141,574, forward strand.
GCAGTGAGGATTTGTGGCAATATAGGTGAATCTTCATCATCTCCCCTAACAACAATAGCTAGAAGATATAATCTTGGAGGCCTGTTCAAATCATCAATGCATTTGGGTCTCACATTTGTTAACGCAATCAAATCCCACTTCTGGGGCACATAAGTATCCCTTTTGTTCTTTCCATCTTTAGGTATACCAAATACCACATCATATAACAAGTTCTTGGGTGATTCATGACCCTTACTTTTCTCAACAGATAAAATCGCACAGGTAGGCGCTTGATACAGTAGCCCCATGCTCGAACACATATCAGCATGTGTTTCCTCAATAAGGGGGTAAAGGAAGGATTTCTTATACTGTGTAACTGATGAAAAGGTTTTAGGAATCTTTTCCACCTGTGGATTTCAAATAAGCAAAAGTGTTTATTAGCCACTTCAAGTTCACTGATGTTTTTTTCTAATGCATGATACATTTAAATTTTTACACTCAGACATCCCTACCCTACTTATTAAAACCATCAAAATCATTTTCCTCTTGACCAGAAATTTTTTTAGAATAGGATGAAAAATTCACAAATTTTAAATAAACTAATGCAAGTAAATAAAATATTTAAAGAATATATTGCTAACCTTATTTCCACCAAAATTCTTGTGGAATTTCTCAAAATCAACATATTCATACTAAAGTCTAAAACACTTCTCCAAGAACAAGTAAGCACACTCTAAAACTCAGATTGTGGATGTGGGATAATAGAGTTGAGAAATTTCACATGAGATTGCGAAGAAAGAATAAGCGAGAGCAAAACTTATATAGTGATAGTGATTAGTGACGACTAAAAGATGAAAAAAAAGCAGATATTTGGAGACAGACCAAGCCTAGGTGTTTTGGGCTATTGGCCCAAAGTCCAACTATACTATACCAAAGTTTTGAAAAACCATACCATTTGGTAATGTACTAATATGCGGTTAACCACTATATTTCACCTAGCTAAGAATAATATAATATACTACCAGTTTCCGTTTTGCTTTCTTTGTCAAAATAAAGTGTAAACATTATGCATGATGTGTGCTGTGTGCATGATGACTAAAGAAGATACCTTGTGTTTGTAAAGATGTTCATCACGAATATCTTGCAGAGACCAAGAGAACACCACATCGATCAACCCAGAATGATCAGTTTTTTCCTTCTTTCTATTACTGCTACCAGCTACCTTATTACCGGCCGTGTCTTTCGATAAAAGTCTTTCTTTTAGAACATGATCTCTGCATCATTCAAAACCAAACAAAGTTAACAAGCCATCCAGTAGTAAAGTTGCACATTTAATTAGGTAGAATATAATGAATTCAAAGAGATAGAGTACGTTAAGGATCGGATGATCTATATATACATATCTAGTATGTGTCTATATATGTTCATCTGGCATACCTGAATGATAACATGCGACTGGTCGGAATCACACTAGACTGCGTAGAAGCCTTCTCTTCATTAATTTCAACCATTTTATTCTTATCCTTGCTGTGTTTGCAGAAGGAAATATATATCCTCGTTAGCTTAGCATACGAGGATAGTATTTCGAATGTCCGTACCTGTTCTCTTTTCTTCTTTTTTTGATACTTTCTCTTTCTCTTTAATTTGACAGATGTGTTGTTGTCTCATTGCCTACAAAATTTTCTCATTGGATCCATTTCTTTTTAATTTCACACAAAATTTGCTCTATATACTCAAAGCTGATTCAGTTACCTGCTTTCTAACTAATAATAAATTATTTTTTTAAGTTCGAACAAATTAAGATATATATACTCATCATACAATTTTTATTTTGGTGGAATTGTTTTGGTGATGTAGCATGCAATCATGCATCTCTACTCATCATCATACAAATTCATTTCCACATTTTATTGATTACTTTTTTAAAACAATTTTCCTCTTGTAAGAAAGAGACTTGATTGAAAAGACATGGACTAGTTCAATAAAAGTAAGTAATGTGGCCGGAATGTGAAATGGTTGATAAAGCTAAAATCCGTACCATGTTGCGTTGTTGTTAATTACTTTGTAATTGTATACTTTCATTTTCTTTTGGTGATGATAATGGGAATCAATCTTTAATTAAACTCATACTTTATATCGAAGAAATTTCTGTTTTTCCTTTTTCTTTCATTTCTTTTTTTCTTTCCTTTGCCCACTCATCTCGATCTCATACGACTGTTACTGCTACACAACAGAAACAAACTCTTGGAAAGATGATCGAAGAAACCGACCCATTACTAGAGACTTTTTCGTAGATGCTCTGCATGCTTGCCAAGGTGCAAGTTACCTAGTTTTTATTGCAGTTCCAATACCTGTACTACAATGGGACTTCAAATGAGCCATAAACCATACGTACTCAATATGTGTCGACAGATATTGATGGATTCAGTAGTCTAACAATCCTGTAATTAAGGAGAAGTGGAGAACTACTTAAAGAATACTGTCTGAGTTCTTGAAGGTCTGTAACAAGAAAAAGAAGCAGTGAAAGCTTGGAGGCCTAATTTTGAGAATTGTCGATGATAACATTCAGGGGTATTTTTGTCAAGTAAACTTTTGGCCCTTGGTAAAATCAATTTTATCCTGGGCAAAATCCGTAGCCTTACAAAAATATTCGATCTTAATAGTTTGGGCTTTTAGCAATATATCAACTTATTCTTAAGAGAATTAGCCCATAACTTATTCTTGAGGGAAGGCTTTAACCCTTCCCTCAAATTAGTTTTTATTAGTGGCCCTTGTCAATCCCCTCCATGTTTTCTCAGTTTACTTTGTTCTTACCAACCATAACGTTGTCATCTTTCATTAGAGAAACAAACATATTTTATCGTCATTCTGCATGCGGGGCAGTTCTTTATTGTTAAAAACGTCCACCATGTAGCTATAGACTGTAGAATGAAGCTGAGAGTATGTAGGTACGGGCGGAAGATGCTTCCGTCAGACCATTACATTGGAGCAATATAGCGAAATATCAAGCCTTAAAAAAGTCGAGCAACCCTTATATATATGAAGTGTTGACAATGAATTTGCATATAGTAAGTAGACTTGTATTGTTCTGCTTGCTGCAACCAAAAAAATGTGTTGTTGTAATATTAATATGTGGCGTCCTGTTATCAACTATTTCCTACCCACTGTTAAGTTTGCCGACACTGGAAAGAAAAAGTATATAGAATTTTAAACTCAGGTGTATCTTTTAAATTCTTCAACTTCCTTTTCAAACTTTCAACACATACAATTTGTCGATTTCAATTGAAAATTATCCACCATTTTACCATTAAAAGGTATAATGGTGTTCATATATAGCAGTATATGAACTTTTTATAGCTAGTAATTAGGTAGTAATGCAATGACCCAAGCTGTAAACATAATGATGACAACTAATCAATTTCATGTTACCTATAAGTCATATTGTATGTAGATTCATGGGGTGACTGGACCACCCTATGGTCAGATTGATAAAGCCATCCTTAATAGAAGAAACCTAACATCTCGTAAGTGGGGGGGGAACAATGGAACAAGCCCAAGTTCAAGCTCTTGTCTGAAAATAATGGTTCATGGCAACTAGCAAGGGTATCAACATCACATGATTTCATGTGCTTTACTTCTCCTTCTCTCTTCTTTATTGTTTTTGGTCTTTCTAAATAAAATTGTTTAACAATTATTTTGACATTGCCCCAATATTATTGACTTAACTAAAATAATACCTTTTTGTGAATTTAATCCTATTTTGACCCGATGATAACTTGGTCGATCTCACATTTATATATATATTTTCTTATAACAAAGATTAGGGCCCATTTTTTAAGGGCTCAGAAATTCATTTCTTGTTTTTTTGGAAGTAGGAAAGTGATAAGCTTGTTCGATAACCAACAATTAAAAATAAAAATAAAATTCTCAGAAAACTGAAAAATACCAACAGATCTGCAGCACGATTTGTCTCTCTATAGACATGGTAAAATTGGATTTGCTCCATAGTACCAGACTCGACGATCGATCTCACATTTATATATATTTTTTTTCTTATAACAAAGATTAAATGCCACATTGTTTATAAACAATTAAAAAAATGTGCGCTTGTATTTTGGCTTTCTTCCTATTCATCACGAATGTTATAAAAAATAATTTGACCATTGAACTATCGGGTCATGCACGTCGAAAAAGTCTAATTTCAGCAAAGCAAGGGTTTCTATGTATGAATCGATACATTCAAAAGTTTAATAAAAAAAAGTCAACGTGGGTTTGACTCATAAAAACTATTTTGATTAGGATTAAAAATTAAAATAACACCAATAACAAGGGCTGCAAGCTAAAATAACCCACAAAATAAGAAACACCCCGAATTAAATTTTGGGTTTTCTTCGGGAGAGAGAGAGAGAGCAGACATAGCAAGAGTTTTAACACTCGAAGCCTCTGTCAAAAATATTCCTTCCTTCCTTCCTTCTTCTCTATCTCTATCTCTGTCTTCATTATTACTTTAATCAAATCTAACACTTGACATACTTCTTTTTTTGAAATCTGCATAGTAATAGAAATTTCAATAGTTACCCTTTTTTTTTTTTCTACATCTTTCTATATATCATATGTATAGAAACCTGAGGAATCAAAAGAAGCTGAGATGAGATTGTATTGCTAAATTGGTTTTAAAGTAATGGGTTGTTTAGAAATCGTGATTTGGTTTTGAATCGTTGAAAGGGTTATTCAAAGATGCGACGACGGGCTGCCGAATATCGGCGCCCGGTTCGAAGGAGGTTATCTAATTGGATCTGGGCTCTTTTTGGATTGTTTTCTGTTGCTGCTTTAGTATTATTTGTTGTTCTTCATAATCATCAAGAACAGATTGAAACTCCCATCATTGTAAGTTTATTTCATACACCTTTTGCTGCAATCTCAAATATAGATACACACACACACACACATATATATATATTTTTTATTCAAGTTTGATGATAGATTTAAGAAGTTTTTATTTTGAATCATTTGAGTTTTGGGCATCACTTGATTGGGATTGGGAAACCTGATAAATAATTGAATAAGTTGTTTAATTTGAGTTATATTGTAAAAAAACTTTGTGATTGACGTAATTCCTTTTGTCTGTATTTTTGATTGCTAAGTGCAATGTTACCAAAGTTGAAAAGCAAAGTTTATTAATCAGAGATTATTATTATTATCATATAAGATGCGGGATGATCCCAACAAAGTGTCATGTCTGTTTAGTGTTATTAGTTATTAGTGATCATTTTTATTGATTGTGAAAGTAAGTAGAATCTCTAATTTTTAAAAGAAATGAGGTGGTGGAACACATTAATCCGAAGTAAGAAATTAGTTGAAAAAATAAGATCAAATTTTGTGCAAAATGTTAGATAGAAGCTTAAGAACTATATGGGAAGGGAAAGGAGAATGAATCAATGAAATCAGTAAACTTTTTTAGTTGGGAAAAGCAAATACTATTCAACTTCAGAAGGAAACATGCCGAGTTCTGTCAGCTGAGCAGAGACGGATTCCCTAAAAGGATTATACAATCTGTAGGGGCATTATATGTAAAATTTGGAGTTCAGATAGGATCACTATTATACGTAAAATTTAGGGTCTATTGAGATGGCATCAAGGACCATGTCAAAGAAGATAGTGTTACAGAAGAAAAATAGATAGCGGCACAGAATAACTGTATGCTTGTTCTAGAAGCTATTTCATCTCCTCAAGTAGTGGCATCAACATCTAGAAGAGAGAGTATGTGGAAAGTGGATGATAGTCGTCACAGAGTACATCTGTGTATGCAATATGAGCTTATATAAACCGGCGATTCGGCTAATCCAGATGGGTGCACGTTGAGTTGGTAGTTGGGAAAAAGTTGGTCCCTATCACAATATCAGCTCTTGGTTAGAGAGCTTTGAGTTTGCATGTCGTTCTCCCTGGTTTGATATCAACATATACTACCCTGGCTTGCACTTGGAGTGAGTTTTATGGCCTGGTTTGGACTTCCATGAATGTCTAAATTGTCTAGTCTCGATGCTGGAACCGTATGAGTGTAATTCATGTTCTGGGGACCCTTAGTATCCTTTAGTGTGTTTTTACTCCGATCTCCATGTTCGGCAAAGATGTGATACAATAATCGCTTGAACTGCCACCTTGCCATGTATAGTCAATTACCAAATAACTCTGGATTTTGATTTGGAAAGCTATCCAAGATGAAGGCAATTTGGGATAGTTTGGGATAGATAGTGGGTTGTACTGGACTCCGCACAAATTGTTTACCATTTACAAGTTTTTGTGGAAAATGATAACTCATGGGATATGTTGGAGCATACCAATGAAATCTGTAGGATCTTTTATCTGTTTTGAGCAAGTTATTTTCAACACCAAAGCATAGCTATAGTTGTAGGGTTGGTGAAAGGAGGATGCATGACATAAGACTTTTTTGACATAAGACTTGAGTATGTTATCATATATCGGTCAAGCTTGGAAGTCCTTGGCTTGGCACCTTAGTTTATGATATGAGATCTCTCGTGCAAATTTTCTTCCCCAGTTAATGAAATTTGCAGAAGGCTCTAAGAACACCTCCAGTGACCCAAGTGTGGTATGTGTGTTACAGGAGGATCAACCCTGGAGTTAAAAGATAAAGAGGTCTCTGACTTGTCTTGAGTCTGACAACTTAGGAGATTCATGACAAATAATCCTAGAGAAAAATAAATTTGTCTTAATGAGGAAATCATATTTCCATAAAAGTTTGGAAGGAATTTATTGCTGTAAAACATAATTGTGGACATCAGAGGCCAGTTGTAACTTGCTAGTGAGCTCCAGTTATGCTCTCCTATACTGAATCCTGTGGATGCAGGCGGAAAGAACCACCCATTTGAGCTAATGGTTAAGTGGCCTTGTTGCCGTGGACTTTGTGATAGTTCAGTGAAGGTCCCAGTGTTTATTTGCGTAAAATAGTTCAACACTTTGTGAGAGGGGTGCTACCATTGAGCCACAGGCTCATTCGCAAAAAAAAAAAAAAAAATCCAATGTTGGCATATCTTTTTTTGTTTTTCTCCGTAGATAGATATGTGGAACTGTTGATGCCTTGCCATAGTAAATTTGTCCGGACTGTTTATTTTTCAAAGAGACATGGTCTGTGACACATTATATTTTGTTGACACTGGAGTTTCTTAAAGTTTTATTCTTGGACATTATTGGTGCATCCTAAATTATATGTTTGAAAACAGAACTGCACATAAGATGGTCTCTTAGGTATAAATTTCTTAAGTGGGGCGTTGAGGATATTATTTTTGAATTGTATCTTGGAGATAAATTATACAATTAATCGTACTAAAAAATCTATAGGTCATAGGATCTGACGCCTGGTTATCCCTTCCCTTCCTCAAGAATTAGTTCAATATGAATTTGCTTTTGTTAGAGAATAATATACGCTCATGATCTCCTTGTCCTTGAAATGTTTCTTATTCATACTTAAGGTCTTTGCTTCTTTTCCAGGTAAAGAGCGCGGAAGTTGAAAATTTTCCTCATGAGAAATCAAACTTTACACAGGAAATATTAAGTGTGACTTCATATGCACGGCAACTAGGGGAACAAATGACACTGGCTAAAGCATACGTGATTATCGCAAAAGAACACAATAACCTTCAGCTTGCTTGGGAACTTAGCGCAAGGATCAGACGCTGCCAGCTTCTGCTCTCAAAAGCTGCCATGAGAGGGACACCCATTACACTCGATGAAGCACAGCCCTTGGTTGAAAGTCTATCTTCTCTAATCTACAAAGCACAAGATGCGCATTATGACATCGCTACCACAATTATGACAATGAAATCACACATCCAAGCCCTTGAAGAACGTGCTAATGCAGCAACTGTGCAGAGCACAGCTTTTGGACAAATGGCTGCAGAAGCACTGCCCAAGAATCTTCACTGCCTGAACATCAAGCTCACTTCAGATTGGGTGAGAAACCCTGTGATGCAGGAAGTTGCGAAAGACAAAAGGAACTCCCTTCGACTTGTGGACAATAACCTTTACCACTTCTGCATCTTCTCAGATAATGTGCTGGCAATCTCAGCCGTTGTGAACTCTACCATCTCGAATGCTGACCATCCTAAGCAATTAGTATTCCATATTGTTACAAATGAAGTAAGCTATGGGGCAATACAGGCGTGGTTTCTTCTGAATGACTTCAAGGGGGCAACTATAGAAGTCCAGAACATTGGGGAGCTCTCTTGGTTGAATTCCTCCTACTCCCCTGTGTTGAAACAGCTCAACAACCCGGAGTACACTACTTACTATTCTGAATTGCCTCAGGATGCAAAAGGTGAAATGAAGTTTCGGAATCCCAAATACTTGTCTATGCTAAACCATTTGCGGTTCTACATCCCAGAAATATACCCTTTGCTGGAAAAGGTGGTCTTTCTAGATGACGATGTCATTGTCCAGAAAGATTTAACTCCCCTTTTCTCGTTGGATTTGCATGGAAATGTAAATGGAGCAGTTGAAACTTGCCTTGAGGCATTTCATCGTTACTACAAATACTTGAACTTTTCCAATCCAATTATCAGCTCAAAATTTGATCCACAAGCCTGTGGATGGGCATTTGGGATGAATGTCTTTGATCTTATTTCATGGAAGAAAGAAAATGTGACTGCAAGGTATCACTTCTGGCAGGAACAGAATGGCGATCGGACACTATGGAAGCTGGGGACACTACCTCCTGGTCTTCTTTCATTCTATGGGTTGACTGAGCCTCTTGACCGGAGATGGCATGTGTTAGGATTAGGTTATGACATGAACATTGACAATCGTCTGATTGAGAGTGCAGCTGTCGTTCACTTTAATGGTAATATGAAGCCATGGCTAAAATTGGCAATTGGCAGGTATAAACCACTGTGGGAACGGTATGTAAATCAGACACATCCATATCTGCAATATTGTGCGACAAGCTAAAGAAGCATGCTCTCTACAGTCAATCTCAAGGTGTGAACCTCAGCTGTCTTAAAAGGCTTCTTTTACATTCTTATATTGAATTAAAGACTGAAGTTTTGGCTTGGTAAGCAATCTCCTTTCATTTTGTATTGAAAGGAAAAAAATCTTAAACGTCAGAGAGCAAGATGTATGTCTAGGGTATTGTGGAGGGATTCAATTTTAGCAGTCAGGGTTCCTTCTTTTTTCTTTCCTTTGGGGGAGGTTTAGAATTCTTTGTCATATAGCAAATTTTGTAATAATTTCTTGCTAGTTACGTTGGATTACAATTTGGTCCCATAAATTATTGTAATTCCATCAGATAATCTGGTTAGTGAAACAAGTTTTACTAGACCCTGTTATTTGGGGTCTTCCTGGAATTATCTGTCTGTAGTGTTTTACTGTTTTATCCTGTTCTAGTGTTTCTCCCTCTGTGTTTACTGTGATTTTTCTGAGTTCTACAACTGGAATTTCTTACAAATCAGTGGAGTACTTTTGTTCTAGCATCTTCACCCTGTTGTGCTGGTATGTCTTTACTTACTAATTTGCAGGTAAAACAGGTTGGGATGTCAAAATGATCACCAAGTAAGATTTGCTGTCATCATCTTTGTCTTGTACTCCTGAGAAAATCATAGTGCTGAACAACTTTAAGAAGAAAAATCAGCTGACTGTCACCTGAACTGCGAAATGGTGGCCTTTATGGCCGGTCAGGTTAAAATGTTAAATTTCTAGTCAAGACCTCATGGGTACAGGGTACTGTTATGTTTCTAGTTCCTTTGGGCTTTGGTTTATGGATCCTTAGTCCGAGTCCATAAAATTTAAAAGATCCAACTTTAGTCCAATCTAGTAAAAGGTCCAATACATTCTAATTTTTGGAAACTAAGTTTAGGGTAAATATTAAGAAGGTTGAAACAATCTTGGCCGTTTATTTCAATCTAGGTGACTTCAAAACAACCCTACCTGCTACCTCCACCATAAATAAGTGTGATTTAATCGATAATACCCATTACTACTACTAAATAAACACAATGCAAAGCGATTGGTTGAGCTTTGAGTCTGGGTATGTCTTCTATCTTCTACTTAATTATCTTCTTCTTCTTTTATTACTACAAGTTTGCATGCAATTTCATGTTAATTTGCTTTTCTGATAGAATTTAAAAGAAATCTTATTTGATTGGCACTAATGTCTAGCTCTTCGAGCCTTTTAAGAATTATTAACTGATCGATCTTGGTTAAGCAGTCAAGTCTTCCAAACTATATCTAAGGCATTTCTTTTTACAAGAGGTGGAAACGAATAATGTCACAAATGAATAGTTATGTGGGGTTGTTATCAAAAAAAAAAAATAGTTATGTGGGGTTCATTGTTCTACCAAGTTCAAGTGGTCATCTTAAATTGCTTAATTGAGTGCTGGATATTATTAACAATTGAACGAAATCCTAGAGTTGTTTAGTACACAGCTTCTTTAAAATAGAAGCTTATGGTTTTCAGCCTACAAAAATTGATTTCAAGAAAGTTTGATCCATCTAAAAGTTACCAGTTGTTATGCTACTTCAAAAAATATTTTGTTGTTGCATGTAAGCGCCGAACCTATAATATGGTTCATTGTATATTTAATTTTGGTTTAACATAGAAATAAGCTAATTAGTAATATGTTATTCCTGGAAGTCATATCTATTATAAATTTCAATTTTGATGAACGGTCAAGATCTAACGAACTTAGAATTGTAGAATAAGGTCAAATAATCCTAAATTAATAGTGTAATAATGAATATGAATGACCATTTTAACATGTCCAACAAACAAGATTATATCACAGATTGCTAACTATTGAGAGATCGCATGATTCAGTTACCATAAAAATTCTTTGAAGTTCTTAATTATATGAAGCAACCATGATAAATATAAGAATATTAGTTTTCTAAGCAGAATTAAAATAAATATTATTAAATTAAATGATTATGTTAGAACTGAAAACATGATTTATATTGACGACTGATACCACATATAAGCATAATAACACAATCATTAAGTAACTAGGATCTTGAATCATGAAATTAATTACTAACAAATATAAATACATAGATCTTCACCAACTTGAATTAAACAATGACTATGGATCACGGTATGTATATTTGTTTGTAATTACGTTCATGATTTGAGATCTTAATTATTTATTGATGGTGTTATTATGTTTATATGTGTCATTATGGTCTCTCTCCACATTTAAATTGACGTTTGATTGTTATCATCAAATTAAACACTTATTATTACAACACATTATTAGGGTTTTGAGGCAAGGAGAGAAGACCAAAATTTACGACCCTAAGCCCATTAGATCTCGATCGTCCAACAAAGTCGAGTTTTATGATAAATATGACTTCCAGCATAACCTATTACTAATTAACTTAATTATTTCTATGTTAAGCCAAAGATTAAATGTACGTGGACCACATTATGGGTTGGACTTACATGCCTATTGGAACTTATACAACAATTACTTCCTAATTTAAACAACAACAACTATATGATCACGAGTGAGGAATCTTATGAGAAAGAAGTACCAAGGTTTTCTCTGTAGGTATCTCCTTAGTCAGGCCTTCAAAGGCACCAAAGAGTAAAAGTAGATACTACATTTTACTTTGTACTAGTGAGGAATCTTATGAGCAAGGATAAACAGATGCACCACTGCCTAGTTAGTAATGCATGCATTTATGAGAATAGTTTTCTTTGTAGTTTTTGCTAGATTATTATTGGGTATTTTGTGAATATTATTGATCCCTGATTAAAATCTTAAAAAAATCTATTTCAGTGCAATTTACGTAATATAATTAAGTGTTTTTTTATCTAAATTACTTATTTACAACAAGGAAACTGACTCATAACTAAACAACCGTAACATAGTTCTGGCTTAATATAATTTCTATGGTTGCTCAGGCATGTGAGCCATCTAACAACAAAGCATCAGAATTCATAATGGTTTGAAACAAAATGATCTTTACAGTATAATTACAGCCACAAGCTTTTTGTAATGGCACACTAGACGTCAATTTGGCTTGCCCCATTGGTACTTTGGAGCATTATCCTTGATTCGTAGATAAGATTAGCCAACGTACCAGTGGAAACCTTGGTCGGCCTAGGCAGATTCAGATTCACTTGTTTACCTTAGTTGAATGGCTGGCTCATGGAAAAGATTTCTTGATGATAGAAACCCATGTGCACAACTAGCTAGCTTAGAAACAAATTCCATTTATCCAGAGTAGACATATTTGCCTCACGGATTTCTTTATTTAAAGTCTATATAGAGCGCAAGTCTTTGTCTTCAAATGCTTCCAAACTTCTACCGTTTTGAAGTCATTATCATAACTTCTTCTCTTCTTCAATCTGCTTTTATTAGTAGTAGTCTCTTTACACCCGTGATGAGGAGATAAGAGTTGAAATTCATAAAGGTTTCTTCATCAAATTTCTAGCCTTTATTTCACTTGGATTATTAATTATATATTGAGAATTCCTGATATTTTTTACTGTCATAAATCGTAATGTACATTCATGCATGAACCAAATGAACAAATAGTAGTCTAAAATGGATTTTTCCCCTTGGATTTTGATTCGGAATTGAAACAAGTCGATAAATCATTTTATATTATTTGTTGTATTGTGATAAGGTGAATAAGACTACGTTTACTAGGAGGTGACTGGTGAGCCATGCAGCCCATGCTAAATGAGATTTAGGGGGTCTGTTTGAATTGGTTAGGAAATTGATATTTCGGAAAGTATATACTGTACACTGTACAGTATTGAGGAGCAGATATAGTATTAACTTCCTCAGATTAAAAGAAAACCAAAAACTCTTTTCATTGGTTCATCCTCTGCATTCCATAGTTGTCTTCCTGTTATTGCAGACTGATTTATCGCAATGAATCAAACAGGCCTTAGAGCTATAAAGCAATGCCCCTTTTCCAAATTTTGCACTTAGCTAGAGTCTTGAATTTGTATCATGTCGACTCTTTAGTCTTTACTAGTTGCATAGTTGGACTTACTAGACCTACTATACTTTTCAACAGAAAATGAAAGCCTTGATTCTGCTCATCGAATAGAGGCAGGCACTAAAACAGAAATTTTCTAGTCAAACAGATCACTCTGATAGATGCAGATTCGTCATACTGGGGTCTCCTATAGTTGGAGTAGAACCATACATGATCTGGTAAAATACAAAGTTTACTAGATCGAGTTTGTTTCAGCGAAGCAAAAACACGTTCTTGTTATTGATCTTAAAATACTTAGCAAAACATAATTGCTTGCATGTTGCCCATACTGTACTTTGCTGTCTATCGGCAAGATCTACTTTCAATACATGTGAACTCCAGGTGAAAGGTTAAACTTATGCGCCTATCCTACAGTCTACGAGTACAATCATCATGCCATGGTGCGTCACTGATTATCTAATAATGATCATCATTCAACATTGGTGATGCAAAATATTCTGGTATGGGGGAAAGGAATATCAGTTATATAGTACGTATACGGTATACCATGTTAGTTTATACAATATTCTCTGGCCGTATCTCAACTACAAGTTAAGATGGTTAATCATCCCAAGTTCCAACAACTTCAAACAAATCCGTAGGGATAACTTAAAACCAAATTGACTCTAGTGAAACCCTACACGGCTACACCGCCTTTGTATATGGCTGTGATTGCCTTAGGAATTTGTGCCCACTCTATACATCTTTTACACCAAGACAATAATAGCAGTAAACCTTGTGTAGTTTTGGAGTTTGAAGAGAAATCTACTTGCATCCTTCCCCCTTTGTCGACATTTCTTCCCTAGGATAAGGGAGTAATTCATATATTCACTGCTTACAATTAGACTAGTGTACGTCTGGCTATCTGCATCTGCATAGATGAACGACATAAACAAACGTGGTGGGTCATGAATTTAAGCGATAATTTTAGAAATTTGATACCAGATCTTTCAAATAAACTTCACATCAAAGAGACTATCATGCAAAAGTTTCACTAATAATAGAAGTCTGAGATCACTCATTCATTATAAAGCCTACTCCCCATCAAGTACTCTTACACTTGAGTCAGAATGAAAACTATCAAAGTGTCTTGGTTGCTTATTTTCACTCTCAGTCTTCTCTTCATTAATCTATCTGAAGCTAACCATGGGAAGAAGCTGCCTTCTGCAGTTGTTGTCGGCACTGTCTACTGTGACACATGTTTTCAACAGGATTTCTCTAAGACCAGCCACTTCATTTCAGGTTCATTTCTCAACTTACATGCACTTTTACATTATACAATCTTGTTATTCAGTTTGGTTTTTTTCATTTTAATCAATATGCTAATTGAGTTTTGTTTCTGCAGGTGCTTCTGTGGCGGTGAACTGTGCTAATAGGAATTTGAAAACAAGTTTCTACGAGGAAGTGAAGACTAACGAGCATGGAGTTTTTGAAGTTCATTTGCCTACTGCAGTGAGCAAACATCTTACGAGTATTAAGGGATGCTCAGTTAGGTTGATTGACAGCAGTGAACCATTTTGTGCAGTAGCTTCATCAGCAACATCGTCTTCGCTCCATTTGAAGGCCAGAAAGGAAGGAACGCATATTTTCTCAGCTGGGTTTTTCACATTCAAACCACTAAAACAGCCAGAATTTTGTAATCAGAAACCAACTTCCCCAATCTCTAAGGAATTTAGTTCCAACAAGGCCTTATCTGTAGCAGCACTTCCAGCTTTACCAGCACTCCCAGCTTTACCGGCACTCCCAGCTTTACCGGCACTCTCAGCTTTACCGGCACTCCCAGCTGTAGCATCTATTCCATTACTTCCATCTCTCCATTCCCTTCCCTCCCTTCCGAAAAAGCAAGCCTTGCCTGAGTTGGGAAATCTGCCAAATGTTCCAATTAAACGAAAAGCAACTGAAATTTTGAAGAAAAGTTCATTCTCTGATAAAAAAGATATTATTCCAACTCTACCAACACTACCAACAGTCGCTACCTTACCAACACTTCCTACACTACCAACACTCCCTACATTGCCAACACCAACTATACCTTCAATTCCACTACTTCCACCTCTCCAATCCCTCCCTAAAACGCAAACCCTGCCGGTGTTGGGACAGCAAACAAAGCTTCCAATTAAACGAAAAGCAAGTGAACTTTCGAAGAAAACTCCAGTCTTTGATAATAAAGCAACTCTTCCAACTCTACCGACAGTCGCTACCTTACCAACACTACCAACACTTCCTACACTACCAACACTCCCTACATTGCCAACACCAGCTCTACCTACAATTCCACTACTTCCACCTCTGTCTTCTCTCCAATCCCTCCCTAAAACGCAAACCCTGCCAGTGTTGGGACAGCAAACAAAGCTTCCAATTAAACGAAAAGCAAGTGAACTTTCAAAGGAAACTCCTGTCTTTGATAATAAAGCAACTCTTCCAACTCTACCGACAGTCGCTACCTTGCCAACACTACCTACACTACCAACACTCCCTACATTGCCAACACCAGCTCTACCTACAATTCCACTACTTCCACCTCTGTCTTCTCTCCAATCCCTCCCTAAAACGCAAAACCTGCTGATATTGGGACATCAAACAAAGCTTCCAGTTCAACCAAAAGAAACTGAATTTTCTAAGAAAAGCTCATTCTCTGATAATAAAGAACTTCTTCCAACTCTACCAACACTTCCCACAATAGCAACACTGCCAACACTCCCTACATTACCAACACTCCCTACATTACCAACTCTACCAACACTCCCAACTATACCAACACTTCCAGTTAAACGAAAAGCATCTGAACTTTTGAAGAAAAGTTCATTCTCTGATCAAAAAGATATTGTTCCATCTCTACCATTACCAACACTCCCTACATTACCAACACTCCCTTTACCTGGCTTACCTGGCTTACCTGGCTTACCTGGCTTACCTGGCTTACCTGGCATTCCCGGCATTCCTGGCATTCCTGGTATTCCTGCCATCCCTTAATTTCAACTTCCCTATAAGGCACTAATCTGTTTAAATCACTGCAGTTTGAAACCTTCTAAATTTTTATCTTTCTCATCTTTGTGTCGACAAGTATTGTATCATGTAAGTAATAGTACATATTAAGTTGATTGGATGACTGAATCTCTCAAGACAACTTTTATTTGTATATTTTCTACCCTATAATAACTAATAATAAGGGAATTAATGTTATATATCAGGGTTATTTGTATTTTCAACTATTCAAGTAGTGTCTCTGGAAGTTGAGTTCATGTAATAATCAGTGATATTATTTCTATAAAGTTATATAATACGTACTTAAGACTCTTTCTGAAATGCTCTACTCTACAAATCCATCAAGAGGCCTGAATTATTGCAACAAAGTCATACCACAAGAGAACAAGAACAGAATGAAACCAAAAGAAAAATAGATACAGAGAAGCACAGAAGATAAAAGATTAATTCTGTTACTGTTTCATTTACGCGAAAAATTATACAAGTTAAATTATTTTTCCTTGGCTTCATCCTGTGGGCGAATGTTAATTTTTGATGGATGGATGGATTCTGCAAGGAATGCTTATAAACTGCACACATTTTACCTGAGACAAAAATCTCTGTGCCCAACAGCAAAAATGCACGCGTATACAAATCGTATGTATATCAGGGAGGCTCAGGTACGGTCTGTCCGTATACGAACTGGGGGCTTTTTTGTAAAAGTGTATGAGATATGGAAATAACAATATGAAATCACGTAAATATGGTTTGGGTGATTTAGGTTTTGGTCACCACTTTTTAGTATAAATTAGGTTTTGGAGCCGGTTTTTTTCTTTATTAGGGTTTAGAGCTCATTTTCGAACCAACAACTAAAAAAACCCGGTTGAACCGAAAATATTTTCAAAATACCTAAGTTTACCCCTGAAACTCACGTGATCTGCACGTGATCACTAACCCTAATATAGTTTTGATCAGGGGTATTTTGGTCATTATAAACAATTACTTGGGTCAATTGTCGGTTCAGCTCTAAACCCTAATAAAGAAAAAAACCGGCTCCAAAACCTAATTTATACTAAAAAGTGGTGACCAAAACCTAAATCACCCATATGGTTTTCTCTATGGGTTTAAGTAAACCCAAGTTGAAACCCAGATTTAACCAATCTTCCTTCTCCTCCGTATGTTCATCTCTTTTATCTTAGAAACAGATCTCTCCGTCTCTGTTCGATAATTGTGACACATTTTTCAATATAAGGTCTATAAAAACCTGGTTTTAATGAAATGGTAGAGTATTGACACATCAGCAGATAATACAGCTCAGCAGACAGTTGACAACTGTAATTAGTTAGAAGGTTAAGATAGTCTGTTAGAATACTGATCACTGTAACAGATCTGTCTATATATACTGTGTAATAAGACAAACACAATTAAGAGAGAAAATATAGAGATTTACTCTTTTCATTTTGTTCTTCTTCTTCTCTAATTCAACATAGAGTAGGTCCAACACATGATATTAGCAAGTAAAATTCCAAGTAAAGTTCACTGATGTTGCTATGAGTTTGACGAGTTGCTGCTTCTAAAACCTACTCATCTCTCACAAAAATTTCAAAACATAACCATTTTATTGCGGTTCGAATTCAACGAAGTGATTTCTAATGTTAATTGAGTCTCAAGCAAACTCAATAAAATTATTTTTCAATCACAAATCTTTGAATCAGAGAGGGTGAATTTTGTTTCTTATTAATTTTTGTTGAATTAGATGACATTCTTATGCCTTTGGATCAGTTGAATAATATGATCATTACAAGTCTTGTGTTTATGGATGTCTTATGCATACCCTGGTTTATAACAAAAGAGAGAATCACTTGTATTTCTAGGTGAACCCAACATCACAATCTCTGAATATTTAATTGGATTTAATCAAATCCAAAATTAATTAAAAAGTTTTCTAATATGCTATGTTTTCTCTGCAAATCTGATTACATCAATATATTCTGAATCGCCTTCACATTCATTCTTTGATCAGGTATGGTAGATGATAAGATGAAGAGTTTCGTGTAAATCAAAACTTCAAGATTAAAATAGAGAGCAAGGAGAGAAGCCATGGAGAATTACAGTCTTTATTTGGTAGATTTATGCCAGCTTGAGAGAGAGAACAAACGAGAGAGAAGAGAAATGAAAAGAATCTTACAGATCCAAAACGGGTTGAACATGACCCAAAAAACAAACCATATTAGCGATATGTTTAGAAAACTGACTTTTTTACTATTTTAACCTCAGTTCGTATACGGACGGACCGTACCAGAGACGCTCTGTATACTTGTATACCACTGATGAATGACTACCAAGTACAATTACTTATCATGCATGGTTTCAACGATTCAATCCCTACCGTTGTACACGATTGTGCCATTTTCTTTTTAGATGATTGATTATTTAATTACTGATCATCATTCGTGACACACATGACACATGCAATAGATTTTGGTAATTGGTATTGCGAGAAAAAAAAAAAAAAAAAAGAATAATACGTAGTAAGTTATAGTACTCCACATTATTTGTTTAAATTAATTCAATATTCTCTGACCATAGTCACCATACCAAGTTCCAACAACTTTAAACAAATCCATAAGGATGGAGAACTAAAATCCAAGTGAATGAAGGGATACCCTTACTTTATGGCTGTGATTACCTTATGAATTTGTGGCTATTCACTACATCTCGTGAACCAATTGGTCCCTCAATGTCCTTCCCATGACCCAAACTCTCTTCATCTTTACACCAGGACAATAATGGCAGATTGACAGTAAAGCATGTAGTTGTGGAGTTGGAAGAGAAAGCCACTTGTGCCTCACATTTTTTCTATAGGAGTAGGACAAAGAAACAATTCATATTCACTGCTTATTGTTTACAGTTAATATTTGCATATGAATGACATAAAGAACTAAAGAAGCATGTATGGTGGGTCATGAAATTAAGAGATAAACATAGAATTTTCAATCACAAAACTCTTTGCAAACTGCAATAAACTTCACAATAAAGTGATTATAGAAATCAGAGAACTAGTAGCTCAATATAAAACCTACTCCCCTATCAAGTACTCTTACAACATTGGAAGGCAGAATGGAAACTATGAAAATGTCTTGGTTACTTATATTTGCTTTCAGTCTTCTTTTCAGTTATCTGTCAGAAGCTAATCATGGAAAGACGATTCCTTCTGCAGTAGTTGTTGGTACTGTCTACTGTGACACATGCTTTCAACAAGATTTCTCTAAGACCAGCCACTTCATTTCAGGTTCATTTCTGAATGAACTTGCATTCCTACCTTTTATAATCCTGGTTAAACGCTTGTACGTATTTGCTTTTATTTTGACCGATATACTAATGGAGATATAAGTGTGCAGGTGCTTCTGTTGCGGTGAAGTGCGGTAATAGGAATTTGAAAACAAGTTTTTACAAGGAAGTGAAGACTAACCAACATGGAGTGTTTGAAGTTCATCTACCTACTGGAGTGAGCAAACATGTTAAAAAAATCAAGGGATGCTCAGTTAGGTTAATCAACAGCAATGAACCATTTTGTGCAGTAGCCGCATCCGCAAAATCTTCTTCACTAAATTTGAAGGCAAGAAAGGAAGGAACACATATTTTCTCTGCAGGGTTTTTCACATTCAAACCTCTAAAACAGCCTGAGTTCTGTAATCAGAAACCAACTGTGCCAGTCTCTAAGGAATTCAGTTCTGACAAGGGCTTATCTTTATCTCTTGGTATGACATTTTCACCTACAACCCCAAATCCAACATTACTAACAACTCCAACTATACCAACACTCCCAACTCTACCAACATTCCCTACGATACCAACTATACCAACAATACCTACTATTCCATTACTTCCACCTCTGCCACCTTTCCGGCCCCTGCCTGCGTTGGGACAGCAGCCAAATGTTCCAATTCAACGAAAAGCAACTGAATATTCGAAGAAAAGTCCATTATCTGAGCAGAAAACATTCCTATTTCCCCCACTGCTTCCACCCGTTTTTCCAACACCAGCACCTACTATTGGTGGAATCCCACTACCACCAAACCCATTTCAGCCACCAGCTCTTCTGCCACCAAATCCACTTCAGCCAACACCACCAGCCTTTGGTATTCCTCCGATTCTTCCAACACCACTTCTTCCTCCATTACCACTTCTGACACCACCACCACCACCACCATCTCTCTTCCCTCCACTTCCTAGACTCCCATTCCCACCTGGCTTCCCTGGCGTTCCTCCTGCTAGTACTACACAGAAAACATCTCCTTGATTTTGATTTCCACTACTATACTATTCTGTTCAGATCAAATGACTGCATTTTAGTCTTTCTCTTATCTTTTTCATCTTCGTTTTGACAAGTAAAATGTACTGTTGTATTATGTATGTAAGTAAATAAGTAATAGTAACAAGTTGATTTGGTTTTCTGTAGACAACTTGTAGACTTCCTACATTATGATTGATACTTTGATAGAATGTGGAACCTAAACTCCTAAAGACAGCTACATATTATAGGAGGCGTGGTTGAAGTTTGGGGTCCATGGCTTACTGTCTCAGGATAATACAATGGTTTTTCAAAGAAAACCTAATCCATTTACATTCACCATTTTAGTGGACCCCAAACTTTTAATCGAACTGTATACATGCTTGGTGGAGAAGAAGGGAAGATAATAGATTCAGTATACATGCTTTTAATCGAACTGTGATTAATGGAAGTCCCTGACAATATCTAGTTAAGAGAAGTAACAGCCCAGCCAGGCTTGGAATTATGAAAAATTTACATACGCTGTACAATAATCTTTCTTCTACAACATAACCAGCTATAATATGACATGCCTACACTATAAATGGAGCACTTTTCTGTTAAACTATTTCCCTGCTGCACCAACCAAGGTGACATGCTGCAAACACCTCAGCACTACAAAATTGGTTGACTTGAAACAGATAAACTTACAAAAAATGAATAACTAATTTCACTTTCAAAACTAATAGGTCTTGAAGTCAACAAACTGGTAAAAGCTTTTCTTTCAGACGAGAAATAAGTTTAAACTTTTCCTCAGCTTCAACCTGCAGCCGGATGTCAACTTTTGATGCTCGGTCAGGATGAAATCTCAGCAAGGCTTGCTTATAAGCTGCATTTACCTGAGACAATATCCCTATTTAGTATAGATATAATTATATAAAGCAGTACAGAAAATAAAAAAGGATGGATGCGAAAAGGACTTTGGTGACAAAGGAAGAAAACCCAAGAACAATATAGAAAATGTAATTTGAAAACCATACTGATTGAGCTATGTACAGGTGATCCTCAATTTTGAGAGGAAGGGTCGGGGGCAGAATATCATTTCCATAAGACACAAAAAATCTTAAAAGAGAGAGGTCCTACATTGTGGCAGATACTGTCTCAAAATATAAAGTAATCCTGGCAATGATAATATTGCAAGATTTGATTGAAGGACCGCCTTAAGTACTAAATATAGACACAAACAATATTTTTGCAGCATTTCTCAACTCAAAGATGATACATTGAAAATAAATTAGAGATAACCATTAATCAACGAGTAGCGTATTCATAACATATATTAATTTTACAGTGAAGAGATCATCAAATAAAATTTCTAAGATATTTTTTGGATTTATTAATTTGCTATGTATGGCTGTGTTTTATCTTACCATAAAAACCTAAGGGTAATTGTGTCACTATGGTGCATAAGCATTGGCAAGATCAATTTTGGCCCTTGGCAAAATCGGGAGCCATTTTAAAAAACAAAACAAAAATATCCACCATTTTACTACCAATACAAAAGAAATTGTAAATCATGTGTTGTGTACCAAAAGTGGTGTAACAAATAAATGACATGAAACTCACCTCACGTGAATTTGGGTAAAACCCAGAACCCACACTTATACCCAATGCACGTAATATTGAAACCATATCAGTATGAAGTTTTTCCAATCTATCAAGTTCCTTTCTTACTTCAGCACGGATTTGCTCTTTCAAGTGACTAGTTTCAACATTCTGAATTTGGCATCAACAACCACCATATTAGCAAAAAGCAAATGAAAACAGCACGACACAATTGCACGAAAGGGGATACGAAAACAAAATAGACAAGTGATTCATAATATTAAAAAAAAGAATAGAGTCGTGACAAAAGAATCCAAAAAAAGGAGGGGTACAAGATGAAACCTTTTTTTGTGTTTCTCGAATTTCTTCCACGCGTTCCCTCTGCCTTCTCTCCATGTCCAACAAACGCTGAGCTTCAGCCTTTTTCCTCTTCCTTAACCTCTGAACTTCTTCTGCCTGCAAATAACAAGTACATATAATTAACTTCTGACACATTATCCTTTGTTTTTTTTTTTGCAAAATATT
Source organism: Aquilegia eximia (assembly GCA_023053565.1). Classification (NCBI taxonomy): domain Eukaryota; kingdom Viridiplantae; phylum Streptophyta; class Magnoliopsida; order Ranunculales; family Ranunculaceae; genus Aquilegia; species Aquilegia eximia. The sequence goes on from JALIGU010000002.1 coordinate 39,163,919, forward strand.
ATTGTACGAGTACTCAACAAAAATCCAGCATACTAAGATAAATAAAATGAACAATGTATGCATGTGTCAAACCTGAATTTGTAGCTCCCGCTGCCTGGAGGCCCATTCTTCCTCTGCTGCACGTTTAAATGCATCAGTTTCTTTGAGCTTTTCTCTTTCAACAATTATATTGTTTCCCTCATCATGAGTACCATTTTCATCGTAAGGCAAAGGACTTTTCTCGACCGTGTGCTCTGGGTTATCCACACAATGAAGGGCTACTTCCTTTTCATCCATAGAGCGAGCTGCTCGGTTCTTAGCCTCTGTCTCATTCCTCAGATAATTGGGAGAAACCGGAGCAGATTTCTCGTTGTCCTGATGACTGACACTTTCACGATTAACTTCACTCCCATGGTGTGAATGTTCCTCAAAAACTGCTTTATTCTTATCAGTGGAAAAAGTTTCGCCACTGTTAGCCCGCTTCCCGCGTGAATGATAATTTTTCCACATAGAACATTTTCCCAAGAATGGTGGCTGAAAGTTAGTAAAACAAGTCTCTTGATAAATCTTTTCAACTAAACCTGGTGAAATAACTCTCTCGCAACCAGCATGTGTTTCATCCGACCTATCCTTGTTGTGCATAGGATCCCCTTCAACCTGTAGACTATCTTTCTCATGATTAAATTGTGTTTTAGCACATGCCTGAGAATCAAACTGACAAGGTTCGGCCGTAAAATTTTGTGCTTCTTCCTGAAAATTAACATTCTCACAACTAAATCGAGATTCTCCAGGATTTTGCGTTGCTCTCTTCAGATTATGAGATTTGTCGTTACTATCATCTGTGTCACTTACCACCTCAGCATCAGAAAATGAATCCCCTTGAGATGTTTTTCCTTTACCTATATCTTTCTTTTTATGAGAAACGCTTGCTACTCTTTCTTTCATCAGATTGTAATGATCATAATTATCATCATCTGTTGAAGTTGGCACTTCAAAATAAATGTTTGCTTCTGCCCACAAGGGTGTCCTACACCATGAAGGACCATCCTGATCAAACACTTTATCTGATTTGGTGACAAGATCCTCATCAGGCGTCAGAACAGATGATCCAGCATTGCCCCCTCTACTGGCTGTAAAGTTAGAAAAATTCTCTTTTTCATAGTCTGCACTAGAAGGCTTACTTGTATTTTCGGCTTCAGTACTCATTGGAGTATCATTAGAGGTTCCAGAGGCAGTATTCTCATTACCCGAACCAGGTCCTCCTGTAATGCTATCACCCCTGGGTGTGGTGAAAGACATATTCACTGTATTTGAGTCATTTAGAGTGGAACGAAATGGTGCCTTTACATGCTCAGTTGGAGTATTTTCAACTTCAACATTCTTTGAAGTATCCTTAAATGACCCAGAAGCACTAGCCTCGTTATCTAAACCAGTCTGACCATTAGCGACACCCTCAAACATTTTTTTCTTCAAAGCAGCCCTCTCCCACTGCTCACGAATATTTCCGGAAGATTCTTCCATTAGTTCACAGTCAGAACTGTCACTATCTGAGGAACTACTGTCATAGGCAAGACCTGAACCAAAACGATTGTAGGAGAATCTTTTTCCTGAATATGTACGTCTTGACTTTGAATATTTGATAGGAAATTCTTTCGCACGGATGAACGCCTCATCAAAACTAGATTCCTCGGAACTTGGTGATTTGCTGAAAACAGGACAAGAGGCCTTGCTTGAGGTCCCACCACAATCAAAATTAGAACCTCTTTCCTCACCACTTCCAGTCTTTTCCACATTGATTTCATCATCATCAATGCTAATAACGTTGCAAGTTGGAAGTTTCTTTGACGAGGCAGTCGACCCTCGTAGTCTTTTTGGAGAAGACTCTAAAGCATCAATGACGATAACATCAGGAGATGGACCATCTTCAATTTCGACATAGACCACGTTTTTTGTTTTCCCCTTTGACTTGCATCTCTCTAAAGTTCTCTTCCCAGATGAAGTTCCTGTCTGAAACTGACCCTTCGACATTCTGTTCATGCTGATTACTCAAGCACACCATATATACATTTTATAAGGAGGAAAACCATAGTGTATATCATTCCAGGGAAAATATTTCCATAGTCTTCCTTGTTCACAAATCCTATTTTCTAACTGTGGTCGAATGTAAGAGAGAATATATAACTTATGTTAAGTAGTTAACAATCCTGTCAGAACAAAAAAGATGTATATAAGTCGCTACAAACTAACTAACTCAATTCCGCTATTATTAACACAGCCTTTGCAAATAAAACAAAATTACCAGAAACAGCTGATGCAAGAATAATATGATAAATTCAATAGTAAAGAACCCTTCCCAATGTCCACTGCAACTTTCAGCAATAGATACAACAACTCATGCACATAATCGGAACTTGGTTTCTGAAATCTTTTGCACTTATTTATTTAAAACATAATTTTATATCTTCTCGTAGCTTCCAGAAAATAGTAACACCCGTTTTAATAGTTTCAACAAATCATTCGAAACAATTATAAGTTGACTAGAACCCCATTTGGACTTGGGACTGCATAGTTTTCAGCTTATATTTAAAAAAATTCTCACAAAAAGAGTTCAACTTTACTACTCAAACATCTCTTTCTCTAATATCCCATCTCCTCGTATAAACATATGGTTTCTTAATTAAACTAAAGATCGCAAATTTCAGAATACCCAAATGTTCAAGTATATAATAAAGCATAATGGCAACATCAACAGCTCAACAAAAAAAAAATCAATGAAATACAAAAACAAAAAACAAGAGTTCTTATAAATTTTTATCGCAAATATAAAAATCCCATATTGATGCCTTTATATGCACGATTTATGAACAAAAAACTAAACCCTAATTGGAAAAATTAAATACCCAAAAGAAATAGAATCAATTCAAGTTCATGAGAATTCTAGGTCAAACAAAGGCGTTTCAAATCAAGGGTTTTTTAATAAAAATTGAATCCATAGAACTTTACCTTTTCGAAGAAAAATCTCTGTTTCGCGCGCTTAAGAATCCTCTTTCTTTCCCTCCCTTTCTTTTATCTCTCTCTCTCTCTTTTTCTCTTGTGAAGAGAAAGACGAACAGAACAAATGAGTAAAGAAGAAAAAAGAAATGCCGGAAAAATCCGTACGGGTTACGGGTTTTAAACTCGGTTTTGAGTAGTAAATCGGTGTTCGGCTAAACATAACAAACTCAGTCTGGACTCCTGACTCAAATCTGCACATCTGGTATATATATTTTTTCTTATTAATGTTTTTTTTTTTTTTTTTGTAAGAGCACTCCCAATAGTAGGTTTTAGCACATTTTTAGTAAATTTAGTGAAAACACTTACCGATGGTAGCTTTGCCAAGAATTTAAAAGTGTCATTAGAGTCTGTATAACAATCAGGAATTTGTAGATACTTATCATTTGAGTCAACAGAGCAACCATAAGCTAGCATTCAAATCGCAGTCATACACCTCTGCAATGGTGATATACTGGGTCTACCAGTGCAGTCATACTTAAGAGTAAGAATATATCGTATGATATAAGAGAATACATGATCCTATTAAATAACCATGAAAACATACGGTACCTCCGACGAAAATATTCTGGTGGATATTTAGTTCGAGTCGCAAAATAATCATTGTATAGTTGATCATATCGTCTCTCGATCTCGTTTGATGTAATTTCTTTCTACCACTGAACCACATTGCGTTTTAGATGATTCAATTAATTCTTTCCCCAAAATTGAGACCATTGGCAACAAAATATTTTTCGACGCTGAAGAATACATCTCATTGTCATTGTCATCAGAAGAAGAAAAACTGGAAGAGCTTGATGTGTATATAATAGTTGATTTCATGATGTATAACAATAGAAAGAAAATATATGAAAAATAATAGAGAGATTGAATGAAATTGAATAGGAAGGAATGTGGTTTTGTATGTATTTATAAATTTGAAAAAAATAGCCGTTGGAACTAGTCGTTGAACTAGTCGTTTGGTCCGATCCACCACAATTAGTGTGGTATGGATTGATCCGCCCTAATTAATAGGGGTGGACTCGGTTCGGTTTTGGTTGAATATAGGGTAGATTTAGGACCAAACCGAAATATTCAGTTTCTAATAAATTCGGGGTTTTTAGACTTAACCCCCCCCCCCCCCACCCCTTTTGTGGTCACGTTTTAAATAAACCCCCCTATTTATCCAAGTTTGGACTTTACCCCCTCTCCGTCTACTTCTGTTAAATTTAACGTCTATTTTTTATTTTTTTCTTCCTAAAATACCCCTCCCTCATTTTTGTAGGGGGTTAAGTCTAAAGCAGCAATCGAGGGCATTTTGGGAAGTTACAAACAAAATTAACATTAAATTTGACAGAAGTAGATGAAGATGGGGTAAAGTATAAACTTGGACAAATGGGGAGATTTACTCAAAAAGTGACCATAAAAAAAAGGAGGGGGGGGGGGTTAAGTCTTAAAATCCCAATAAATTCAAACCGAAACCGAATCAAAATCGATCCGAGATAATTCGGTTTGGGCCTTAGCTTTTGGGCTTTCAAAAATTTGTAAACAGATTTAAACCATCTCAATTTTGATCTATTCTCACGAATATTAAATAACCCATCTTCCTAACCCGTTTAACTAGATTACCAATACACTAGATCTGTTATATAAAGTGATTTCTTGGAATGAAAGAAAAAGATTGTTGGGTAGTAATAAGTGTTTTGAACTAAGGTATTGTTTTCTCCTTTGAATACTCGTAAGAAAATAGAAGCAAAGAAGAAGTATAATAAGAAAAAGAAAAAAAAAATTATTATTTCGTGGTTATATCAATAATCTTGAAGAGAAAATTAGTGTCTCTCTCAATTGATTCCAAACTATCAATCCCCTATATTTCTTGAATTTTTATTTGGATTGATGGAAGAGGATTGAATTCTTTAACTTACTAATAAAGAGAGAAAAAAGTTTGAAGAAGAATACTGAAAGTGTTACATCGGATCGGTTCGGGTATTAATACAACTTAAGTTTTCTAACCGACACCGAACCAAAAATGTCGGTTTCAAAGTTTTAACAACCGATAGCCGAACCGATAACTTTATAAACCAAAAAAATAGGCCAGTTCGGATCGGGCCATATCGGTTTCTCGATTTTTCCGGTTTCATGACCAACCCTAATAATTAATGTGGTATGGATTGATCCGCCATAATTAATGTGGTATAGATCCATCCGCAAGAATTCGTGTGGTATAGATTCATCCGCCACAATTATTGTGGTATGGATACATCTGCCATAAAAATTGCGGTTTTCGATAATCCACCATTGAAAATGCTAAAACCATTGGAAACACCGAAATTCCTTAAAACCATCCTACGTGGCACCCTTAAAAGTGTTTTACCATTGGGAATGCTCTAAAGGTAAATTTATTAATTTATTTTCAATTTTGACTTATTTTCCCAAACTTCCCTTAGAATCTATTAATTTTTTTTTTTTATGATTTCTCTCTATTTAACTAGTCAAAATTTAAATTACCCTCTATTTGAAAAAAGAAAAAACTAATAAAATGTTTCTCCCTCCATTTTATAATAAACTAATAATACATGGTAGGAGCTAAATCATAGTTCAAAATATCGGGATATCCCCAAAATTATGTAGATTTTTTAGAAATCGGATACACGAATAATCGGCCTTCATATTGGTTTTTAGTGTCAAAATCTCGGCAAAATCGATTTTTAACAAATTCAAAATTTCGCTCAAAATCAGCATTTTGAAGTATGGTTCGGATACAATGAGGTCTTAAAACATTTTTCTTTCCGAAAAAATGGGCTTTCGTCGTTTTCATCACCATATCATGAATTTTCAAAAAAAAGTATTTTAGGTTTGGCTATTTTTGCTTGAACATACTCAAAATTGGCTCGTCCAGCTCCAATTACCATATCATGAATTTTCAATTCCATTTTCAAAAAAAAGTATTTTAGGTTTGGCTATTTTTGCTTGAACATACTCAAAATTGGCTCGTCCAGCTCCAATTGCACCCAAATTTTAAACAAATTGCATTAGACTCTGTATTCTTGATTGGGCTTTAATCAAATCTTATATACCACATAGTTCACGCCCAACTCCGGCCCTTATTCAGCAGCCATGTTGACGGTCAGATTCCTTTCATGGTTTTACTGTGTATATGGGTCCAGGCCTAAGCCATAAATCCACTGATATTGGGCCTTTACCCACTGACAACATGCCCTTTGCACCTTTTCCTGTCATGAAACATTTGGCGCACTGATTCAAAGCGTATTTTATTTGGCCCTATGGAGTATGGAGTTTCTACTTTCTGGACTATTTGCATGAACACAACAAGTTTTGCGGATCAAATTTGGATTCAAATGGAGATCCAAGAAACCATGAATCAGTTTCTGACTATATTTTTCACAAAATGTAGATTTTCCCAAAACCATTTATCCAAAATATCTTGCATTAGTGATTTGTAGAGCCTGACGCCCTGACAGTTTACTCCACAAGGAAGTACAAACATTACTGTACGTGGGTCGAAGCTGGCTAAAAGCCTAAAAGCTTTGACGTAAGGTGGATTTGGGCAAAATATTGCTCCGCCGGTATGCTCAATCAACTAGAGGTCTTATTTCATGTATGTATAGATCGAGCTGTAAGAACAAATTTACTTGTTAGGAGGGAACATATTCTGATTTTCTACAAGCCTAAGGGTCCAGTGATCGACTATAAATACCATTGCATCTTTGGAAAACATACTGAATACATTTATGTTATGCAAATATCCTTGCATCGTGAAATTGTACACTACATATTTAGATAACATCTTCTCATAGCCTGAAATACTTGAACAAAATAGACATGGTTGTAAAGTGCTGCTCCCAATTGCCATATGTAAAATCTCGATCAATGTCGATTTATTGATCAGTTAGGTCTGATCAAGGCTGAGTGGTTCACATCTCGCTCCTTATGAACAATAAGAGGAGACAATAAAGGAATGGGGATTTTGTTGTGATTGAATGACGTAGATGGTGATGTTGATTGAGATGACGAAGAATACTCCATTTTGTCCCCAACCACATGAGCTGTTTGACGACGAACACATTCAGTTGCTATAGGAGGCAGCTTTAAATGAAGAAGAGGAGTAGGTGCTTGTCTTTGCAACCTACTAAGTGGATTCCTCAGCAAAATCTCATCACTGTGAAAACCATGAAAACCAGGGAACTGATCAGTATCAGAGTTTTTCATGTTGTATCTTTTTTATTAGCTCAATACTGATCGATGAGTCCCTCTTATATGTTCTTGGCATGGGCGAAAACTAAAAAGCAAAAGCAATGCCTCATCTCAGTCAAACAAATATAACAAAATATCCTGGCAGATTTGTTGTGAGTTATCTCATGGTATGGTTATATATTAATTGTGATAACATGTGGTCTTGGAAAAACTATGCATGTGAATGTAGATATGGTGAAGAGGTGGGTGTAAGAAAGTAACATCTTTCATGTGAGAGAGAAATCAGTGTCGATATATACAATTAAAATTTAAAATGACAACAAGCAATATGTAAGCACATGAACCTAAAGCTTCAAAAATTAAATTTGATTCTGAAAATGTAGAGGCGTTTCATATATAGTAATTATCGTCATGCAAACACCATGACTCTTCTAATATATACATTATACTCAATTTCATGACATAGTCACATAGGGTTGAGACTTGAGACCTGTATTCATTTTGAAATTTGGCTCTTTGATTATGTTTTGTTTTATCAAAATTAATTAAGGACGACGGAAATATATCAATGAAAAATGCATAAGCTCCCTAAGGTTAATTAAATGATTTGTAATTCGGTCTAATCCAGTTCCGAGCCCCAAATTATATGTTGGTAGGTATAGCATTTAGGATATTAGATCAATCGATATCAATTAATGTGGAAATTGATACAAATCAAATTATATCATGATAATCAAAATTTCAAACCAATGCATATATTGATCTGGAATTAGGCTTCGAAAATCGAACTGGGTTGGACTACAAATCAAAGCAGACCCATAAATGGACCTTTGTTCTTGGGCCAAAAGCATGATTAGGATAGATTTGGTGTTATTGGGGTTCAGAAACGTAGGATGACATACTGAAGCTGATGATCTGAAATGATGTTATTCACGTGTTGATCTCTTGTAAGATTTTATTAAACATACATCATGGTATAAACCTTTTTTGAAAATTAAAATACACATTTAGATACTTGATTAAGACAAAAATATATATTTTATTAGCCACATGTTCATTTTAAACATATTTAACTCCATAATGTATGTTTAGTTAGCTGTAATGTTGTATAGACAATGAATTCTCGTTGACTAATGACGATGATGGTTTGAAAAAGACAATTATTTGGGACCGGATCCTAAGTTCTTGGCCAACCTTAACCTGACTATCCTAAACTCTTTGTGTTTATGTTGATTGGATTGAGTTTGAGTTTATCGTTTTATTGAATAAACTTGAACTCAACTAAATAAAATGATTAAAATTAGCTTAGATTTTTTTTAACAAAAAAATCCACCATAAAATTGAAATACCAACCGTTGAACCAACATACACGAGTTATGTGAGATTTGAGTTATTTTCAACGTGATACCAAATATCTAAATTAACAAACAATTTTAGAAATGAAGTTGGTACGCATTTTAGATGCTTTAAGAAAACCACTTCAAACTCAAAATTTATTTCACTAATATTAATGGGGATTATAGAAAACGACTTCAATTTAAAATTCCAAATTAAAAGATCCCAAATTCCCAACTCTCAAGCGTGTAAAACTAATTAAGAATTAAATTAAATTAATTAAATTAAGCTTCCTGCTTTATATTTTTAAACTCTATTAGTAGATAAAGTCTAGGACAGACGAAATCTCACAAGATGGCAAAATACCAATATTTTAGATAAGATGTTTAATTGATTTGGTTTGTATACATATTGATTTAACCAAGTTATAGTGTTTACTTCTTTTGATTTTTGAATATATTTTGGATAAATTTTAGTTATGTGATTTTAATAAATAATCTTTTAATTTTAGTTTAACAAAATTCTCTTCAATTAAAGCATCAGTTTTTTCATATGGATCAACTTTTGATATTTACAAATTAGTGTTTATCTTATATTGGTTAACTTTAAATATTTAATTTAGAGTGAAATTACTTAAATAGACTTACTAATTAACTATTGCGTAAAAGTTCTAAAATGATCTTTCAATTTTAAATTTTAATCAAATTCTCTTCAATTAAAGCATCAATTTATTTATAATTTAGAGAGAAAATATTTGCTTAACGGTATGCCTAACTTTAATAGAGAGTATAGATTTTATTATACAACTTTATCTGTCTCATACGTCTCTCCCTGTTATCGATCAGTTTTAGTTTATTATCAAATCTCTATCACCTCTCTACTCTCATATTTTCATCAATGAACACTTTGTTTTTTCTCTCTTTTTCAACAAAGAAAAATTTGAAATTCAAGTTTTTTTGTGTTTAATTTAATTTTTATTTTCAGTATCTTTAGCCAAAATCAATTATACAAATAATACATACAACTCATCCTTAAACCTGGACTATATGAGCTTTATACAATTAATTAATATTTCTATTTTTAATTTGATATTTGACTAACGATTCTATTAGTGATTTCAACCTAACACTATCGTTGTTGCTTTCATGTCAATGCTTCAAATTTTATTTATAAGTGAATAATTTTAATTTCATCTATACATTTTCAGAAAAATCAAAATTTTCGCAAACAACAAATTTTGTTTTATGGATATAATGGTGTGTTGAGGTGATAGCAAAGACTATCACTAATGTAAGTACTTACTTTAAATCAGTAGAACAACTATTCTAAATGATAAATGAACCATCAGATTCACCAAGCAATCTTTCAAACTCTTTGAAAGCGGCCTTGGAAATTTCTGACTATAGCTATGAATGTAATAAACAATTAAGCACAAAAGTCAGTCAGTTCATTTTTGCCAATAGTATAAATAGTCTTTCACAACCTCTAGAAAATTTTATCAGAATATGATTAATTGAATACTTCCAGTACCACAGGTTGGTTGGGTTTGCATGCAAAGACGTTCTTATAGGATAAAGAATTCATGCAAAGGGTTGGTTGACATATTTTTGCACGCCAGACACATTTCCATTCTTAGGTTGTGCGATGTCTGCAAGGTCTATCATTAATATTCAAACTGGTCTTTTAGAAAAACATTCATCAGAAAATAAACAATTTTCGTCACCGTGTTTGGTGATCTGTGGTTCAGGCAATGTTTGATTACACTTAAATTTGTATGTTGGACCTTGGATACATTCATGAATTAATCTACTGCATCTTACCAGCCCATTTTATCCCCCACAACACATAATTCTTGCCCAAGATTAATTGTGCATGATAACTTCTATTGAACTAATTTTAGGACAAATATATGTACATTTTAGCTAACTGAGATTGATTTTGAATTTAGTGTCTACAAATTTTACTTTGTTGTTTATACAATTTAATCAAAGAACACCTCCATTTAACCATCACTTTACTATAAATCCCAGAATTACCGGCCATTTGGCTTGAATACTATCATTTTGTTCCTTAATTAAATATTATATTTCAGCGTATGTAGCAAGGGGTGGGTGGTACTGACATATTGTCAACGAAATCCAAGGAATTGTGTGGCATTATTCTGAAAGTTCATAGGATCAGAAAATATATCGGTTTAAGGGATGCATACTAAATTATGACAGAATGATTGTATCCTTCAAGATGATTGGGTGGTAAAAGTATATTCTACAGATAGATCTGATATAGAAATAATACTGTAGATCAAATTGTGTTGTAGGGAAGAACGAATGATTGGATGGGTAAGACGTAAACAGTTTACTGAAGTTAGTTTATGGTTGTTATTTTCCTTTGTATTTTGCAGTCATTGGGTCATACCTGATGGTGCGTCAGTCATGCTGACCAAGAACTGCATCATGCTTTGATGAGATTAATGTTATACGTACCATCAGTGTAAAGTTGAGACTGGTGACAATTATAGATAGGTGCTTCTGAGTTTGTAGATATATGATTATGCTCCTTAATATAAGTGACAGTAAACATCTTTAGCAAGAGAATAACCTAACCGAGCAACCAAAGTAAGTAGGTACTAAATATCTCGCACGTAGTGAAAATTATGATGGAGATTTGGAATAACAGAAACATGGCATTAGAACCTTGAGTTCAACTTCATCAGAATGGCGAATACCAATTTCAATTTTGTTGTGCAATGTGAAGATAGTTTATGGGAAACTCAATCATTTCAGTTAGGCTTCTAGCCATGGTTTAGAAAATTACAAAAGGTGGGACTGAAAAATATACAGGGAATTCAACAAGGTGGCTAACACCTTGCTAAGAATGATATCCACGAACCTCTTCTTATTCGAACTTTTAGATCATTAAACCACGATATGAGGACTATTCTATCGTACAATGTGATGAGGATTGTTTGACCAAGTTGATCAACCTTCATATATGGAATATGACATGAGGACTATTCTATCAAACAGTTGTACAAGCCATACTTGGAGGCATATTTTTCAGATTTTCCGAAGAAGATAACACCTACACATTCCTTCATTAATCATGGCATAAGAAATGACCTTTAAAATGCATCTAGAAAATGGAATGACTATGCAAACATCACAATAAGACGTTGCAAATGGTGTAAAGGTAGGTTCATCATCAAAAGAAGGTGATCCACATATATCTTATGCTACGGTTTAGGGTCAAATGCTCAACTCAGGGATTTTCTTGACAAAAAATGAAGTCCAAAAATGGTCTAATAACTATTTTCAAGAAAAAATGGAATATGTGAAACTAATAGAAAAGATTCGTACAGCTGCAATTGAAAATATCAATTCAGAAGACAAAAGTCACGAAGATGAAGCTATGGAAATTTAATATATTCTTTATTTTATCTCTGTTAAATTTATTTCTGTCTACAACAAATAATAGTATAAGATTTATTTTTCAGTAACAAAAAGGTTTAATTATCTCTATGATTTACATATAGAGGACTTTGCAAATTATATTAGAGCAATCACAATTTTTTGGCGTTTATTATCATTGAGTTACTCAATACAGATATAAAAATAAGGGAAATTTCTCAAAAAACCACCCCCTTTAGGTGCTTCTTCCCAAATAGCCACTCATGAGAGGTAATCTTCCCAAACAGCCACCTTACCCCACCACTTTACACTTTTCAGATTTTTTCTTACCTAAACTACCCTTTGTACTTATGACAAAACTTTTTGCTTTGATTTGACCAAGTACAAGCTGATGTGACCCCTTCACAATAACCTATATAAGAATTACAACCATTGATTTTGCTAGAAATGAGAGATTAAATCACAACCGTTTATTATTCAGATGTATTTACAAAACTACCCTTAACAGTTGTTTCCAACTAAATGACGTGTACGGCTGAGATTAAACATGGATTTGTGCATACAACGAAAAGAGGACACGTGTTTGTAGCCGTTTGCAGGGTAATTTTGGCGGGAAAATTTTGAGAAGATAATCACTTCCAAACAAGAACCCTAACTTACCAAAAACCATTTTTCTTCTTCCAACCGCCTCCATTAACACAGTTACCATTTCTTGTTGAAATTATACCGTTTCAATTATTTCTTTGTAGTTCTAGAACTCTTAATTTTGACAAAAAATGGATGTTGAATCCACCACCTCCAAACCCTAGAAACAGTATCAATGTCTGTTAATGAGAAGTTAGAAGGAGCAATTGAAGAAAAAATTGAAGAGCAAGTAGAAGAAACTGAAGAGAAAGAAGCAGAATTTGGAAAGAAAGACGAAGAAGAAGAAGAAGAGAAACATGTAGAAGAAGAACAGCAAATTGCAGGCGAAGAACAGCAAACCGAAGTGGGAGAACAACAAATCGAAGTGGGAGAACAACAATTTGAGGTGGGAGAACAGCAAATTGAGGTGGGAGAACAACAAATTGAAGGAGGAGAACAGCGAATTGAAGAGGAACAACAACAAATGGAAGAAGAAGTAGACAAAATTCAAGAGCAACATGATGAAATTCCAGAATCAAGTGGAGTAGAACAGATGAGAAAGAAATATGGCCGTAATTTCAGTATAACGGTAAGATGCTCAATGAAGAAGGTAGGTGATCATTTTGGGAGTAAATTACCTCTGTTGGAGAAGGAAAATTTTAGTTCTTGATGCTTTAGGTATTTCTTAGATGTTCAAACAGATAAATTGCACATGATTACATCTGTTGTTACACAAATTGTGAAAGCTAGAGTTGGTAAATTGAAGTACAAGATTGGGGGAAAGGAAATGCAGTTCAAACCATTTGATGTGACTTTAAATTTAGGATTGAAAATTGGTCGTGTACCACATGAGTTCATTTTCATGGAATCAGAAGTTCCAAGTCCATTTAGGGAGAAATATTTTGGCAAGAGGAAAAGCATTAAGGAAAAGAACATGAAAGATGCAATTGAAGTAGCACGAAATGATCATAATTCTGGTGATGATGTGCATCGTTTGAATCGTTTGTTGCTTCTGTTAACATGCCTACTACCAGATGCATCTAATACCATTGATGTCAGATATGTCTAAAATTCACACATTTATCTTCAAATGTGGTTATATTATCTGCTAAATATGTTCATGTTATCTTCTAAAATTCACACAATGTTATCTGGCAACATTGTGGTTTTTATTCTTATATGCTAAATAGTAATATTTAGGCTTCATATTTGTGTCCTGTTATCGGCTAAAAATCAGCATGTTATCCTCTAAACTTTAATCATGTCTCCTCTACATTTAGTATATGCACAAGGTTTAGGGTAAATATGTTATGTTATATAATGTTAACATGGTTTATGTATACTGTAATAGTCTTGTAACATATATGACCATTGATCTTAGGTATGTCGACCTTGCATCAAATCTTCAGAAATTTGATGAATTTCCTTGGGGAACTGTTGTGTTCAATCTATTAGAAAATGCTCTAGAAACAGCAGCAACAAATGAAGCAGCCCAAAAACTGAGTTACAATCTACCTGGGTGTGTGCTTGCATTTATTGTCTGGGCATACAGCCACATCCCATGTCTAGGTCCTAGAAGGGAAGCTGATGTACCACCATTCCCTAGGATGCTTGGTTGGAAGAATCTTCCAGGAAAAACAACATGTAGAGAAACCATTGATAAGAAGCTTAACCCTCCTCGCGGAAAAGCAATCGAAGTTGCTCCCCCTTTCCTTACTCTTCAAGAATCTGGTGAAGCACTTGTTGTTGAAGCAGAAAAGGTATGTATACTACTCTCTAATTAGGTTTTATATCCCATACATTATGCCTAGTCTATCTTGTAGATAGTAAATTCCTACATTACATATAACAATCTATCTGCATCCTCAAATTATGTCTATCTTATCGGCTAAAATTATAATTATATCCTCTAGACTCTGAAATATTATTTGTTAATATTAGCATGTATATAATGTTGTTGTAGTGGCAACAAGAACTTGACAAGCAAGAAAAGGATATAGGTGTGGGTTCACTGGAAGGAATTCTGAAAGGAGTGGTAAAAGACATTGAGGAAGGAGTTGTTTCTGGTGTAAGCAAGATATTGAAACCCGAGGCACTGAAAGGGGGGTCTTCATCTTCAACCCAGATTAGAAACATTCCTAAAGGAAGGAAACAGAAGAAGAACACTACCCCCACCAGAAAGAGGAAAGAACCAAGTACCTCCACCAAAAAGAAAAAGGAACCAAGTGGGGTCACCACAAAGAGGAAGGAACCAAGTACCCCCACCAAAAAGAGGAAGGAACCAAGTACCCCCAGTAAGAGAAATGAAACTAAGAAGAGTGCAGCAGCTGTAGCCAAGTCTAAAACAACTGTACCTGCCCCCAAGGCTAACCCTAAAACAACTGCTACACCCAAGACCAAAACAACTTTGGCACCCAAGTCAGTTCTGAAGAAGGGCAACACAACTACCCCCACCACCAAAGCAGTCTCCAAGAGTGGTGTTAATACAAGGAGTCAAAGCATTTCCACTCCAACCAAGAGAAAGCCTACTCCATCTAAAACCAATGCAAAGACCATTTCAAGTCCTAGTGCAGATAGAAAAGGCAAGAAAATTGCCAGGGAGAAGTTAAGTTCACCAATTGCAACAACTCCAGAGAGGTCTCAAACTATACGACTCTCTTTAGGTGGGATGAGGGTCACAAGGAGCACAAGTCAAATTAGAGAACAGGAGAAGCAACAAGTGACTCCACCTCCACCTCCACCAAAGAAACAGAAGACCATCCCACCTCCTACCAGAAAACAACCTCTTAGGTATGAATTTCAGTTATATCCTCTAAATCCCTAATTATTAGCAGCTAATTGTTAACTTTATACCATCTAATATTTGTCTTATATCCTCAGGCAAAGCAAAGTAGCAGGTCTTGACAGGTCATGGAGGAAAAATATTAAAGCCAAAGATGCAAGAATTGCTGAGAGGAAAAATGCCAAAGAAGAAACTAAAAAAAGAAGATTTATTCCAAGGCCAGATAGTGATGAAGATGAAGACATACAGGTTCAAAAGAAAGGAAAAAGCACCCAAGGGGGGGCTGAGATAGAAAAAAAGGATGATGGAGCAGTTGAAGGAGAAGGAAAGAATGTTGAAGAAAAAGTTGAAGGAGAAGGAAAAATTGAAGGAGAAGTTGAAGGAAAACTTAGTAATGAAGGAAAAGTTGAAGGAGAAGAAAAAGTCCAAGGAGAAGGAGAAGAAAAAAATGAAAGTGGAGGAAAGATTGCAGTAGAAGCTAATAATGAAGGAAATGTTAAAGGAGAAGAAAAGGTTGAAGCAGAAGGACAAAATGAAAGTGAAGGAAAGGTTGCAGTGGAAGGTAATACAGCACAAGAAGTTATTGTTGCTGATGCAATGGCAATATTGGCCCAATCAGATATTCTTGATACTACCATGGAGCATGTGCAGGAGTTGGCCATCCTCAAGTCTGAGAATACTGATGTGCAAGATCTGAAAGAGTTGCCTACTAAAATTCAAGAGGTAGATGCTAAGGAGGATGAGCAAGATGAAGAAGATTATAGCTTTGATGATGACATTCCAGCTCCTAAGAATATTCCTCAAGAATATTTAGTGGAAATAGATGGTGCATCAGCTGGTGAGATGGGTAATCTTGAACACCATGAAGATGATATAGTTTTCACTGGTGATTTAGAAGAAGATGAAGAAGTGGATAAGCAAGCTATTGATGACTTTAACAACAGCCAGAAAAGATTGAGAAAAAAAAATCAGGGGAAGGAAGAGGGGAAAGAAGTTGATGCTCAGCTGATGATTACCATGGGCATGTCATTTCTAGACAGAACTACAACTCATAATGAGACAGATGTTTTGAACTATTACTGGTGGTTGGCGAAAGAGCCAAATTTTGAGCATAAAGTGATGAGGGTTTATGGATATGGACTGGAAGTCCATGTGAAGCAGTTTTACAGCCTATGGAACACTAATTGGGTGCATGGAGATATCATTGAAGCCTATGTTAGCTTGATCATTCGTTGGTATGGAATGATGAGGATGCATATCAACCCACATAATCAGTATGCTATTGTTCCAACAATATATTTTGCTGTAAGTATTTTTTTTTTTTTTTTTAAAGTTCTTATACTTGAACCTTTAAGTAGAGGATACAGTTTTGTTATTTAGAGTTTACACTATGAGTAATTTGGTGATACAAATATATTTGTTTGTTTGTGTCAGGGCATGCTTTATGGTGATGTTCAATATACATACAATAGGCGTATGAGGGATCCAACTTTTGCTGCACTATCACCAGCAAACAAAGTTAGGAGTGGTGCCTTCAAAATTAAGACAGGTGCCATAAACATTATGAGCCCTACTGGTCATATGGAGAACCAAGTTTCCCCTTACCATGCAAAGGCTATACTTATTCCTTTACAAGTAAGAGTATTGACTTTGTACCCTCTAATGTACTTTAAGAACATCCTCTAACAACAAAGGCAGTATCTGCTAAAACCTATGATATTTGTTAATAATGCAGGTCAATGATAACCACTGGGTGCTCTTGAGTTTCAGCTTTAAGGAAAAGAAGGTGAGAATATATGACTCTTTGGGCTTGAAGAGACCATCAAGACAACAGATAGGGTTGGAGAAAATGTTGCCTTATGTGGTCTTTGCTGCTGACCCTAACATTCCAGATTTTGACTTGGAATTTGCATGGGAAAGGGAGTTTGTGAATTGCCCAGAACAAGATGATGGTCACAACTGTGGTGTTTTTTTGCTTGGTTACATTGATTGTATAGTCAGGGGTAGGGAACTTGATTTCAAGAGAAGGTCTGCTCTTATGAGGAAACGTGTTGCTATGGACCTTGTTCAGTGTGGATTGAAGCCACCAAGTAAGGGTGTATGAACAGTGTGACTAAACTTTTGTAAAACTAGATAAGTTTAATGTCCCGTCAATATTTACTTTCAGTTCAATGTATTTTGATACTTTTGAGGGATGTTCTTAAATGGTCATAAAGAATATTAGTTGGATGGTGAAAAAAATTAGTCAAATGCTTGGAATCCGCGTCTTGATCTTCCCACTTTATTAAATGTTACTAGTATAAATCCATGTAGAGGTTACAACTCAAACAAACCATTCTTGAGAGCTTTTTTTTTTCAAAACTATGGCTTCTATTTCTGTTTCTCTACTCAAGGATGCAGATGAATGCTTTCTGAAGCTTCTCAAAATATCAGACCCTTTCCTTGAAAGTTTCAGTGATGATGAAGAAGATGATGATGACGAAGAAGAGTCTGATTCCTTGAATACCTCAGCAAGTGAAGAGAAGAAAGATGATGAGTCTGATTCCTTGAATACCTCAGATTATGTCCAACCCAATCCTCTTGTTGAGTACCCTGATGACAGCGATGTGCCTTCTTCCCAAGAATGTGTTGCTACAAAGGATAAGGACATAGCAGAGGAAGATGAGGTGGAGAGCAGCTTTTCTGGTGAAAATGAAGAAGAAGAAGACGAAGAAGAAGAAGAAGAAGATTACGATGATGATGAGTGAAAGTTTTCTTTTATGTTTGCTGAAGTGTTTTCTGGTTTTTTTTTATGTTGTTGAATTTTTTTTTTTTCTTGTCTTGTATGGATGTACAAACCCTTTTCCTTTCCCTTCCCTTATGCAAATTATGAAAGTATTATTATATTACATGTTATGTTCGTCCAATATTTAGTATACGTTAGAGGATACATAATTACTAGTTAGAGATACTAATCATCACCATTAGAGGATACAAATGTGATATCTGGAAGATAAGCGAAGAAACATACAAAATAAAAGGCAACCTACAAAATGTGCCATATACAGGCAAACATAGAACAAAATGGTCAAAGTCTGGTACAACTTCCAAAACACTCCCAACACTTAATAGGAATCAGGTGGTCAAAAAATATTCAAAGTATGGTACACCTTGAGCTTCTTCACTCCTGTAATGTTGGATGTACAAATGATTTTCATTAATACAACAAGTTATTATACATTAGATGGTAACGTTTCACTAGTTGGAGGATATTAATCCTTCAACTAGCGGATACATATTTGCCATATAAAAGGCAAACATAAAATAAAATGGTCAAAATCTGGTACACCTTCCAAAGGCATAACTTAGATAAAAAAACACCCAACACTTAATAGGAATCAGGTGGTCCATCAGGTAAAGGTTGGAAAAAATAGTCAAAGTCTGGTACAACTTCAATACATGTTGATTTGTTGTGTCCTGTACCCCTACACCTTGAGCATCTTCTCTCCTGTACTGGGATACCTTCAAGTTTGCCTCTCCTTCTCTTTTTCTTTGGACGTCCAGGCATAACACATGGTAGTGGTGGAAGAATCTTTCTGCCTACTCTATCCTTTGGCCATTCATCCTTTCCTCTTGTGGGTTTCCAATTTTCTTTGTAGGTCTCCATATATGTCTCCCTTCTGTAGTACACACCACAAAATGTGTATGGATCCATTTGACATTCTCTAATGACAGACATTGCGTGCTCACAGGGTATTCCCATAGTTTGCCACCATTTGCATGTACATTCTCTTGCATTCAAGTCCACCACACATGTCCTGCTCTCACCATAAACTGTCCAAATAGTTGGAGATGTCTTCTCACGAGTGAAGGTTCTACCTCTCCAAGCATTATGCAAAATTTGTTCGTGGCACCACTTAGTTACAGGTGTCTTGAATTTCTCACCATCAACACGATAATCTCTGTGATGCCTCATGATGTTGGCATGAATTCCTTCGACCAGATTTGTAGCAGGAAGCATTCTTTCTGGTATAATCATTCTATTCCACGACTCCACATGATTAGTGTAAATAATTCCATATCTGCTTAAGAAGAGGAGACAGATATACAATTAACCGGTATGATAACTATACTTAGACGGTAGAATGACTACTAGTAGAGGATATTGAAATGCATAGATACCGACCTGGGTTTCTCCTGAAACGCACTAGCCCACTTATTTAGTGGTCCAATTGCCATTAGGCTGTGGTATGCCTTTGGAGATATGGCCCATATTTGCAGCATCAAACCCCAGAACTCATTTTGATTGAGTGTCTTGGCAGCCTCTTTAAGCAACCACCTTACTTTTGCATTCCCATATTTAAGGGACATGTGTTGGGCACAATACATATGACAAGCCTTGGGCAAAATCTTTGGTACAGCTTGAATAATACTTTTGTGCCTATCTGAAAGAAGCACAAACTCGTGGTCAGTCCCAACCACATGGTCCCTAAGTTTTTCAAGAAACCATTCCCAATACTCATTGTTTTCTTTTTGCACAAGGGCAAAAGCAATAGGGAACACATGATTATTTCCTTCAATTCCAATTGCTGATAGTACAACTCCAGGATATCTCCCTTTCAGAAATGTTCCATCTATAATGATTACCGATCTTAATGTGTTTGTGTAAGCTCTCACAGTTATACCATATGACCAGAACATACATTGGAATTCATCACCAGGGCCTGTGATAATATCAGTCTGAGAATCTGGATCGACCAACTTAAGTTCATTACAGTATGTTTCAAGTTGTTGATATGACTCACTGAAGCTTCCCCTTAACTACAATTGGAGGATAAAAATGACTAATTAGAGGAGATGATAAAAGTAAGTAGCCGAGATATATGAATGAACTAGAGGATAAGATAGGAAGGTGCAATTTTAAATAGAACAATACCTTGGCCAATGCCTTTTCTTTAGCTCTCCAAGCAACTTTGTACGAAATCTGGGTAAGATATTCCTCCTCAATTTGGCTTTTTAGTTGTTTGGATGTAAGATCTTCATTATCCCGTAATTTTCTCGCAATTTTAGATGCAACCCAATCACTATCAGCTTGACGATTTTTTGATCCAAGTCTGAACTTCCCACATGTGTGACGCTCAGCAATGCATCTTATTTGCCAAGTACCATTCAAATTTGGTGTAGCACGAACATACCATGGGCAAGTTGGAACTTTACATTTCCAATACACCCTTTTCATCTCAGTTTTATACTTATTCAGGTCAAACTCCTCATCGATTGCATAAGATTTCATGTCTCTCATAAAATCATCCCGACACAAATATAGCTGCCCAATCTTAGGGAACAAGTACTTATTGTGTAAAGGTTCAGTGTGTGGAGCACAACCTATATTGATCCGACGAAGATTTGCGTATATATTATGTAGTTCTTGTTTGATTTCATCATCTTCATCTCGATTGTTCTGAGATGGGTAATGCCTTTGACGTCGTACACTATCTTCATCCCGATTGTTCTGCTGTTGTGGAGGATTTGTCTGATTTTGAACATTGTCTTGTTGTTGTGGATCATTTGTTTGACTTGCGAAATTACCCTCCTCATGTTGAGCATTGTCATGGCTTGGAAAATGTTCTGGAACTTGTCCATGACTTGGTATATTGCTCTCATGTTGTGAAGCATTGTTGTCGCTAGATGCATGTCTGTATCTATCCTCTAAGTTGCATCTAACATTGGCTAAACGTGTAGACGTACCTGCTACATCTAAGGAGTTTTCTTTTCCACCATAAAACCTTGACAGGGGTGTAGGGCCTTCTTCCTGGCTATCTGAATGTTGTGAACCAAACATAGGAGCAGAATCATCATACATCTGATCTTCCAATTCATCCTCTGTGGTCCAAATGATTGGTGAATCATGCACATCCAGTAGAGATTCTGTATAAGTTGCATCGCTATCGTCGTCGGCTATCGAACAATCTTTACCTTCATCTTGTGGTTGCTCTTCACCTGCCCATTGAGCTTGATCTTTTAGTTGTGTTTGTTGCAGTGCATTATATTCTTCAATTTTCTCGGAGAATCCTTTCCAAAATCCATCATTATTACACATCTCAGAAAGAATTGCCGCTGCAGCACACTCTTTAGCGGATAGATTGGGAGAATTAGAGGATATATCCCCAGCATTAGAGGATATGTTATGAGAACTGTACCCAACTTTATTATCAGCTCCAATTTGCACAACATTAGCCACCAATGGAGATTCACTTCTAGATGAAACTCTAGAAGGAGCAGGAGGGGAAGTTGTTATAACAGCTTGGGGATAAGTCCCAGGTGGGGTATCCAATACAAGAGGTTGTTGTTCATTCCCATACCCCTTCGAGAAGATAACATGGCTCGTCTGTGCTGATGCAGGGTCTAGGAGATATTGGGAAGAAATACAACCTTGCTTTACAGGTGTGGAAAAATTTGAATAATCAGGTTGATTACCCCAATCTATTGGAGGGGTAGGTTCTGGGAAAAGGTTTTTTTTCAATCCAGTTTTTCCTTTACCTTTTTCTTCCTGAATTACTTTCTCCTTTCCTTTCACATTTTTCTGTGTTTTGGAGCTTGATTCCCCATTCATTGATTTCAAATCTCCTACTATCCAAATAGACATGACGTATAAGTTCTTGGCAGCAACAATCCCCAATATCAATTGATCATAGTCATATTGAGCAGGGATGCTGCGTGGACTGTCATTGACGACAGCTTGAATTAAAAAATTGTGTCTTTGTGTATGAGTCATATCTTCAACCATCTCCATAAACTCTTTATATGGTGCCTTCAACTCCAAAACTGTTATTTTTGTGTCACCATTCTTGTATGATAACAATCCATCTGCATTAGTCTCAACCTGACCACCATAGCGAAACACAACATTGATAGTGCTACCTGAAACCACAATTTCATGCAAAGTATTAAAACATATCGGCTAAACGTAACTAACAAGTCGGTTAGTATACTTTTATTTAGCCTCTAATTGAATATAAGTTATAGTTTACTTTTAAAACAGAGTGACATTGACCTCAGATGTGCACCAGTAAACTGATAATGAGCAACAATCAAAATCACAGCACCATTTATGTTAGCTTGTCTCTAAATTATGAGGATGTGAGTTTGCTAAAGATACAACTTTTATGAGGTTGGGATTTCATAAAAACACAATCTTTATCAAAGATTCCATCTTTATGAAGGTTAGGGTTCATAAAGATGGTATCTTTATAAAGATTCTATCTTTTCATGAGATACCATCTTTAAATCGCCAACACCTTTACCACATTTTTGTCATAAAACAAAACAAAACGTATGTTAAAATGCTTACACAAATCAACGACACCTACTGCATTCAAAACCAAACAACAACACCTACTTTATTGTCCAAACATTGAAATCTGCAAATTTAAGAACATTTAAAGCTTACTTACCTAATTTACTGTTCATCTGGACTTCATTTGCAATTAAAGCTTTCGATTTTGCCTTTTTCTTTGGTGGCATTTTGGGTGTGAAGAAGTACAATGTTTGTGTGTTTAAGGTTGGGGAGAAGAATAGTGTAGAAGAAGGTGCAGAACAAAGGGAGAACAAACAATGTTAAGGTTCAGAGAAAAATCGAAAAAGTAGAAGAAGAGAAGAGATGAAGATGACGTGGTTGTATGTGCAGTACATTAATTAGAAAATCCAACGGTAGGGATCTATTGTTTCCAATCCAACGGCTAAGTTTGATTTAATGTCCTTATCTAAAACTTAAATGCAATAAAGGAATCTTTTCTTTTCAACCAAAAAGTTGATTTGATGGAGACAAGAGCAACAGATGTACAGAAGGGTATAATTGTAAAGAAAAAGTAGGCAAGTGGGGTAAGGTGGCTATTTGGGAAGATTAGCTCTCATTGGTGGCTATATGGGAAGAGACACCTAAAGGTGGTGGTTTTTTGAGAAATTTCCCTAAAAATAAATTCAAATTAACTATTTTAATCAATTTAACTATCAATTGTCTATTTAGATTTGTGTCCAGATATAAAAATTAGTAATTTAAATATAATTAAAAATAAGCGTCCCGGAGGGACGGGTCATACCTAGTTAAACATACATCATGGTATAAACCTTTTTTGAAAATTAAAATACACATTTAGATACTTGATTAAGACAAAAATATATATTTTATTAGCCACATGTTCATTTTAAACATATTTAACTCCATAATGTATGTTTAGTTAGTTGTAATGTTGTATAGACAATGAATTTTCGTTGACTAATGACGATGATGGTTTGAAAAAGACAATTATTTGGGACCGGATCCTAAGTTCTTGGCCAACCTTAACCTGACTATCCTAAACTCTTTGTGTTTATGTTGATTGGATTGAGTTGGAGTTTATCGTTTTATTGAGTAAACTTGAACTCAACTAAATAAAATGATTAAAATTAGCTTAGATTTTTTTTAAAAAGAAATCCACCATAAAATTGAAATACCAACCGTTGAACCAACATACACGAGTTATGTGAGATTTGAGTTATTTTCAACGTGATACCAAATATCTAAATTAACAAACAATTTTAGAAATGAAGTTGGTACGCATTTTAGATGCTTTAAGAAAAGCACTTCAAACTCAAAATTTAATTTACTAATATTAATGGGGATTATAGAAAACGACTTCAATCTAAAATTCCAAATTAAAAGATCCCAAATTCCCAACTCTCAAGCGTGTAAAACTAATTAAGAATTAAATTAAATTAAATTAAATTAAATTAAATTAAATTAAGCTTCCTGCTTTATATTTTTAAACTCTATTAGTAGATAAAGTCTGGGACAGACGAAATCTCACAAGATTTTGTGTCTTATAAATATCTCATAGATCTAAACCTTCTACTACAATGAGGTCCCCTTAATTTAATTCTCTTAAAAAAAAAAAAAAAAAAAAATTACACGTGTAGTGATTTCAAGAAACCACGTGACAAAACCCCGCCACAACCTACATGGTATGGAAGACAACCAATAATGATAGAGACAATCATATATAGGTTTGAATATGGTGATGATAAATTAGGTGGCATTTTCAAAAGGAAATCCTTTATAACTTTCTGTCGAGGTTTTGTTGTATGTGTGGACCTTGAATGGAAATCTTTCCACACCCATTTACAGGTCATTTCACTTTCCAATTGGGTGTGAATCCTTCAAAGTACTTGTCCTTCTCCTTCATATCTAATAAGATCTTCAAAGTTTGGACTGATTCAAATACAAGGTAAGATAAGATTGAACGTTATGTTTGGTTGCAATTTGCAAAACACATGTACCTATAGCTATATATCCATTATATACCGATAGACTGATAAACTTATTCTCATCTCATCTAGCTGTTTGGTATGAACAGGTTTTGTGGTCCAATAATCCATTTACAGTGAGGCAGAAACCAAGAAATAAAAGATAGATATGTTTGAACACCCCCATCTAATATTGATTAGTCGTACGCTTTTCTACGTCCCTCGCCGATAAAGTGGAGCATTGCTTCTCTTTACCGGCAGGAAAATTCTGGTGACACCCTTCATAGGTTGACATGGTAAACGTGCATGGTTGGAAGAGTACCTTTGGTTTGAAGTGTGATAATTTGAACCATTCATTCTCATATGAATGTCTAGTTCCTTAAGTATGTCAGCATCAGATTAAGACATAGTAGCAGTATTTAAAGTAATAGCTAAGATTAAAACATAATAATTGAATCTTCCCACTGATAGCACGCGCCGCCCCCCTCCCCACCACCAGCCACCAGGTCACTTTAAGGTCAACCCTTTTATACTCCATTAGATGGGGAGTAGTTGTCTTGGCACCTAATGACTTGTTTAGTCAAAGAATTAAGGAATTTTTTTAAGATTTTCTTCTTTGGGTCTTTGAGAATAAGCATGAATAGATTCCTTGTTTATGGGATCTGGTTGGAACTGAATAGTGACCTATGTCCTGTTACACAACTTAAACAAGTCAAATAGAAGAGCTGTAGAAAATATTTTTCCCACAAAAAAAAAATTCAAACAAGTAAACTGAAAAGATTTATATACAACATTATGCACAGAGATTGCGACTGTTTATATACAGATGAAGTACTTAAATCTACCTACATAATTACATTGCATGGCTAGGCAGCCTGGTATTTGTAACAACAGGGCATGGTGTGCATCCCTCAGTATCGAAGGCAACTATGACTGACGTATGAAGTATATTTACAGATTCTTTCACTTTGTATCTATCGATAGATAGACAACAGTGTTCCTTCCTAATTCATTCACAGCTTCACTAGTTGATATTTTAAAGGGATCTAAGCAGTATGGTTCATGGTTGTATGTACATGATGAAAATGAAGTGTAGGTAGGAGGCTGAATGGAAATGAGTATAGCAGAGTTAAGGTTTTACCAACCCAAAATTAACAAGAGACCTAGACTTGAATAGGCCACCAAAGAGGAACCTAGTCGCGGATTCTTGGGAAGGGGATTTAGAATGCTCGCAGCTCCCTTTCACCTGGAGAATTGTCTGGCCAATTACCTGCCTAATGGAATCTATAATCTTAGCATCAACAGGATTTCCAGCAGCATCTCGAACGTAGAAAGTATTAATGGCTTTTCCTGCTCTGGTAGTTACTTCTGCCCTTGTGACAGTCAAGCTGTTCTCACGAAAAATGCGAGTGACATCAGATAACAACCCAACTCTGTCGGTTGTACACAACTCTAGCTTCAAACCCTGTGACAAACATATAATTAATGAGCTTTTAATAACTGAATATAAACAGTAACACTGCATTAAGACACAAATACAGTACATAAAACAAAGATAAATATAAAACATAATTACACTAAACAATAAAAAACATGATTATTTTTGTTTATAAGTTTTGTACTCCAAAAAGGATTAACACTGATAAGTGCACTTGGCATGGGTAAGGTATCAAAACTGAGGATCATACTTTTGTGTCTACCTTTTCATCAAACTAGTAAACTGGAGGTATACTTGGGGAACATAGTACATGTAAGTGAGCATAAAATCACATGGATACACATGCTACTCTTCCTCAACAACCTCTGGCCCCAAAGTAATATTCCAAACTTGTAAATGAAACACAAGTAACAACAAAAATCCCAAGTCCTCACTGCAATGCTCAATATAACACTGGTATGAGGGTGGAAAACAAAAAAAAAAAATCATGATATGGTGATGAAAACGACCAAAAGCCTAGTTAAATCTCAAGTTCGGGAATAATCTTACATCAGACACTCTTCTCTCAATAGCTGCTTCAAGGCATTGAATCACTCTTTCCTTCTCTGCTTCTGAATTCACTGGAGATCCGTCTATATGCCTTATATAGTATTCCTACGATATCAAATACATCATTCAATATATTAGAAATAATTATCATTAGATAAAAACACAAGTGCAATTATATCCATGAGGGAGGAAGGAAGATGAAATACCTGATAAGCTTCAGGCCTTTCTGCGTCAATATTTGCATGGAAAACAACATATTGCATGTCAGTTAAAGTGCAAACTGTGTCGAAGAGGAGCTTAGGCCTGTCCTTACAACGAATGGTTACGACAGAATAATCCTTATCATACCAATTGACAACAGTGACATTTGGCCTGAGTTTATCATCCAAAGTATCATCATCGCATCGCTCATAATCTCGGTCAGCAAACATCATTTGATGAAGCCTTCTCTCGGTGTGAGTGACTCCAAGAGCAACCACAGTCTTAGCTCCCCTGGTTTTGTTGCTACCCTTGAGTACATTGCAAAGAAGTTTCTTAATTTTAGTTAGTCTCTCTGGATCCGTAATAGCAGACCCAGTAGCCTCGTCAGTTACATGCATCACAGCAGCAGCCCTGGTGTTATGAGTCCATACTTCCGCATTCACTACATTGCATTTCAGATCGGTGAGAACAGCACTGACTTCAGAGAGCAACCCAGGTCGGTCAGTGCCTGTTAACTCAATTGATGTATGATCCTTTGATGGTTCAACCCCCACAGACCTTCTTCGTGAGGGTAGAAAACTAGAATCAGCACCAAGAGACTGAAATATTTAACCAGGAGATCACTTAGCATGCTTATTAAGATTAACACAATTAGTCAAAATAAACAAATGAATTTGGCAGACTCACTTTGTTAATATAGTCTAGAACTCCTTCATCTGTAATCTTGTTCCCATCTTGATCAGTAACATTGAATACTGCGAAAATTGACATTGTTAATTTCTTGAAAATACACACAAACACAATGTCTTTCTACTGTATGTAAGCATTAAATAGCACCCAAAAACAACAAAAACTCACCATCCATAAACCAGCCTCCATCAGAAGAGATATAAGCTTTTCTTATAATAAGGTTCATATCAGTAAGAACTTGTACAACTTCAAGTAGTATTCCATGTTTGTTTGCACTATCAACCTTCGTAACAAAATAGTAGAAAATGCCAAGAAACTCAGAAACATATACAAAAGCCAAGGAAATAAAAACACCCAAATCTATAAAAAGAAAAGAGAAACAAAGCTTTACCCTTATAACAGTGTTGGTCTTGCTTACTTCATTATCAATTACAACCCTGAAAAGGACAAAGAGAACAACTGAGTAACTTCTCTAGAGCTTATTTGGGATTGTTTTAAAAAGTAAACTTTAAATATATCAACAAGTAATTCTATACCTGGGTGGGTTCATTCTTCTTATTAATTTCTCATATTCATCATCCATATCCCATGAAGAGCTGAAATCATACTCTGAAACAACATCAAATTTACAAATAATTAGAAAAAGAAAAAAAAAACTGTTTAATTAACCATCATTTTAATTTTAATGGAAACAAGGTGATCCAGGGAAGAATTACTTATAACCAGTAATCAAAACGCAGAAAAAATTAATACCCAACATCCAAAACTACGAATTTAACAACAAACGAATGACAAATTCCTTAAACAATAAAAAAACCCAGATGCCAAATCATCATTAGAAATCAGAAATCAGAAATGAGGCAAAATATTGAAAAAATTCTAAAACAAAAATACCATGGGATTGAATTTTTTTGTAAAAGGATTGAGAGAGAAGAAAGGAAACAATTAACAAAAAAAAAAAAAAGCACCCCCGAAGGTAAAATGAAGAAGAGAAGATAAAAAGGCAACTTACCCATAACTGTTCCTGAAGAAAGACTTTGAGAAAAAATTGATTCACTTGCTTCACCCAATTCAAAAACAGAGCAAGCAAGAAGATTTCAGAGTGTTGTCTGTGTTTGGTTAAATAAAGAGAGAGAGAGGGGTATGTGGAATCAGAAAGTCCTTCACCTCTTCGCAAATCAAAAAGCCTTTACACGAAAATAAAAAAACCTGCAACTTCTTCAGTACAAGAAGAAACAGTCTCTCTCTCTCTCTCTCTCTTCTCTCTCTCTCTCTTTCTCTCTCTCTTTCTCTCTCTCTGTTTCTCTGTTTGCTTGATGTGCGTTTTAGAACTCTCGCTTTCTTTCTGCGTGTTATCGACTTAAATGTGTTTCCAAACAAGTCTTAAAATGGACAACCTGCGTATGTTAGACTTAACCACGACTATGATTCCTGGAATCCATTCCGTTCTGCTAAAATACACTATTTAAGTATCCCGAAATTTGTGCAGATTCTGTACTTCTGTATGTTAAATAACCATTTTTTGTCTGTGTTTTTTCACCAATCAATTCATGTCACGCTCATTTTTCAATCAAATGACACCATCACACGGCCCATCTGCGTTTTTCACCAATCAATTCAGATTTTCTTTATTTTCTCATTTTATGTAAATCTCAATGTTTAATTGTTTGAAATTTCGCGCTCAAAAATAAAATCGTATATAATACAATTATGAGGAGGGAAAATAACATTATATTTAAAAAATTAATACTGGCGAGGATATTGGTGATAACGCAATACTGCAATATTATGTTAAAATCATTTTATTCTGTACAATGTATAAGCGTCGATTTTAGAGAGATCTAGTACTATTATACATGCACCTATGATAATGTCTGAGATATTGAATTGATACAGAAGATTATATCAAAACTTTGGATGTGATTTTGCAATATTCTTGAGCATATGAGCAGCTTTAGAATATTATTAGTATCATTTTGTAAGAATGAAAAATATTTACTTTCTGTCTAAAGTCGAAACACTGAGGTCATATATTGATTCTATGACATAACATATTCTTGGTAATTTGGTACTCTTATTATTCTCAAAGGCTCAAAGCCAAACATCAATATCAACCTTGACTAGCTAAAACATATAGAGGAACAACTTGAGCTTCCTTCTCATTTCTTGCTCTTGTTATGATGTGGTTGTCTTGGTGGAAGAAAGACGATCTCAAGACCAATTTGAGACTAGACTACTATCATAGTTGTGTAGCTTTGATTTAGGCATTTTAAATTAGAATAAATAGGAAAATAACAATATTTTAGTCAAATAAAGGAGGTTTGGAACATATATATCTTAATAATTATTTCAAACAAGTCAAGTCAATTGCAAAGTTAAGATGAGATTATTGGACTTTTTTTGTTAAAGATTATTGGAGTTGTTTAATTATTATTTTTGCAAAGTTAATTATTAAAAAAAAGCCACCATGATTTTTTTTTTTTTGTGATAATTCAGAATAAACTTTTGTTGTTTTTTTTCAAATAAATTTAAGATCTGCCAAACAGCCTGTTTGATTGTGGAATAGCAGCAAACAAAATAGAGGATATCATGAATTTTATCATCAATTTAACTGATTTGGAGTTATTGACGTTTCATAAGCTAGTATGAGTGACTGTGGTCTATGAAGGATGATATGAATGAGGGTGTATGTAGTAGAAACCCAGATCGAATTTTGGTGATAGAATCTGACTAGTCATCACCTAGTCAATCTGTTATGAATGTTGCTGCAAATGTGGTGTGTTTGTTAATGCATTCTGAGTATGGGGGTTTTTGTTCCCACCACATGGTTACCAGTTTTGGTTGGGTGCGCAAGCACATACGCGTGTCTTATGGCTTCTGCTCAATTCATGTCTCTCCCACGTTGTGGTGCCTGCCACCTTATTTTTTCTATTTTTATCCTTCGAACTTCTAATCTACTGTTACGTTCAATATGTTTGACGATGAGATATATAATGCTATGTTTTTACATTAATATTCTCATATTGTAGGTCCAGAGTTGATCAAGTGAGTGATGATACTCACATTGAAAGGGTGATGACTGCATTATATTGTGCTCTAATACAATGCTAACAAGTAACTCCGTGTGAACTTGATGTCAGCTTCCACGAGCTAGCGGCGGTGTGGCTGCAGTAACTGTACTCCTAGCTATCCGATTGGATATGAAGTTATGAACTGATAACTTCACAAGTAAGATAAGATGATTATTAGCGTGGAAAGCTCAAAAAGGTCTTTTTATTTATTTATTTATTTATTTTTAGATAATTAAAGGTCATTTCTTATAATATATAAAGTTAGTTTTGATCAATCAAGACATATAATATGCAGCACTTAGCTAATATATTTGACAAATAGGCAAGGAGACGGCTGAATCGCCATTGGTCATAATGAAGAGCCAAGAGCTAAAGCACACGTTGAATTTTATGAAAATTCATTATTATGAAATCAATTATGAATAGCCTTCGCCACAACAAGGCAACAACCTATGAGTGAAATCACACTTTTCTTTGGTAGAAATTTGTCTCCTTGAAATGTAATATGAAAGAGACTTTAAGACGAGTGGCATTCATTGTTACAGCTATATATATAGTCCTTTTGAATTGGTTGAGTGAACAAGTCACCAAATAGAAATAGATCTCTTTAGCAAAAAAAATAATAATAAATTTCTTAATTTTTCACAACCCAAAAAATATAGGGAGTGCAACAATATTATTTTGTTCTCATTCCATTGATTCTTTTGTTCTTCTTTTTTCATTTTCAATGGAAAATTCAAAACAAGAGATATGATTGGAACAGGTTTGCTTACAGCACAAATAAGGTTAAAAAAGGTCTCAAAATCAAATCATACTTATGATCAGGTTGATGTTCATAGGAAATTTTGTTCCATATAAATTTGGCTATAGGTCCCCAAGTGAAGTAATAAGCCCACTGGGTGTGTAGATTCTTAACAGTGGTCCAAGTAATGGTTATGGGTCAGTTTTGTACTTAAGTCAAACACAACACAAGATGAGTAAATCACATGAACACTTCTGCCAAGCTGACGAGAGTTAGAAATAAATTTGACTGCTGTGAATTTGCATTGAATTTAGTTAATTGCAACGGCAGTAGCTCATTGGCATTCCTGCAGTGATTCCCTAAAACCATCAAAGTAAGTAAATACGATGTTATTGCGAATCAAAAGAAAAAATACGACGTTAATAATAGTTTAGTTTATTGCATGTGACCATGCATGTGTCTTGGAAGAGATGCTCAAACTAACTATTAACGACTATTTTAACTGTTAGAGATGCAGCAGCTAATTTACTGTAACTTCTCAGGTCTAGAGGGCAGAGTCTAGACTACAGACTAAGATTCCGAATCAGCTGAGTCATTAATCTGACAATAATCAAAGAGAACACGAAATATAATACTATTAGAATAATCTTAATTCTTTTTAAATACAAATAAAATACCCACATTCCATAGATTTGATGTTGTTAAACACATCATCAATCATGTGATTATATTGCAAACATGTGTTTAACTTTAAGCCAATGAATAATGGGAATTTGTTCATTTTAAATTATCTACATTATTAGATGAGCACATTTGATTGTTTTTTTTTTTTTTTTTTTGAAAAATGCAGCCTGAGACAAATTAAACTTTGACCCATGCCTAAATAACAGTGTATTTTTGCTTTCACATATTCTGTAATCTTCTGATATATATATTTTATTTTCTATTGCAGATTGCAGTGTTTAATGGACTTCCTTCTCACAAATGATCAGGCTACAAAATGAGAAGAAATAGCTGGAAAATGTTTGATAAGAGGGAGGTACAGTCAGCAGACAAGAGAATGGGGAGAGGCTCGTGACCTTTGAAATCGAAACAAAAAGGACCCATATGTCTGACACGTGTAAGTATAAAGGTGCAGCCAAGCATTAAATGAAGGAACAACTTGACCACGTTCCTAATTCAGAACAAAGCGAAGGAAGGACCAGAACCAAACGTGGTCCACTGACGGACAGTTGCGTGAATTAGGCAAAAAAGAACGTGACGTGGCATTAAAAAAAAAAAAAAAAGAGCAAGCAAGTGGGATATTTTCCATTCAATCACCGGCACAGCTGGCAACAACAACTGAACAACACCAACATCACCGAATTGGATTCCAAAAATTAAAATTTTAGCTGAAATTTCGGATCCGTACCAATATTTTCTGCGACGACAAGATCTTTTCTCGGACCAAAGTTGACTGACAGATTCGCTTTTACCGGTTGACTCAGATTTTTGCAGTTTTATTACTAACAAGTTGTAAATTTTGGTTGGCTATTTAATTCTGCATCGAGATTGATGTTTATATATGATTATAATCATGATGAAGACAAGACTGCAATTTACTACAGTAACAGAGATTTTAGATCTGGTCGTGAGTTATGAAATGGGGTTAATCGTTTCTGTCTATATGCTTTTTTTTTTTTTTTTTTTCCAGTTGTGCTGGGGTTAGGCAGACCCCCACCTGTATTCATCAGGAAAAATTTACATTCTCTCGTATAGGGTTCCTATCATGTCATCTCTAACATGCTTGAACAAATACCTGTCCAGAGGTGGAACAAAAGAAATTATGTCTACTACATTAGAGCTTTCTAGTGTAGCTAAATAATCAGCACATTGATTACACTCCCTTAACACATGTTCAAAGGTGATTTCCTCGAAACAACCTGCTATCTCTAGAATAGTGGCAAGAAGTCCCACACAATACCATGGTACTTGAACCTCAATGCTCCATCTGCATTCAACTTAATGGTTCCAGTAGGAGATGGTTCCCATTTGCAGAATTTTCTCTCCTTCTTCTTGAATTGCACCGTTATGCCTATTCTATGAGCCAACACTCTGTTTTCTATGCTGTCTACTACTTCTTGGAGTTTGCTTTGTGTGTATATCCTCATTTCAGCAATACATCTGTCTATATGCTGCCTCCGTTATGCCTATTCTATGAGCCAACACTCTGTTTTCTATGCTGTCTACTACTTCTTGGAGTTTGCTTTGTGTGTATATCCTCATTTCAGCAATACATCTGTCTATATGCTGCCTCCGTTATGCCTATTCTATGAGCCAACACTCTGTTTTCTATGCTGTCTACTACTTCTTGGAGTTTGCTTTGTGTGTATATCCTCATTTCAGCAATACATCTGTCTATATGCTGCCTCTTTGGCCATTGCATGAACCCAAGAGGCAACCTTTTGACTACAATTGAGATACCAAGCAGGCAAATAGTTCAGATTTCTTTGAATGAATCCTCCACACAACAGTTCCATGTTGCATTTGTGAAAAAGCCCAAAATGAAATGTGAACAAGGCCTAACTCATCACTAGATATCCTGATACTGTTGATAATTCAAAAAAAAAAAAAAAAATTAGAATAAAAAAGACAAGCAACCTGTGTTACGATTAGGATAACAGGATGTATAATTGTATACACAACAAAATGTGTACACATGTGCTTAATTCCGAGCCTTTGAAAACCGAAGTCATGGAGCTTGCAGCGCACTGAACTTTGCCAGAACCCAGAGCATTCATGGCCCATTCTTAAGAAGATAAATGGACTTAATTCCCAAAAAACTTTTTCCCTCCACTAAATAGTGGATCTTATTCAATCATTATGGGCTTGTATATCAAATGGGGTTCTCTGAGATGTACAGACCCTTGTAATTCTTTCCAAGGCCGCGATTGGCAGAAGCCCATATAGAGCAACATACACACTTGGTAGTAATTAAACAAAAGCCATAATCAACCCATCAACAAGCTATCAATTGTATGACGGTATGAGTGTGTATGTATATACATATCGAGCTATATCGACGTCAAGTTTATTTTCATCGGGCTCACTCAAGCTCAAGCATATTTTAAACGATTTGTCCCGCCCGATATGCAGTACAAGTCATAATTCAACTTGGCCCAACTCGATGACTCATGAACTCGTGTGGCGTTTTTCGTGGTAATGCATATTAATGCTAATAAGTACAAAATCAAGATCAAATATATTCTCTTTATTTTATGTCCATTATTTTTCGTTACAAAATCAATGTGATTAATATCACACATGTGTTCAATTGCATGTAATTCCATATCTATATAAAGGGATCTATTTCATGTAAAAGGGAACAAGCTCCTCTCATGTTCTCTCCTCTCATCCCTACTCATAAAATAACACTCATCTCTCCGTTGGACGTAGACACCATTATCGAACCACGTAAAATCATGTCTATTTACTTTATATTTTGCAACTTCCATCTCGATCTTAATCTATTTTATGTAATGTATTTACAATGAGCATGATTTGGTTGGAAGACAGAGCCTTTTGTTTTAAGCTCATATTTAAGTGTGAGTATGTGACAGACTGGGTGAAATGTGTATTCGACGACAAATTTCTCAATGGCTCGGAGCCAAATCTTTTAACAGAAATTCTGGGATACATGCATGCCCAACATATAGAAGATGATTTAAATTTATGGTTGTCCCTAAATAAAGCTAAGTTATGTTCTTGGTGATTGGGCTGTTATTAGCAAGCATTCCTCCCAATGCAGCATCAATGGATCCATTGTTGGAAACTGTTTGCCGAATCTGTCAGAATTCTGACAAATTTTTGACAAGATCTTTGGCAACATATTTATATATGTTTTACAGCTCCATTGAGAGAGATCTTGCATGTATGGATTCCTTGTCCCGAGTAGATGTTCGTAGAGTATCCATACGTCCAAAATGGTTTCATATTGAATGAGAAATTGGCGTCCCAAGTTACTTATTTAAGTGGTATAACTTGAGACAAAACAAGAAAAATGTGATAATCCCACATTGACCCATGTAGATAAGGTTTGCTCTTAATAAACTACTCTTGTACAATAAGTTTGTGGCCCTTTGGAGTTCCAATGTTTTCGGGCGTTGTGCGGAACCTTACATGGGCTTGGGCTTGGAAAACACACACATGCGCGCCATCCGACCAACCCGACCCGGCTTGGGGTTTGAGTTTGTGTCTTGGTGATCCAACATAATCTTTTTGTTGAAAGGTTTATTGAACTTGGGATTGGAAAACACACACACGCGCGCGTCGTTCGACCGACCTGACCCGGCTTGGGTTTGAGTTTGGGTCTTGGTGATCCAACATAATCTCTTTGTTGAAAGGTTCATTGAACTTATATCCCAATAGGTGCATACCCATTCCCAACCGGTTTGCTACTAGTTCGGCCTAATAGGTGTGTCCTTTCGTGAAAATTGTTTTGGGCCCAATTGATGTGTCTCTTTTTATGAAACTGTTTCGGGCCCAAAGTATCTTTTCGACCCAATAGGTATGTCTGTTCATTGAACTGTTTCGACCCAATGGGTGTGTCTATTCAATGAACTGGTTCAGCCCAAGTGTCTCTTTACCAATTTTTTCTTTGCTATAAATAGATGGTTAGTGTCTGCATAATTCATTCATTCCAAAAACCTCATACTCATTTCATCTTATTGCAAGGACGGATCCAGAAACTTCCATTTTTTTTTTCTAAATTCTACTATGATCCTTCTATAAATATAGAATTTTTTGCAAAACTATAAAAAATTGCACCCCCTAAGATTTTAATATATAGGTTACATGTTACTCTGCACCCCCCAACTCAGATTCCTGGATCCATCCCTGCCTTATTGTGTTTACGTGCCTTTGAGAGAGTTACATCACTGAACTGGTCCGTTGTCTTCGTTTTGTTTGAAGTGCTGCTACCGACAAAGATATTGATCGTTGCATCCTGCGAGACAGTTTTCATTAAACTCGTACAACACTTGTTGGGGCAAATAATGTCTTAAGGACAGAGATATTTCTTAATTCAATTAATTCACACTGTCCTAACATTCTTTTTCTGGTTTGCGAAATTTCGGCGAAATATACCGATTTTTACAAAATCGGTATTTTAAAATTTGGAAATAATCGAAAATATTCCCAATTTATTCAGATAACTTTTTTATTTCGAAGATCAGAATGTCGGAATATGCCATTTTTTTGAAATTCAAAATTTCGCCCGGAGCAGTAATTTTGAACCATGGTTGCATACTTGCATGTGCCATGTGAGGAGTTGGTATAAAAATATGATTTGACAAAAAGTGGGGTTCTGGACGTTCTACTGATTTATTTGTTTGAAGTGTCTTCAAATTAATTCGCTTGTCAAAAAATAGATAAAACTGTACATTCACGTGGAAACAAATGATAGAAAACCATACTTTAAAATATCGGGGATATGCCGATATTTGAGAAATCAGATATATAATCTCCGTGAATATCCTTTCTAAACTAATTTCTAGTGTTAAAATCTCGGCAAAATCCATTTTTCTAGGATTCAAAATTTCGCTCGAAATCAGCATTTTGAACTA
Source organism: Aquilegia eximia (assembly GCA_023053565.1). Taxonomy (NCBI): domain Eukaryota; kingdom Viridiplantae; phylum Streptophyta; class Magnoliopsida; order Ranunculales; family Ranunculaceae; genus Aquilegia; species Aquilegia eximia. The sequence goes on from JALIGU010000002.1 coordinate 39,200,846, forward strand.
TGATAGAAACAATTTCTACATTTTATGAATTTTTTTCTGATACTGATATTCCATTGTTTCAATTCAAGCTGTTAAAAAATTTCAACTAATAATCACACTTAAATCTAATTTACTTCAAAGATACCTACAAATACATGACATGCTTGGAAAAAAAGAAGAAGAAATATAACTTGAAATTAATTTCTAGCTAAAATTCTAAGCCAGAACCAATGAACTTATTTTCAGTGATCACATCTAAGTGCTCAATCATCTCTGGAGTTAAATAATTCGTCGAATCGCCTACTTCACCTCTTCTAAAGAATGCCTTGTTGTCTTCACCTGTTGATAATTTTCCCATTCTATTCACTTCTAAATTGCTCAAACTATCAAAGCTACATAACTTCAGTATCTCATCAACCATACCTAGTTTTTCTTCTTCTAGAGAAAATGGATATCCTAAGAACTCTGCTAATCTTCTCAAATGAACCTTGGGTTCTGCTTTGATCTCTTCATACTTGAGAAACAATACCCTCTCTGGCCTTTCCAAGCTTTGTTGCCAATACTCCAACACATGATCCCAAAATGGTCCATATAGACTAAGACCCTTACTAAACCTCTCAAAAGCATCTTCTAGTGAAATGTTACCAATTGTTTTGGGTCTCAGTTTGTTTGAAAAATGCCAAAGTGAAATGAGAGTATCTCTTGGATTTCTACACAGATAAACAATCTTACACTCCAAATCCTTGATGGAATCAGGTAGTGTAATATATGGCATGTGTGTAGAAAATAGCCTTGGAGAGACCAAGTTAGTGAGATCAGGGACATTGTTATCAACATAAAGTTTGAGCTCTAAGAAAGGGACAAGGTCATGTGGATTGCTAGAGAGCAAAGGATGGTGATCAATGCGAGGATAACGGTTACGATTCACTATTGTAAAAGCCATGGCCTTCAACCAAGTGGTGCCTGATTTGGGAGTTGTGACAAGGAAAAGATCAGTTTCTTGAGCTTGGAACAACTTCTGACATGCTAACACACCCTGCACTTGCCTTGTTGTGTGCCAAAAACCTTGGTATTTAAACAGATGTTTTACAACCCAGCCTTTGTCTCTTGGTAGGGAAGACATTAAATGTCTGCACTCTTGACTCACTCCATCTTGATCTTCATGCAAGTACTTTGGAAGAGAATTAGGTGATGCAAAAGGAATGAGTGATGTAGCCATGGTTATATTTTTTCGAATGAAGTAGGAAGAATTATATGGTCTAGACTCTAGAGTACTATTCTAGACATATAAAGAAGGCAAAAATTTAGATTGCAAAAAGCCCTTCATCACCACAAATTTCAAAACAAGAAGTGCAATCAGAAAGTCATTCTTATAACAAGAATCTGATTCTAAAGTTATGAAGAAATAACTTTTGAGACCACCACATTGCTGTTTGAATTGCACGGCAGCACGGGTGTCGGTAAAAGAAAAAGCATCTATCATCTACCATCCATAATCTAAAGCCACTTCATACTTTCAATCATCTTTTGTATTTTATTCAAATGTACACCCACCAATCATCTTTTGAATTGGATCGTGGTTAATACTGATAACTGAGGTCAGGCAGGACCATTGTCCATTATCTAAATCTACTCGTTAAATCCACATGTTTTTCTGGGTGAAAATTAATGTTAAAAATTCACAAGATTAAGACTTGGCTTGACCACAAAGTGTCAGTATCACTTATCAGATGCTCTAGCTGATCAGCTCAGCCTTTAAAAACACCATGATTCACATTAGCTATTATTAGTTGTTTTTTTTCACTATTGGAATGCACTTTTTGAACCTATTGAAGTAATCAGTGATAATTATCTTATAAAGGTGCTCGCAGTAGGGCTCACCGTTTTTGTTAAAGTGAATGTGCATGTTTTGTAATACTTTGTTTTGGGAGAGAGAATTAAGAGAAGGAAATAATCAAATAATGAGTATATATCAACTGTCAATAGCGAGAGAACAAAGAATACAGGAAGAACAGAGTAACATGGTCAGTGATAGCATAATTGAGGTAAGAATTGAGTCCCTTGGATTGAATGATTGATGATTAAAGAGATAAAGCCAGATGGACACTGCCTCTACAAAGCTGTAGAGGATCAACTGGCTATGTTATGGGGTGGTTCTTCTTCTTATAATTTCCAGGATCTTCGTCGAATGGTGGCTTCTTATATGAGGGCATGAGGCAGCATGCATCTGATTTTCTTCTATTTTTCCTATCAGAAAACAACAGAGAAATAGATTTAGATAATTCACCTGCAGAAATATTTGAAGACTACTGTAAAGAAGTGGAGTTCACTGCAGCATGGGGTGGACAACTTGAAGTAGGGGCACTAATTTATTGTCTGAGAAAACATACCATTGTATCTGGAATTCTGGATCGATATCTTTCCCCCATGTTCAGATGGAGAAAAAACATAAATCTGACAGTGGGAGCAACTTTATTAATCAAAGTATCGTGTTATCTTATCATAACCATGCATTTTATGTCCCTACAGACAAGTTATCATATTTCATGGCAGACCTAATTTTTCCCATCATTGTTACTTGAAGAAATGGACTGATTACTTGTTAAATCTTACAGACCCTGCTTAGTTCAGTGTGGAACACTGCAGGTTGATTCCTTGTGAAATTTTTTCTTAGACTAATTTAAGACCACTTTGAACCGCCCTAGAAAGTTCAAATGGATTTCTATGGAGTCAGAGATAACATGTTGAAGTACATACAGTACACCAAACAAATCATTTTACAACAGGACCTGATTATCAATTAATCGTTATTGTCGAAGTCGCTTCAATTTATACGTGAACAAGCCCAACTTAACACCTGGAATACTCTGGCCTATAAGTTTTGAACAGACAAAGGCCATATTCCAACTTCTGAGAATCCATCCTCCGTAGCGCAAGCCCTGAACATGCCGGTAGTGTTGAATGGCATAGTAACTTCTCCTGATGCAGACACAGCAATTATACCAACATTGCCTTTAGGAACACATTTCTCTACTACATAAGCTGCAGCTTCCTCGAGAGAAAGGCCCTTGTACTCCATAAGTGCAGCTACATCTCGGGCAGCAGTAGCTCGAATAATGGCTTCACCCTTTCCTGTTGCAGAGACGGCACAGAGATTGTTGGCATATGTTCCACTACCTATGATTGGTGTGTCTCCAATCCTCCCCACCATCTTGTTCACCAAACCTCCGGTGGAAGTTGCAGCTGCCAAATTTCCCTCACTATCAACAGCGACACATCCAACAGTCCCAAGTTGGCTATCCCCATTGGCAAGGACTGTTTCATCTGGAGGGTCTTTCTGAATAGGTTGTGTATAATCAATCTGCAATGCATTAAAAGTATGTGAATGTTTCTTTCATGGTGCTAGGTGCCTATAGGAGGTTTTACATTTTAATTGCTGAAAAGCATGGACTGAAAAACGTGCCAAAATTCCTTGTTGTGCAGTACCACACTACCACGCTCTTTTGTCTTATATTACTAAATCACGATCCTTGTCATGCTTCAGAACAAGAAACGCAAGTGGTCCAAAATATTCAAATGACAAACCATACCATAATTTTACGTTATAATTTAGGATCTAAATAAGTAGGAACTAAGGTTGGAACTGAATAGATTATAGTGGTTTTTATTCTAAAGACTTTTAGTAGGAATTATGTACTATTGGAACCTAAGTAACATTGACACAGGTGCAATTCGTCGGTGCCAACATGGCATCCTAATTTCTAAAACCAGTGGACACAGGGATACAGATTTTGATTAATTTATAATACATTTTTTTACATAAAACATAATATCTCTCCTTCTCACCTTTCTTTTCTATCTTTTCTTTGATTGTAGTTTGATGAAGGGTAACTTCTTGGTCATCCCTTTCCTAATCTTCATATATCGGGGTTTCATTACAAATTCTAATCTGAATCATGCGCATAAGTTTGTAAGTGTGTGGTGTCCATGTGTGTCCGACACATCGAGGGATACACGATTTTTTTTTGACAAAATGGAGTACCATGTTAAGTTGAAAACAAACTAGCAAACAACTAATCGATTTCTAAGAGTTAATATACTGTATGTTGCAAAACTTATAAAGGTGAAAGTGTATGAGCTGTAAAAGAAAAACACATAACTACTGACTACTGTATGTGAAAGCATACCTGTACTCTGTTGGCTTCTTTTGCTTGTTTTAGCCTTTCAATATTCTCTGGAGTAATGAAATGGTTTTCATCTACCATTTTCACACCCTGCACAAATTAATAGAATCCCATGAAGCAAGCAGTTTACAGATATAAAGCAAGACACACACTTTGTCTACATTAGATTATATGAGAAAAAATTTCTGTTGGGTACAAATTTGACACTTTGCAAACCATACATAACTCGTTATCTGATAATGTTAAACAGAGGAAATAATGTACCTATAACTCGTTTGAGGACGACAAAGTTTTCAATCCAGTTTGCAAAACATAGTGAAAAATTAAAATCAGAAAAACAGCTGATGCATAAAATAACTCACTTGTTCTCTTGCAAAAGCCTCTGCTCCATCAAAAGCCAAATAAATATGAGGAGTTTTTTCCATTACAAGTCGTGCAAGAGAAATAGCATTTACAACAGTTGAAACACCAGAAACAGCTCCACAGTTCTTTGTATTACCATCCATAATACAAGCTTCCATCTCAACAGTGCCTTCGTTAGTTAAAACAGACCCTCTACCCGCATTAAAATGTGGATTATTTTCAAGTTCGCAAACCTGTTTCAAATACATACATTCAAATATTAAATTATGTAACCTTGTCATGTATGATGAACATTAAATCATGGAGTAACTCTTGAATCTTGATCATCAAAAATATATTGGAGTATTATTCAATAAAGAAAACAATTTCACATATATTTTTATTTTTTTTCAAACAACTTAAATGAATTATAATACAAGTAGATAAAAGAAGAGGAAACGATGTTGAGGGCTAATAAGGTTGACCACTTACAACAAGTTCGACAACATCTAAAGGTGATCGATTTGCTTTAAGAGCAGAAACACCGATCTGGAGACAATATCGAAGAGCAGCTTCACGTGGCTCTCTGCGTTCAGGAGGAAGAGAGAGAGGGATGTCACCGGCGCCGCCATGTAGAGCTATAGCCCACCCCATCTCTCTATTTTCAACTAACCACTCGTCAGTCTCAGTCGTCACTACAATACAACAACAAATCAACAATGGGCTAATGGAGGGAGGGAGAGAGAGACGGACAGTTTTAGTTTAGTTTAAGGAGAAACCCGTGTTTGATAGCATACAATAAGTGTTCAGTTGGCCCATCATTTTCAAGCCAAAGTAATCAATATGGATCCAACCTCTTGTCCCTTTGCAAGGAGTGGACAAATTGCAGTAAAGCTTCTCCTCAAATCATTCCTCCTGGTAAAAATAAATAAATCTCCTCAAAGCATTGTTTGTTTCTTGTTTGTTTTTTTGGTTACCAGTTACCACGACAATACAAGGTAAATCTCACTGGCACGGCTATACCAAACAGTTGTTGGAATGGGTTTAAGCTTATATGTAAAGATTAAATATGTTAGAGTTCTAGTCTTTACAACATACGTTGGTGTGGTGTAGTGGTTATCACGTTAGTCTTACACACTAAAGGTCCCCAGTTCGATCCTGGGCATCAACATTTTGCTTCTTTTTTCTTTTTTCCTTTCTTTTAATATGTAAGAGAGTTTCAAAAAGGTGCACATATCGAAGAGCTACTACTAAATGTGAACAACAGGTCAACAGCTACTTAACTTAACCCATAATATAAACTCCAATCTATAACAGTGGACGAGGACTTAATCAACATCTGATCACTTAATTCAGACTCATTCGTGAGAAGATGGATGAACTGGCTTCCTCTCCCAGTACTGTTACTGTCAGTCTCAGGTATATATATACTTTCTCAAGTAATTTAACAGTATAAACAATATGTAACTCACAAGTGTACGTACCTATATTTCATTGATTTGTTTTGCATTTCCTATAGTTCTTCTTTACTGTGACTAATCACAAATTGTTTTGATGCAGAGAAATAGTAAAGAAGGTACTGACAGAAAGTGAAAATGAAGATAGTAATAAGAAGGAAAAATCTCTTCCAGGCTTGAGTCATGTGGTGTTAAACTGGAGTCTCCATCATATTCTCAATGAGAAGTTATACCTTCACAAGGTGTCTTTAATTTAATTTTCTCTCTTGCCCTAGAATATCTATCTTTCATTCTTTTCGATCTACAGCAGATGCATGCTTATTACTAAGTTACTAGCTTAGGTCGATCAATCATGACTCCTGCTTGCTATTAAATTACATACAACCATATATTTGTGAATGAAGTAAGGAGATAGAGATAGTGGACATATATATATTATCTTATAAGGTTTGCAACAAATAGAGATAAGATGAATAAGAGGGATATCTATGAGCCTCAACCTTGGGATGTTATTGCTTTATCAGATGCAATACCAAGTTGCATTGATGATTTGAACAAACCTCCAAGATACTATTTTCCAGCTTTAGTTGTAGGTGTAGGAGATGTGGATAATCCAAACAAACCTATCTTTGTCCAAAAGCGACAGGAAACAAAAAGGGAGACTCTATTTGCAACATTTCTGATAAACATCACAACAAATATTCGTATCTGGAGAGCACTCCATGCGGAGGAACACTTGAACTTAATTAAAGTGGTGTTGATGGTTGATTCTAAAGTAAGATTTATGGCTCCTAACATAGTGTAATAGTATATATTGTTTTAGTGGAATGTCGTCTTTTTCTGTATAAGTTTTATGGGCTATATATTACTTTGGAGAGCAGTAGTGTGCTTGTGTATTTTTATTTTGGAAAATAATCAAGTTAATTACTATTTGACAGGCAGGGGAGAAATTTGATATCTGTCCATCTCAAGAGATTCAAGCTTTGATGGGATATCCAGATTTTGATCTGAACTCACTGAATCTAAATGAATCACAGCTTAATGCTGTTGAAACAAGTAGATGCAATCACAAAAATTCAGTCAGTCTTATATGGGGGCCTCCTGGAACTGGAAAAACGAAGACGATTGTTACAATGCTTTCGGTACTTCTAAGGATGAAATGCAGAACTCTTACATGTGCTCCTACTAACATTGTTGTTGTTCAAGTAGCATCACGTCTCTTGAAATTGGTTGGGGAGTCAATTCCACAGGACCTATATGGGTTGGGAGATATAGTTTTGTCTGGCAATGAAAAGCGTATGTAAATATATGATTATGATCAGCTTTTCATCATATTTCTTGATTATCGTGTTGATAGACTTGCTGAGTGTTTTGCTCCACTCACTGGTTGGAGACATCAATTAAATACCATGACATCGTTACTTGAAGACCCCACTTCTCTTTATCATCTTTACTTAGAAAACGCAAAGATAGAAAATGAAGAAAAGAAGGATGGTCATGAAGACGGAAATGAAAATGAAGTTAATCAAAGCATTCAGAGTGAAGAAGAAGAAGAAGAAGATGAAACAAGTGCTAAAGTCTTAACTTTCTCGGAGTTCTTAAGAAAACAGTTTGGCTGTATTGCAAAGGAAATGAAGTATTGTATCCAGAATCTATGTACCCACCTACCTACATCTTTTATTTCAGCAACAATTGTTTCCAAGATGAACAGACTTCTCTATTTGCTTAAATCCTTGAAGGTATCTTTATATGGTGATACTTTTGCTAATGAGGAGCTTGAAAAACTCTTTGACAACTCCGAAGATGTAGAAAACACAACTAGTCAAACTTCTGCGTCCTGTTTAGCTAACTGCGCCAAAGAATGTCTTGAAGTCCTTAAATTTATTCGTGGTGAATTCTCAGTTCCTGATTTTTTTGAAAAAAGTTTGATCAGAACATTCTGTTTAGAAAAGGCTTGCCTTATTTTCTGCTCAGCTTCAAGCTCCGCTAATTTACATGATGCACCACCATTTGAGCTTTTGGTTATTGATGAACCTGCCCAACTGAAAGAATGCGAGTCTGCTATTCCCTTACTACTCCCTCAGATACGTCATGCTATTCTCATAGGAGATGAACTTCAATTGCCAGCAATGATTAAGAGCAAGGTTATTGTTCTCTTTCTTTTCTAGCTTACATGTGTGCTGGTCAGGTGGCCGGGCAACCAGACATTGCTGTGCTTTCTGTGTTACATGCTTAAATAGGTGTAGCCATTAACGTGCACTATTACAGATTTTCACTTCAGTTAAAGCTCTGCATGTATATCTGATGGATGTAGCAATGATCTCAACTGATAGTGATAAACATTTTCCTCTTCTAGAAGTTCTTGGAGAAAATTGTGTGTTCTTTCCCAATTACCAATCCTCTAATCAAAAAGTTTATAAACAAAGGAAACATGGTCAATTTATGTAGTACATTGTTACATTGTAGTGTGGATTATTCGTCGAGGCGAAGTTGGAGATTCCAAGGTTTTAGTTTTTTTTTTTTGTTGGCAAGCGCGGTTGAGGAGACCCCTACCCCTTTAAATTACGTGTGGAAACTTATATCAAAATTGTATTTCGACATACAAATTATGAGAAAAATTGTATTTCGAACCCCATGACCTCTCCACTTCGCGAGAGGATATAACCGTTGAGCTACAGGTTCATGTGCAAGGTTTCAGTTTTATCATGTACACAAGTACAAGGAAATGTTCCATATGGAAAAGTTTAAAATAACGCAAGTTAATAGTAGTGACCGTTTAAGAATAGCTAAAGAGGTTTTCTTGTATGTCAGAGTTGCTGTGGTGTAGTGGTTATCACGTTAGTCTTACACACTAAAGGTCTCCAGTTCGATCCTGGGCAGCAACATTGCAATCTCTTTTTTTACCTAGTAGCACTTTTTTTTGGTAGAAAATGATACATCCTTGGCATTTGATATCAACATCTTTTGTTTTTGCTTGTTTCTGTCACTCAGGCAGTCAGGCCACAGCACATTTCGTGGAGAATGCCACATTAAAAAAAAAAAAATCTTTTAATGATGGAAATTTCATTGCAGTGGAAACTTTAAGAAAACCAATTTTTTAATTATTGGAAATTTTATATTAATGGAATTGGAAAGGATATTCACTGAAACTATTAAAGGGATGGTTCATAAATAATTTCCATGTACTGTAATAGGAAATCTTTGGTTAGAGAATGTATTGGGTAATTTTTATCAGTATCTCTAATATTAGTTTTCATTATGATGGATGATTGATTGAGAATAAATTGAAGGGTTTATTTTCGCTTATTTCTGTATTTTCCCCTTTTAAATTTCACGTTAGAAAAATATATTCTTATATGGTTTTGGATCAAGGTAAGATTTGTTAATTTCTTTACTTTCGGAGTTTTCTTTCTAGTTCTCTATCATGATGGATTGATGGATGGCTGCGATTAAATTAAATATTGATTTTTTTTTTTTTTTTTTCTCTATTAATAAGTAGTAGTAAAAGTGTTTAATGATTTTCTTCGTATTATTACCCAATAGTATTGTTTTACTTACAACTACGTTGAGAGCATTCCCAATAGTAAAAAGGTTTTAAGGGTGCCACATAAGAGAGAGAGAAAATGTTTTAGCATAAAATTTATGTTAAAAGTGATTAGCACTTTTAGAGTTACCAATGGTTGGTTTTAAAACAAGTGTTAAAATTTAAGGTTTCACTTTTTCCCCAAAATATAGTGTACATTGTGATAAAATCTAATTTTTAATTAATAAAATAGTCCTATGTGGCACTTTTAACTCCTTCGCAAATTTGCCAAGGAGATAAAAGTGTTTTGCTTGAAAAGTGTGTTAAAACCCACTATTGGCAAGAGTTTTTTACTAAAAGTTGCTAAAAGTAATTTAAAACCTACCATTGGGAATGCTCTTACTTTGCATAAAATTAGCACTAATCATACTGAATCCTACATAATTGTTGGGATTTCAGCAAGCAAAAATAAAAATGTTGGAATCAAAATTAAACAATCTTGCTGATCTTTGAGCTTTTGGTTAGTTTGACGTTCATACATTCTTGACAAACACAAGTCTAGGGAGTAGGGGCAACTTATTGCAATCTAAGTGCTCTAGTGATCAAAGGTCAATTCAAAATTTCATTAAGGGCAAATTTGTCAAAACCCCAGGAAACCTAGGCTGAATTTGCACAAACCCCAGACTTTTTATTTTATTTGAGTTTCCCCAAGGCCGTCTATTTTTCTGTTAAATAAATATCTGCTAGCCCTACTAATAATCTACGTGGCTTAAATTTTAATAAAAACTCTCTAATATACCAATCGTACCCCTCATTAGATCAACGACTCAGATCATTGTAGAAACAATATAAAGTCAGCCTTCTTCTCTCTTCTCCATTCTCATCTGTTCAGACATAGGAGGGGGTGATGAATCAAGATATAAAGTTTTCATAAAAGATTCTAACCAGATCTGAGTTTTTTTTTGGATGAAGTGACCAGATTTGAGTTAATTGATACCAACCAATTCAAATTGAATCAAAATTTTCTAATTATAGAAAAGAAAGGGAGAGAGACAAGAACTCATTATCCCGAATCATGATTATAATAAAAAAATGACAAAAGGTCTTCTTTTTTTTTTATTATTGTGTGGATTTTTTATCGAAATCTCAAGAACTAAATAAACTGTATTTGTGATGTGATGTGAAACGAATGAGTGAATTTCTTTCACTATTTTGTGTTTTCTTCCCAAAGAAAAGAGAAGAAGAAAAGAGGGGAAGGGACAACTGTATTTTTCTACCAAGACAATTGCTTTCAAGAGATTTTATTATAGTTCGTCCACAATCAATTTTTAGGGTTCTTCCTTGTTAATTTGAGAGAAATATAACAGAGAGATTAGCAAAGATAACAGAAAAAGTGTTTTTGTTTGAAAGAGTAAAGTTATTTTGTTTAATATAGATCTAAATTCTGACCGTCTATTAAGTTTCTAGGATGCTGACATGTGTCACAACATGGATTGAAAAAAAATTGGTAGAAATCATATGAGTATTCTAGTAACTTTTCATATCATCCTAGTCAGCAGATGGTTTATTGACAGATTAGTTGACGGCCTGGGGTAAACTCAAATAAAAAAAAAAAAGTCTAGGGTTTATGCAAATTCGGCCAAGCTTTGCTGGGGTTTTGACAAATTCGCCCTTTCATTAACAAATTTGTTTTGTTTTGTATTGATTGCATTTAAAACTTAATTAAGCAATAACAAGTTAACAACACGTCCATCGGAACTCACATAGGGACATGCCTTGATTGTGTAGTGGGCTAGCTAGCGGCTACGTGCATGCTAATAACTAGGAGATGGGATGTATTGTATTGTACACATGGAATATTGTAAACGACATGCATGCATACTTAATGAGATTATTACCATTCATTAAGTATGAACTACTCAATAGCTAGAGAGGACTACTTCATTACCAGCACACGATCTAAATAGGTTTCCTTGCAAACAGAGATAAGTATCTATTCTCTTTTCCAGAACTCACTCCTCCAATAACCAATTGAAAAAAGAAAATGGTTGAACTTGCTGAAGAGAAAACTTCTCTGATCACTTCTCTGCCAAGTAGTACTTCCAGTTCCAGTGGCAAATCATTTAGGTAGTCGCGATAGATTTTCAATTTCTTACTTTCTTTAATTAATTGATATATAGATGATGAATGTGTAATGCTCTGTACTGTACAACAAATTAAGAAAGTGATTTCTGTCTGGTTTTAAATGATTTTGATGCAGAGATGCACTAAAAAGAGGAATATATGTAGTGAAGGATGCAGGGAATAAGGCAGCTGACAGCGCTGGTAGGAAAACGAAGGAAAAAACTGTTCCTGTTGGCTTGATCAATTTGGTATTCTCTTGGTCTCTTGGAGATATTCTTGATGAACACCTTTACAAATGCAAGGTATATATTTATCATCTTTAAACAATTAGTCATCATACTCACATAAATTCTTGAAAATTTTATTGAATTGACAAAGAAAGTGAGGTGTGCAGTGCAACATTCTTAGGTGAATGTGTGAAGCAAAAAAAACTTCAATTTTTTTTTCATTATGGTTATGGACTTATGGGTGGATGTGGGTTAGTGGTGGTATTTTACTGTAGTTAGTTGGACCGATAGTCCGAAAATCTGGGCCCATGTAGTTAGTTGATTTGAACATGTCTGTCTGCGAATATCTGACCCTTTTTACTGTTTTCATCTCTCTTCTTAATCGGTAGTGAAATTCTGAACTCTGTAACGCATCCACAATCTCTGAAATTAGTGGGTTTTTCTTGTTCTTGGAAATGTGTTTCAGTATGTTTCTGGTGAATTTCATAATAAGGTTAGCAAGTCGCAAAAATAATATTTAATTTATTCTTAATTTTACTTCTGAAAATCTCAAAATAAAATGTATCTTAGTTGTATATAGTTTGATTTTTCTTTTTGAAATGAATAGCCTTGTTATATGAATTCTACAGGTGGAAAAGATTCCTAAAACCTTTTCATCAGTTGCACATTACAAGAATTCCTACCTTTATCCTCTTATTGAGGAAACACATGCTGATATGTTTTCAAGCATGGAACTTCTGTATCAAGCGCCTACATGTGCAATATTATCTGTTGAGGAAAGTAAGGGTTATGAATCATCCAAGAACTTGTTATATGATGTAATATTTGGTACACCTGAAGATGAGAAGAAGAAAAGAGATACTTATGTACCCCAGAAATGGGATTTGATTGCATTAACCAATGTGAGACCAAAATGCATTGATGATTTAAACAGGCCTCCAAGATTTTATCTTCTAGCTATTGTTGCTAGGGAAGATGATGAAGATTCACCTTTATTCCCTCAAATCCTTACTGCGAAACCTATTACAGTTGTAGAAGTTGAGGGTGATCATGAAAAGCGGGAGCCTCTTTTTGCTACTTTCCTGATAAATATCACAACCAATCTTCGTATCTGGGATGCACTGAAAGGGGGTTTGAACATGAACATAATTAAAGAGGTGTTGCATGCTGATTCTACTGTAAGTTTTTTTGTTTTGACATCCTTATCGTTTGAATGATTTACTCAAATACATAGAGTCATATAATTTGGTATTCAATGTTTTAGTTTGGTCTCTCAAGCATCTGCTTCTTTAACTGCCTTCTGATAAGTTTGCATAGAGTTTTTGAAATATCAAATTAATTTGAACTGTTTCTAATAAGATTCATTCATGCACAGGTTGGGGATAAATGCAGTGACTGTTCTTCTCAAGAAATTGATGTCATCGGACAAGAAGTACATGCAGATTTGCACTTATCAAGTTTGAACGATTCACAGATTACTGCAGTCTTAAGCTCGCTTGAATTAAGTCAATGCACTCACAGAAGTTCACTTAAAATTATATGGGGACCTCCTGGGACTGGAAAAACAAAGACAATAGGTACATTGCTCTGGACACTTCTAAAGATGAAATGCAGAACTCTTACAGGTGCCCCGACTAACATCGCAGTGCTCGAAGTAGCATCACGCCTTCTCCAATTGGTTGAGAATTCAGTTCAGCAAGACTCTTACGGCTTAGGAGATATAGTGTTATTTGGGAATAAAGACCGAATGAAAATGGATGATCATGAAGACCTTTTGGACATATTTCTTCAATATCGTGTGGAAAGGCTTGCAGAGTGTTTTGTCCCACTAACTGGTTGGCGCTATCAATTAAATTCCATGATATCATTACTTGAAGACCCTACTTCTGAGTACCAATTGTACATGGAAGAGAAGAGAAGAAAAAAAGAGCAGGATGATGAACGTGAAAAGAAAAAGAAAGAAGTCAGGAAAAAAGAAAAGAGAAAGCAGAAGAAAAAAGGGAAACTTATTGAAACTATGATTATTGAAGATGAGGGGGATAACTCCTGTGATAATGTTTTAACAATGTGGGAGTTCACACGAAAGCGTTTTGATTGTATTGAGTGGAACCTCAAGCATTGTGTAAGGATTTTTTGCACGCACCTATCTACGTCATTTTTGTTAATAGAAGTTGTTGGAAAGATGAACAGAGCCCTCAATCTGCTGCAATCTCTAAAGACTTCCTTACATGGTGATACTTTCAGCAACAAAGATCTTGAAAATGTCTTTATTTGTTCCGAAGATTCTAAACAGACTGCTTGTGAATCATCTTCATCATTAAGAAAAAGAATTCAGGAATGCCTTGAAGTACTCAAATTCATTAAAGAAAATTTTTCTGTTCCAAACCTTAGCTGTAAGTATACGATCGGTTCGTTCTGTTTGAAAGAGGCACGCCTTATATTCTGCACAGCTTCAAGTTCAACTAAGTTAAATGTGGGGAAACCAATTGATCTGGTGGTTATTGATGAAGCTGCTCAGCTTAAAGAGTGTGAATCTCTTATTCCACTACAACTTCCCTGGGTCCGACATGCTATTCTTATAGGAGATGAATGTCAGTTGCCAGCAATGGTTATGAGTAAGGTTGTATACAGTCCATCCTTGCTTACTATCTCTTTTCTATAAATAAATAATATATATATATATATATATATATATATATATATATATAATTTCTTATCATTTATTGTTGCATTGTTTTAGATATCTGAGAAGGCTGGATTTGGAAGAAGTTTGTTTGAGAGATTAGTATCGCTTGGACACAGAAAACACCTTCTCAATATCCAGTATAGAATGCATCCATCCATAAGCTTGTTTCCAAACACCGAGTTCTATAAAAAAAAGATTTCTGATGCTCATAATGTCAAAGATGAAAGCTACAGAAAGTTTTTACTTCAAGGAAATATGTATGGCTGCTATTCTTTCATAAATATTCCATATGGGAAGGACGAGTTTGATGATAGACATAGCCAGAGAAACATGGCAGAGGTTTATGTAGCTTCTGAGATAGTGGCAAAGCTTTACCAAGGTACAGTCCGCATATTAAGAGACTAATTGGTTTAAATTTATAATATGTATTTGATTGGACATGTTTTAAGATTTAATCTATGAGCTGTGGCTATTGTATGGTTTAAATGGTCAAGTTTAGTTTTCAAAGCCGTTCTTCACACCATGAAAGTGCCATCTTGGAGACCAATTGATTTGTGTATATGTCTAATCCTTTTTTGTTTCATGATTTTGTTGTGGCCTTGATATGTTTAAAACATCTCATATGACAACTGACAAACTTAAAACTCGTGTTGGTACAGCGTCAGTTGATTCCGGGCAGATGGTTAGTGTTGGTGTAATATCCCCATACAAAGCTCAAGTTTTTGCACTTCAAGAGAAGCTTGGAGATCGATATGCAACACATGGTAGTAACTTCTCCGTGAGTGTTCGCTCTGTCGATGGGTTTCAAGGTGGTGAGGAGGATGTCATAATTATCTCTACCGTGAGATCTAATGGAAATGGTTCGGTGGGTTTTCTTTCCAACCGTCAACGGACAAATGTGGCTCTGACAAGAGCAAGGTCAAAACTTTTTTTCATATTTTAATTTTATTAAAAATATATACATGTAGTATGTATGTATATATGTGTTATTGAAAGAGTTGTGTTTGCTCAACTTGCAGGTACTGCCTTTGGATTTTGGGTAATGGATTGACTTTAAGCAATAGTAATTCGGTTTGGAAGAAATTGGCATTGGATGCTCAGAATCGAGGGTGTTATTTCGATGTTGATGAAGATGAGGCATTAACTAATAAACTGAAAGAGTCAATGATCAAGCTTGACCAACTTGAGGACTTGCTGAATATGAATTCTATACTTTTCAGAAGTGCAAGGTGGAAGGTTTGTACTCCTTATGTGGCTCCTTATTTTATCTAATTTTAGTAGATACGGAATTTCAAATATGTTCGTAGTTATTAAATCTTTATTAGTTTTATTCTAACATATAAGTTCTGTTTTGTGATGAACACTTTCTTTTATGTTTAATAGATTTATGTAGATCTCAATTTTCCAAAGTAGCCAAAGTTTTATATTCACATTGTATTTTAATTTTGATAGGTCATTTTCTGCAATGAGTTTTTTAAGTCTTTGGCACAAAATAAGAAATTAATAACTCGGAGGAAACTGGTTTCTCTGTTGATTAAGCTATCTAGTGGTTGGCGCGCTCCACCGCACAAGAAGGGAAACCTAAACATCAATGATGGGACATCTTCTCAGCTGTTGGAACAATACAAGGTCCATGGTCTGCTCAACCTTCTATGGACAAAGGATGTTATAAAAGAGGGATCACAACTCATCCAAGTATTGAAGTTTTGGGATATATTACCAAAATCTGAGATCCCAAACCTCGCTAAGCATCTTGACGTCATCTTTGGAAGTTATACGGTGGATAATATGAATCGTATGAAACTCAAATGTCTTGAAGGGTATGTGATGTATCTGTATTCCTTTCATCATATGTTTTGCTTCATTTCTTTTGCCAATGGTATATTGTTTTTCCTTAAAAACTGTTGAATTCAAATCAGGTTTGGCAAATAGGTCTCCCTTTAAAAAGTAAGGGAGTGGAAACATCTTCATGATGCTATTCTACTGCATCATGCTACTAAATTCTACCAAACAATTTTCCTTTAGCCACAAAATAGTAGCATGACTTCTTGGATCATATCAGAAATTAATGTTGAAGCTTTTCTACTTGAATAGGCCGACAAATAAATCGTCTGATCCTGGCTAATTTTTCTTCATGTAGAAATTTGGAAGTTCCAATGAGCTGGGAAATGGAGCCAGATGTTGCATTTAAGCTGGGGAATATTTCTGAATACGACCATGAAAGACTGTCAACTCACTTAGCTTCACTCAGACTAGATGAGGGTTCCAGTAGATCTGCTAGATTTTATAGGTGAGTTAGACTTTATAAAAGCACAAAGTTGGTCTTGTTCCAAGATATATTCAAATACTGTTAAAGATGTATTCAAATGCTGTTAAACGATTAGTTCAAAACCTCGTGGAATTTTGTGGATGTCCTACATAATCCATTTTTGACACTCGATCGGATATCGGAATGTTGAATAATTCATTATTTCGACACTCGGATTGGATATTCTTGGATTCTTAATTGCTTTCCAGTGTTGATATATCGGCATAATCCATTTTCCAAGATTCAGATTGAATATTCACACTTATCGGCATTTTGAGCCATAGTACCAAAATATGAAATATGTTATCTTTGTTGTCTAAGTCTTTTCTCAGAGTTTGGAGCATCAACCTACAGAGGTATCAGCTAAGTTATATTAGTTGGCAATTTAACTCTAAACTAGCATGAACTCCTATGAAACATAGTACCAAAGCAATGCAATATTGGAAACAATGTAATGGTACTCAATGTGTAAAAATCACTGTCAGTTTGACTATTAGATATTGTGTTGACCTCGGTGTATGTTTTTACATATATGTGTTATTGTGATTCAGGTTCAGGGGTCGGGGTAGCAGATCTTCAAGCCGTTCTGGAAGAGGTCGGTGACATTAGCGAACAGAATAATAGATTATTTGGACTATTACATGTCTTTTGCCTTGTAAGAAGCTAACTTTGAAGCCTTTTTCTTTTATGTATTCTGACTTCAAACTTCGAAGTGAATATTGTACGAGACAAATTCAAGGAATTAAGTTGCTGAATCTTATACATAGAGCGAATTTGGTCTGGCTTGCTTATTATACCGTATATGAGTATATCATGGTGATTAAATGAATCAAGTATTATACTTGGAATGTGTGTACATATGAAAAAGTTTGCCATTGTTACTAGCTAGGAGTGCTAGGTGCAGATTATTAAGAGTAAGCCATAGTGATCACCAGGCAGAACAGGGAGCTTCGTGTTAATGAATCTATTGTAACTTTATCAAGAAAAGGTGTGTGGTTACTGCTGTGCAGTCCATGGACTGCATGAACCTGCCAATTGTTTGTTATTTTATCTTAGCCAGTAAGAAATTAAAGCTACTTGTTATATATAGTTATATACATAGTATAAAATATCGCTATACATCCTGTGATCCCTATATATATATATATATATATATATATATATATATATATATATATATATATATATATACGGTTTTCCAGAAAAACGATACGATACATTCCCAGTATTTACTCTTGGTGTTTATGTAAAGTATCGGCCGATATTTTCTGGAAATATTTTTTTTTTGCAAATTTTTTTTAGGGAAATAATTTGTTTATTCCATTTTTAGTAGATATGATGTTTTTTAGGTAAATACTATGATAATATACTTCCAAATTTGATTATATATATATTTTGTATAACAAATTGATATATTAGTCGATACATTCGATATAAAATATCCACCGATAGATTCCAACATATCTATTTTTTGGAGATCGATACAAGTCGATGCCGATATTTTGTAGTACTATGGTTATATACATCCCACTTGATTTTTTTGAGTTAACATGTTGACATATACTGAGTATGGTTTTTTGGTTCAAAATTTGACCATTGCAGCATTGGAAGGTACTATAATAAAAAGGGTACTCTAACTTGATTGCAACTTTGCAGTATATTGGAACCATAACTTCGTCTTGGAAACAAGTATATTGGTATTGATGTACAGTTGTACACAACTTGATCTTGTAACCAGTACTGTATGTTTCCAAAACACTCGTTAGCTTAGATGATTGAGTGGACAAAGTAAAGCAAGAAGAAACAACTAACATTAAAGAAAAAGGGGAAAAAATATATCTGGTAAGAAAAAAAAAAAGGAAAAAGAGAGATTCTTCTATGACTTTAAATTTAAGATTGATGCCCACCCAAAAAAAAGTTTAATTAACAACAACAACATGGTACTGATTTTAAATTATTGGTATTGCTTTATCTGCAACGTAACCTCAACAATCACTTTTATTGAACTAGCTAGTGGATATTTTTTCGATCAGATCAGGTCTCTTACAAGGAATCAAGCTAGGACTCAGACATAGAAATCAATAAAATGTGGAAAATGAATAATGTTTGGACCTCCAATTCATCAGCTAATATACTATATACTCAGTATATAGATATCATTTAAATGCATGTGGAAATTGTATGATGAGACTTGAGAGGTGGGCAGCTTTGGCTACATCACCAAGAAATTTCCACAAAATAAAATAAAAGTAAATATAATGATTAGTGAATGAGATTGTGGTTCAATGGTAGCACCCCTCTCACAAAGCAGAGAGGTTATGGGTGCGAAACATATCAACAGCTGATTGTTGATATAAGTTTCAACACGTAACCGCTTGCCAATAAAAATAAAATGATTAGAAAGGAACTGAGTCGTGGAAAGTTGTAAACTCCATAAGGTTTTTTTTCCTAACTTATTATAAAGCCTCTGGCTTAAGCAAACTAAGAAGATAGAGCAACTTCTTGTAGGAAACAAGAAATGGATCTAAAGAGAAAAATGGTAGGTAATGAGAAAATTGGAATGTATCATTCAGGTTTGTGTTTAAGGCATACATATACTTGGCTGTTATTTTTATTTTTTTCATTTATGTCTGCTTAGCTTTATTTTTTGTATATGAACAACTGATCGAAAGTTTATGTCGAACTTGGGTAAATACCTTGATGAGTTGTGAGAAAAGAAGTTTGTATTGCTTTAAGGCTCGAATCTGAATTTTTTGTTCTAATGAAGAACTGAGTGGTTTGATTAATTGATGTCTGATGGACTGGTTTTTCCTTAAACCACTTAATGTTTTTTGGGCGGTTTTATTAAAAAATAAATAAAAAATATTGGGTTTTATTCCATTTGAATATAAGCCTTTGGTATTGATGGCTTTTTTTTTTTTTTTACTAAACAATATATTAATTCCATTTGAATAATTATGGCAACTGGTATAAATGTATAATCCATTAACCCCTTGCATGCACGTAGATGCTTTGTAGTTGTAAACGAGGAGCCGCAAGGTTAATTAGTGAACCATATTATTAATTGTTGCCTTGTTGGAGGCTTTTATATGTGTAGAAAATTTCAAATAACGCCTCTAGGAATACTATACAATGGTATTATTAACTATATATTAAGTGTGAACAAATTAAAACTACTTAATTAATTAATTACACTCTTACTGTATAAATTAATCCAGTCATGTGACGTTTACTAATCTGGAGTATATATTCATTCACGCAACCTGACTCTATGCTCTCATAAATTACTATACAGGACCAGTTGATCATCAACATCTGCAATTGCTAAAGACTCATTACTAAGAATGAAAAACGAGAAGATGGATAAAATGGCTTCTTCTTCCAGTACTTGCAGTGGTCCAAATACAACTTTCAGTCTCAGGTATATACATACATTTGCATGAACGTATATGATCTATATATACATTACAGTTAATGTTTAATTACTGATGAGACTAGCAGATTATGGAATTAATGGTTTCGTCGTTGTTTCGAACTTCTGATGCAGAGATATATTAGCAAAAGAATTAGGTGGAAAGAATAAGTTTGCAGAAAGAGGAAATTGTAAAGGAGATGGTAATCAGAAAGATAAATCTCTTCCAGGCTTGTGTCATGTGGTTTTAAGCTGGACTCTCACTAAAATTTTTAACGAGAAATTGTACATAGACCAGGTAGCTCTCTCTCTCTCTCTCTCTCTCTCTCTCTCTCTGAACATCCATGATCTCCATATCTCTTCGATCATCTACACACTCACAAGTCACAACATACATGCTAACATGCAGCAAGCTTATTATTTGCTTCATTCTTATGCTCGAGACTTTGAGTGCAACTTTATACTTCAGATTCATATTGGAGTACAGTACATGACTTTTGGAAATTGGGCTCGGGCTAAACCCAGTAGTATATCCATGGGCTTACCCCTGGGTTTGGTTCCGTATCCAAAGTCCAAACCCATAAACAAGCTTGTTATTTTGTTAGTTTGGTTCAAAACTTCAAATATTCCAATAGTTAGAACTTTAGAATTCACAAATTTCAGAACGAAATCGATCTAGGTTTTATTTGGCGATATGGAAATAAGTTTTCAAATGAGGTCAGGAATTTTTTTTTTTTTTTTTTTTTTTTTTCTAGTCACTGAGTAGAGCATCTTAGGCTTCATTAATTTACAAGTTTTTCTTTGGTTTTATTAGAAAGCTCAACATACTCAAACACTAACAGTGTAACTTACAGAATAAAATTGCACAAATAATACATAAACACCAATTTGATATTTGATAATATAGCCCAAATTTCTGTTATGTAGAAAGAAGGGCAGTGATATTTCCTTTTTTTTTTTTTTATTTATTTATTTATTATAGTGATCATTTGGAAAGACAATGCTTCATACTACTGTATATGTATGGATTATTGTATGTAGTACTTTGATGATTAATGTGTTTTTTGTTGCAGGTGGAGAAGATTCCAGAGACCTTTTCATCTGTTGAGAATTATTTCAAATCCTATAAGAATCCTCTTGTTGAGGAAACACATGCTGATATGCGTTCAAGCATGTCGCTTGTGTCGCATGCGTCTATTTGTGAAATTATATCTGCTAAGGAATCTAAGGATTACAAGTTGCCTGACAACTTATATTACGATATATTGGTTAAAACAGATAGTGTGAAAGAGAATAAGAGGGATATCTATGAGCCTCAACCATGGGATGTCATTGCTTTATCAGATGTTATACCAAGGTGCGTTGATGATTTGAACAGATCTCCGAGATACTATTTTCCTGCTATTGTAGTTGGTGTAGGTGATAACGATAGTACGTTCAAGATTTTCACTACAAAGCCCTTATGCTTCCAAAGGTGCCAGAAGAATGAGAGAGTGGCTCTATTTGCCACCTTTCTGATAAACATAACAACTAATATTCGTATCTGGAGAGCACTCCATGGGGAGGAGCACTTGAACATAATTAAGGCGGTGTTGAATGCTGATCCTAAAGTAAGATTCAAGACTCATATTATAGTGTTAATAATTATGTTATTTTCTCTCAAAGCAAGGCAGGGATTCAAAGCACCCTTTATTTTTGCTCCCATTACTTAATTTTAGCCCTTTTGAAGCTGGTTATTTATGTTTGCATTTGCAGCATCTTAAATATTGTAATCTCTTTTTGTTTATGTACACATTAGGAGCAATAACATGTGTATGCGTGTGTATTTTTCACTTGGAAATTGATCTTTATGATCAACAATTTCATCGACTATATGACAGGCAGGGGAGAGATGTGATTTCTGCTCTTCTCAAGAGACTCAAGTTTTGAGGCGATATCCAGATTTAGATTTGAACTCACTAAATCTGAATGAGTCACAGCTTAATGCAGTCTTAAGCTGTATTGATGCAACTCAATGCAATCACAAAAGTTCAGTCAGACTTATTTGGGGGCCTCCCGGAACTGGAAAAACGAAGACAATTGTCAATATGCTTTGGGTACTTCTAAGGATGAAATGCAGAACTCTTACATGTGCACCAACTAACATTGCTGTTGTGCAAGTAGCTTCACGTCTTTTGAAATTGGTCAGGGAATCAATTCAACATAACGTATATGGTCTGGGAGATATAGTTTTGTTTGGAAATAAAGGGCGTATGAAAATAGATGATGGTGATCAGCTTAATGTCATATTTCTTGAACACCGTATCAGTAGACTTACCGAGTGTTTTGCTCCACTCACTGGCTGGACACATCAGTTGAATTCCATGATTTCGTTACTTGAAGACCCTACTTCTCTGTACCATTTTTATTTGGAAAATGCAAAGAAGAAAAATGAAGAAAAGCGGGAAGATCACGAAGACAAAAATGATCTTGAAGTTAATCAAAGCATTGAGAGCAAAGTAGAAGGTGATGAAACAAGTGCTAAAGTCTTGACATTTTTAGAGTTTATAAGAAATCAGTTTGCTTGTATTGCGAAAGATATGAAGAATTGCATACAGAATTTGCACACCCATTTACCTACTTATTTCATTTCAGTAAGAGTTGGTGTGGAGATGAATAGAGTTCTCAATTTGTTTAAGTCCTTGAAGATATTCTTAAATGGTGACGCTTTTACAAATGAAGAGCTTGAGAAAATCTTTGACAACTCTGAAGATATAAACGACACATCTAGTCCATCTTCTGCATCCTGTTTTGCTATTTGTATTAAAGAATGTCGTCAATCCCTCAAATTCATTCGAAATGAATTATCAGTACCAGACATTTATGAAAAAGGTTTGATCAGAAAATTCTGTTTAGAAAAGGCTTGCCTTGTTTTCTGCACAGCTACGAGCTCATCCAGTTTACATGACATAGAACCATTTAAGCTTTTGGTTATTGATGAAGCTGCTCAGCTGAAGGAATGTGAGTCTGCCATTCCTTTACAACTCCCTCAGTTACGGAATGCTATTCTCATAGGTGATGAACTTCAATTGCCAGCAACGATAAAGAGCAAGGTGATTTTTCTCTTTTTTTCTAGTTTTCATTTTCCTTTGTTTAGTGTAAATTCCTGCTTTATTAAATTTTCATTATCTAAGATATCTGAGGATGCTGGACTTGGAAGAAGTTTGTTTGAGAGACTGGTATCACTTGGGCAGAGGAAGCATCTTCTCGATATCCAGTACAGAATGCATCCATCAATAAGCTTGTTCCCAAACTCTGAGTTTTATGGAAACCAGATTTCTAATGGTCCTAATGTCCAAGAAAATTACAAAAAGCATTTGCTTCAAGGGAGCATGTATGGATCCTATTCTTTTATAAATGTGTCATTTGGAAAGGAAGAATGCAGTCGTGGGCATAGCCTGATAAATATGACAGAGGCTATTTTAGTTTCAGAGATAGTCGCAAAACTTTACAGAGGTAAGTTTATTCTTCAATGTAGCTTTATGTCTTTATTTTCGCTATGATCAAGCCAATCTTCTCCCAAAACATCACTTTTTTTATCAAAGCAGAGGCTCCATATAATGGCAAAAATAACAAGACTTCATAGTCTGCTCCCTTTAAGTAGTGTACTCAAGAACCTTGGAGGTTATGAGCTCCATCACTGAACTTGCACAGACCCATCACACCTCTGTTTAATACAAGGAACCAAATCCACCAAGAGAAAAGAGAATGGACAATCACTATTATATCTTTTATTTATTTCCTTATTTCTTTTTTTGTCTTACAACTTGAATTGGGCATTGAACCATGAACCATAATTCTAAAGATTATATTTAGTCAGGAATTTTCTATGTTTCTTTCTGTAGGCATTCCTAACTATAGCATACTCAAATGCTAATCTGGATATTTCAGTTTCCTTGTAGTAGTTTTGAATTTGTTTGGTCTTATTTGAAATAATGTAGTTATCAAGAACAGATCAACAACCAGTAATATAGATATATAATTATGCATGTTCTAACATTTTAGTAGTAGATAAGTGATTTTAAGTTTTAACTAGTATTTACGTTGTTGCAGCATCAGTTGGTTCTGGCCAGAAAATTAGTGTTGGTGTAATCTCTCCATATAAAGCTCAAGCTTTTGCACTTCAAGAGAGAGTTGGAAATGGATATGAAACACACAGTAACTTCTCTGTGAGTGTTCGTTCTGTTGATGGTTTTCAAGGTGGTGAAGAGGATGTTATAATTATCTCCACCGTCAGATCTAATGGAAAGGGGTCAGTGGGTTTCCTCTCCAACCTGCAAAGGACAAATGTGGCGCTAACAAGGGCAAGGTGTAATGCTTATTTGAAGTTATTTCGTTTCAAGTATATTTTTTATTTTATTTTATTGGTAACGCTCCCTAATTATATCTCGTGTAGTCGTGTGACAAGAGGTGTGTTTTTATCACTTGCAGGTACTGCCTTTGGATTTTAGGGAATGGATCAACTTTAATGAATAGTGATTCAATTTGGAAGAAAGTAGTTATGGATGCACAAAAGAGAGGGTGCTACTTCAATGTTGACAAAGATGAAACATTATCCAAAGCGCTAATTGATTCCATGTTAAAGCTTGACCGGCTTCAAGATTTACTTAATATGGATTCTATACTATTCAGAAGTGCGCGGTGGAAGGTAAGTAATTAGTTTGTTTGTGCCTATTTGTCTGTGAATGATCCTATTGAATTCAGTATATATTTGGTAATTTTACATGTGACGTTTACTAATCCATATGCATGCACTCAACCTGACTCGAAGATGATTGCATATTTGCATTGTTACTAGTTGCTGGTATAAATCTATGTGCTTGTTGCTTTCATTGTAAATGATATGTGGGATCTGTTTGATAATGAACCTCTTCTTACATGTATGAAAGTGATGGTGTTATCATTTTTCTTAGTTGTAAGCAAGTTTCATACTCATGAGATGCATGGTTAATTCAATTTTTAACAGGTTATGTTTTGTGATGAGTTTTGCAAATCTTTGGCAAGAATAAAAAGTGAAAAAACTCGGGAGGATGTGGTTTCTATATTGGTGAAGCTGTCACATGGTTGGCGCAATCCACCTCAGGAGCCCAGAAAGCTGAGCCTCATGGATGGTACATCTTCTCAACTGTTGGAACACTACAAGGTCCCTGGTCTGCTCAATCTTCTATGGACTGTAGATATCATGAAGGAGGATTCGAAAATGATCCAAGTATTGAAGTTTTGGGATATTTTACCAGCTTCAGATGTACCAAATCTATGTAAACGTCTTGATGTCATCATTGAAAGTTATACGGTGAACAGGTTGAACCGCTGCAAGTACAAATGTTTTGACGGGTATGAAAATATTTTTGTGTCTTCAAGTTTTTAATATTGTTCCATGAGGAATCATGACTAGAAATTCTACCTGACCACCTGCTATATTTCTCATTTTTCAAGTGAGGCATATTTCTGTGAACTTGGATCATAACTACAAATGCAAAAATAGGTGAAAAACATGTGCTGGCAAAACTTTTAGTAACCCTCGTGATTGCATTTTTTCTTAAATCCTTGGTTGATTGATGTGTGCCTCAACTTGTTGGATCCAGATTCAGTCCAAGTACACTGAAATTGAAGAGATACTGGTTTAAAGTCCCAAAGTTGTATAGATGGGGACCAGTAGTCGTTCCATTTTGGTTATTCAGCGACTGTTACTTACTGTACTAATTATTTTCTACAACAATATTTCATCATGTTTTCTTGAATCTTTTCAGACAAGAAAACCGAAACTGTTGTACCTTGATAGGCTGATTACTGATCAATTGGACCTTATATGCTGTAGGAATTTGGAAGTGCCGATGAGTTGGGAAATCAGGCCAGATGATGCCCAGGAGAATGTTCATAATACCGAACACGAATGGCTGTCAACTGGGATTGCATCACTCAGACTAAATGAGAGTCCCAGCAGACCAGCATATTCTTCTAGGTGAGCATGGTTTCCAAATGCACTAATTGATTCATGCTCCATCCCCGAGCTTTTAGGAAAGCAGTTAAGCATGTCTTTCTTAAATAAATCAGCTCGTAGATGTAATATTTGCTGCTGAAGATATATGGAGCCTCATAGTTATCATTATTTAACGGACTTAAGCAGTTGTATCTACCCACCCCCTTCTTTGGGGATTTTTTTTAAAAAAAATAAAATAGTTGTACCTAACTCTATAAAATATTAGGTACAACAAAATACGTCTGGATATTGGTTGCAAGGGTTTAAATCATATTGTTATTGTGATGCAGGTCCCGGGGTCGTGGAAGAAGCTCTTCAAGCCGCTCTGGAAGAGTTTCCAGAGCTTGGTGAAATTATTTGTAGTCTTATAAGGAAAAACAACTTTGGTCTGGATTATGTTGTGTGGGCTACATTTATCTCAAATGCAAATTGTTTGCAATATAAGCTATAAATTTTGGAAAGACATGAAGAATCATGTACATTATCTATATTTCATCTATCTTAGTTTTAATCTGCATGACTTATCCTTGTTTTCAAGTATGCTTTTGAATCAATTTCAGATGTTCTTTTCATCTAGCTTGCCTTCAGGTGTTCTTTTCATCAATTTTGATGATTTTCGTGCCATGTTCTTTTATACTATCCACCTTGATTGTCTAGAACTCTGGAGTTCAACTTGAAATGTACTGTAAAATCCTTCAGTACAACCAGGGATTGGTAAATTAACTCCAATTTCTTGTCATCATTTTCCAGAATAAAATCAATGATAATCTTGATTTCAACAAAATATAAGTATCAAGTTTAGCTCATTGTTCCATAATGGCATGAAAATCTCTTAATTTGTAATCTCATGACTTGTAGGACTTCACTTCCACATATTTGTCAGAATTCATATGTGGCTTACGGCCATATTATTTCTTGAGTTTCTGGTTTTGTCTATAAACCTTTGGCAAGTTTTTAGAGAACATTCTTCTGGTGTTGTTCACACTTCATTTTCCTAAGTAACCAGCCTAATCTTTTTGAAATTATGGACAAAGTTTGAAAGGTACCATATGAAATAGGCAAATTAAGGTTATCAAAAAAGGGCAAATTAAAAAACTTCTGGTTAGGGAAAAAAAAAAACCATCTTCTGAACTTTGTTGTATGCCTGGGCCCTCGGCAACCACACATTCACACATTGACATTGCTGTGTGTCAAATACTCAGTGGTGTTACACTGTTATGCATACATACCTACTAGGCTACTAGCTAGCTAGTAAACGTGTATTACACACTTCAGTTAAAAGTCTGCATGTATTATCTGATGGATATAGAAATGATTTTTAATTTTTCCTCTTATCACTTATCAGCATAGGTGAAAAGTCGTTTAAACTCGGATATCCGACCTCCCAAAAAACGATATATTCCGCGAATATCCGATCTCTCGTGTCGGATATGGGAGTTTTGGTAAATTCAAATGTACCGGAATTTTTCGGGGATATTCGCGAAAAATTCGGAAAATTGGAAGGTTTTCTGCATTTTTCGTGTTTTTCTTCTGTTTCAATATATAAACTTATAATTAAAAGAAAAACATACATTACAAATTAAACACACGACAAATCATACAAGGAAGCTAAGGCGGAACTATTACACAAGATAGTTTTATTCATAGGTGAAAAAATCGTAAATATCGGGCGGATATTCATAGAACTTTTATATATTTCTAATACAAGAACTAAACACAAACAACCTCATTACAACTCAACTCATAGTTTTATTTTAATAATCAAAATAAAAGACATGCTAACCCCAGAATGATAGACGTCCCATGTCAAACCGATGAGCTTCGAGTCGCATACGTGTGGGGACGAACTCAGTACAGTAATATTCCCATGACATTGTTTGCTCGTACGATCTGAATTGGTCAATATACATATCATATGCATCTTGATCCATACAATACGAAGCAAATGATTCAAAGATAGGAAATCTCGAGTATTGTTGAACCGACATTAATGTATCGGCTGACTGCACGTCCGACCCACTTGTCATTGGGGCCAACCAACTCCCTATATTAGGAAACCAAGAACCACTGGAATCTGGTTGGGTTTGGTAGGATGATACACTAGAATCATCACTTTAGGAGGTTCCCATGTTACCATAAGAAAAATGAGGGTAAACATAGGTAGGTTGGATGTTGCTTTGAGAATAAGGGAGGTTCTACGAACCTTGGAAGAAAACTGGTCAGGAATGTTCCATGAACCTTGGGAAGATACTCTAGATGATTTTGTTTCCGTTTTAGGATGCGGTCTTTTCTGTCGAGGTCGTTTTCCTTCTCTTGGTTGTTGCCATGCAACATGGTCTTCATCTTGGGTGGCAAAAAGAAATTGAGACTCCCCCGTAAAATGAATCGCTTCTGGGGTGCGCTCTCTTAGTGAATCACTGGCTTCTGATCCTCCCATTTGACGACCAAAATCTAAATTTTGGTCACCATCTCCATCATCATCATCGGAAGGTGAACGTGAACGTAGAACTGATTTACTTCTGAACATGTCACTACCATCACCACGAATATTGGTGATGAAGTTCGTCGCGAAAGTTTCCAAACGTCTAGTGTCGTTTGGACCTTTTTTTGATAATCTCATCGAAAATTCTAGTTCGGGGGGAATAAAAAATAAATGTGTTAATTTCATAATCGAAAATATGGTAAATTTTGTAAATTTCGGTTTTTGTCGAATATTTCGCGAATATCCGATAAATTCCGAACGGCATGAGGTGTTTTAAATTTCGTTTATATGTCGTATGCATAGGTGAAAAAATCGTTTAGGGGCGAATATCCGATCTGCCAAAAACCGGATTATTCCGCGGATATCCGACCTCCCGTGTCGGATTTTTTGAGGTTTGGCAAATTCAAAAAAACCGGAATTTATTCGGCAAATTGGGAGGTTTTCTGCACTTTCCGTGTTTTTTTTTCTGATTTCGATATATAAACTTATAATTAAAAGAAAAACATACATTACAAATTAAACACACGACAAATCATACAAGGAAGCTAAGACGGAACTATTACACAAGATAGTTTTACTCATAGGTAAAAAAATCGTAAATATCGGGCGGATATTCATAAAACTTTTATATGTTTACAATACAAGAACTAAACACAAACAACCTCATTACAACTCAACCCATAGTTTTATTTTAATAATCAAAATAAAAGACATGTTAACCCCAGAATTATAGACGCCCCTTGTCAAACCGATGAGCTTCGAGTCGCATGCGTGTGGGGACGAACTCAGTACAGTAATATTCCCATGACATTGTTTGCTCGTACGACCTGAATTGGTCAATATGCATATCATATGCATCTTGATCCATACAATACGGAGCAAATGATTCAAATATAGGAAATCTCGGGTATTGTTGAACCGGCATTAATGTATCGGCTGACTGCACGTCGGACCCACTTGTCATTGGGGCCTACCAACTCCCTATATTAGGAAACCAAGAACCACTGTCATCTGGTTGGGTTTGGTAGGATGATACACTGGAATCATTATTGTTCAGAAGAATTATTAAAGTGGGGAGACAAAAAGGTAACTTGCAAGACCCACTGGTCCTACACAAAAGCAAACCAATTATGTATGAAAAACCAATTCGATACCAATTATTCATTACACAAAAACAAACCTTGGATACAAAACTGGTTTGCCAAAAGTGAGAGAGAACTTCACTTTGGCATGGGCGTGCTTTTTTTTCGTTTCTTTCTGATATATTGCTCTTGGAGGGCCATCAAGTTCGTCGCGAAAGTTTCCAAACGTCTAGTGCCTTTTGGACCTTTTTTTGATAATCTCATCGAAAATCCTAGTTCGGGGGGATTAAAAATAAATGTGTTAATTTTATAATCGAAAATTTCATAAATTTCGATAAATATCGGGTTTTGCCGAATTATGCCGCGAATATCCGATAAATGCCGACCGGCATGAGGTGTTTTAAAATCCGTTTATATGTCGTATGCCGTACCGTGCCGATCTCCAAAAAAACGGAATATATCGCGAATATCCGGTATATCGCGAATATCCGGTCGGCAAGAACGATTTTTTCACCTATGGTTGTATGTCGTACCGATCCAAATAGCCAAAAAAACGGAATATTTCGTGAATATCCGGACGGCAAATTCGATTTTTTCACCTATGCTTACCAGAACTCCTAGTTTTGCTTTGTGTGTTCTTTCCCAAATTCCCATTCCTCTTTACAGTGAAAGTGAGAGGTCAGATTTCCAAAAGTATATAGAATAAGCCAAAAAGGAAACATATTTATGTAGTTCTGTAGTGTGGATTTTTGGTAGAGACGAAATTAGAGATTCCAAGGTTTTAGTTTTATCTACTTTTGTTCTTCACTTCCTTTAGACCTAAAAATAACCTTTTTTTTTATAGATCTTCTTAAATAAAGAAGTCAAGTGATTAACTTCATAACTTGGGTTATTTTTACTTTTGATGCAGAGCAAGCAGAAATGGAACAAATGGGTGGTAGTAGTAGTAGTACTAGTACTAAGAAGTAAGAAAATGCTCCTCATTGTGACCTCATTGATGTGGTGTTTTCTTGTTCTCTCAAAGATATTCTCAATGAACAGTTTTATAGACACAAGGTCTTCACTTTAATTCTTTCAATGATATATCATATATGCTGTATGCACACACCTATTTGCTCAACTCACTCATTCACAGATCAACAAGCATCTCACAGTGTAAATAGAGTGAATAAGCAAATGGTAGATTATTTGCAAGGGAAATATACTTACAATCATCTGTTGATCTGCAATAACTAGACATGGAATTTGCTTGATGGTGCTTGAATGCCTGAAATTTTGTAACCAGTGGAAAATGGAATAGAATTTAGGTAGAACAGAACATTATACTCTTCCTTAGTTTTTTTTTTCTATTTAAGTCCTCAATCAGAAGATGTATGAATGCCTGAAAAGAATTTGTCATTTATTAATTTAGCCTCTTGCAGTGAAATACAAACTTATGGTTTGCAGGTGGAGAAAATTCGAGAAACCTTTTCATCGGTGAAGCATTACTTGAGCTCATTTGTGTACCCTCTTATTGAGGAGACACATGCTGACATGAACTCAAGGATGAGGATTCTGTCTCAAGCACCTACATGTGAAATCATGTATGTGGAGGAAGGTAATAAGTATCATCCGCCAAATGACTTGTATTACAACATAAAAATTGAAACACGTAACGATGTAAAGGAGAAAAGGTATACTTATGTGCCCGAAAAATGGGACGTGATTGCTTTATCAAGCGTGAGACCAATGTGCATCGGTGACTTAAATAGACCTCTAAGACGCTATCTTCCTGCTATAGTTGTAAGAGGAGGAGATGAAGATAATAATAATATGATTCAAATTATCACTTCAAAGCCTATTGCGGTCAAACAGCATGACGACAAGAAATTTTCCTTACAAACATCACGACAAATATTCGTATCTGGAGAGCACTGGAAGGTGAAAATAACTCAAACATAATAAACCAGGTGCTTAATGCCGATTCTAAGGTAAAATTCTAGACTCCTTACTAATTAAAATGGACATTGCTGCATCTGCATTTCTTTAGAATTTAAGCAACATTTATTTCCAACCTTTGTCTGGTGCTCAAATTACATCTATGTCAAATGCAATGATTTTTTTTAGGTGGGAACTAGGTGTGGTACCTGTTTATTTCAAGAAATGCATGTCTTAAGACAAGATCTACATGCAGATTTGCAATCATTAGAACTGAACAAGTCCCAAACCAATGCAGTCTTGAGCTCTATTGAAATGAGTCAATGCAATCATAAAAGTTCAGTCAGACTAATCTGGGGTCCTCCTGGGACTGGAAAAACAAAGACAACTGCTTCATTGCTTTGGATTCTCTTACGGATGAAATGTAGAACTCTTACATGTGCCCCTTCTAATATTGCAGTGGTGGAAGTAGCGTCACGGTTATTGAACTTGGTTAAGGAGTCGATTTCCATGGACCTCTACGGGCTGGGAGATATTGTTTTGTTTGGAAATGAAGGTCATATGAAAATAGATGATCATGATTACCTTAATGTTATACATCTTGAATATCGTGTCAAAAGGCTTGTGGAGTGTTTTTCCCCTCTTACTGGTTGGAGGCATCAATTAGATTCTGTGATATCATTGCTTGAAGACCCTGTTGGTCACTACAAACTGTACTTGACAAACGCAAAGTGTTGTGCGCAGCGGAAACTTATGCACAAATAACCACGATTGAAATAGTGTGTGAATCAAACAAAGCAAAACAAAAAACAAACAAAAAACACAAGATTTACGTGGTTCGGCCAATATTGCCTACGTCCACGACCAAAACAACAATCTTCCAATTAGAGACGATTATACAAGCCCTCACGAAGAAACCAAAGTGTTCTTCCTCACAAGAGTTCTCTCAAACTCACCAATGGCTTCTCACAATCTCTCTCTCACATGAAGATTAGGTTTTCCAACCTTCTCAATTGGCTTTATAACATAGCCATACAAACACACACGAAATGGGCTTAAACAGGCCCATATACACAAAACCAAGATAGGACGTACGTACGTCGAATTGACGTTCGTACGTTCAGCCACAAAACCAACATCTGTCGAATGGAACGTACGAACGTCCTAACTGCGTACGTACGTTCCTGAACCAAAATTTCCCTGCATCCAAAAAATTCCAACACAAAGAACAGAAGGGAAGAAGAGAAGAATGATGGCACAAACAAGAAAACACGGGTTGGAGAAAAGAAAAATGAAACGATGGTGAAAAAAGAGCAGAGAATTTTATATGTGTAGCTTACTTGTATATAGGTGTGTACACCCAATCACAAAATGTCATGTGGCAATAATAATATAACCTAGTATGGGTTTAGTTAACCCTAGTGGGCTTGATCAGTTTTTCAACCATTTTATGGGAAAATTAGACTTAACCCCCCAAACAATGGACATCTTTTGATTAAACCCCCATATATTCAAAAAATTTGACTTTCCACCCCACCGTTTGATTCCGTTAGGTTTTCCATCCAGACCTAATTTTGACTTCCCTAAATACCCCTCTTTCTATTATTAGTCAAAACCCCCTAATTTTGACTTCCCTGTATTTGTATGTCTTTGACATAACCCCCCAGAACCAGAAAATTAAATCTGAGAAGAAGAAGAAGGAAGAAGGAAGAGGGAAGAAGAAGGAAGAAGGAAGAAGGAAGAAGGAAGAAGAAGGAAGGAAGAAGAAGGAACAAGGAACAAGGAACAAGGAAGAAGGAAGAAGAAGAAGAAGAAGAAGAAGAAGAAGGAAGGAGGAAGGAAGAAGGAAGAAGAAGAAGAAAAAAATTAAATCTGAGAAGAAGAAGAAGAAGGAAGAAGAAGAAGAAAAAAATTAAATCTGAGAAGAAGAAGAAGGAAGAAGTAGGGGTGGGCACGGTTCGGTTCGGTTCAACTTTTCCACTAAACTGAAACCGAACCGTGCAAGTTGGTTCGGTTCGGTTCGGTTTCAAAAACCGAAAATTATTATTAAAACTGGGTTGGACCGAACCGATTTGATTCGGTTCGGTTCGGTTCGGTTTTCGGTTTGGGCTTTATTATGGGCTTTTGTGTTTTGGGCTTTAATAACTTCATTTTTTTATTTTTTTTTTGTAATTTTTTTGAATATTTGAATATAATCTAATATTTATAAAAAAATAAAAAAAAAACAAAAAAAAAAATCATATATAACGTGTATATATAAGTAAAAAATAAAAAAAAAAAATATATATATATATATATATATATATATATATATATATATATATATATATATTAATAAATATATATTCGGTTCGGTTCGGTTTGAACCGGAATATTAGAATAGAAATTGGAACCGAATTGTATATACTCGGTTCGGTTCCGGTTCCAGTTCGGTTTTGACCGGTTCCTAGTCAACACAGTTTTGACCGGTTTTGACCCGGTTCGGTTCCGGTTTTAATTCGGTTTCCCGGTTTTTTGCCCACCCCTAGGAAGAAGGAAGAAGGAACAAGAAAATTAAATCACGACTGTTTCTTCTTCTTCTTCCTTCTTCCTTCTTCCTTCTTCTTCTTCTTCTCAGATTTAATTTTCTGGTTCTGGGGGGTTATGTCAAAGACATACAAATACAGGGAAGTCAAAATTAGGGGGTTTTGACTAATAATAGAAAGAGGGGTATTTAGGGAAGTCAAAATTAGGTCTGGATGGAAAACCTAACGGAATCAAACGGTGGGGTGGAAAGTCAAATTTTTTGAATATATGGGGGTTTAATCAAAAGATGTCCATTGTTTGGGGGGTTAAGTCAAAATTTCCCCCATTTTATAGACACGTGGCATCATATGATTGGGTGTACACACCCACATACAAGTTGGCTACACATATAAAATTTTTTGAAAAAAGAGGGAATTATTCATAGCATCGGGAGTGGAGGAAAAGATGATCAAACATCTGATGAAGTTTTAACATTCTGGGAATTCATAAGAAAACAGTTTGGTCGTATTTTGAAGGAACTGAAGTATCATATGCGGAATTTGTGCACACACTTACCAACTTCTATCATTTCAGTGGGAATAGGAAAAGATTAACAGAGCCCTTAATTTGCTCAAATCTTTGAGGAGTTTGTCCAAAAATGGTACTTTCCGTCAAGAAGCACTTAAGAATATCTTCATTAGCGCTGCTGAATGCCTTCAACTTCTCAGATGTATTCGTGAGGAACTATTTGTTCCGAACTTTTGTGCAAAAAGTATGATCAGAACATTTTGTTTACAAAATGCTTGCCTTATTCTCTGCACTGCTTCAAGCTCAGCTATTTTGCGTGAAGTAAAACCGTTTCAACTATTGGTTATTGATGAAGCTGCCCAGCTTAAAGAATGTGAATCTGCTATTCCGTTACAACTTCCTTGTGTACAGCATGCTATTCTCATAGGAGATGAATGTCAGTTGCCTGCAACAGTTAGGAGCAAGGTTCGTTTGTTTCCTCACATTCATATTTGCATGTTATTAGAATTTCTTCATTTTTAAACTTTCAATATATTAGATATCGAAGAAGGCTGGACTTGGAAGAAGTTTGTTTGAGAGGTTAGTATCACTGGGACAGAGAAAGCATCTTCTCAATATTCAGTATAGAATGCACCCATCAATAAGCTTGTTCCCAAACACCGAGTTCTATGCAAAGCAGATTTCTGATGCTCCTAATGTCAAGGATAGAAGCTACAAAAAGCATTTTCTTCAAGGAAGTATGTATGGATCTTATTCCTTCATAAATGTTGCCTATGGGAAGGATGAACTCGATTGTGGGTATAGCCGGAAAAATATGGTAGAGGTTGCCGTGATTTCTGAGATAGTGGCAAAGCTTTATGAAGGTAATGTGTTATGATTCTTGTATATTAAGAGCATTCCCAATGGTAGGTTTTAGCACACTTTTAGTTAACTTTTAGTGAAAACACTTGCCAATGGTAGCTTTTAACACACTTTTCAAGCAAAACACTTTTAACTCCTTGGCAAATTTGCCAAGGAGTTAAAAGTGCCACGTAGGAATCCATCTGCCACAATTAGTGCGGTATGGATCCATACCCCATAATAAGTGCGGTATGGATTCATACCCCACAATTAATGCGGTATGGACTCATCTAAAAGAAGATCCATCTGCCACAATGAGTGCGGTATGGATCCATACCCCACATAGATTGCGGTTTCAATAATCCACCGTTGGAAACACTAAAACCCTTTTTTCGCTAAAACCATTGAAAACCCCAAAATTCCTTAAAACCATCCTATGTGGCACCACTAAAAGTGTTTTACCATTCCCAATGGTAGATTTTAGCACACTTTTAGTTAACTTTTAGTGAAAACACTTCCCAATGGTAGCTTTTAACACATTTTTCAAGCAAAACACTTTTAACTCCTTGGCAAATTTGCCAAGAAGTTAAAAGTGCCACATAGGAATCCATCCGCCACAATTAGTGCGGTATGGATCCATACCCCACATAGATTGTGGTTTCAATAATCCACCATTGGAAACACTAAAACCCTTTTTTCGCTAAAACCATTGAAAACCCCAAAATTCCTTAAAACCATCCTATGTGGCACCACTAAAAGTGTTTTTACCATTTAGAGCAATTGTTGTGAAATTTGAACTTTAAAGGTTTTGGTTCTATCAAGAAGAGTTCAGCGTTGAACCATAATAATCTCAATTCTCAATGAAGAGACTGGTACCACTATCAGTCTATGACTATTTCAGTTGGTAGCTCTTCACTAATTTCGTGTTTTTGTTGCCGTAAGACATTTAATGCAATTATGAAATACATAGGATCCAACAATTAACCAGTAACAGAAATGATTATAATGTAATTTACTCTTAGATGAGTGAGTTAAAAGTACAAATATATTTGGTGTTGCAGCATCAGTCCATTCCGGTCAAATGGTTACTGTTGGTGTAGTGTCTCCATACAATGCTCAAGTTTCTGCCCTTCAACAGAAACTTGGAGACAAATACGGAACATACAGTAATTTCTCTGTGAGTGTTCGCTCTGTTGATGGTTTTCAAGGTGGTGAGAACTGAGAAGGATGTTGTACTTATCTCTACTGTGAGGTCAAATGCGAATGGTTCAGTGGGTTTCCTGTCCAATCATCAAAGAACAAATGTGGCTCTCACCAGGGCAAGGTGTAATGCTTGTTACAAAATATTTTCTCAAGTACTTCATTGGTTACTCCACCACCTCCCTTACTCAACTTTGAAGCTGAAAGAGTTTATTTTGCTTCATGTACGTTCAGGTACTGCCTATGGATCATCGGGCACGGACCAACTTTAGTAAATAATGATTCAATTTGGAAGAAATTAGTACGGGATGCACAGAATCGTGGGTGTTACTTTCATGCTGATAATGACAAAGCATTAGTTAAACCTATAATAGATTCCATGGCTGAGCTTCACCAACTCAATGACTTGCTGAATACAAATTCTATACTATTCAGAGATGCACGATGGAAGGTATGTTACTCTATTATCTATAGTCTATATTGTGTTTATAGACGAACCTCATCTAAACTGCTTTGCATATTATCATCTGAATGTACGTTTTGCGTAATCTGCATTCATTGGCTCCATGGTTTCATTATTTAGTTGTTCTCCATTTTTGTCTGCTCTTTTATGATTATCATTCTTGTGTTTTTGTGACTTGCACTTTACCAAGTGAACGAGGAACCTCATATCTCTCATAAATACGAGTTTTATGGAAATTTAGTCCATTTATAGTTATTACATATGCCTCTTACTTCATATGAAATCAGTTTTTCAAAACCTTTTGTATAGGTACAAAATCATTATTCTCATTTCTCAAAGGTCGTAGCCAGGTGTTTATGTTCCTTTGGTGATTATGGACAGGTTACATTCTGTGATAAATTTCGAAAGTCTTATGCTAGAATAAAAAATTTAGAGAGTCAGAAGGAAATTGTTTTACTGTTGATAAAGCTCTCAAGTGGTTGGCGTGATCCACTTCAAAGACAAAGAAACATCAGCCTCGTGCATGAGACTTCTTCTCAGTTGTTGGAACAATACAAGCTTGACGGGGCACTGAATCTTCTATGGACTGTAGATATTATGTTGGAGTGCTCACACCTAATCCAAGTATTGAAGTTTTGGGATATTTTACAGTCGTCAAAGATACCAAAACTGACTAAGCATCTTGACAATATCTTTGGCTGTTATAAAGTTGACAAGATATACCGTTGCAAACACAAATGTCTTGAAGGGTAATTAAGCTATTACCCATATTCCTTTTAAACTTATATTTGTTTTTTATTTATTTTTGTTATCTTAGAGGAGGTCTTCTTTTGGAAGTGTATATAATTTGACCAGAATCAACTGATTTAAGGGTACTTTGGGGTGTGACATTTTCAGCTCCCAACACGCCCCATACAAGATGAAGGGCTAGCTAGTAAATCTGATCTTGACATCGCAATTGGACATCGTCAGAACAACGTAAGTCATGTGATGGATCCCATCATTGATGAACATCAAGAAAAGGCGTCAGGTTTAATCAATGAAGATGGTTTTACTATTGTTCAGTCAAAATCACAAAAGAAGCGTCTTAAAAATATTTCCTCTGACGAAAAGATGAGCAAGGGACATTTGCAAAGGTCATCCTCAGGATCAACTAAGCAAGACACAGGTCCAAGCTGGAGACTACATACTGAGGAGAGCAGTTCAAGATGAATCTTGGGATGACATGGCTAAACCTAATTAAGGATTGTCTGATAAGAATTCTTTTCTTTTAGAAATGTATATATAGTTTTTTGTTCAACAACTCAACATGTCAAGAGTGTTGGATTACCTTACAAAGAAGTTATTCACCATCAATAAGGTGTTTATATGACCACTTTTAACTCATTGTAAGTATCAACAACACTGCTCTATAACTTGCAGCTTGACACTGCTATTTTTGTAAATTATATAGACACTCTTTTGTTCATAATTATAGTTATTTTGGCGGATGACGACGAGCCTGAACTGGCCAACTGAGCCTTGCTTCATCTGGCATTCTGGCTTAGATAGTATGGGCATTCTTTATCTAGGACTCTCTTACAATTCTTTAATTAATTTTTTATATTTGTAATTTGCAGTCTGAAAAAAAAAATCTGAAAAGTGAAAACAATAAGAAACTTGTGAATATGATGGGCTTGGGCCTTTAAACTCAAGTTTTTTTTAGCCCTGTGAGCAAGCCCAGGATGGTTAGAGGACAAAACAAACTGACCCGAACCGCTTTTTGCCTCAAGTAACAGTTGCTCTACTGTCAAACTACTTTTTCTTCTTCACTACGACGAAAAAAAGAGGCGCCGGTGTTCTCTTTCTCTCTGTAAGTTCTCTTTCCCCTTCTCTTGAATCGAGATTAACTATGAGATTATGAGAAATCGTTGTTTTGGTTTATAAAAGGTTGTCTTTTAGCAATCAAGTTTCAATCTTTTTGCTTAAAAAGGTTGATACTTTGACAGCTGACATTGTAGCTTGTTTTGTTTATTTATTGGGGTGTTTCTCAACTTTTTTTTTATGTAAGAAGATTATGGGTTAGTGGGTATTTGTAGTTAGTGAGTAGTTGGTTTAAATTTTATATACAGTAGCATTGTATTCAACATTTGGATTTATGGAATGAAATTATTATTTGAAGTTAGGGTTTCTAGTATGATTTAGAAGTGATTCCCTCAGTTGAATCAAATCAGTGGTTACGGGTTCCTCAATAAACCCTTTACGTTGATTCTATCATTTTTCCTTTTAGTATCTCATTGGTTCATAGTTGATTTCTTCACTACTCACAACTTTTCGCTCTCTATGCATCAATTGTTTCTGAGTGTATTTACATTACTATTGAATTGAATTGCATTGTTTCCTGATTTGGAATTTTGGATTAGTTATTAATTTTGTTGTTTTTTTGAATTCTTCGAAGTTCAAATTTTGATATGTTCTTCTGTCATTTGCAACAAAATCTTATGTTAATTATGATGTGATCACAGGTTATTTAGTGGTCGTTGCGAGTTTCAGTATACTAGAAGGCTCTTGACCAATTAAACATCGCATTCTCAAAAGGCCTTTTTTAAATAACTAAGTAGTGTCGGGATATGGACTCGATACTTTCAGATGTAACAGACGGAGTCACTTCATCTCAACCATGGGAATTCAGTTGGTTAGTCTCAATGTCTTTATTGCTTTAGTGAAACTGAATCCAAATTGATATTTTACATTTTTTACCTCACTCTTAATGTTTGACTTCACTGTTTTTCGAAATTGGTTAAGTCTTCCTGTTGTGGGTGTGTGTAATATCTACACTTTAGTTTGGTTCAGAATTTGAAATCTGTTTCTATGTCCAGTACATCTCATTTGAGGCTCTATACTTTTGTTCTTTTGTCTGCAGTGACTTGGAAGTAGATTATGGAACTGACGAGTATGCGAATATGGTGTACTCAGCATTAGCTGTTGATAAAGAGGTGCTTTTGAAAATATCTACATCTTCCGGAATTAAGTTATACAATGAAATTGTGCATCTACAGTGCTTGTAAGTCGTTAGTGAAAACAGTTATTTATGTAATGCAGTTGCAACCTGACAAAGTGAAACGACAGATGTCCGTGTCCGAGGGAAAGCTTATCGTGTGAGTTTCTTCTATGCTCAATTACATATTCTTTTCCAGTTTAGTGCAAATAGGGTGTTTGCCTTTGTTAATGTCAGATGCAGTTGGGGGGAGAATGAGTTAGTAAAGCAACTTTCACAAAGTTTAAGCATTTACTCGGTATATAAGTACTTAGCATTCTAGAAATTCCAATTCAACGTCATTATAGGAGAAAGAAACCCAAGTTACGATTCTGAATCTCCAACCCAGTATGGTTGTTAGTTGAAAGAGTGTATTAGGAAGCTACCACGCATTGGCATTGAACCTAGACGTCCCAATCTCCTGCACTCCTCCTTTACCTGCGAAGGAAAGTGTAGGCTGTAGGATACCCAATTATTCCAAATATATGATAGAGGAATCTCAGACTGGAACACACTTACCCAAATCACACAATCGAAACATTCCAGTTTGTCGTAAGATCTCCAAAACGAAAATATCTACAAATAGGGTGTCCACTTTACCATGCATATAGTAACTCAATGGTGGTGATCATGCAGTGCGTGTTATGTTCAGTGGAATTGAAAACCCTATTGTTTCTATCCTTCCATATGACTCGTATTATAGAAAGCGCTACATGCTCAAACAATCTTTTTCTTGTCCAGAGGGAGTCATCTTAGGGAGGTGCATTAGAAAGCATTGTTGCACCGAATCAGGGAAAGGCATAAAGCCACTTGACTTGAGAACGATTTCAAGAATCGGCCCCAAATATCCCCTGTAATAAGCTCACAGCCGACTGCCCAAGAATCATGCCAAACGGTTCCATCATCTTCTCTTTTAGAGAGCATACGCCTGTTCCGGATACTCGTATGGACATGGTCATACCTCTTTTTCATACGTCGCTGGGATTTTGTTGTGTACCATAAATGCTAAATGTGGATACTATAATCTGACAATTGTACTTTAAAAGCTGCCTTGGTGATACTAAGAAAATTTGTGCTCATTGTGCTTGAGCTATACAGAAATTGCGAAAGTACCAGTGCAAAAATTCATGTTAACTCTAATTGTTTTATGTATTTTACTACTTTTTTTTTATGTACGTAGGGGACTGGCTCATCTATCTGTTAGTGCTGAGAGATGATGCTTTCCAAAATTCTTCATAGATTCCCACCATATTCTGATGTTTCGGGGCTTTTGTTGACACTTCCTTCTTTCAGGCATTTTGAAGCGGTAGAGGCAAGATTTCTGCGTGCATCATATAGTTCATTTTTAGACATTCTAACACTTGCTACCAAAACACTCGAAGAATTTGGGTTGGGGATGAAATTCTAATGCTTGTGGATTCACCCGAGTTGAATATGCAGAGGTCTTTGATTTAAGTGGAACTCAATATTTATGAAACCATCCCAAAAGCTCAGGCTATGTTTCACTTCAGTAGATATGTAACTTGTACTGATTTATTTTTATTGCTATTTTACAAGTGTGCGTCTTTTTTAACTGTCAGTTGGCAGATTATGTTAGAAAACCAAATTTACATTCTGACAGACCGTTATCACTGTTCCAAGACAAGGGAATGCCAATCTAGAATATAATGCCTTTAGATGACTTGTAACTCATCGATGTCAGAGTGATGGTGGTTATACTTAATACTGTATTCAGTGTGATGCTCAAAGAAGTGTGTGGTGTTGTTTTCCCATGAATTTTACCTGGTACATTCAGCAAGGGATTTTCACACATTCCTATAGTCAATTGGTGCAAGGACTAAGTAGGTGACATATTGCTTTGTGCATCAGCTGCAAACAACAGGGCAGCTCTTTACTGAGCGTAGCTAATTTTTAGAGCTAAGAGACTTGCAGAGAGTGGCTTTTGTTATTTCCTTGTTCAAGTAATATTTGGGTTTGCACTATAGCAATATACTGAGCACATAGTGGCAGGGAAGGGTTACCA
This sequence comes from Aquilegia eximia, assembly GCA_023053565.1. Classification (NCBI taxonomy): domain Eukaryota; kingdom Viridiplantae; phylum Streptophyta; class Magnoliopsida; order Ranunculales; family Ranunculaceae; genus Aquilegia; species Aquilegia eximia. The sequence continues at coordinate 39,243,163 of JALIGU010000002.1, forward strand.
CTTACCATCAACTGTAATTGTTTTGCATATACTCTACCATTCCTCGAAAATACATACTAGTAAAAAGAAAGGGCTCCTGCTATATCCTCTCTACTTGTTATGCAGTAAAGTTGAGTTTATCAATAAAATCAGTATCAGTTTGTACTTTGTAATGCTTTTCCTCTAACTTTTGTGTAATTTCTCGAGTTTATCATTAAAAAAATTATACGGAGTATTAAAATAAAATAAACATCATGGGGATAGACCAAATGATGGTGACATATTATTTTCTCAAAAATTATAAATAAATAAAATTACTACAGGGCATTAAAAGTCTTAATCAAGTTCACCCAAAATAAAAAAAAAAAAAAAGTGTCTTGATCAAAGTGTTAAGAAATGCTTACACGCTTGGGCATTGTTTTTAGTGAAACCATTCAAACCAAGAATAGTAGATGTTCTGGACCTAAAATAATTATTAAGAAAAAACTAATATTGCTGAAATTATTAATGTCGGCTAATTTTATGGTGTACAACTACATAGGGACAAAATAGTAAAAGAAGAGTGCGTTAAGAAAGAAAACTCTAGACTAGTAGTATATTTACCGTAACGTGCCCTACCTAAATCAATCATAATTAGGGTTCCACAATCAACAACGATTGCTTCTATCTATAAATACCACCTCCAATCACCTCATTTTCTTATTCGTTCGTTCTTATTGACCGAAAGAAAAAGCATAGGAAAGAGAGAGAGAGATAAGAGAGGCTAGGGTTTCTATTCAACAACAAAACCTCATCATCATCTAAGGTAACAATTATTCGCTTTTTAGATCAAATTCAAAGCTTTTCTGATTTCATGTTCGATTTATTTTCTTAGATTGATTAGTTTCCGATCCGATTGATAGTTTTGTTTGTTCTGATTGAATCGTTTTCTCGCTAATTGAATCTAGGTTTTTATTGAATTGTTTCTTAGGTATTATTTAATCTAGGTCAAAGGTTTCGTTTTACTCTTTTGATGATGTATTTGATATGGTTTTATCGAGAATTTCGATTATTGAGATTTATTTGATAGATTATGTTGATCTAATTTTGATATATGACTGTCTTGTGGATTTCAGTTGAGATATCCTTATTCAAAGGTTTGAATTTAATATGCTTTTGATCTAAATTATTGAGAAATTTGTGAATTATTAAAATTGAAACTTGACTGAGCTTAAAATTAGGGAAGAAGATGATATGAGTCTAGCTTAATTAAACCTATTCCAAACAATTTCAGTTTCTGTTTGTGTTTGTTATTGACCTATAGTAGTTATAATGCCAATCAGGTAATAGTAGACCATGAACTAATAAGGTAACATTAGATTGGTATGCAGATTGATCATATAGGGTTATAGATATTATGACAATAATTTGTTATCGCACAACAGTACAAGTCAAATATGTCTTATGTATTTGTGCTGAGAAAGAACACAGTTATAAGGTTGAATGATTAGTATTATGAGGTTGGAAGTAACCAGATTACCACATTGAGCTTCCCTGTTGATAAGTTTCTAGACAACAATGAACTTGCATAATATTAGAGTGAACTGTAGCAATTTTTGATAATCCATTATATCATACTTGCATAAGTATAAAAGCCACTGTATAATATTCTTTAATTGTAGAGATATTTTTGATAATCCATTATATCTTACTATTTGGTGTGAGTCATCCATTATTTTTATTGGTTTCTCGTGAGTTTATCTGTGCTATAAGAAAAAAAGATCGTCTTAAGCTCTCTCTTATTAGTAAGAAAGCAGGATTTCTTCCTACTAATATAGATAGTTTTCTTGTAGACAGTAATTTTGCAATACCTTTTATGTTAGATACTCTGTTATGGAGTTTGTTCTATTGGATTATATTAATTTCTTGTTGTTGATTTCTTCCCCTTGTTTCAGAAATTGCAGACTGATCTGCTGTATCTGCAGTTTGTCAAAGTGGAGGGTGTTATTGAAGCTTCTTTTATGTCTGAACGGGCAACTCTTTTTGGGGGATCTATTGGTTTGCTTGGAGAGTATTGTCCTACACCAAGAGAAAGAAATATACATTCTGTTGAACGAGTTGACTGCATGCATCTAGAGCCCTTTCAGGAATCTTTACATACTTGGAGTTGCTATTTTATGCAGCCTTCGTCATCATTAAAGAATCAATTTTTTGAAATCAGTGAAAGAAACTCCCTGCCAGAAAATAATACCACTGCTGACTCTACCGTCCTTAACTACTGCATCTGCTCCTTCTGATTTCTGTTGGTGGTCCACCTGTTTCATATCAAGATGGATTTGCAGAACATAGGTGCTGGGAATCGTGATGATGCCTTTTATAGGTATAAGATGCCTAGGATGATAACTAAGATAGAAGGAAGAGGAAATGGCATCAAGACAAATGTGGTCAATATGGTTGACATTGCTAAGGCTTTGGCAAGACCTCCGTCGTATATAACAAAGTACTTTGGTTGTGAACTTGGAGCTCAATCAAAATTTGATGAGAAGACTAATGTTTCCCTGGTAAATGGTGCTCATGAAACAGCTAAACTAGCTGGTCTCCTTGAAAACTTTATAAAAAAGTTTGTTCAGTGCTACAAATGTGGGAATCCCGAGACTGAAGTTATCATCACAAAAACTCAGATGCTCCAACTCAAATGTGCTGCCTGTGGATTTGTGTCTGATGTGGACATGAGAGACAAGCTCACTACCTTCATACTCAAGAACCCTCCTGAGCAGAAAAAGGGATCAAAGGACAAGAAGGCTATGAGGAGAGCTGAGAAGGAACGTATGAAGGAAGGGGAAGTTGCTGATGAAGCACTGAAAAAGCTGAAGAAGAAGGGAGCTGGTAATTCCAAGGATGGACCCTTGAAGGGTGTTGGAGCTAAGAAGAAGGCAGCCTCAGATGATGATAATAATTCTCCTGCTGGTAGTCAAGCTGATGACAATGAAACAGCTGATGAAAATGATGATGTTGAATGGCAGACTGATACTTCTATAGAAGCAGCTCGTCAACGCATTCAAGAACAGCTGAGTGTTGCCACAGCTGAAATGGTTATGCTCTCTACCACTGAGCAGGAGAAGCCTAAACCAACAAAGAAAGTTGGAGCTATAACCCAGAATGGTTCTGAAGATGCTGAGCAGAAAGTTGAACCAAAAGGAGATGATGAGAACGGGAAAGCCAAAGGTAGCACACATGAGAAGCTTGTGGAGGAGATCCAAGGGAACCTGAAGAAGGGATCCACAGTAACCCAGGTGCAGTATTTTCTGACAACTCTTAAAGGTACTCCTGGAGAGGTAATGAATGCCCTGTTCGACGCCCTATTCCAGGGTGTTGCAAAAGGTTTTGCGAAGGAGGTGGGCAAGAAAAAGAACTACCTTGCAGCTGCAGTCCAGACAGAAGAGTCGCAGCTTCTTCTGCTGAGGGCCATAGATGATTTCTGCAGGAAATCAAAACCAGATGTTGTGAAAGAGGTGGCCTTGGTTCTGAAAGGACTATATGATGCTGATGTACTCGAGGAAGAGTACATAGTTAAGTGGTATGAGGAAGGCTTGGCAGGAACAAACAAGAACTCACAGATTTGGAAGAATACAAAGCCCTTTATAGAATGGCTACAGAGCGCGGAGTCTGAGTCAGAGTAATAATGATTAAATGCCTCTCTATGTTGGTGGCTGTTCATGCTTTACTTTCGGTGGATGTCTTTGTCTGGTGTTATTTGAGTAATGTCTGTCCGAGTTCTTTTTGCAGGATTTTGTTTCTGTTTTCAGAATAAGTGAACTCGAGTGGTCTATGGTTCACCTTTATTGTCAGTAAGTTTGAGTTGTCAGGTTTATATCAGTGTTTTGTTTTGTGGTGTTTCGTGATGACAATTATGAACTACTTGAGTTATCATGTTTATTTCATTGTTTATTTTGTTATTTTTTGTGTTTCACTGTTTCATGATGATAGTTATGAACCACTGGTTAAACTGAGGGACCTTTAATTTCACTATCAAACTTTCGCAAAGATCAATTACCCTGAAGCAGTTTTGGTTTTGTTTATCTTTCTGTGCAGTACTCACATTTTCCTGCCTCCACCCCAAATACTCTGAATTATTTACACTTTCCCAGTGTTTGTTCTATTTAACCAATATTGTTTCGGGGAAATTGAAAATTTGCATTTTGGCAATTATTTAATTAAGTAAAGTGTAATACTTTGGGATTTTTAACCTGCCTTTTTTAATGCTAATTAAGCTGGAGGTACTTGAGAAAGCCTCAAAAATGCACTCTTTAGGGCTAGATGGAGCGGCAAGAGACAATCCTGGACATGGAGGACCTGGTTTTGTATGTAGAGATATCTACCACATCATTGGAATGTTTGCCAAGGGTCTGGGAATAGCCACTAACTTGAGGCAGAGACTGAAGCACTGGTGATGGCAGCTGAGTTGGCTGTTACTAATCATTGGCACCATATTTGGCTGGAATCTGATTCTTTGGCTGCTGTTAATGCTTTTATGCAGAACACCATTCCATGGGATCTTAAAGCTAGATGGTGCAACCGTGCAAGGCTACAAGAGAGATTAACTGGAAGATGACTCATATACTAAGAGAAGGTAACTTAAGTGCTGATGCAATGGCAAAGAAAGAGGCTAAAATGACTCGGGGAAATGAAGCTTGGTGGGATGGCATTCCAAGCTTTGTTACTGAGATAGTGAGATAGAAGAACCTGACAAAGTATACTTCAGAGTAGGATAAATGGGAGGTTTATTCATCTAACCTCTGTTCTCTGTAAAAGTTTTTGATTTCAATGTATTCACATCTTCATGCTGAAAAATAAAAGGCTACCTAGAACAAATAAGCTTTTAGAGAAAGAATTGGTATTCTTATTACCACCCACACTCCAAAGCAAACACATTGAAGGCCAATGCAAAGCTAATAATGGAAACAATAAAGTTGTAGGTAGTTCAGTGAGTGTTTACTTACGTTGTGTTTTGTTCGTTTCCCTTCAAGTTCAAACGGTCAGTGAGCTGTGCTTGGTGCCACTAGGGCAACAACCCAATCCAGGCATGAGGCATCCAACAAAAAGGAAATCCTTGTTAACGGAATAACGGTTCATGCTCATACACCAAAATGTGAAACCTATCTAAATGCACCATTTACTTAATCATACTAAAAAAAAGTTGGCCTTATGTTTTCAGAAGTCCTTCACCTTTATTTTATAAATACACGCGTCGCGTAAACATACTTTTCTTAGTACATCAATATTCAATAGTTGCAATTAGCCAAGTAGGTATTGTATTTCATCTTACAAACTGGTCAGATGGGATCTGAAGCATTAGCTGGGCGTCCAACAACCATTTAGAGCAAAAATCTACCTCCCAATATGGGTATATATATATTTTTACTTTATAAACGCACACCATCTTGAAAATGCACATTGTTTCTTTGTCCCAAGGCTGTGCATTTAGACAGGTTTTCACTTAGTCCTATAGCATTTACTTCATAACAAGTACTCGGCCCAATTGGCGACTGGGATTGCAAAGGCCCTTAGCCCATTAATTTTTTTTTGGGCTTTATATTACATTTGGGCCTCACCATTCACACTACTTTTGATAATAAGTCCAATCCATTAAGTTTCTAGGTTATAATTTGGTTTGCAAACTGGAAGCTTTATAAAACCCTATAATCGCCACACTTTATTTGTTCTTGCGGCCTCTGCAGACTATCTAGGGTTTTTATCGTCACTCTCATTCATCACTAACGAAATGGTAGATCTCATCACTCTTCTCATCTTCATCTCTACATCTGTTTAATTCTTTGTGTTTCTCTACAAATCCTCTTGTTTTCATTGATAGATTTTGATATTTTATCTTTGAATGTTATTTTTATAAAACTTTGCAAATCTGTTTAGATTTCATGTTTCAAAAGTGTTCAAATAAATTATTTTAGTGAAAGTAAATCGTTTTAATTGTTAGATTGTAACACATCGGACAAAGAAACAGCAGCTTCGTTTGAATCATAAGCTTATTGCATTTGTAGCTAGTTTGAAATCTGTGTAAATCGTTTATAGGGATTATGGAATAATAAGTTCATAAGCTCAAATCCAGCAATATAAGTATTTTTTTTTTTCTCAAATGAGTCTAATAAAAATGAATTTTTTTTTTCATTTCTGATGTTGTAGACATGTCTGAGATTTAAGTATTATTAGTAGTATTGTTGTAATTTACTTATTTTTCCGGCACAATACTAGTTGGGACTTGGTATGTCTAATCGTAGTTTGTTTTTTCCCTGACAGGCCCCCAAAAAAGGTGCAAAGGCAGTAGCAACTAAGAAGAAGCCTGTAAGTTATATTTTATTGTACCTTATTTTTGGAATTGAGAATTTCTTATTTTTGCTTATTTTCCAAATTCTTTAGTTGGTGAATATTCTGTTGGAAGATTTTTATTAGCCAGTAGACTTAGGTTAATTGGCTTTAGATAGGTTTTAGTGAAGACATCCCATGAGGACTATTGTGTATTTAGCATTATAGATATTTGAAAAGCTTACGTTTTTTTATATCGACACGTTATTTCATTTGTGTTTTTGTCTTTAATTTTCTTGTACTAGATTAAATTCAGAGGTTGAAGTTTTTGTTTTGTTTATTCTTTACTTGTTTATGGACACAATTTTTTATTTTATGCATTTCTAATTGGAGGACATGCCATTTCTCACAGGAGAAAGTTGTCAATCCTTTGTTTGAAAAGCGACCAAAGCAGTTTGGGATTGGTGGTGCACTTCCACCAAAGAAGGATTTGCATCGGTTTGTCAAATGGCCTAAAGTAGTTCGTATTCAGAGGCAACGCAGGATTTTGAAACAACGGTTGAAGGTTCCACCAGCTTTGAACCAGTTCACAAAAACACTTGACAAGTCCCTTGGTAAGCTTTTGTAGGAAGTTGGTACGATAAACTTGATATGTGATTAGTTTAGAGCTTCTGGTACAAGGATATTGTCAAATTAATTGTATTCTTAATACTTGTGGTGTAGCAACAACACTTTTCAAGATGCTACTCAAATACCGACCAGAAGACAAGGCTGCCAAAAAGGAAAGACTTGTGAAGAGGGCTCAAGCTGAAGCAGAGGGAAAGACTATTGAGTCAAAGAAGCCCATTGTTGTGAAATATGGCCTCAATCACATTACGTACCTTATTGAACAGGTACTATTACCTTATGTTTGCTGTATCTTGATCTGCTGAAATTTATATAAGTAAGAACTTTTTGTTTGTTTTTAAAACACTTGTTAAGTAGCTAGGATATAGGCTCACCTCTTGTATGGCTAGTGCCATTTATGCTAGCTAGTCAGTCTCATATTCAGCAACTTGACGTTCAACTTTAAAGATTGCTTTGTGGCAGAAAATGTGATAAATAACAAGGGCAGTTAGTAGATAGGCTGTATGTTGTAAGGTTTCCATGTTTCGTTTCATATGCTCTATAAATTTCTGCAGAACAAAGCCCAGTTGGTGGTCATCGCTCATGATGTTGACCCTATTGAGCTTGTTGTCTGGCTTCCTGCCTTGTGCCGCAAAATGGAGATTCCTTATGTTATTGTGAAGGGAAAGGCTCGTCTTGGAGCGGTTCGTTTTTCATTACTAAACTTAGTTGAGTGATTTTTTTTTCTTTTTGATTTGGATATGAGGCATTAGTTGACCTATTTCTCTCTGATTGGAACAGGTTGTCCACAAGAAAACTGCAGCAGCTTTGTGCTTAACCTCGGTTAAAAATGAAGATAAGATGGAATTCAGCAGAATTGTCGAGGCAATCAAGGTAAAATTGGCCTTTCACTGTGTCTAAATAATTTCAATAAGATTGATTGCCGTAACTCGTCATATAAACTTTCTTTGCTGCTGTTTTGCAGGCTAACTTCAATGACAAGTATGATGAAAATAGAAAGAAATGGGGTGGTGGCATCATGGGATCAAAGTCTCAGGCTAAGACTAAAGCCAAGGAGAGGCTCTTGGCAAAGGAAGCAGCACAGAGGATGAACTGAGCGTATAGCAGCAGTAGTAGAGAAAGGGCCTATACTAGGAAGTTATTAGCTACTGTTTCCTACAGTTCTGTCTTGTTTTTCTGCTTGGGAGAAGTTTTGTATTGGATTTGTCCGTGTGATCTTTATATTTGTTTTGGTTTTCATGACTACTCTAGTAGCAGGAAGCAAAATCCATTTTATGGATAGAACCTGTTTTTTCAGAGAATTGGCTTATTTAGACAGATTTTGTTCGAAAATTGGTTGTGTTTCTCACATTGCTAATCTAAATATGTTTATGTTCTGGATGATGCTCCACAACTTATTTTTGACAGTTGCAAGATTTCAAAACCAACTGGTGGTTGTACCTGCACTGGTTGGCTTAATATAATAGTACCACTGGATACTGTTATCCAAGAATTTGGACCGGAGAACTTTATTTAGGCTGAATTAGGTTGGGAGAACTTTATTTAGGCTGAATTAGGTTGGGAGAACTTTATTTAGACTGAATTAGGTTGGGAGAATAGGGTAGTATATTTCTCTATTAATCAGTTTAGTATATGTTCTCTACTATTAGTGTAGTAAATGCTGTACCTAGAATCAATTCAAGCAAAAGAGAAAAACACCACATCCCACAAAATGTGAAGGGTGAGGAAACAATTGCTTAAATGTGGAACACTTCTATGCCCAAAGGCCAAAATTTATTAGCTCGTATATTCAAGCTCGGTTCGTTTATAAGCAAGCCAAGCTTAATTTTTATACGAGCTTTGAAGCTTAATTTTTATACGAGCTTTGGTATGTTCAAGATCGATTCGTTTATAAATGAGCTCGAGCCGAGTTTTTAACAAGCCGAGTTCGAGCTGTTCGGTTCGTTTAACATCCCCCCCACTTTGATCTTAACTTGCTTTTCCTGTAAACTAGAAGGGAAATTGGGGCAATTATCTGTCTTTGTAGTTTTTACAAGTGTACATGTTCGTTTAACATCCCCCCCACTTTGATCTTAACTTGCTTTTCCTGTAAACTAGAAGGGAAATTGGGGCAATTATCTGTCTTTGTAGTTTTTACAAGTGTACATGTATCCGATTAGAGATGCCTGGATATCCAATTTTTAATATTATTTACACATTGTTATTATATTAGTTCATCAAATAAGTTAGTCATAGATGTCGGTGTAGTGTAGTGGTTATCACGTTAGTCTTACACACTAAAGATCCCCAGTTCGAGCCTGGGCATCGACAAGTATGTTTTTTTTTTTATTTTTTATTTCCTTAAAAAAAAACACTTTATTTTTTTGTTATGTTTTTTAAAGAATTTACATTTACTTGTTTGGCAAGAAAGGAAAACTCCAAGTCGGGTATATACAGTATTCTACTTTATACCAATATATTCTCAAATGCTTGTCAAGTAGTAACCCAACAGTCAATAGTGGCGATTTTTGTTCTCAAAACTCTAAATAAATTGAATATCTTCAAACAACTAAACCTACACCTACACACAACACTACTATCAAAATCAAAAAGAAAGATGGTGACACTAATAGTAGCGACGACAATGGATCCGGCGTCTATTGGTCCTGCTTCTGCCCTTTTAGCTATGCCTGGTTGGCACCCTGGTCCTAATCTTCAGGTAACTTTCACTCCCATTTCTGATCGTTTTTGTTTTTATTGTTTGTATAATTTGTATAAATCTTGATTTTGCTGTTAAAGGGTATTCCAAGCTTTGTTAATGGAGAAGTAAGATTAATGAAACATGAGAATAGCATCATAAGAGAGGATTATTTGGATAAGTGTTGGGAAGAAGGGACTGGTGAAGTTGTAGATGAAGTTATTTTTCTTAGTAGACATACAGCTGTTTCTAATCGTCCTGCCCTCACTATTCATCCCATTGGTATGAAAATTTCTTACTGTACTATGAATTTTAAAATACTTGTATATATATTGTGTTAAAACGAAATGTGTTTTAGTTTTGATAATTTGGGACTTGTTTATATTGGATTTGGTGTAGGTGTACCTCATTTAAAGGATGATGAGGTTCCACCTGCTGGTGGAAAACCTGGATGGGCAGCACCTCCAAATCCTCGAATTGGTCCATGGTTAAGGATTTTGAAGAAAATTGCTGAATCTCAGAATTTGACACCTGAATTTGAGGTATCTTTTCCTGGATTTTCTGTCTTTGATATGTACACGCATTGTGATTAATATAATTTGCCAAATAGATATATGACATCCCTTCATTTTTTTTTTCTTTCTCTGTGGTAGATTACTTTGGAGGCTACCCATCATGGACCTCTAGTCCATGCACCGACAATGTTTTTGGAGATTGGTAAACTTCCCATATCTATTTATGACTATCGATTGGGGCTATATTTTGCATCTGTTTCACTTTCATAGTCTTGAGGGGTTTAAGAATAGATAAACCAAGTTGAAGAAAGTATAAACAATTATAATGTGGTTGGAGTCCTTGGCATTGCTTATTTATACAGTGTATGAGAACAAACCTTTCAGTATCTAGCTAAACTTACGCAGTTCATGTGTGTGTATATGAAGCTAAAAGTGACTGGGTTGGCTTGTTAAGTGGTTCCACTACCAAAATTTATGTCAACTTACATCTTCGGTAATATTGCAAGAGGTTTTACTGGGTTTTTTTTTAACAACTACATATAGATTTTGGTGTTGGAACCTCCTATCCAGACCACCATAGCCTTGGACCATGTTAGTTTTAGCTTAAACGGAGCAGTGTTTTGCTCTCATTTGCAAGGCAACCAAACTTAACCCTCATTTCAAACTTCTTTCTTACACACTCCCATCTTCATGAAGTATAGTTGTTAACCTGTTGAATTGGGATTCTAATAGTAATATACCAATACTAATTACAATCGGTGGCTATTGTAAACACTGCAATCAACTACATCTGCATGTCGTCTTTTATAATACCTCACATTACTTCCATCCATTTGTGATAGGTAGCACAGAAGAGTACTGGAAGCGGCAGGATGCTGCTCAAGCCATTGCTTTAGTTGGGTATCTAACAACATACCTCGATAATTGTTTTCTTCTTATATGTCCTTGTCTTGGGCATCATTGATTTCCAATTATAATATCACGGGTTTCAAGTACATATACTACAAGATACAAGCCGAAATATTCCCAAATCTAGGATGTAGTTATACTCTATGTTATCTTAATTGTAAGCCTTGTTAAAGGATATATAATCATGCTGATTTTGTTTGAGTTTTAAAAGACGATATGCATCTACAACTATGCTTTCTTCTATACTGTACTATGTCTTGAAAGCTTTCCTACTCTAATAAGCATGCTGATTTTGTTTGAGTTTTATTACACGATATGCATCTATCAGCTCATTAAGGCCACCAGAGGATATCCATTTTAAAGTGTAAATGTTTGATAGTTAGCTCTAGTTTCTGTGGTGTTGTTTGAGTACTTTGGTTTGTTTCACCATCTATAACAAACCTAGTGCTGATTTTGCTTCCAGTTAGTGTGGGAAGGACTCGGTCTTGGGGGAGGTGGTGATGTTGGAAACTGGAAAAGGTAACACCAATTCCTGTATTCTACTTTCTGATTCTATAGGTCAGTAAGTACTCTTGTTTTTATGTTCAGCTTTGCTGTCATGTAACATCCTCCTATGCCATAGTGTGACTTCTAATCACACTTGAGTAGCCGCACTGTGTTTACTATGAGTATACTTCTGACATTTTCATCTCAATCACTTCCTATGCTTTCTTCTATTCAGTTCAATAATATGGTGTAGGAGATGCTTGCTTGGTATAGTTTCTGTTTAACTGAGATATTCGACGTATAACATGTTTGCATTGACAATGTGTTTGTTACAGTATTATTTGAGTTTCAGGAAGGCTCTTTCAGACAGGGTGTATTTTTCTTGTTGTATTATCAGTTTCTGTTAATATGTAGATTATATACTTTTTCCTTAACATTGGCAAATCTCTCATCTCTGGCTCTATTTATGATGCAGGAATTGTGATAGAAAGATTGTACTTCTTGGGCTCGGGGGTGGACATTATGCACCTAGACATATGGACATAGTTCTGTAAGTTATTGTATTCCTAAGTCTCCTATTATGTTGGTATGATTTAGTGAAAATTTGTCCTCAAACACGTATGATTTAGTGAAAATTTGTCCTCAAACACGAGCAGTAGGTATCCACAGGCTTGTTTAAGGAACAAGAATACAGGGAGGCATGGCCAATAAACCTTCATACTTGAATTACTCTTGCTTTTCCATTTGTATTAATATATACCATAGTTGAAGTGCACTTGATAGGCGAACAAAACATTCATAATACGTCGACAACTGAGTTAGAAACTGAAATATATACCATGATGTATTTGTTTCTCAAACTCTTTTACATGGACTGTCTTTAAACAATGGTAAGTTGGTGTAGTGGTTTTATTTTTTCAGGAAAGAGGGTGTTTGGGTGGGGCATTTGCTCTCAGGTTATACCTTGCCAATGGAAGATCCAAACCAATCAAAAGGAGCAAAAAGTACAGATGGTATTGGTGGAACTTGGAAACAAGCAATCAAAGTTTCATTTGAAGCTACTAAATCAGCTTTTCCAGGCGGAGAAGTTATCGCACATCTTGATCACAAGTAAGTAAAGGCTGGACTAGCTTCAAATTAATTTACTTTGGTGTCAATTAAGAAATTCAATACAAACTGATAGACCAAAAACTCGAGGTTCCAATTTTCTTGTACATTTAGGGATTTCCCCCTGTTTTCACCACATATCACACGATCTAGTGTCCCCTTGGATCTTTGTCAGGAGAAATCCTGTCAAGTCTGTGCAATTTTTTTCTAATGATGATGTAGGTTCGTTGTCTTAGTAGTAGCCTAGTGACATTTTTTCTACTAGTATAAATTGGAATGTGTTTTCAATGTAGCACGAGCTATACGTTGGGATCAATATCTACGGAATTATCAATATACCAAGAGCCACTGTGACAAGCCAAGCCTTGATTTTGCTACTAACAAGACGAAAATTGATTCAAACGAAACAGCTTATAAATAAATTTTAAGATGATACCAACTTTATTAACCAAGTTTTGTTCTCTCCTTGAAGATTGATAACTGTGATTTTGATGTCTTGATGAGCTTATTTGTTAAAGATTGTGTGAGTTGTTATGATTGGCCAGGGTTCAAACACTAGCATCCTCATGGTAGATCCTCATCGTAGAAAAACTGTGATGCTGATTTTAAATGACCAAATGTCCAAACCTGTCCCTTCAAAAATCAAAAGCCCGTATCTTGATGTTGCAAGTCCAGAGCTGGAAAGCTGCAAGATTTCCTCATTGTTGTGAGGTCATAAGACCTAAAACATGGTTTTCCCTACTTCACTTTCCTAAAAAAGCTATGGATATAGTTGTTGAAATGAGGGGCACATTTTGAATGGCCTCTGTTATGAGATACCAACTGTGCCTTAACGAAAGGCATTTAAAATTAAACTGCATATAGTTAGAAGTTAAACAATGAAGCCTAAAACTTGCTAAGCAACAGGAGTAGTTCACCAGTCCATTTTCTGTTTATTTTTGCAATTATATTGTGCTTTGAGTTGTTGCAAGCTAGGCAATTGTGTTTAATGGCTAATGTCTTCTTAAAATCTGATTTATGTGAACAGGAGCTTCAAGAGCTGGCAGAAAAATGCCATTACAGGTTTTTTAGCTGAACAAAATATCAAGGTCGGCAAACCAAATGACTTCTGATCTATTTTGCTGTACGTCACCATCATATGTACATCTTCTCATCTATATTCATGTGGTAATGATCTCTCATTTATATCGATCGGATATTGATCAGGACCTGATGATTACTGTAAGAAAATGAATGTCTGAAGGAGATTTCAGAGGGTGAAATTTATATTTTTCATAATCCAATTATATATTTTGTTTGTGTTAAAATTGAAAAAAGGTTAAATAGAGCTAATTTGAAAGGATTTTCCATCCATCCTTCTACTGTTCTAGAATTTTGTTTGTCTGATTGTCGGCGTATGACTTCCGAAAGTAACTTGACTTCTCGAGCTTTCCGTGCTGCATAAACTAGACTTGAATAACAAAGAGAAGAACCTTCCAGGTACCAACACGAGTCATTTCTGCTTCTATAATCAGAGACTTTCATTTGTTCCTAACCGTCTATTATACTCCCAAAACATGCTTTAGTCCTTATGAATGGGTCCATAAGACCTAACAACTAAAGGGTAAGTTCCACGTGGTATACTTTGTTCAACAACTCAACAAGTATGTACCTAACATGGTGATTTCACACCCTTGCCTTGGAAAAAAAAAATCTCCATGTGTTTCACTAGTCAACAAAGGATTGCACTATATAAAGTCTCTCCCATTTCCCCTAAGAAATAAAACTCCTCCAAGGTGAAGGTATCAGAATCTACTGTAAAAATGGCAAATATTTGCAGCACTTCTTCTTCTTCTTCATCATCAATAAACAATGTATTGTTTCTGCTTCTTGCTGTACTGCTTGTGTTTTTCATCAACACTGAAGCTTTAAAGCCCAAGGTCACACGTCTAGAGTTCTACATGCATGATATTGTTAGCGGCCCGAATCAAACTGCAGTGCGGGTGGCACCAACTGAGCCTGTGAACTTTACTAGTCCAGACCCAATTGCAGCGTCATTTGGGTCACTTTCCGTGCTGGATAACCCTCTAACAGCCACCCCTGATCCAAAATCACCTTTGCTCGGTCGTGCCCAAGGGATTTACGCGATGTCGTCTCAACATGAGGAGTTCAGCCTTCTGATGACCCTTACATATGTGATGGTTAGTGGTCCATATAATGGAAGTACATTCAGTGTGGTGGGACGAAATCCAGTGATGGAGGACGTTAGAGAGATGCCAATTGTTGGTGGCACAGGGACGTTCCGGCTTGCTCGAGGATACTGCTTGGCACAAACACATTCATTGAATGAAATGAATGCTGTGATCCGATATAATGTCACCCTGATACACTACTACTAGATGGCATCCACGTCGTTTTCCCATATATTTTTCCCCATTTTCAGATTTCCTTTTTTTCCCATTTTTGTATCAGATTTAGTGTTGAATAAAGTCCCTTGCAGACATTTTAGGTACATTTCTCTAGAGGTAGATTTACATGTATCTTGAATTTAAATGCATGCATCGTTTAGATACTGGATAGATATGTATAAGGTTGTGATCAAAATGGTGAATTCAAGAGTTTTTTTTGTTGCCAACAATTATCGCACTGTCACCCTCCTTGACTGCCTCTCCTTACCATTTTAAGACCAAATGGAATTAAAATAGTAACCCATATCTTTATGAACTCTTTTCAAATTTCAAAACCAATTTCACCAATTTTCTTACAAACCTAAACCTTTTGGCCTCAACAGTGGGAAGACGTACAGCAAACCTGTAACAATGTCCAACCGAAGAACATTTTCTTTAGGCAAAGTTATCGATTATACACCATCTGAAGGCCGAACTGATCACTCACCTCGTCTTTCTTCGACTGAAGGGGGATATATTGTTTTCTCTTTCAATGAGAATGGGGCATATCACATTATGAAGGATCAGAAGTCAGAAAGATCCCAATATTTTGAACGTATGAGGGCGCAAATAAGGCGTAAGGTTAGTATAACTATGTTGGCACCTCGAAAAATGATCAAGCTAAGTTAAAATTAAGATTTTTCTTTCTTTCTTTCTCTTAAACAGCTAGACTACGATGACGTTCTAACCAATTTCAATGAAGATGAAGTAGAGTGTTTAAACTGTATCAGCAGAGATGGAGTAACCTTTAAAGCATCAACTGAGGGAGAATATGGTGATGCTCATAATGAAAAGGTGTAGGTTCATTTTCATTTCTGTTCAGCTAACTGAACCATAAATCCATCAGATGAAACTAAGGCTTCTTGTTATGCAATTTTATTTAGGGTGAAGATGAAGAGAGTATCTATTTTGAGGCATGCACGAGTGATCCACCAATCTCTCATGAATCAAGCACATCAGATGGCAGTACAGGCTCCTTCGCATTTCCAGTGTAAGTTAAAATAATAGATTTTCTTCCTTTATCATGAGGCAGAGCAATGAGGCAATGGGTTAAAAGCTTGTATTAAATATTAATGTGCAAATGCATATATGCAGATTAAGCAGAGTGTGGAGTGGCAGTCCTATTAAAATGCCAAGAACAAAGGTCAAGCATTTGAGGAAACATAAAGACTGGCGTTTTGTCCTTCTCTGTTGTAAATTCTGAAAGCTGGGTTTCTAATTAACTTCAGATATTATTCAATTACGAATTTGATTTTATTGATTCTTGTAATCTTGGAAAACACCATTGCTTCCAGTGTTTACTATCAAATGTTCACTTTTAAAAACGCCAAAATTTCATGTTATATATCAGTTGGTTCTGCAGTTAACTAGTAGCTCCTAGTCGAAGAGGCATGTCAAAAATAACAAGCGAGTGCAAAAGCAGTTGATCATTACTCATCATTAGATACTATATAAAGAAAGTCATTAGCCATTACCATTAACAAAGTTGTATACAATGTGATATCGAGTAACTAGTACACAGCCATTTCAGCTGGAGAAGCTTCATATATTTCATTGTTGTGAGTAACATCATACAAATTTTCACTTTTGGGTTTGAACACCAAGGCTTGCAGCCTTAATCTGGCCTTCACTGCAATTTCCAGTGATTCCTCATCTTGGCTTTCCTTTGCACTGGCAAGAGCTAACATGTATGCCTCTCTTGCCTCCTCCATTTGCTGCATCTCTACCTCGTTCGTATCATCCTGTTGATACCAATTTGAATATATCAGCAAAAAGTAAATCAATTTCATTGAAAATTTAACACCAAGAGCTATCAGACACTTGTTTTAGAGATCTTCAATCCATAATCGATTTTCTCCAACCAATATTCACCTTGCAATTAACGACATTTCTACTTGGATATGTATATATAGTTATATCCTAGTGTGTACTAGAAGAAAAAAAAAATGAGTCTGCAAGTATAACATAATGTAGAACTGCTCATTACGTATGTAGAATCCTTTGGCGCAATGCACATCCGAACTAGAATCCTAATCAAACAAATGCATACAATCATACAAACCACAAACACTTAGGAGGCAGGATAATTAACAAAAATAAGAAGATAATATTATGTAATTAAGACAGTGGATGATGAGCTTACTATGTATGAAAGCTGGTCCAAATCGTAAGGTGAGGCATCATAGTCAACAGAATGGGGACTGCACTCACTCATTGATAATCCTTCAAGTAGAGACATAAATATAGACACCTCTTCTTGCATGGATTGTAAGTCTTCTAGTAACTGCTCAGCTTTTCTGTTAGATATGGATGCTTCCCACTGCAACTTTTCCAGGGCTGCTTGCTTGTCTGCAAGCTTAACCTGTGGAAAATAAATGCTTTTAAATTTTAAGCTGGTTTGTCAAACTTCAGTTTCTGATTTTCCAAATCAATTGATGCTATGTTATAAGAGGTAAAACTAAACTCCAAATATTAGGTCAGAACTATTTCTAAATCATGATCCTAAAAGTAAAATATAATGTTCAGAACCCAAATTATGCAATAAATAGTTAAATACATACCTTAGCATCAGAGAGTTGTAGATGAACAGATCTGATTAGTGCATCTTTCTCTGCAACCTGACAGTTCAATTCATCAAGTTTAACTTGAAGTGAAGCCATATGACCCATTGTATTCTCTGTAGATTTCAGAAGCTCATCCTTTTCTAACAGTTTCTTTTGTAGACTCTCCACTTGTTCCCGTAGCATAAGCAAAGGTTCCCCTGCAGACGTTCTTGCTGTTAAAATTGAGTATTCGTCAGTCGAATACTTCTTGCTTGTTCCATTCTCGCCATAATCCCCTCGCTTTTTGGCCGGGATAGACTGAGAGGTTTTCCTTCCTTTCAGTTCACTATTCTGTATCAATCAAAATTCATATAACGTTCAGGGAAATTGAATTAACATAATGTAGGAATTCATTCACAGTCAATCTACTCGCTATTTCTCAATTTGTAAGTGGGATGCTATCAAAATCGTGTTCTTGGTTAAACTTCACCATAACGTTTACATGCACACATATGATGATATGTTTTTAGATTTACAAAAATGCATATAATAACTTGTAGCGAGACTCCTTCAATAATATATCACCTACATATTTAATGTAACAATATACTTCTAATTTAATTTTAGATGTGTTAAACAAACTAATTACCAAATAAAAAACGATTAATGCATCGTTTTCTACATATACAATTTTACTTGGAAAGAATTCCTCATACATACACACACAAATTCATCCATTCACAATTTTGAGTTATGAATGCAAGAACAATAATCATATTCAAAACTAAAATACCGGTAACCAAAAGATTCCCAAACTAAAATTATTGATGAATCACCCACAACAACACAGATACATCAATTCTAAAATCCCGAATTCAACACTAACACCAGTGTCCACCACAGTAACTCACTCCTCGAACTAAAACACTGAGTACATTAGCTCAAATCAGTTACCATTTCTCTGTAAATAAACAATTAAGTTTAAAGTATGAACTTTTCTAGCTCACCTTGTTAACTGCAGGAGTTTTAGTGTAAATCACAGAAGCACGACGAGTAAAAGAAGTGTTTGCTTTTCGATCCTGCACAAAAAGAAGCAAATTTCACTTAAAACGTACACTTATCAACAACATTTAAAGAAAAAAAAATTGAAGTAAAACAAGAACTCACCATCAAAGATTCAACAAGAGGAACCATTTCGACAAGATTCTTGTAAAGTACTTTGTCAAAATTGCTACTACCATTGTTGACATTAGAGTAAGAAGAAGAAAAAGGTTGTTGAGATGATTTAGAAGAGAAATGTTGTTCTTCTTCTGCTCCTGAAAGCCATGATTTTGGATCATTAAAGCTTTCATTTTCTTGTAAATCGAAGAAATTCTGTTGCTCATACATTGTTTAAAACCCTAAATTTTCGATTTTTTCATGAAAGTAAGTGAGAGAAAGTAAAGAGACTCGGTGAAGACGGCAAATGAAAGATTCTCACTCAGTCTAGAGTCTAGACACAGAAAGAGAGATCTTCGATATGGATTACGAAACGGTTCGATGCTGAAAGGAAAGTTTTATTATTGTAATTTAAACGGCTTCATTTGGGCTTTGCGTAATGAAATTTTAAAAAATTAACCCAATTCAAATTATATGGGCTAAGGGTAATCGAAGTAAAGTGTATTAAGCCCATTCATAGCACATTACTTTTACTACCAGAAAGATCTCAGAGCTTTAAAATTTAAAAATTCCATGTTGAACATTTGTAATTTGCATGCATCTATATACTATATAATAGTGGAGCCTAACAAGTGCCACATGGCGTGTTCTCAACAACTTGAGAATAGAACTTAAGCCCAACTTTAAACCCAATTGAAGCCCAATTGTAGTTAAAAAGGAAATCCACCTTCAATGTAAACAAAGATTTAGAGAAACTTTAAAACCCTTTAGAACTTGATTCTAAATCTCTTTTTCCTATTAAATTCTTCTTCTATTTAAAATTCTTAATTCATATATAAAAACCATACTAAATACAAAAAATATTAATTATAAATCTCTACAAATTTAGGTTAAGAAGGGCATCTTTCAACAAATCACTTATAAAGTCATTATAAAATCTCTACAAATTTAGGTTGAGAAGGACATTAAAAAAAGTTTGGTGATTTCCATGTTATTGAATAACACAAATCCCGGTGCGTAGCACGGGTTCAACAACTTGTTTGTTATTAAGAGTTAAAACCATAATGTATATATGACTCCTATGATCCTATCACATAATGTTCATGATAGAGCAGGTAAAGATGGCGTTTGTTACATAAGAGCTTTTTCTCTAAAAGTTGGCCCAAGTTCATGGACCAATTTCTATAAAAGCCCAACGTGGTGGGCTCAAGGTATGTAATCCTTGTGTCATCAGAAAATGTCTGTCTTGTAGTTTGAATCACCATACAAATATACAACCATGGTTTTAAGAATAGGCCGAGTGAAGTTTGAATCGGCAGGTTGAAATCGGAATCGGTGGTATTCGACTCAAAAATTCATTGTTGACTTGGATTATCATAGAATCGGTTTTAGAATCGTTGAATCGGCCGATTCTATATATAAAACCGGATGAATCGCCGAGTCAAACCAAAACATTTTATATAATTTTGTTTTTTTATTTTTTAATTAAAACTTGAAATTAATTTCTTTTATAGTGATAAGTAAATTTACAAATAAACCATAAAAAAATTTCAACCAAAAAAGTTTTCCAACAGAAAATCTTAAACTTAATAGTAAAATAATAAATATTTATTTATAATAATAAATATTAAATAAAAAAATTAACAAAGAATCGGCTAAATTAAACTTGAATCACAGTGGTTGGAACCGGGAAACTACCTTACTGTCCAAATGGAATGCAAACATGCCAAGGGCTCAACGGCATTTTCATCATAAATTAATCAGTCCTTACAAACTACTTAGACTTACATTTTACATTTTCTTACTTATACAGTTAACAGTATGTCAAATTGTCAATCACAACGACTACAAAAGAGTGCTGCCTATGTGAACTGATTGCACTTGAAAACTAAAAAATATTGAAAAAGAAAAGCAGATATATAATGAGTCATGAGTCATGACAGCAATATTTGTGGCAGGGTCAACCACATATAATATATAGCTTTCGGCCAGGAAATTGATTAGAGTCAGAGTGCCACTCATGGCTGAGTTTAATAAAAGGTAATGTGGAAAGAAAATCTTAAGATAACAATGTGGAATTCTCTAACAGTCTAATTTATTCAGATCTGGATACAGATCCCATATTTTAGGGTTTATTATATATATGCATCTAATGACAGGAAATATAAATCATACAGTATTGGACTAAGTACTTACACTCTTCATGTATTCTCTAACAGTCTAGTTAAGTGCTTACATATTTACATATTTGATTATTTACATTGGTTCAAAACAAATCAAAGACCAATAGTAATGTTATACTAATTTATCTTGTGTCCCCTTTGACAGATTTTGATGCATGGTAATAGCAATTTTGTTATGCAGTTTGCTTAATTAAACCGGATTCTTCTTATGAAGTTGAGAAGTAGAACTGTAGAAGTTTCTCACTGAATTTCATGATATGCGTTTGCTTGACTTCATTAGATCTTAAAACAATACAAACCGGATACATACTTAAAAAACATCACAAGGTATGATATACTGTATTGTGTTATTGCATAATAATAACATTGTTGCAGATATTTTTTATTTTGTAATTTTCTTGTATCTTTTCCTGAGACGCATGAGGCAACAACATATACAAAAAATAATTGTTATTGTAGTGTTAAGAGTTAAGACAGATCGAGAAAATCGTGATCCATGACTCAATGTTCAAAGGGGGCAATAGTGTATATTTCTTTTTTGGTTTGCATCTTTCAGATTATATAATTGTAGGGTTTTTTTTTTTAACTAATCAAATTATATACATTACCAGAAGATTGTGTTTTTGTTATAGGGTTATTCAAATTGGTGGCTTGGTGCCTTCGATTAATTTTTCTTTTTCTGTATATTTTAAGAATAGGCATTCGTGCTAGCTGCCAGGTCTCGTCAATTATAAACATTGTTAATTTCGTAACAGATTGTACATTTACATATATGTATACATAATGCTGAAAGATTTCCTTGTAAACAAGGATAGTAGAAGAAAAACTCCCAACATACTCCATTGCTGATAAAGATTGGGAAAATCATCAACCTTATGTAACAATGCAACTTCAACAAATCAAGATTGTATTATGAGGACACTTTACCAGCTCAGAAATAAATATGGTACTAATATACCAAACAAATTTGCAACAACAAGTCACCAAGATTACTACAATAATGGCAATAACTATATAGAAGACATACTTGGTGATTGTTGTTTTATTATTTGGGAAGCAAGGGTATATTCAATTTCATTTGTTGTCGAGGACCAAACCTAGAGTCCAAGGTTCCTCTGTGAGATGGTGGCACGTCTCATTTAATTTAATTAAAAAAAATTAATCTTGTGATTTTTCTTGAATTTAAAACTTGGGGGTAGTGGTTGAGATCCTCTATTATTTAGTTGGGATTTTGAGTAGGAATTGGACCATATATACTTTTTACAGTGTACACAAGCAAGTCATTGAGTTGTCTTTCTCACTTCATCAATATCATTCTCTACCAAGTGTCTATTAAATATTAATATTTTTACTGAATTAGCTATTGCTTGAAAGTCACAGAAGAGCCTAAAAATGGATAATTTAATGCCTTGCCTGCAACATCATGAAGAGACTAATTTGCAAGATGAGAATTCAATTGGTAGGTAAAGACGAACTTGTCTCATTAGTTGTTTGGACTTTGGAGAGAATGTTATGTACTGTACAACTATTATTGAGAATGCAAGATTTTCAATGTTGCCCGCATGGGCCAACTGGGTTATCTATGAAAATTAATGTACCTATGTATGTCACCAACATCTAAGTGTTCAGTTCAACTGTGTTTTCCTCAAACTACTGCAACCACTTCTATCATTCCGTGCTTGCTAATGCTTAATCCCCCTCTGTCAATATCATGTCCATCAAGAGTGTTGCATATTAATATTGCAGTTGACCTTGGCCGTTACACTGTAACACTATCCATGGCAATAGTACTATTGAGTTTTGATTTATCTTCAGGTTTATGAGCTAAATTGATCGTCATCTTTGCATCACATAAATAAAAGATAGATTATAAAATTGAGTTTAATTATGAGAAATATGTATGAAAAGTCAAAAAGCTAACATAATTTTCATCTGAAAGACTGAAACAGTGAAACTGGTAAAATGGTTATGACTTATGATAGCATCTGTCCTACCAACAATAATGGTTGCATTGCACAGACAGGGGGGCCGATTAAATACTTTCAAGCAATCTCTTGCTATTGTTACATGGCTTGCAAGTTGCAACACAACACAGAATGTGTAGGGTAGTAGCTTGGCACCTATATAAATTAAAGTGATCATAATTTCTTTTCGTATGCTAACTTAACTTAAGCAAAGTTGTCCACCATGGATGCCTTTCAACCATTGCCAAAGCGACTCGCTGCTTCAACTAGCACTTCCTCCAACATGTATCATAAAGTATATTGGACTGCTTATGTATCAATATCGATTCCCATTTTTCATCAAAGAGATATATAGAATGCAATACTAATATTATTTACCTTTGCATTTACTCATCTTCACTTTATTGTTGGTGAAGTTTTTAATTGAACTGCACATGCAAGGACGGCGATGTAAACAGGTCTATATGAGTCCCCCACAGGCCAGAGGCCACAACACATCATCCTGAACTTATAATAGTACCAACTAACCACCAAGTGAAGGCCAAGAAATTAAAATGCTATTACAAATTGAGTTGTTTGCATTGTTCTTTCTTTTTCAAATTATATATATTGAGCTACTACATTCTGTTCTATTCTATGGTGTCTGTTTTTTTTTCGAATTGATATTCTTAATAAAAATGTATGTATGTATGTCAACTTAATCAACAAGAGGACATAGAGTAATATATATTGAGTGTCATTTCGCATGATTGTTGCAACTTGCAAGTATGTTTTCATATCATTGACTTCATATAAATATCAAAAAGGTATAATTTTCTACTACCATTTGGACGAAATTTAGACTATCTAATAGCCCAAGGTCAACATTGGATCCACATTGGATCAACACATTTGGCTAATCAGTATATCTCATATATCTCTATGTTATTTGAAAGTTTGAACAACTTTGGTGCTTGGATTTTTACCAGTATATTGTGTCTTGTCTGATTGTCCCTCACCATTGGAATGTAGGAATACATGATGTAGATGTATGTACTTATGTAAGTTGTATGGAATGTGCACAATGTGTCAATGGTCACTTCAATCATGGTTAATGATCCAACAAAATCAAAAAAAAAAAAAAAAAATTCAAAATCTTACTAACACCCCTACATATACCCTGACGTGTTGAGCTGAACACAAAGTTCAAAAAAATGACTAAATTGAGATCCTAAATGATGGGACCCATAGGACAAAATCAAAAACAAAATTTGCTCAAACTCTTCAGTTTTCAACCCTTTCATAGCAATGGCCCATGGTTGAGTATTCTTAAATAGTTTAACACATTATAAAAGAGTCCATTTATTCAGAATCCAGATCCCTATTTCATCACATCTCTCAAAAGAAACTTTTTTTTTTCCCCTTAGCCAGTCAGAATTCCGGCCAATAAAACAAATTTCTTTGTCAAACAGAAGAATCACAACAAAAGTACAACTTACTTTCTTCTTCTCTGTACGAGAATCACATTTAAACAGTTGAGTCAGAAACTCAGAATCTGTTTATTGTCATCAGATTTACCGACCAAAGTGTGTCAGTTTTCCGGCAAGTTCGTAGCTGTAAGTTGTAATAATAAAAACAGAACAGTTCGGTTTTGTTTTCAGTTTTCAGTTTTCAAAGTAATACTGTAATAAGAAGCTACGTACTACGTAGAGTAGCTAGACTGTAGTATGTAGAAATGTTGCTGACATCGAGGAGCTTTTACAGATCCCTATACTTACATACATTCCCATCTCTTTCTTTCTTTCTTTCTCTTTAGATTGAAGTGCTCTGTTTTTTAGTTAAAGTTCATGATGTGGGGGGGTCTTTCTTTCAATGGTAAATTTCACTTTTTCTATCTTAAATCTGAAAGTTATGAAAAATAATGAAATGGGGTGCTTTGTTTTAGTCTTACAACTTGCCGGAAAGTTTATGTTCAGAGATCTGAATAGGTGGAACAGAGAAGAAAGCTTAGAATAGAAAGTTTCAGTGAGTAGTAGCTGGCAAAAGAGTGGAGTTTTAGTATTTGTTTTCATTCTGTTGAGATATTAAATGCCTGAAAACAACCGCTTTATTAGGAGCTATTTATTAAGGAAGGAGCCGTTCATAAATAATAAATGATACACACAGAGAAGAGACATTTGACTTTAATGCTTTACCTAGGGTTAGATTAATGCACCTTTCTCACTTTCTTTTTCAAATCTCTCTCATACCAGATATATTTTTCTCTTTAACAACTCTTTTATTAGCTTTGATTCACTTTCTCTCTTCAATTCAATTCATCTATTTGGTATGTTTAATTTTTATCTCCTTCTTGCTCCATAGTCCTTACAAGAAAGAAAGTCTATTGGCTTTCTTAATTCATACTTGTTTTTTTGTATTGATTTTAATGGTTGTGTGTTTGATTTTGGGAGATGTGTTAGTCTTTTCTTTTTGTTTTAAATTGTCTTTGTTTGCTTACTTCCCTGTTTTTTTGCAGAGAAGGTTAATGGTTTGTCTGTTCTGACTTCTGAGTTGATGATAAAGAGATGGTAGTTTAGAAGCTTTATGATTGAACTCTAAAGGTATACTTTATTTCGATTTTTAGTCTTTGTTGTTACTTGTGAGTTGAAATGAATTGTTTGGTTGAATTCGGATCTTTCAGCAAGGGTTCAGCTTGTATAGTTTTATTTTGAAATATTTTTTGCAGTTTTGGGGTTTCTTCTATGTTGGATTAAAAGCCCTAGTTTCAATTAACCAAAGATGGGGAAAATGGGGAGTTCTTAGCTATGCGGATCTGGAAGAAATATATCTATCTGTTAGCAATTTTCTGTAATGAAAAAACCTCAAAAATTTAACTCTGTTTAGTCCCAGTTTCAGCACTTGAGTTTTTATCTGATTAACTCTGGGGATAGTTTAATGAGTCATCTATTGGTCTCTTTGTAAGAAAAGTGGGAGTAGATTCAGAAAGTGTTGTTAAATTGTTCTTTAAAAATGAAATGTTGGCTAATATGATCTGTATCCTTTTCATAGATTCCCTTTCTATCCTATGAGCTGGTTTGCAACTATTCAAAAGTAATTGCTTTTGGTGGAAGTCTAACTCTTCTGATTCTTCAGTTTTCCACCACATTAGCCCAAAATATTAAATGGAGATGCTCTTCTTTTCTGTATTTTGGCTGCTTTTGTATTGTTTGAGCACTGGCTTTATTTTTCTTGGTTTTTTTCTGTAAATAAATGCTCCTGGTGTCATTCTCTTTTCTTTTCCTTCTCAGCTCGATTCAATAGCTCTGCTGACTGCTGTTGCAATGTAGCTTTTAGATTCCAACTTAATTGTGAAAGTATAAGATATATATTCGATAAACAGATGTTAGTGATGGCCATGTTTATATGTTTTGGAAATGAGTCAGCGTTAACTGCTATATAATGTGTCTGGAAGTTTTCATTAGAGGATTGTAATGGTAATAGCAACATGTGTTATATACATTTGCTTATTGATTTATTTATGCTTCCTTCAAAGGTGGATGCTGGAAATCTGGACTGTCGTAGTTACTAACATCCCGTGGGGTTGTTCTAATGGTTCAGAAGTTGTGCCTAAAATATGCTCGTCTAGTTTTGGGCTTTTGTGAACCATGAAATATGGTAAGACTTGTCACATAGTTTCACTGATTTTGTACAAACTTAATTGCAGCAGCTTATATATCATATACTAATTTCAGTAATAGGCACAAATTCTTTCTCTTGCTACAATTCTAGTCATCCCTACTAACAAGTATCACAAAAAGTGATTTTGAATCAATTCTGAAATACACTAAGTTATTGGCGACTTGAATTAATTTGCAGATAATGAACCCATCTACGCCCATTCAACTTTGGCTCCAAAATCTGATTCACATTTTTTCAGTTATGACGACAACACCGTGAAGACTACATGGAAGGTGAACAATGAGATCATGGGAGAAGACAAAAGGAAAATCATATCTGATCAAAGTATAAAAGGGCTTGACACCAACAACGAACAATTACTTACTCAGGAGGAATTTGGAGAAGCCAAAAATGTACAGCAATTACATGAGTTTTTGGCTATGGAAAATTCAATCAATGGTGGAGCAAAGGACACTGAAGATCCTTTCTGTTCCAATGGCGATAAGTTATATGAGAAAAAACCCGGATTGTATACTGATAAGAGTGTGACTGAATCTGAACTGCAGGAGCTAATGGTCTGTTTTAAAGAGTTTGAAACTGAAGACTATCATGTTGTCAAGGACATTTGCATCGATGACGGACTTCCTTCCCATAGCAAAGTTTTGGTGGAAAATGGTACGCTTCACAATGAGCAAAATTTAAGCTCAATGCACTCAGATTTGGATGTAAATACTGATTTGACCGAGGAAATTGTGGGGAATGAAGCACCCATTTTGGATGGAACAAATCCTTTTGTTGATTGTGACAGTAAAACAGATGTTACTACTAAATATGGCTACGAGAGTTTATATGGGAATAGTGGAGAGGATTTTGAAGAGACTGTAAATTTTGACAGTGCAGCGTCTAGTTTTAGTGGGACAAACCCTTTCGAGGAATGTGATAATGAGGCAGATGTTGCTAGAAAATGTGGCTCTGAAAGTTTGCTTGACAATAGAGACAAGAATTTCAATGAGAGTATGATTGGGGATAGTGAAGCACGTCTCTCAAATGGGACAAACCCTTTTCTTGAATGTGATAGTGATGAAGACGTTGCCAAGAAATGCTGTTCTGAAAGTGCATCTGGGAACGGCAAAGATAATTTGGATGAGGTTGTGAGTGTGATCACTGAAGAGAAGACCACGCCTGAAACTTTACTTCAAATGCAAGAGTTCGATGTTTGTAGTTCACCTGAACCATCGAACTTGGACAGAAATGAAAATATACAACAATCTGATCAGGTAATTGACCAACACTCCTGCCATATTAATATCTTAGTTGTCATAACTCATGATAGCAACAGGTTGTTTCATCTTTCAGAAATATCAGCTTCTTGGAGATTACATCTAAATTGCTGTTGATATATGTCCACAGAAGTTAATATACTCTTCTTTTAAGATTCTGCTAGATCTGGCATTAATGTGCCTTTTTGTCATAGCCTCATAGGCAACAAAATTTAGTTCAGGGCAAATAAAAGTCATACTAGGAAAAGGCAACATGACTGTCACACCATGGTTCTGCGGACCAAGTGACCAGCATGGCCATTGCCGAGAAATAAAATCCGGAAAATATCAACTGTCTGACCCGTCACCCGTCTTTATCTTGGTTGACTAAGCACATTTGTGTAACTACTAGTCTTACTAACTAACCATGGAACAGAATCCACTTTCTGCAACTTTTGAGGCCAATGGATGCTTCCAAGCCCAACTGGAGTTATGATCAGAGTGTGCCAGGCTGCCAGCTGCCACAGAAAAAAATGGCAAACCCATCCATGGTTGGATTTACCTCTTTCATGTCTAGATTTGAACCATGAATCTTAGCCAAATTTCCACCACCTATCCAACGTCTGCGGCTGAATTCATTGCTTAATTTTATATATAACTGTTGTCAATGCGAATGTGATGTGGTGACGTCTATTGCATTACTAGACTGTTTTTTATTAAGTTTTGCTGACATAAAGATCACAGGATACACGTGACGAAGCGAACTCAGCAGACTCCATGATATCTCCTGCAGCTGAAGTGTCAAACGGCAGCAACCAAGGGAAAGAGGATCCATTTAATAGCGACGTGGAGAGAGGAAGCATCGCTGAGGATTTTGGTTCACCATCACCAGAAACAAGTGGCAGAGAGGAAAACCAGGATAAGGCAGACTGGCGACAATCTGTTGAGACTATCAACATGCCAAGTATTGTAGAGGAAACCACAGACACTCTATCAGCTTCAAGCCGGAGCTTTTTTATTCAACATGGTTATGGAGAGACAAGTTTCTCTGCAGCCGATCCTCTGTCCGGTCCAATAGCTTACTCAGGTTCAATACCATATTCTGGCAGCATCTCTCTTCGGTCGGATAGCAGCACTACAAGCACACGATCCTTTGCTTTTCCAGTGTAAGTCACTGTCTATCTATTAATTTGGATATGTACATGTTTAATATTTACAGTATATAGCTTTTGTTTTAGGCTAGATAACTAACAACCTGGATTTACTTGGGTATGACAGATTACATTCAGAGTGGAATAGCAGCCCGGTAAAGATGGCAAAAGCTCGCAAGCATCGTGGTTGGAGGCTCTCTCTTCTTTGTTGTAGATTCTGAGTGTAGTATTATCCAGTGTAGTCAGTCAGTTCAAAAATATAGATAGTCTGAATGTCATACATCCACGTGATATTTTATCATGAATAATTTCCAATCTCTTGGCTCTGGCTTAGATATGTGCAGTAGGTCAAAGGAGGAGTGTGTTGAGTTTCAGTAGAAGCACTCAATGAGTAGCAGATTTGTTGTAATTATTGCTTCCATCATCTGCCTTTTGAATCATCTTTTTAGATAGATACTTTACTTAGTCATTGTGTTCAATTAATAATTATTGTATGCTTTAATACTCCTAACACAACTAATCATCCAGTGCTTTGGAATTTAGTTTGTTAAGCTACAACTATTGGTGCAAACTATATATATTGATTTGGACGATCAGAGAAGTAACTCAATCCTCTTATCTGGTGGGCAACTCTTCAGTAACTGTTTGAGTTTCTGGTGGAAGTTACTAAAGCTACTACTCTTCACAGAATTGGCATAATGAGAAACAATAATCCAAGCCCCTCACGTGGAGGATGTTTACAAATAAGCATAAGGATCTACAAGGGTCTGTAAGTCTGTTGGCTCCCGTCACCTCTTCATGTTGGCAGTACATCATATCTTATATTCCAAGCCTTGTTGGTAGTTGATACTACTGTTTCAGCAGTGATAAAATTAGAGCTTTTTATTTGGCATCGTTAGTTTATTCCCACGTTTGGTGCAAATATTCATCAGTTCTATACTTTTATTCCATTGTATACGTGCTCAAATTTAGACGTTATCACTTCAATTTTGCAGGGGGAGGGGAATTATGTACTCAATTTATCAACAACAACATTCGAAATTGTAACTGAAAATTAAGAGTAAAAAAAAACCGAGGCCATTGGAGATAACTACCATTTGTTAACAATTGGAGTTTGTTAATTGGGCTCATACATTGAACTACATCCTCTACGAAGCTCGAGGTTGATGTTGTATCACAAAAAGTTGCAAATCATTGTGGTAATCCACAAGCTGTACACTGTATGTATTCGTTAATATGGTACATGAACAGCTACTTTGATAACAACTTGCAAGTAGCTCCATTCTTATCCACCTCTGGACTCTGGTTCAATGGTTGGTTCAGAGATATGGTCACTCTTCTTTAGCAACTGACATGCTATTTCCCACTTGCCAGCTTTCTTAAAGGCACGTTCAAAAGCATCTCTTGTATACACTGGCAGCGAAAACCCCTTTTCAAGCATAGAGGAAAATTTCTCATATGCAGCCTCCAGCCGACCTGCTTTGCAATACTTGTGCAACAACTGTATTTCCAGCTTCCCTGCCAATTTCAGAGCCAAATCAATCTGTCCATGCTCCTTCAAAAGTTTATCCACCAAACTATATGTGTGGAAGTGAGGACACCATCCCATTTTTAACATCTCTATCAACAAACCATAAGCGGCCTCGCAATTACGAGCCCAACCATATCCATGGATTAGAGCGGTATAAGTAACATTATCTGCTTCACATCTCCTCTTGTTCATAATCTCAAATAGCCTTTCAGCTTTTTCCAGATTGCCCAACTTGCAAAGCATGCATATTAATGAATTGTACACCCCAAGCTTTGGCTTTAAATCTTGTGAAAGCATCTGCTCAAACAATTTGCAAGCTTCCTGTACCCTGCGCACTTCACAAAGTGCTTGTATAACAAGTGTGTAGCTCTCTCCTAAACAATTCAGTTTTCTTTCCTCCACCAGCCGGAAAATTTCAATTGCTTCATCTATCTTCCTTAACCTACAGAGCTCCGAAATCATTTGATTGATAACGAATGGACTAGGCAACACTCCCAGATCCCCTGTTGACCAAAAAATTTGAGTGGCAGCCATTATAGCAGTACCTTTTGAACCAACATTTGGAACTAAAATGGTAAATGGTCTGCGGAAATTAGTAACTCTAACCTTTCCAGAACATTCTTCATCTGTGTTCATTTTACACAGTTCACCAATCAGAACATTAACTGCCGACCTTGTAGGAACTAAATTAGCTCTGCACATCTCATGAAAAACTTCAATGGCGCCCTCTACTCTACCAAATTTACAAAGACCAACGAGAATGTTACTATAAGAGTACACGTCTGGTGACTCAATTCTGCGGAAAATCATAAGAGCTACATCAATAAACTCCCCTGAAGTTTCCTTCTTACAAAGCACATACAACATGTTATTGAACACAAAATTATCAGGTCTGCAGTTGAAGGCAGATTCCATTTCTTCAAACACACTAAGGGCATCCTTAAACCTCCCCTGCCTCCCTAAAAAACGAATACATATCGATACAGTTCGACACGATACACAACCATTACTTGCATACACAGTCTTCAATAAACACTTGAAATCATCAAAAAGTTTCCTCCTGCCTAAAAAATCTGCCATGTATTCAACCACTGAATCATTGAAACGAAACCCGATTTGAAATCCAGCCCAAGAAAAGAACTCTAAAGTGTTTGTTCTACCTAAATGTCTGTAATTCGTTAAAATTTCTAAAACCAACTCTGAATTAATCTTCTTTTTAAACCCTTTAAGCAAATTGTCGAGATTTCGAGATTGCCCATTTGAATTGGAGAGCAAAGAACAAATCAATTGAACATCACTAGATGATGAAATTACAGTATATTCAGATGTAGTTTCATCAGATTCATACCTGAGTTCACGAGTAGGTGGAACAATTTGTCGAGAAACACGAGAATTAATTGGGTTTTTTGTCTTTGTTCTTGGGTTTGTTAGAGATTTTGAGCTTCTACGGTTGATATTAGGTCTAGCCTTTGAAGAAAATGAATGTGAGAGAAGATGGTGCAAAGATTTGCAGAGGTTTGCAGTGCAGGAGAAAACTTCATTTTTCCGAGGGAACATGGAGGTTTTGTTTTTTGAATTTTCAGGAGAGAACGGAAACGGGAAAACAAATTGATAAAACTAGAAGAAAAAAAAAAACCCCGATAAATGCGCCACAAAAACCTTTTTATAAGGCACGACGCATTGGCGCCCTCACATTACAAATTTTATAAGAACACCCACACTTGTTCAAATTTGTTAGGATCGCTCTTATATTGTAGTATTGTACCGTAGCATTTAAGACTTTAAATAGGAGAAATTAAAATATAGCACCGTAGAGAGGACGCTAAGAGCAATCCCAATAGGAGGGCACCAAGGTGACCTCCACGTAGGTGCCACATAAGCAAAATTATATTTAAAATCACTTTCTACTTATGGTAGTCAAAACCCCTGCAAATTAGGCCAATGAAATTTTTTGAAAATGTCAGTTTATGACAATTAAATGGTTTATAAGACAGAACTCAAAGTTCTGGTAATTTTATCAAATATAAGATGGAACTCTGTATTCCGTTGTTATCAATTGTTGTTTTAATATCTTGGGAATATATTCATTGGAATGTGTGATTTACATTAGATGGAATTGTGGTTTTCAATTTTTATAAGACGGAACTGTGGTTTCCGATTTTTTAATACAAGTTTAGTTTATAAGATAGAATTTCAAGTTCCAAATGAGAATAAAGTGTATAAGACGGAACATACAGTTTCAAAAAAATGTTGAACCAGAATACTGTCTTCCGTTTCATGCCATTAACATGATATTTTGGATGGCACTCTATTCCCCTATCAAATGTCATTGGAACTTCTAACGACCGTTGAATATTTGACCCACCGTTCCATTGGCAAAGGAGTTTTGGCTAAGAGGGCATTTCATAGTACCGCCCTTCTAAAATGCCTTCCTATTGGGATTGCTCTAAAATAGACTTCGTAAAGTCAGTCGATTAGTTTGGATACATTTGTGCGCACAAATGCTAATTTCCTGCTAAAAGCCATTTATAAAACGAGTGGGCATGTACACACTACACAATGCATGTGTGGTTAAGATTCAAAATGTTAGCATAATGATTCGCCCAAAAATGACAATAGAAAACCCCACATCCTCGGAGGTGACGAAATGCCACCTAAAACAGTTGAAAGTTGCATATAATTAAATCTATACGAATTTCCTAGTTAGATATTAGAATTCTGTTTGATGAATCCAGTGTTGATTACCATAAAATATAATTATGCGAAAGTACATGTAAACAATGTTTACGTGTTTACAAAGATAACCTACTGAAAAAAACTATTATTCTGTTATATCAGTTTTTGTTGATGTTATATGATTACACGTGTTAAAAATCAATGGTTGCAATTTTTCTATTAGCTAGTTGCAATGGCTATATTGACATGTGTTATAATATAATTAGTTGGACCATAGTTGAATAAAAAAATAAAATATTTTAACTTTTTTTCTACCTATCACATGTTGCCACCTCATACTTTTATTATTCATTATGCCAAACCTCTTATAATTTCTAAAGTATCTATGATAAAAAGACCTACCAAAGTCTATTGATGTGGGTGAATATACCTAGGTATGTCCTTCTGATGGGTGTAAATAAACTCAATTATTATTTT
This sequence comes from Aquilegia eximia, assembly GCA_023053565.1. Taxonomy (NCBI): domain Eukaryota; kingdom Viridiplantae; phylum Streptophyta; class Magnoliopsida; order Ranunculales; family Ranunculaceae; genus Aquilegia; species Aquilegia eximia. Next base: position 39,276,764 of record JALIGU010000002.1, read on the forward strand.
TTAATTATTCGAGAAAAGTATTGTAAAGAAATAAATGGAAAAGCTGAAAAAAAAAACGACAAAAATGTATTAGCCAAGCAAGCCATGCTTTATACAGGAAAAAAACACCGTGTAAATTAAGCAGAAATTAAAAAGAAAAAGCAGTTACTAGCCAAAAGCTTCCACCGCCTTTAATTACTATCTCCTTTTTAAATTCCAAAACCCTTCACTAATCTATACTCCGACCGATTCCTTTACTAATCTTTTTTTCTCAATTCCTTCTGTTTTGTTGTATTTATCTTCATCATCACTGTAATCCAAGCACATCGATCGAAAAACTTCTGATATCTTCGATCGAATTACTACTACTCTCTTTAGTGTTCAGAAACCATGGAAGAAATCGCTAAACTCGTCGAAGTTCTACAACAAGTTAAAACGTCGAAAGATTTTCCACAGAGTTTTCGCTTTGATTCAGTTAAATTAGGATTAAAGAATCTTTACTTTATTCTTAAACAAGGAATTCAAGAGATCGATGATGGAAAATTAGGGCTCGAGAGCTGGAATTCATCACAGATTCAAGTTTTAATGTCGATCGTGAAGTCTTTTCTTTATGCAACACGATCTCTTTCATGTAATCATTTTGTCAAAAGATTTACTATCTAACTTTAGTTTCGATTATTAGAATTTGAAGTTGTTTTTAACTTTGTTATTCATTTTGATCAACAGTTGAGCAAGCGGAACCATTAGTTTTAGCAATCGTGGAAAAATCTTTGGAGTTCTCACTATGCTGTCTGGAGAAGTTGGAAATAAATAGTGGTGATTTAAGCATTCAGGTGTGTTGATTTCTGTTAAATTGAGTTTAGATTAGTTGAAATACAATATATTGTGTTAAGCATTCAGGTAGATACAGTCGCTGCAAGTAGTTTAAGGCAGTAGTGTCAGTAGATAAATTTGTTTCATTGCAATGCTTAGTGATTAGTGTTAGACTGCTAGTGTTGTTTTCGTGAGTTTAGTAAGATTAATAATTTGCAGGGTTTTAAGGGATAGAGTGTGTCCATTTCTAATTTGCTGGGTTTTAAGGGCTATAATGTGGTAATTTCTGGTATGATTCCCTTGGCAGTATAATTTTGATTGAATGTAGGTGAATATTTTAGATTTTTGGCAGCAGGTTCGTATTAAAAGTCGTAAATTAGTTTTTTTTTTTTTTTTTTGTGCAACCCATACTTGTATAGTTGTCCATTAGTACAGATCATTAGATGTTTTTTTACCCAAGGTGCATTTACCTCCTCTTTGTTTATCTCTCTTTTGTGGATGGTGGCATATTTTACATGCATCAGAATTAGTTATTTTCTAAGTCATACATAGTTATTTGTTATGGTCCTGATGTATTGTCTACTTTCACAGACTAGCGCAGTGCAATTACTGGAAATAGCATTAGTTGACGGAGTAGATAAAGAAAGCTCTGATGTATTACAGTTTTGTCCATTAGATACTCTTGAAGAGTTGTCAGCACTTATTCAAAATAAAACTGATTTGGTGGAATTGGATAACCTCATTGAGTGCAGTCTCCAAGGTAGTCATACTATTTTATTTGATTCACTTCCTACGGTTCACTTCCAGTTGCAAAATATTTTATCTGACATGTCGTGGTCCTGTTTTTTTTTCGTGAAGGCATGAATTGTTCTAGAGAAAAGAAGTCAATGGACCGCGTTTTGATGACTCTTGCCTCCGAATTTCTGCAACCTGATAGTCAGGCTATTATCTCTAGTGAACTTGCTTCCCGCCGAGACCTGAATAATATGGTTTCTCTTTCTCAACATCTTGCCGTTGTTCACATGAGGTGTATACCACGTCTTGTAATGTGGTGTAAAGAACTCTTTGATACACCAGATTCCTTGAGTGAGACAGAATGTGGGAATCACCGAATGAAATTGTCCTTCAGTCTAAGGATATTAAAGGTTCTTAGGAGTGTTACGAAGGACATTCCTTATATTGCATATGATTTGGAGTTATTGCAAGCTGTTGCTTCCTGTGCTGATTCCTTGCCTAGCTTGTTCAGGCTCAATTTCGACTTTGTAAACTACCATTCGACTTCCTCCGAAAATAGCTTTGAGGGCCTTGTGCTAATCTTGTTGGAAGAGTTCCTTCAGTTTGTCCAAGTCGTTTTCTGTGACGCTAACATCTTGCAGAATATACAGACATGCATTGTTGCTTCAATATTTGACACTTTGGAAGCCGGTATATGGAGGTACAACAAGTCTGCTTTAGAGATGAAGCCCCCATTGGCTTACTCTCCTCGTAGTGTTATCTACCTATTGAAGCTCATTGGGGATGTCAAAAAGAGGAAATCTCTACCTCATAGTTGGCATGAGAAACTCAACAAGGACCGTATTGATTCTACCCAGGAGGTTAATGCTCCTTCATGTATTGTTCGTTCTGAGAAGGTTACTTTGCTTAAAGACTACTCATGGGAAGAATTATTGATGATAGTTTTCCCTTCATCAACTCAATGGGTGGATAACTTGATGCATCTTGCCTTCTTCCTTCATTCAGAAGGAGTGAAGTTGAAGCCAAAAATTGAGAGATCACATTCTCTGTCTGTTAAAAGTAGTGTGAGTGCAGACTTGGATGGTGCAGTTAGCCATGAGGATGACGCTCTTTTTGGAGACCTTTTCTCTGAAGTTGGCCGCCCAGTTAGCTCTACAGACGGACCTGAGCAATCTTCTATCGCTGTTAGTTGTATCTCAAGCTATTGCCATATGCCCATTCAAGCAGCAACTGAGCTTTTGAGCTTTCTAAAGTCGTGTATTTTCTCTTCAGAATGGAGTTCTTCTGTTTATGACGATGCATGCAGAAAGCTTCATACAAACCACATTGATTTTCTGCTTTCCATACTCAAGTGCCAAACCTGTTTGTCTGATGAAAAAAGTTCCGAGAGAAAGTCTGGACATATTAATGAGGTCTGTTTTGAACTGTTGCACAATCTTCTCATCCGCCGTGCTTTTGTTGATCCACTTGAAGAACATCTTGTCGATCATATCCTGCATGTAGAAGATGGCATCTTTGTCTACAATGATCACACCCTTTCCCTTTTAGCTCATACTCTTATTTCCCGGGTGGGTTTGTCTGGTAGTCAGTTGAGAACTAAACTTTTTCAAGGGTATGCGGATTTTGTGATTGAAAAGACAAGAAGTGTCAGTTTGCAATGTCCTAGCATCAAAGAGCTTCTTGGGACTCTTCCTCATATTTTCCATATTGAAATTCTTTTTATGGCATTTCATTTGTCTTCTGAGGTTGAAAAGAAGACACTGGCAAATCTTGTATTCTCTTCCATCAAAGAAGCTAATGCTCCAACAGATCAATTGAGTACGTTGCAGTTATCCTGCTGGGCTCTATTAGTCTCGAGGCTTGTTGTGGTGCTAAGATATATGATCTTTTACCCATCTACTTGCCCTTCATGGTTACTCCTGGATATGAGAGCAAGGTTGAGGGAGTCCCCATTTTCTCGGTCATGTAATCCCAATGTGAGTGATCATGGTTTATCTTGGCCTTCCAATGTAGTAGAAAATTTGATGGGTGAATGGGTCAAAGAAGAGCCTGTCATCAGTAATTTGTTACACCAACTGATTGATGTCTCCACTGTACCTGCTTCAGTCTGCAGAGATCAGAAGGCCTTGGATTGTTTGTCTTTAAGCTTGGATGATATCTATGCATCCTTATCAAGGATTCTAGGGTTTTGGAGAGGCAAACACGCCGAATCAGCTGAAGACCTTATAATTGAAAGATATATGTTTGTGCTTTGCTGGGATGTTCCTATAACAAGTTCTTCATTGTTGCTTCTTTCATCTGGAAGTGACTCACACGTTTCTGATACATTGAACATGGAATGCTTCTTACGTGTTAGTCATTTTCTAGTCAGCAATTCGGGTGTTACTGTAAAAGATATTAACTTTTCAGACGTCTTTGTTAGCTTGCTCAACGAGTTATGCACTCCTCGTATGGCTGATAATGTTGAAAAATTGGGCTGGGATTTCTTAAGAGATGGGGCATGCCTGTCTTTTCTACTTTCGTTGCTTCATTCTGGCTTATGGGCATCTAGTGTAAAGAATGGTATTTCTAAAACAGAGCCACTCTGGAGTGGACATGCATCAAATGATAACGAGTTTCATTCTCTTGCTGAAAGCATGGTTGGTATCTTATCTCAACGTGAGCATGTTGCTTGGCTCTTCAAGACACTGTCTTCTTTGTTACAGAGATATTTGCAGGTTCACCAAGAAGCTTTCCTTTACACCCTTGATCAAAGGGGATGCCATGAAGGTAGATTTTCACCTCTTCTGCTTGTTAAGCACACAGAGTTTGACAGATGTAAACAAGATGAGCTTCTTGAGAAGAGTGGTTCAACTCCTTGTCAGCTAAATGCCATATATGGTCTCATGTCAAAGTTGGATAATGTTGTGCATGGGAAGGTTTCTGGAAACATGAATCAAATGTTTCTTGGTTGTTTGCTGCATGGATTCCCATTGCACCCTAGAACTCCAAGTGCAGCTCTTCTTTCTTCTGTTCTCATTGTAAGGGGGATAATATGCACTTTGGATTTACTAGTCAACATCAAAGATGCAGGAGGGAAAGGTTATGTAGAGACTGAGGTGGTTCGCCAGCTTCTTGATTCGTTGATGGATGTAAGGTCTGACCAGATCTTTCAAAGTATTCATGGAAAATGTGAAGCTATTATTCATAGCTTGAGTATGCAGCAGGAGGGCATGGACATAAGGTATCTATTTGTTTTGAAACAAATGGAAAGTTTCATAAGGGATATCAATCTAAGAGGAACAACTGACAGTGAAACCCATGAGTGGTTACTTACAAGAGCTGTTGATACAATGGAAGGTCTCATCAAAGACCCTTCAAAAGCTAATGTGTTCACACTTTATCTGGGTACTAATAAAGATGTGTCGGATGAGGCCAAAGATTTTTATGGAGGGCAGTGTGGCAACCTTTTGGTTTTAATTGAAGCCTTGGATGATTGCCATTCTGATCCAGTCAATGTGAAGGTTTTTAACTTTTTTGTTGATATTTTGTCCGGCGAGCTTTGTGTTGGTCTCAAAAGGGTGGTTCAAGAAAAGTTCCTTGCACGAGATTCAATTTATCTATCGAAGTGGTTAGAGAGGAGGCTGTTGGGCAGCTCAACTGAAGGTGACACAAGTGCTAAAGCAAGTTCTGCTCTACTCAGGGAGTCTACTATGAATTTCATTCTACGGATTATATCTCCAGCTTCCGAACTTCAATCAAGAGACATCAACAGCCATTTTACTGAGGCCCTGCTTATGTCTCTTGATCATGCTTTTATTTTGTATGATATTCAAACAGCCAAAGCTTATTTGCATCTTATAGTTCAGCTTTCAAATGGGGAAACTTCTTTAAAGAAGCTTTTGGAAAGGACTGTGATGCTAATGGAGAAACTAGCTGGCAATGAGAATACACTTCAAGGACTAAAGCTTCTCTTTAGCTTTCTTGGGTATGTATTAAATGACAGTGGGGCTAGTAAGAGTATCATGGATAAATCTTCCAGTAAGCATTTGTCAAGCAGTAGCCTTGGGCTTGGATCTGTGGTTTCTAGACATGTAGGTTCAAGGAAAAATGCAGAGACCTTGCTTCTTTCTGCCAACCAGGAAACAAGTTCTGCAACCATTGATTGTGATGCAACCTCTATGGATGAAGATGAAGACGATGGTACATCTGATGGTGAGTTGGCTAGTATGGACAAGGATGAAGAAGAGGATAATAACAGTGAGAAGGCACTTGCTTCCAAAGTTTGTACATTTACATCAAGTGGTAGCAATTTCATGGAACAACACTGGTATTTTTGTTATACTTGTGACCTAACTGTTTCGAAAGGGTGTTGCTCTGTGTGTGCGAAGGTTTGTCACCGTGGTCATCGTGTTGTTTATTCTCGCTTGAGTCGCTTTTTTTGTGACTGTGGAGCTGGTGGTGTCAGAGGAAGTAGCTGTCAATGTTTGAAGCCTCGTAAATTCACTGGTAGCAATAATGTACCTGTTCGCAGTGCTGGTAATTTTCAGTCATATCTACCCTTCCCGGAGGATGGAGGTCAGTTACCAGATAGTGACTCAGATCTCGATGATGATGCTTATGCTGATATGGAGACCTCCTTCAAATTGTCTATGTCAAGAGAGATGCAAGATGGAATTATTGCCGTACTTGAAGATCTTGATGTAGAGGGGCGGGTGCTAGAACTTTGTAATAGACTATTACCCTCAGTAATTAGTAGGAGAGACTCCAACCTTTCTAAAGATAACAAAGTCATACTGGGTGAAGATAAAGTGCTTTCTTATGGTGTCGAACTTCTTCAGTTAAAAAAAGCATACAAAAGTGGATCTCTGGACCTCAAGATAAAGTCAGACTACTCGAATGCCAGGGAACTCAAATCTCTTCTATCCAATGGATCTCTTGTCAAATCATTGCTCAGTGTGAGTATTCGAGGAAGACTTGCTGCTGGAGAAGGTGAAAAAGTTTCTATATTTGATGTTGGACAGCTCATTGGACAGGCCACTATTGGACCAGTTACAGCGGATAAGAGTAATGTGAAGCCTCTTTCTAAGAATATTGTGCGCTTTGAAATTGTACATCTTATTTTCAACCCACTGGTAGAGAGTTATCTTGCTGTAGCAGGCTACGAAGAATGCCAGATCCTTACTGTGAATCATCGCGGGGAAGTGACTGATCGTCTTGCCATTGAACTTGCTTTGCAAGGTGCATATATTCGGCGAGTGGATTGGGTTCCTGGTTCTCAGGTTCAGCTAATGGTGGTCACAAATAAGTTTGTAAAGATATACGATTTGTCTCAGGACAGTATTAGTCCCTTGCATTATTTCACATTGCCTGATAATCTCATTGTGGATGCAACACTTGTTGTGGCTCCCCAAAGAAAAGTATATCTTATTGTTCTGTCAGATCTTGGACACTTATTCAGGCTAGAAGTGTCCGCTGATGGTGATGTTGGTGCCAAACCGTTAACAGAAGTTATTCAGGTTCCTGGGAAACATGTGCAGTCCAAAGGCTTGTCTTTGTACTTCTCACCGGCTTATAGATTACTCTTCTTATCATATCAGGACGGAATGAGTTTGGTTGGAAGGTTGAATGCCAGTGCAACAACCCTAACTGAGATATCTGCTATCTATGAAAATGAACCAGATTGTAAGCTGAGGCCTGCTGGACTGCATCATTGGAAAGAGTTGTTATCTGGTAGTGGGTTTTTTGTTTGTTCCTCAAGTAATAAGTCAAATGGGGTACTTGCCGTGTCAATGAATTCTCTCGAGTTATTTGCACAGAACATGAGGCATACAGCAGGTTCGGCCTTGCCTTTAGTTGGAATAACTGCTTATAGGCCGTTATCCAAGGATAAAACTCACTACCTTGCTTTACATGACGATGGAAGTCTTCAAATATTTACGCATGTGCCTGTGGGTGTTGATGCTGGAGCAAGTTCGAGTTCAAATCAAACAAAGAAGTTGGGGCCTGCTATTCTTAGCAATAAGGCTTATGCTGGTTCAAATGCGGAGTTTCCACTTGATTTCTTTGAGAAGACAGTTTGCATTACAGCAGATGTGAAACTGAGCGGGGATGCCATCAGAAACAGTGATTCCGAAGGAACTAAGCAAAGCTTAGCATCTGATGATGGGTTTCTGGAAAGCCCCAGCATTGCAGGATTTAAGGTATTTCTTACATTCAAACCCAGCTACAAAGTTACTCAACAGGTTTCTTTATGATTCCCTCCCCTTCCCACACTCACTCTCCTTGTACCTTAAGTAGGTTGTAATTTGCGTGTTAGATATGTTCATGGGTCACTATGTCCAGTCATCTGATACTTATGGATCATTAGATTAAATCTTATCTGAGTCCAACTTGGTGGTTATGTGTTTTTGTGGATAGAATTTTCTGTGGTGAAGGTCTTTATGGCTAAGTGTGAGTAGACCATTTCTAATACTTTCTACTTTTTATGACAGATTAATGTAACCAATTCAAATCCAGATATCGTTATGGTTGGTTTTCGGTTGCACGTGGGTAATACCTCTGCAAACCACATACCCTCCGAAATAACCATTTTTCAAAGAGTAATCAAACTGGATGAAGGTATGCGATCTTGGTATGATATACCATTTACCATTGCTGAATCCCTCCTGGCGGATGAAGAATTTGCAATCTGTGTTGGGCCAACTTTCAATGGATCTACCCTGCCTAGAATAGATTCATTGGAAGTATATGGTAGAGCGAAGGATGAATTTGGCTGGAAAGAGAAAATGGAAGCTTTGCTAGATATGGAAGCACAGGTGTTGGGTTCTAATTCTGGGGTTGCAAGATCTGGGAGGAAGTGTCGTTCCTTGCAATCTGGTCCAATTCAAGAGCAGGTCATAGCATATGGACTGAAGCTTCTATCTAAGTTTTATTCCTTGTGCAGATCGGTGGGATGTTCAGAAGTTGAAGAAGTAAAACAGGAGTTGAATAAACTCAGATGCAAGCAGTTGTTGCATACTTTACTTGAAAGTGACAGAGAACCGTTATTACAGTCTGCTGCATCTCATGTTCTTCAGGCTGTGTTCCCTAAAAGGGAGATCTACTATCATGTAAGTATCTTATTTTAAATGGGTTGGTACAACTTGGATAAGAATTATATTGTGGTTCGGAAAGTAATTTGGATTGTTTATCTTTGTCAGGTGAAGGATACTATGCGCCTTTTTGGAATTGTGAAATCTTCGCCAGTTCTTGCTTCAAGGCTCGGAGTTGGTGGTGCCACTGGAGGTTGGGTGATTGAAGAGTTTACTGCTCAGATGCGTGCAGTTTCAAGTATTGCATTGCACCGCAGATCCAACTTGGCGACCTTTCTGGAAACTAATGGTATTGTATTCCACAACCTTTTATTGTTTATGTATTCCTTTGGTTTACTGTTGCATTGTCTGCATTGTAAATTGTGGAGAGATAATAATATTTACTCAGAAGTATTGAGTAGATATTGGTGCATTATTTATGCTTAGTACAAGTTCGGTAGTGGTGTTAATTATCGTTTATTTGAATTGAAATCAGAGCCACCAGAGAGGTAAGGCAAGAAACGATCATATTCTTTTATACATTTAAACTTGAGATATCTATCTTTTTGGTGTGGCATAAGTCATGTCATTTAGAGCAAGATCAAGTCGGCTGTAGTATAACCTTCTCCTAGTTCGATCAGGCGAACACAATTCTTAGTGCTTACAAGTTACATTATCTTGGTCTAATTGGTACTTGATGGACTCTAGAGCTAAGCTGCCTAGACATCTGTCTTAATGACACAATCAAGTGAACTCAATCTATTAAACAAAAATGAAATGAATTAAATCTTGTAATGAACTTTGTCATTCCTTTGAATCTGTCAGGATGTGTGGTAGCATGGAATTAATTTTTGGCCCAGTTGAATTGTCTATCTTATCCATGATTTTAGGGACATCCGTACGTTTCCTTTGAATTTTTTTGGGACTCTGTGTTCTAGCCTTTATGTCCTGTAGCTGTTGTGGTTATGAATATATATCATGATTGTCAAATAATAATTTATCAATTTCTACTAAAATTTTGTCCTGTAGCTCACACTTGTTTTTTTTTTGCTCTCATTCAGATTTTCATTTAAATCATGTCATTCTACTCAACCAAAAACATTGTCATATATCAATTTTTTTAAGGAATCATCTATTTTTGATAGAAAAATAGGTATATAGTTGGTAGATGGGTACTTATATAAATCTTTAGTCCTCTGTGATTCCCATGGACAGTTACTGTCTTTCTTACTCCAAAGAATTAAGAGAGTAGGTCATTGAACAGGGATTGGACCGCTCTGTCCATGAACGACTATAAATCTATAGTTGGTAGATGGGTTCCTTTACTTATGCTACTGTTTGATTTTTCTCGTTAAGACATTTAATATTAAAATGTTTCTGGGGCGGAAACAATCAAAATGTCCAATGACATACATAAATTAGTCCTTAGAACATTGTTATTTTGGGTGCATTTATTCTGCATGGTATTAGGAACCACAATTGATCCCGATTGATTTCATTATGCATCCTTGTCTCGTCAAAATATAGGTTCCGAAGTAGTGGATGGCTTGATGCAAGTTCTTTGGGGTATTTTGGATATTGAGCAACCTGACACTCAAACTATAAACAACATTGTCATACCGTCTGTAGAACTCATATATAGCTATGCAGAATGCCTAGCTTTGCATGGCAATGATGGTGGACAACACTCTGTTGCACCTGCAGTTGCATTACTTAAGAAACTACTTTTTGCTCCCTATGAGGCTGTTCAGACTTCAAGCAGGTATTTTCATTTCTTTAATTTACTTGTATTCATATTATCTTATATCTGTTTCATTATGCCATACTAACTTGTATTATGTCTCAGCTTGGCAATATCTTCTAGGTTGCTCCAGGTTCCCTTTCCAAAACAGACCATGATGACAACAGATGATATAGCAGAGAATGTGGTATCTACCCCTGCACCTACCAATATTGCTAACACAACCGGTGGAATCACCCAGGTCATGATTGAAGAAGATGCTGCCACATCATCTGTTCAGTACTGCTGTGATGGTTGCTCCACAGTTCCTATACTTAGAAGGCGGTGGCATTGTACTGTGTGCCCAGATTTTGATTTATGTGAGGCATGTTATGAAGTACTGGATGCAGATCGGCTTCCTCCTCCACATTCTAGAGACCACCTAATGTCTGCTATTCCCATTGAAGTGGAATCATTAGGCGGAGATGGCAATGAAATTCATTTCTCAATGGATGATTTAGCTGATCCAAATTTGTTGTCAGTTGGTGCGGAGGTCAGCGTTCAAAACTCCCCTCCATCGATCCATTTGTTGGAACCGAATGAAGCTGGTGAATTCCCAGCTTCTATGGATGATCAAAGAATAGTTTCAATATCTGCCTCTAAACGTGCTGTGAATTCGTTACTTCTTTGTGAGTTGGTCGAACAGCTGAAAGGATGGATGGAAACCACCTCTGGTGTAAGGGCTATACCTATAATGCAACTATTCTACAGGTTATCATCTGCAGTTGGTGGACCTTTTATGGATAGCTCGAAACCTGAAAATCTGGATCTTGAGAAATTTGTTAGATGGTTTCTTCAGGAGATAAACTTGCAAAAAAGTTTTGTATCCAAAACCCGTTCTTTTTTCGGGGAAGTTGTGATCCTTGTCTTTATGTTCTTCACCTTAATGCTCCGGAATTGGAATCAGCCAGGCAGTGATAATTCTCTATTGAAAACAAGTGGGACTGCAGATACCCAAGACAAAACTGTTCAGATTTCCTCTTCTGCGTCGGCTGTAACCCCATCTTCTGTCGATGATCAGGATAAAAATGAGTTTGCTTCTCACCTGCTTCGGGCTAGCTGCTCTCTTAGGCAGCAAGCTTTTATTAATTACCTGATGGACATTCTACAGCAGTTGGTGCATGTATTCAAGTCATCTACTGTAAATTTTGATGCTGGTAATCCTAGTTCAGGATGTGGAGCTCTACTAACAGTTCGGAGAGAGTTACCTGCTGGAAACTACTCTCCATTCTTCTCAGATTCGTATGCAAAATCCCACCGCGCAGATATATTTATGGACTACCAGAGGTTATTGTTAGAGAACACTTTCAGACTGGTGTACAGCTTGGTGCGGCCAGAGAAGCAAGATAAGTCTGGTGAGAAAGATAAGGTTTACAAGACTTCTTCCAGTAAGGATTTGAAGCTTGATGGATATCAGGATGTTCTCTGCAGTTATATCAACAATCCACACACAACATTCGTAAGGAGGTATGCCAGGAGACTTTTTCTTCATCTATGTGGGAGCAAAACACATTATTACAATGTCAGAGATTCTTGGCAACTGTCAAATGAAGTTAAAAAGCTCTACAAACTTGTAAATAAATCTGGTGGCTTTCAAAATCATGTTCCTTATGAGAGAAGTGTTAAACTAGTCAAGTGCTTGTCTGCTATATCAGAAGTAGCAGCTGCCAGACCGAGGAATTGGCAAAAATACTGTTCGAAACATGGCGATGTTCTATCCTTTTTGATGAACGGAATTTTTTCTTTTGGTGAAGAATCCGTCACTCAGACTCTCAAACTCTTGAATTTGGCTTTCTACACGGGAAGGGAAATGGGTCACCCCGTTCAGAAAGTTGAAAGTGGTGATGCAGGCACAAATTCAAACAAATCAGGATCACAGTCTTTGGATTCAAAGAAAAAAAAGAAAAATGAGGACGGAGCTGAATCTGGCGTTGAGAAGTCTTATCAGGATATGGAGCAGGCTGTTCAAATATTCGATGACAAGGATGGTAATGTCTTGAGGCAATTTATTGATTGCTTTTTACTTGAGTGGAACTCAACAACCATACGTGTTGAAGCCAAGTGTGTTCTTTATGGCATATGGCATCATGCAAAACAACCATTCAGAGAGGCTATGTTGGCAACTCTCCTGCAGAAGGTCCGACATTTGCCTTTGTTCGGGCAGAATATCGTTGAATACACAGAGCTAGTTACGTGGTTGTTGGCGAAGGTAAATGAATCTAGTTCTACTCAACAGGACGCAGAGCTTGTCAGTCGGTGTTTGAATCCTGATGTTATGAAGTGCATCTTTGACACTCTTCATTCGCAAAATGAGCTATTGGCCAACCATCCTAATTCACGCATTTACAACACCCTTAGTGGTTTGGTGGAGTTCGATGGATACTATCTTGAAAGTGAACCTTGTGTAGCTTGTAGCTGCCCAGAAGTACCCTATAGCAGGATGAAGCTTGAAAGTTTAAAATCTGAAACAAAGTTTACAGACAATCGCATAATTGTGAAATGCACTGGAAGTTATACTATCCAGACTGTGACTATGAATGTTCATGATGCACGCAAGTCAAAGTCTGTGAAAGTGTTGAATTTGTATTACAATAACAGACCCGTGGCCGATTTGTCAGAGTTGAAGAACAATTGGTCCTTGTGGAAGCGTGCAAAGAGCTGTCACCTGGCTTCCAACCAAACAGAGCTGAAAGTGGAATTTCCTATCCCAATAACTGCTTGTAACTTCATGATTGAGCTTGACTCTTTCTATGAGAATCTTCAAGCTTCTTCTCTGGAGTCTCTGCAGTGCCCCCGTTGCAGCCGTTCTGTCACGGATAAGCATGGGATATGTGGCAATTGCCATGAAAATGCGTATCAGTGCAGACAATGCCGTAACATAAATTATGAGAATCTGGATTCTTTCCTGTGCAATGAGTGTGGTTACAGCAAATATGGCCGATTTGAATTTAATTTTATGGCAAAACCAAGTTTCTCATTTGACAACATGGAGAATGATGAAGACATGAAGAAAGGATTAGCAGCTATTGAATCTGAATCAGAAAATGCTCATAGGAGATATCAGCAACTTTTGGGATTTAAGAAACCGCTACTTAAGCTTGTTTCTAGCATTGGCGAGAATGAAATAGACTCTCAACAGAAGGACTCTGTCCAGCAGATGATGGTCTCTCTACCTGGACCTTCTTGCAAGATAAATCGCAAAATTGCTCTTCTTGGTGTCTTATATGGAGAGAAGTGCAAAGCTGCTTTTGATTCTGTCAGCAAAAGTGTCCAAACACTACAGGGGCTGCGTCGAGTTTTGATGAATTATCTTCATCAGAAACATTCTGATAATACAGTGGCTTCTTCGAGATTTGCTGTTCCCAGGTCTCCAAATAACTGCTATGGCTGTGCTACTACTTTTGTGACACAGTGTCTGGAGCTCTTGCAGGTGTTATTGAAACATCCGCATTGTAAGAAACAGCTTGTTGCTGCTGGCATTTTGTCTGAATTGTTTGAAAATAATATTCATCAGGGTCCCAAAAATGCGCGTGTGCTGGCTAGAGCCGTTCTATGTGCTTTCTCTGAGGGTGATTTAAATGCAGTGACTGAGTTGAACAGCTTAATGCAAAAGAAAGTTATGTATTGTCTTGAACACCATCGCTCCATGGATATTGCACTTGCCACTCGTGAGGAACTATTGTTGCTTTCTGAGACCTGTTCAGTGGCTGATGAATTTTGGGAGGCAAGGTTACGTGTTGCTTTCCACTTGTTATTCGCTTCAATTAAATTGGGAGTTAAACATCCAGCTATATCTGAACATGTCATTCTACCGTGTCTGAGGATTGTATCTCAGGCGTGTACACCTCCCAAACCTGATACAGAAGACAAAGATCAAGTGATAGGAAAGGCTTCTCTTGTCTTAGTAAAGGATGATAGAAACACAAATCCACCTACAATTGGCCGTAGCAGTGGGAGTAAGCCAATATCAGAGGTATTAGAAAAACATCGGGATGGATCTCAGAAAGCACAGGATATCCAATTGCTCAGTTACTCAGAATGGGAGAAGGGAGCTTCATACCTTGATTTTGTTCGAAGACGGTATAAAGTATCTCAGACAGTTAAAGGTTCTGGTCAGAGATCTCGACCTCAGAAGTTTGATTACCTAGCTCTCAAGTATGCTCTTAGATGGAAACGACGTACTTGTAAGTCAGCAAAGAGCGACTTGTCAGCGTTTGAGCTTGGCTCTTGGGTCTCAGAGTTGGCTTTAAGTGCTTGTTCACAATCTATAAGGTCAGAAATGTGCATGCTAATTAGTTTACTTTGCTCACAAAGTTCATCAAGACGTTTCCGTATGTTGAATTTGCTTATGGCATTGCTACCTGCCACTCTGTCCGCTGGAGAAAGTGCGGCAGAATATTTTGAATTGCTCTTCAAGATGACAGAGTCGGAAGATGCTCGGTTGTTCTTGACTGCAAGGGGGTGCCTACGTACAATATGCAGGTTGATAACCCAAGAGGTGGGTAATGTTGAATCCCAAGAGAGGAGTCTCCATATTGACATATCACAGGGGTTTATCCTTCATAAACTTATAGAGCTCCTCAGCAAATTTCTTGAAGTTCCTAATATTCGTTCAAGGTATGCATACTTGTTTGTATGTGTATCTGTGGTGATTACCCTTTTTCTTCGTTCTCATTTTCTGAACTTATGTTTCTGATGCTAGATTCATGCGAGATGACTTGCTTTCTGAAGTCCTTGAGGCACTTCTAGTCATACGTGGCCTGATAGTGCAGAAGACGAAGCTAATTAGTGATTGCAATAAGCTTCTGAAAGATCTTCTTGATAGTCTTCTGCTTGAGAGCAGTGAAAATAAAAGACAATTTATTCGGGCCTGTATCTCTGGTTTGCAAATCCATGGGGAGGAGAGGAAACGGCGAACCTCTCTGGTATGGGAATATTACCTGTGAAATATCTTTATATTTTTCGTTGCCTCTATTGTATAGATTTTTCAGTATTATGCCTCTATTATGTCGTTTTTCAATATTACCTGTGGAATATTACCTGTGAAATATCTTTATTATTTTCGTTGCCTCTATTGTATAGATTTTTCAGTATTATGCCTCTATTATGTCGTTTTACTTTATTTTATTTTTAATCATTTTTTCGGTTTTCAGCATTATTTTGTGATAAACTGTCTTTCAACTTTTTTTTTTTTGGATTGAAACTGTAATTAACTCATTCATAGCTGTTTATGTTTCTGGTTGTTAAGTCAATTGGGGAGCATAGGACCGTCATCAAATCATTCTTCCCTAATCAGAATTTTCGTTTATGCAGTTTATTTTGGAACAACTCTGCAATATGATCTGCCCACTAAAACCAGAGTCTGTTTATCTTTTGATTCTGAATAAAGTACACACCCAAGAAGAGTTCATCAGGGGATCAATGACCAAAAATCCATACTCAAGCGCTGAGATTGGTCCACTGATGCGAGACGTCAAAAATAAGATTTGCCATCAGCTTGATCTGTTAGGTCTTCTTGATGATGACTATGGCATGGAGTTGCTAGTAGCTGGGAATATAATTTCTCTTGATTTGAGCATCTCTCAAGTTTATGAGCAAGTTTGGAAGAAGTCAAATAATCAATCACCAAATAATACTGCCGCCAATTCTACCATGCTGTCTTCAGGTTCATTTGCATCTGCCCGAGACTCCCCTCCAATGACAGTGACCTACAGGCTTCAGGTTTGTTCAGCCTTTCCAAATTATCTTACCCATCATTCAGTTGTTGGTAAAGAGAAATATAAGCCATATTGTGTTGATGTGTATGTGAATTTAGTCCAAGGGATAAAGCTTGGTTTTATATTCTTATGTTGTTATGCTTTTACATAAATATTGAGATACCTTATGAAGTAACTTTAGTAGCAAAATAGCATGAAGTAACTTTAGTAGCAATATTCCTTCCTAAGCGAAATTTTGTAACATTTATATATTTATATCTTCAGGGATTAGATGGTGAAGCTACTGAACCTATGATTAAAGAATTAGAGGAAGACCGAGAAGAAACACAGGATCCCGAAATTGAATTTGCAATAGCGGGTGCAGTTCGGGAGTATGGGGGTTTGGAAATTATCTTGAGCATGATCCAGGTACGTAGTCTTCATATTACACCAGATTCAAGTCGTATCGTGTATCATTTTATTTTTGTAGTAATTTAGGATGTAACGTCAATATTCTTGTATCCCTTATCTCTGTGTTGAATGATATTATTCATAACTTTAAATGTAAGGTTTCGTTTGCTGTGAAGATATGTTTTCCCATTTATCTAAACTTTGATCATAAACTGACAGCATCTGCGAGATGAGGAGTTAAGGTCGAACCAAGAAGAATTGGTGTCAGTGCTGAATCTTCTCATGTATTGCTGCAAAATCAAAGAGAATAGAAGGGCCTTGCTACGGCTTGGAGCTCTTGGTTTGCTTCTTGATACCGCAAGACGTGCATTCTCTGTTGATGCCATGGAGCCTGCAGAAGGCATACTTCTTATTGTTGAGAGTTTGACCCTGGAGGCTAATGAGAGTGATATTGGCATCACTGAAAGTGTACTTACTGTAACTAATGAAGAAAGTGGCGCTGGCGAACAGGCCAAGAAAATAGTGCTTATGTTTTTAGAAAGATTGTGCCATCCTTCAGGCTTCAAGAAGTCCAACAAGCAACAGAGGAACACTGAAATGGTTGCAAGAATCTTACCTTACCTGACTTATGGGGAACAGGCAGCAATGGAAGCACTTATTCAGCATTTTTATCCTTATCTACAAGACTGGGGTAAATTTGACCAGCTGCAGAAACAGCATCTGGACAACCCAAAGGATGAGACCATTGCTCAACAAGCAGCCACACAGAGGTTTTCAGTGGAGAACTTTGTCAGAGTGTCTGAGTCTCTTAAAACTAGTTCTTGTGGGAATAGATTAAAGGATATTATCTTAGAGAAGGGCATCACTAGTGTTTCTGTTAGACACTTGAGTGAGAGCTTTGCTTTTGCTGGTCAAGCTGGCTTTAAATCAAGTGCCGAATGGACCCTTGGTCTTAGATTGCCATCTGTTCCACTGATTTTGTCTATGCTTCGGGGACTGTCCAGGGTGCATCTGGACACCCAGATGTGTATTTATGAAGGAGGAATTTTGCCATTGCTTCATGCCTTGGAGGGGGTCCCTGGGGAAAATGAGATTGGTGCGAAGGCTGAAAATTTGTTAGACACATTGTCTGACAAGGAAGGCAAAGGGGATGGGTTCCTCGAGAAAAAGGTTCGTGAATTGCGTCATGCTACTAGGGATGAAATGCGGCGTCGAGCTTTAAGAAGTAGAGAGGAAATGCTTCAGGTGATCTCTTCTTAGCTTTTATGTTTCTTAAAAGTTGCTTCCATCATATTTAGTTACTCATAATATTTGTTCTTTTTACAAACATCTTTGAGAAAAAATCTTCTGCTCTTTACTACTAGTGAGTAGTGACCCTTCCCATGGCTTGTCTTGAAGATTCTTATATAAATATTTAGAAATTGATTGCAGTTCACAAAATTAGCGTGTAAAACTCATATTATCTGGTAATTCAAGATATAAAGAAATAGAGTAGTTGTGTGTCATGTAGCACAATGCCGAGGAAAACGATTTCATTTCCAATGGGTGGAATGTTGTACTGAAGTAGATTCTGGTGTTGTAGAACATGATTGAGCGCAAGTTTTTATTACCCTCAAGTTCTTCCTTTCCTATTGTTTCCCATTTTATTTTATTTTTTAATTTTATTTTTTTAATTTTTAAATAGATACCTACTGTATATTTCTAGCAATAAATGATAAAGGGGCAGGGAATAACACAACTCTTCCCCCTTACCCACCACCATCACCACCACCTCCCCCCTAAATTTTAGCTTGGCTGATTTCTTTGTAATCATTTAGCAGAGATTGATTGTATAGTCTACTTGTGCATATGGTGCAGGGTCTTGGAATGCGTCAGGAACTTGCATCTGATGGTGGGGAGCGGATTGTTGTTGCACAACCAACCATTGAAGGCTTGGAAGATGTTGAAGAGGAAGAGGATGGGCTGGCTTGCATGGTCTGCCGTGAGGGATACAGTTTGAGGCCTAATGATATGTTGGGCATTTACTCGTACAGTAAAAGAGTGAATCTGGGCACTGGCACTTCTGGGAGTTCACGTGGTGAGTGTGTTTATACCACTGTCAGCCATTTCAACATTATACATTTCCAGTGCCATCAGGAGGCCAAGCGAGCTGATGCAGCTCTTAAGAATCCAAAGAAAGAGTGGGAGGGTGCTACACTCAGAAACAATGAAACCCTTTGCAACTGCATATTCCCTCTTAAAGGTCCATTTGTTCCGATGGCCCAATATGTACGCTGTGTTGACCAGTACTGGGACAACTTAAATGCGCTTGGACGAGCGGATGGAAGCCGCCTTCGATTGCTGACTTATGACGTTGTTCTGGTATGAAAAATCTTTCTATTTGTACATTTATTAAGTTTCATTCTTTTGAGATTAGTCATTATTTTTAGTTGTCCCGCGCTTCGAAGGAAGTCTGCAGCTTGTTACTGCTTGTAGGGTTCATGGTTTCTTTTTGGGTTCCATGACTTCCGTCATCTCATTCATCACTATTGGAGTCATACACCATCATCCCTGTCACAACGTAATTTGTGAGTTTGTGGCAACAAGGAAGCCTTCTTTGCCTTGCACTAATCATGTCACCCAATCCATTAATTGGCAGAGGGAATTTCTAACTTTTTTTTGATAATCTTTTTTTTTTTTTTTTTTTTTTTGATAATCAAGGAATTTCTAACTTAAATTGAACATAATTGGATTTACTTTCAAGTTTTATCCCTAAAGGAGGTCATTAATCTCTTCATTCATGATGCTCCCTCCATCCTAAATTATAAGTACATTATTCCTTTTTTGGCCGTCCCAAATTATGTCACTTTCTATATTTCAACATATATTAATCAAGTTAATTTGCTCTTTTGCCTATATTATCCTTGTTTTGGAATTAGAGTTTTTTTTCCAATCAAGAAAATTTATCATTGCATTTAAAATTAAACAAGGGTAAATTTGGGGAAAATACTTTGAAGGAACCTACCTCCATCAAAGGATTGATGGAACCTTTTCTGTACTTTACATGTGTCCATATATTAAATGAGTTCTTTGGGAGAAACAACACATTTAATGAGTTGGTTTTCATTTATTAAATAAATTCTTAAACATACATTAATTAAGAACTTTTTTTTTTGTTGAACATTAAATGAGAGAGAACTAAGATATAAGCTTTATTCACTTTTTTTGTAAAAATAAAGAATTCAAATATTTTAGATAAATTTTGTTTTGTTCAAAATAAAAAATTATCTCAAATTAGTGATCAAATATTAAAACTCGTAAACAATCACAATCAAATACAAAATACTTATAAGAAAAATAAAATAAAAATACAAAATTTAGTAATGCACTAAATTGGGAAGTATAGTTAACAGACAAATCAATAAATAATGTTCCCTTAATAAGTTGGATTTTCTATAATGTACTTAATAATTTGGGACGGAGGGGGTATCTGTTCTTTTCGCATCTCCAAACCTGAGCTCATGTTGTGCTATGTGAACTCAGAGAGGAGGAAGCAAAGGGCTTAATTCTGTAATTTACAAATTTGATGGGTCTGTAGTGTACTTTATATTTCTCGTATATCTTTTTTTTTACGCTTTGAAATGTCTAATAAAAATTGGCAAGGAATCATGCTCATTTCATCAGCAAAGTTCCTAATTTACATTTTCGGTGGCAACATGTGTGCAGATGCTAGCCAGATTCGCGACAGGAGCTTCATTCAGCACAGACTGCAAAGGCGGGGGAAGAGAGAGCAATTCTCGCTTTCTCCCTTTCATGATACAGATGGCACGCCACCTTATGGATCAAGGAAGCTCAACCCAGCGACACTCTATGGCCAGGGCTGTTTCATCTTATCTAACCTCATCTTCAGCAGAGCCCAAGTCTTCAAATTCCCCTGGGGTGCGCTCATCTTCTGGAACAGAAGAGACCGTGCAATTTATGATGGTGAATTCACTCCTCTCTGAATCCTATGAATCCTGGTTGACCCACCGCCAAGCCTTTTTGCAGCGTGGTATATACCATGCATACATGCAGCACACACATGGACGGTCAATGCTGCGACTGTCCTCTGATCCAACACCTGCGGGGAAATCAGAATCTGGGAGCACCAGTGAAATACCAGGTGCCGAAGCCGAAGGCAACAACCTATTCTCCATCATTCAGCCAATGCTTGTGTACACTGGATTGATTGAGCAGCTTCAGAGGTTTTTCAAGCTGAGCAAGTCTAGCAATGCAAGTGCTGTAAAAACAGAAAGATCCACAGAGTCTGATGGGAGTGACAGTACTGCTGGTTTGGAAGCTTGGGAGGTGATCATGAAAGACAAATTAATTAATGTGAAGGAAATGTTGGGTTTCTCGAAGGAGCTACAGTCCTGGCTTGAGGATATGACCTCAGCTGCAGATTTACAAGAAGCATTTGACGTTATGGGAGCATTATCCGATGTGCTCTCTGGTGGGTTTTCGAAGTGTGAGGATTTTGTTCAAGCTGCAATTCAGGCTGGAAAAAGTTGAGTGATACATAATTTGGGATAAAGCCAATATACATGTTGTAACTTCCTTTCATCGTTGACATGAGATGTATTGTTTGTTACCACTATCCTTCATAGAAGAGTAACCAAGAAAGTTTGTAAACCTCAGACGTTTGAACATTTTTGGAATGAAAATTCGTGGCTGTTGTCCCTATATGAGAGTTCAATCTACTGATGTAGTAAAGTGTATATACCCCTTGATGGTGCCAATAACAAATATGGTATTACCATTTAATGTTGTGAAGTGTGAACCTACCAATGTTTGAAAATGCAGCTCAACGCACATAATGGTGAAAGCACTCGTGTGTATGTGCGCGCGCAAGTGAAAGCAACATCAATATCAAATTATGAATCATCAAGTAGGAAAACCTAACTGGAATAGCATGCGCACATGGAGTGTGGGACTAGGTAAGAGTTGTCTTGTTCAATAGCCCCCTCAATGACACGTACTTGTACCACTACGGTTGCGCTTGATAATCAAATTTTTGGGATCAGGACAAACCGACCCTTCCCTTTACATTCGGGCATTATCAGGTGTCGTAATACCATAATGTACTGTTCATACAAAAAAGGACAAACTACTCTTCTCTTAATCTCATTGGCGACAAAACACATGGTAGGACGGGGAGAGGGATAAATAATATGAGCAGGCATCCATAGCTTTCACTTCACAACATTCACACCCACCAGTCTGAATGCTCTCAATATTAGTAGTAGTAATTCAGTATTTGGAATGGTCAATGGAGTTTAGATAAAATCTCTGATGCTAATGAAAACTAACTAGTGAAGACCATAGTTTAAAACGCGGATTTTAAACGAAATTTCTAATTTTAGGAAAATGGTATATGCCGAGATTTCGACATTTGAAAAGAATTTAGAATCTAAGTATTCGTGAATATTCGCAGATATAAACAAAAAGATATTTGAGGACCAAACCAGAAAATGCATCACCAATCTCATTAGAGTAGGTCACAGTACTAAGCGAAAAGCTGTGACCCAAAACAAATCTTTCATGAGCTGATCACATTATTATTTACATTTTCTTTTCTATGTTTGCTGAAACAGTCACTAGTCGCCGCTCTTAAACATGGATCATGGATGACATAGGAAATCAAATTTTGATATTGACTGACGTATGAACTCATTACAAACATACCAACCACCCTACCAATTACAATTACATACTGCATAGTCACATAGATTATCAAACGGAAGTATATCATAAAAAAGAAAATTCTATGAATCGGCCGACAATGTCACAGCTTACTATGCTCATATTTGGGTTTTAATCCTTTTTGTTAAGTTCTTATCAAGTATCAACCACTTCAAAATACAAAACATTACATTGTGGATATAACAGCATCCTCGACTGGTTCTTCTGAAATAGTTTCTCCAAGACAGAAAGTGCTTTTACAAAAAATAGTTGAAGTTCCTTTGAAAAGACAGCAGTGGTGAAAACTGAAATCTATCATACACATCTTAAAATATTACTGATCATAAGGGTTATGGATAGTTACATTTGATCATCAAGCCAATAATATACCCAGAAGCAAATACCAATATATATATATATATAGTCCTCCTTTCATGATTTTCTTCATCATTGAAATCAATTCCAGATACAGTAAAAACAAAAACCCACTTAACTATGCTGTTAGTAAAAAAAAAAAAAAAAAAAAAACAAACAACACCAGATTAAAGAAGAAAGGAAAATTAAAACAAGAAACAAGTAAAATTTACATACAATTTTTGTGTTTCTTGATTGAGCTTTCCAAGTGAATGGTGAGATTCAGATATGTATTAGGGAAGATAAAGATGTTGATCATTATCAGTCCATTGATTTTGACTCCAATATCCTTGATCCACGGTGTTGGGCAGATCAAACAATCCATGATCTCCATTACTTTGCCAATCTATCGTTGTTAATTCTCCATTATTATTCCTGTTTTGTAATCCACTTAAATTAATCCCAACCGTCTGATGATCAATACATCCTGTCGTTAATTCTTGCATCTTCATCTCTTCCACCATCTTCAACTTCTGTTGCTGTAACTCCACCAGTTCTTGTTGCTGCTGTTGTTGTTGTTGATGATGCTGAAATGGTGAAATTTCACTGAAATTATATTGATTTGAAACATTCATCAAGCTGGTAAAACTTCCATTTTCCGCGAAAATCCCACCATCTGAACTCTGTTGATCAATATTTTCCAACATATGTGGTTCGAAATTAGTATTTTCATTTGCTTGATTCATAAAGAGTCTTGAATCAGGAAAATTAAGTAAACCAGCAGGAACAGAACTAGAACAAGCAGCAACTTCATTTGTTGGTGTTGTCGTCGCTGTTGTTGTTGGTGTTGCAGTTGTTGCAGTAAGACTCGAACTTTCACTACTTGAATGTGAATTTGATGATTTTCTTTCCTTATGATGATCTGAAGAAGCTTTCGGCTTTGATCGTTTAGTTTTTCTACAACCACCACCAACTGGAACATTACGAAGAACACCGCCTTTAGTCCAATAACGTCGACAGTTCTTACAGAAGTGACGAGGTTGTGAAAGATTATAGTTGTTGTAGTAACAGAACTTTGTGTTTAGTGAATCACAACGAGGACATTTCAAAGCTTGATTTGGATATGGTCGTAATCTTCTTTCTCCTCCAAAGAATCTTCCTCCATTTCCTGCTCCACTTGGCATCGAAATTGATCGGAAATCTTGCATTCTGTTATCTGAATT
This sequence comes from Aquilegia eximia, assembly GCA_023053565.1. Taxonomy (NCBI): domain Eukaryota; kingdom Viridiplantae; phylum Streptophyta; class Magnoliopsida; order Ranunculales; family Ranunculaceae; genus Aquilegia; species Aquilegia eximia. Next base: position 39,300,507 of record JALIGU010000002.1, read on the forward strand.
ACCTGAAAACACGATTAATCGACGGAATTTCAATAATCCGGTCGGTTAGGATATGCTACAGAGGGTTATTTAGTTTTCTTTGAAATACAGAATTTTCCCGCTAAACTTTTACATAATGCATTCCTCAAAGCCGTTAAAAAAATATTTGCCGGGAAATCAATGATCCGTTAGAAGGAGATCAGCTTCTATTGTTAAACTGAAATCTAATGAGAAATGTTTGAAGAAATGTTTGAGAAATTGAAAATTGTTCGGAAAAAAACAGAATTCCGATCACCAGAATTAGTATTCTAGTTCTCCAGACACAAAACTTCTGGTTGAAGCCAACTCTGTCTACAACTCTTTAATGACTCTTATTTGTGTGATGTAAACAACTTCTTCACACACTTGGAAATATCCTCTCTATATTGCTTGATGTTTTTATTTGAAATTTATTTTCAGAATTTCAGTTAGTCTTAATGACAATTATAACCCCAATGATATCTCAAATTGACTATAACCGCCTTATCTAGAATATTAATGATAAAATGTCGACAATAACCTCATATAATAAGACTCAGTCAAACATAAGCGAAAGGTTAATATAGTCATTGCGGTACTGGACTGAAGCCTGAAGGTATTGTATGATGATATGATCCACTCGCTGCCGTACATGAGTGGCAGAAGATAGTTCGTTGGTTATAAACACGTGGACGGTTATAAGCAAAGGTCTCTGACATCCACAAAGACTGTTGTCGGCCACCTGCTTAGCTAATGTGATAGTGTGAGTTTTCGAGTGGTCACATAAGTGACACGTTGCGTGATTTAATTGGTCAGTTGTGTTCAATGATTGTTAGCAGTAGAGAGAATAGTAGAGATTAGTGTACGGCGTAACTGAACTGCTCTATAACTTCTCTTTCAAACTAATGTATACTATCAGCAGAGACAACCTTCTTACGTTACTGTTTCTATCTACTCTTAATTTATTGCTCTCAAACCTTTGTTGTTGTTTTTTATTGCGAAATTGCCATTACCTCCAGGCACTCACTCTTTCTTGTAGTCTTCGTTCCTTTCCAGGTCTTAATTAACATACAGTTCTCTTCTTTTAAACACATTTCCACTGTGCATAGCAAGCATACAAGAACTTTTAGTGCATTGATAGTTACAAACTTACAATCCTAATTCGTAATGGATATGTCCTTAAAAGAACACTTTGCTCCTAGGGAAATCAAAGATTAGAAATGCAAACAATATGTAGATCAAGTCAAAGAAATAGATGTAATAAACTAATAATATTGAATTAATGAATCATTTTTTAGCAGGTGCACATGGAAGACTGAACCTTTTTATAGATATGGATGGGGACAAATTGACGATATACTCGTATGAAGAAATAATTAGCACTTTTGATGTCACGTATTGTTGATGGTTTTGGAAGGGTATATATATGATCTTGTGTGTTTCAACTTCCAAGATTATTACTTGTGAAAAGTGTAGGAGTACTACTTATTTTAGTATTGGATCGCGAGTAAGAATGTAAGATGGTTTGACTAGTTGAAAGTTGAAACTGTTGTGCGCAGCGAAAACTAATGCACAAATAAAATGATTGAACTAATATATGAAAGTAAAACAAAACGACAAAATCAAACAAGCAACCACACAAGACACAAGATATACGTGGTTCGGCAATATGCCTACGTCCACGGGGAGAAAGGATGATGTTTTTCTTATCGAGATAATTGTACAAGCGCCCTCACGAAGAAACCGAAGTTTTCTTCCTCACAAAAGTTCTCAAACTCTCTAATGGCTTCTCACAATCTCCCTTAGAAAAACTTCAATTAGGTTTTTCCACTTCTATTTGGCTTTATAACATAGCCTTACAATAGACCACGAATTGGGCTTAAACAGGCCCAAATAGCACAAAAGCACAGGAGGACGTACGTACGTCGAAATCACGTTCGTACGTCGCCACGGAGAAATTATCTGACGTACGTACGTACGCCCTAACTACGTACGTACGTTCCTGACCAAGTAATACAACGTTCGTACGTTGAATTGACGTTTGTACGTTTCTTCCCTCCAAAGTTATCTGTGATGCTGAACGTACGAACGCCCTAACTGCGTACGTACGTTCATGAACAGAAATCTTCCCTTCGTCCTTTGCTTTTCACAAAAAACCCAACAATTCTCCACCTCGGCGAAGATTCAATAAATCTAAGCCGACACCAAGAATAACACAAGTCACAAACTCCCACATATGTCCCGAAAGACCACCTCGGCTGCACCACCTCATGGTTGCCTACGTACCCTTCTGCTAAGGAATCAAGCCATCGTAGTTCACTTCAAGAAATACTATCAACACGAAGGAAAGATATGGACCAATTCTAAGCAATAGAACTTAGTCCCATACACCACTTTAGTCACGACAATATTCCAAGCTTCTGTCGAAGACAAAGCAACCATAGAATGTAATGTAGACAACATGCTGATAGATCTCACTGCCAATGTAAACATATATCCAGGAGTAGACCAACGTCTATCTAAGTGACAATCATACTCAACATCCACATAACCAATACACCGCAGCCTCAAAGTCCTTCCATGTTGAACTAACAAACAAACCTCCACAGTACACTACCTTGAATGTAGTGGAACATCCATTTCACAACTTCCCAATGTCTCACATCAGGATCATGCATGTATCTACCTACAATCCCCACTGCTTGTGAAATATATGGTTTGAAACACACCAACTCATCATACTTTGCAACTCCAAAACCACTAGGCTGAGACAAATAAATCTCCTCATCTAGCTCACCATGTAAAACAACCGTTTCCACACAAACAGAGCTAATACCAAATCAGATCGCACTACCAAGGCCATAAAGATGCAAACGTTTACCTTCAAGTGCACATCTTTACCTGGAGATTCTTTTTCCTTCTTAGGTAATCTAGTTGCAATTGGACCCTCATCATTAGGATCACCATTTTCTGCATCTCCAATCGTCTCATCATCTGTCATGTCATCAGAATTTGAAACACCCAAAACCCTTACAAGAGTTTCCACATTAGATACAGAACCCACTGGCATATGGAGATATGCCAATCTCCACCCACTGCAAAACCTCTTTGGTCTTGTTCTCCACCTGCTGAGAACTCTCAAGCTCCAACATAGAAACCTCCATAAGAGTTTTACCACTAGTCACAATCAAATCCAACCTGTTAATAAGATGACATGTCTCAACCCGAAACACTTTGCCTAATCCAGCCATAGACAACATATGTTCTGCCACCATATTCTGTTGCAGTGTCTTTCTCACAGTGAAGTGACGCTCAATACCCTCAGTCTGACATACTTGCAAGATCGGATCATCTTTGTACTCTATGCTATTATCTAAACACAATACCATGATCTTTGTGTCAATTCGGACCTCAACTAGCTTCTTCCACTTCAATATTTCTAGGACTTTATCCTTATGCTTCATGATGTACATCCACACACGCCTAGAAAACTCATCAACTAAAGACACAAAATAAGACTTACCTCTCCAAGCTGTGTACTTGGTAGGTCTCCAGACATTCATATGAACATAATCAAGAACTCCACTCATACAATGGATAGTTGTGCCAAACTTTGCTCTTGTCTGCTTGCCCAGATCACAATGCTCACAGAACTCTAACTTGCAGGCGATAGCACCTATAAAAAACCTTTGCTCCGTCATTGTCTGTAAAGATTTTTCACATTTATGCGTCAACCGCATATACCACAATTTGGTAGTCTCTCAAGCAAACTTCGTTGTAGCCTCTGACATGGCCACATCGCATGTCACTGTACTACCCTGCAAGAAGTACAAGTTACTTCGTCGAGTACCCTTTAGTAATACCATTGCACCAACCATAACCTTTAGAACACCATTCTGAGCTACTACCTTGTAACCTTTGGCTTCTAAAGTACCAAGTGAAATAAGGTTCTTTTTCAAATCAGGAACATATCTTACATTCCTCAGCTCTCTTATCTTTCCATCAAACATCTTCAATCGAATAGTACCTCTCCCCAATACATGACAAGGTTGATCATTCCCCATCACTACTACACCATTATCTAGCGTTTCAAAGCTAGAAAACCATTCCCTTATGAGACACACATGATAAGTACCAGTCGAATCTAATATCCACTCATTAGCACTAGTGGAACAATCGATGGATGAAACACATAAAGAATAATCAGAACCATCATCTTCATCTCTATTAATATGTGCAACATTTACCTCAGAGTTATTCTTCTTGTCCTTTGCCTTGGCTTGAAGACAATCTTTCTTCCAATGCCCTTTCTCATGACAAAAGGAACATTCATCTTTTGCTAGAAACCGCCTCTTCGGCTCCCTACGAGACTCACCCCTACTATTGTAGCTTCCCCTTGCCACTAAGACCTCTGGTGTTGAGCTTTTGGACTCTTCTTTGTCCTTCTTCATACACGCATGATTTAACAATGCTGCAGAAATCTCACTATACACCAGCTTGTCTTTTCCATATGTAAGTGTGATAGCCAAGTGTTCATATTCGTCCGGTAACGAATTGAGGAGACACACTGCCTTGCTTTCATCACTTACATCTGCTCCAAGATTCACCAAGTCGGCAATTATCTTGGTAAAATCATTAAGATGCTCCGCCATTGAAATACCTCTTCTCATATCTATTCGATAAAACTTTCGAAGTAGATAGTTTTTATTGTGGATAGTCTTTGTCAAGTACTTCTCCTCCAATTTTCGCCAAATCTCCTTTGCAGAAGTATCATTCATCACAAGGTATTTAATGTCTTGAGCCAAACACGATCTTATGATTCCACAAGCTCGTTTGTTCATCTTCTTCCAATCCTTCTCTTCCATACCTTCTGGATTATCCTCCAGAACATCTTCTAGGTCTTGTTGACATAGAGCATCCATTACCTCACACCTCCACATACCAAAGTTATTGGTGCCGGTAAACTTCTCTACATCAATCTTTGCTTGATGGAAAACCATTGTCTTGATTTCCCCCTTCGAATCCTTCAAATTCAATTCTTTTGCCATCTTTCCACCAACTTTCATGCACTAAGCAATCACCAACCGAAGGTAAACAAATCTGAAATTCACACCGGAATTTCAACAAACACCTTCTATGCAACCCACGAACAAAAGATAGAACCTTGGACTTGAAACACAATTAAAAAACTCACTGCGGAATTTCTTCAAACACCTTCAAGACACTTAAGATCTAACCGAAGCTTTGATACCACTTGTTGTGCGCAGCGGAAACTAATGCACAAATAAGATGATTGAACTAATGTATGAAAGTAAACCAAAACGACAAAATCAAACAAGCAACCACACAAGACACAAGATATACGTGGTTCGACAATATGCCTACGTCCACGGGGAGAAAGGATGATGTTTTTCTTATCGAGACAATTGTACAAGCCCTCACGAAGAAACCGAAGTCTTCTTCCTCACAAAAGTTCTCAAACTCTCTAATGGCTTCTCACAATCTCTCTCTTAGAAAAACTTCAATTAAGTTTTTCCACTTTTATTTGGCTTTATAACATAGCCTTACAATAGACCACGAATTGGGCTTAAACAGGCCCAAATAGCACAAAAGCACAGGAGGACGTACGTACGTCGAAATCACGTTCGTACGTCGCCACGAAGAAGTTATCTGACGTACGGGACGTACGTACGCCCTAACTATGTACGTACGTTCCTGACCAAGTAATACAACGTTCGTACGTCGAATTGACGTTCGTACGTTTCTTCCCTCTAAAGTTATCTGTGATGCTGAACGTACGAACGCCCTAACTGTGTACGTACGTTCATGAACAGAAATCTTCCCTTCGTCCTTTGCTTTTCACAAAAAACCCAACAGAAACAAGCTACAGATTGCAGAAAATATGAAAGGACACAGTTTTACCTTAAAAAAACAGAGACAAAATATACAGTCTCTTAGCTTATTCAAAAATGGTTCTTAGTTATTGAATGGTCATTGAGTTTGTACATCTTAGAGATGGATTAACTTCATTTCGTAGTTACACACTTACACCAAGGATTTGGGACAAAAGGGAACGTTTGTCTCTTTCAATTTACTAATTATTTTGGCTTGTGGTTTGTTGTATTGGTAAGGAAATGCTCTATCCGGGATTCCTATGACCAACTCATTGTAAGTAAGATGGACTAACAAATTTGTACGCAGTCATTAAGTTTGGTTCCTATGGTTTCACTTTTGGTGTTCTGGTTTAATTCCTCTGAAAATGGATCAACAAGACGAGTACAAAGGAGATGGATTGATGGGATCCTGCAAACCTTAATAATTAATATTGCAAAGCTTATGTATAGACGTGATGATTTTATGTTACTTATTAAGTACTTAGCAATGAATCATGAGCTTATTGAACTATATTTTCACAAAAAATATAGGTGTGAACTCCCATTTCAATGCCGTTTGAACCCTAAACAGGGTTATCTGCGAGAATTTTATATGCGTAGCTTACTTGTATGTGGGTGTGTACACCCAATCACAAAATACCATGTGGCAACAATAATATAACCTAGTATGGGTTTAGTTAACCCTAGTGGGCTTGATTAGTTTTCCAACCACTTTATAGACACGTGGCATCATATGATTGGGTATACACACCCACATAGAAATTGGCTACACATATAAAAAATTTTGAGTCTCGAAAGTCACATGTCATCAAAATAAGGAAAAAAAATAAATGGCGAATTTCTGAATTTGGACGTAGAATATATCACTTGCAAATCTAATTCTTACCTATACTGCTTTCAAATCCACATCCCATTAAATACTATAGTTCTTGTCCATAAATGGTGGATTTTTCGCCTCTTTAGAGCATCTCTAATGGGTCTGCTATAATCCAAATTATAGAAATATCGTCAAAAAGCATTCCCTAACGCGTCGTCCATAATTTTAGCAGCCGGCCATCCACGTAGGATGTGGTGGGCCGGTCTGCTAAAACTTCGTCCAAAATCGAACCAAAGATAGGATTATAGAAATTGCTAAAATAAAATGTTCCACGCTGGTTCAACCAGCGTGGAACTTTTTTTTTATTATTATTTTAATTCCACGCTGGTTGAACCAGCGTGGAACATATTTTTTTTTTTTTTTTTAATTCCACGCCGGTCAAACCGGCGTGGAACCCATTTTTTTTTTTTTTTTTATTCCACGCAGGTCAAACCAGCGTGGAAGCCTAAATTTCTAACGGCCATATTTTCCGAACGGCTATATTTTTCCGAACGGCTATAAATCAACCTATATATACATGGTCTGCGTTTCTACTTCTTCATTCTTCATTTCTACTTCTTCATTCTTCATTTTTTTCATTTTAGTTTGATACTTTTTTTATATAATTATGGGAGATGGTTCTGTCAAACATTTTTCGGCGCACATTGAAGATTCGAAAGATGAAAAACGTGAAGAAATTGAGAAAGAAATCATCGAAGAAGAAAAACCATTAACACCCGAAGAACAGAAGCGTATCGATGATGAATTTAATCGACTTATTGACGAGTATGAAGATGAAATTCATGTGCTTCCCGAAAATTGTAATCATGATTCGTTTGATTTTGATTATGTATTGGGTAAAATGTTTTGTTCAACTTGTGGTGAAGAGTATGAAAATTAAAATATATCGAAGGTTAAAATGTTTGATTTAATTATGTATTGAATTTTAAATTTAATTTGATTAATGTATTACTATTTTGATTAATATATTGTTATTACTATTTTAAACGAATAATAAATAAATCATTACGAAATAACCATAAATTTATCTTCCACGCTGGTTCAACTGAGACAACCCTAATATCAAGCAATAGTATACAGTTAACAAACACTCAAACCCACTCTAATATCAAGCACTCAAACACACTTAAGGTGCACTCCCCTGACTACTCTCCCCACTTCGGCCTCGTCCACTTCGGCCCCGTCCACCTCGTCCCCGTCCACCGCGTCTAGTGTGCCCTTGCAACTCCTATAATCAAATATAAATACAATTAAAATTTAATAACTAAAATTAATAAATTTTAGGGTTTAACTGTAATAGTAATTAATAATTACTTACCAAGGCCTCTAATGTGCTTGTCAGCTCAGCAACCCTAGAAGCACTTGCTGCGATTTCTTCTTCAGCCCTTGTTAGAGCAGTCCTTTGTTCTTGCATCCAACCATAGTATCTCGCAGAAGAATCAAATGCTGCATGCCGCATCCCTTGACCAAGGATTACAGAATCTGCTAAGCGTGACCGGAGAGCAGCCTGTATTCACAAGATTTCCCTTAGTTATAAATATACAAGATTTAACTAACAAATATAAAATTATAAATACAATTGTAAATAAAAAAAATAAACATACCTCGTCTAAGGTATCAAAATCAGGTACATGCTGTGTAACTAAGTCACGGTCGAGAAAGGGAACCGGTACAGTCCATGTCATACCTTGTGATCCCATCAACCTAAGACTATGTTCACCAGCCTGTTCTGCATACTGTATTTGTCTCAAAGGGTAATCTTGCTGAGTAGTAGTAGGGGCTGCTGGGAAAGGAATCTGATACTCTGGTCGTATGCCTCGCCATGACACGTAATCTACGTTACCCTCACGAGAGACGGGGGAAATAGCTAATGAGCCCCGAGAAACAGTATTCCAATATAACTGGTACTCCATAGCCGTAACAAACGTACAAAAAGCTGAACTAATTGGCCAGTTAAAGGATGATCTACGAGCACGGATCTGCTCCAAAGGAAGACTCACTGGAGCCATATCAGGTGGTGGAGGATGAGGAATAGCTATCAGCCCAGTCGTCTGTCGTAAACATCTATCCCCTAAAAACCACACACTAATCTCTGGAGAAACTAAAACCACTCTCGTCTGAGATATGATTCTAGCCTCGTCAATATGTGGGTTATTGTTCGATGGTAACCCAGCCCAAGGCATCCACCTAATACTATCCCAAGTTCTCTGTTCGATCGAGGCCCTTGCTTGTTTAAAGTTATTCGTTACAAGTCCCATCAATTCAGCTCGGTTTTCAAGGGCCCAAATAAGAATACGAGGGAACACTTGTGGTCTACAGTCTAACAAAATCGGATTACACGTGCCCAGATACTCATACCACCAAAACTACATAATAAAAATTTCGTAATTAAAAAAATTATATACAAAAATAAAAAAATCATTCATGCTTTTATGCTTTAGATTAATTAAAAATTAAAAATAACCTAAAAACCATAACTAACCTGTAGAATCCAAATGAACCCACCGATGTTGTGTAATTTCTTGCCACTCATAGAAAAATAATCCATCTGATAATACATGTGTGCCATCACTGCACCGCCCCAATCGTAGTCTCCAATCTTGCTTGTATCAAGCAACGCTCCACACCAACCCAACTTCACACAACTGTGTCCAGTAGAAAACAAAACCCCAGACACAAAGTATAACAGAAAAGCTAAAACATACTCATCCTCTTCAACTGAATTGGGCTCTAACACCCAATCATCATCAGCAACAGTACGCAGCATATATATATTCTCAAAAAACCCATACTGTAAACCTGTTTGTTTGTCATCATCCTTCCAAGCCTCCTCATATTCACTTAGAGTTGGGAATAATATAGTAGCCTCACACTCATTATCATCATAAGATGAAATATATGGCACAATCTCTCCCACCCCGACACGCAAACCCGTAAGCATAGTAAAATCATGAGGAGTAAAAGCAAGCTCACCGAGAGGCAAATGAAATGTATGTGTCGTCGGCCACCATCGCTCGAGCAACGCGAATATAAGTTGACGATCGGTTCGAAATGGTGTCAAAGAAACGAGAGGCCCAAATGGCGTCGCTTGTATTCGGTCTCGTACATGAGCAAAATCATTTCCTCTCTCCACCATATATGACCACCAAGTCATTACGTTATTCATTTTGCCTCTATATGTCAAATTTTTCATCCTCTACATTAAACGAACAATTTACCAATTAAAAACTAAAAAAAATTATTAATTTAAAAACTAATAAAAAATTAATTAAAAAATTAATAATATTAATTAAAAAATAAATATATTAAAAATTGAATCAAATACTTACATCGACGGAATACTGGTTATCACTAAGATGCGATCCAGTACATGGAGCGAGCTCTCTCGGTGTATAATCTCGAACTTCGCGAAAATGTGGAAAATCAATGTCGACAACTTCGACTTCCATATTATCTAAAGATTGATCTTCCATAGTACTACTAGTTCCTTGATACACCTTTTGAACGATTTTACCGCACAATCTTCTTTTTGGAGCCATAATTTGTGATTTACCAAAAATTGGGATTTTTGAGTTAAAACTAATAAAAAGATGACTAAATATAGAAAATAACAAAAGATGTTGGGTAATTTGGCAGTAGGAAGAAGTAGAAGTAGCAAAATCGAGTAGAAGAAGTTGAAAATGGCGGAAGAGGAAGAAGAATGGCGGCGGCAAGAGGTTGAAGACGATGGTTGCTGTTTGCTGTTTGGTGTTTGTTAAAAAAAACAATTCATTAACGTTCCACGCTGGTTCAACCAGCGTGGAACATATAACAGATCCTGTTCACCAAGCCCAGCCTGCCCAAGCCCAGCTCAATCCCAGCCCAGCCTGCCCATCCTGCCCCAAGCCCAGCCCAGCCTGCCCCAAGCCCAGCCAACACGCGAAGCCCAAGTCTTCCACGCTGGTTGGACCAGCGTGGAACAGAAAAACATTTCCACGCTGGTACAACCAGCGTGGAAGATAAAAATTTGGAAAAAAAAATAGAAAACGCGTTAGGGATACCCCTGATATAGGTATGGAAGACCTGCTAAAAAAACCGATAGAAAAGGAGGTGGCACCGACGTGGAGGCTAAATCGTCCCATGTGTAGGCCAAATATAGCAGACCCATTAGAGATGCTCTTACCTTCAAAATCCATAATCTTCCATTGAGATTGTTCTAAAATTCGATCATACAACTTGTTATTGTCACATAGCATGATAGGAAAACTAGCCCAAGGTGTGGCATATATGCGTGGGAAATCTTCAAATAGTTTGCTTAATAAAATAGCACTATACTACTCATAGTGGAAATGACATTGAAATTGAAATGACGCATTGAGTGGACATATGCATCAAGAACATATTGCGTGATGCACACATGCACATGGGGCGGTGGGGTTCGATCTCATCAAATTAGGTTTCTGATATTTGTCTACATCTCTCTCTTCATCTCTCTCTCTCTCTCTCTCTCTCTCTCTCTCTCTTCTATTTTATTTTCTCTCTCTTATTTCTCATTCACTCACTCTACTCAATCTCAAATCTCAATCCTACTACTACTGAAAATGGGGTTAAAATTAACTTTAAATGTAGACTGAACACATCTTTCTCAATCCTACAAGATTAGGAAAGATATGGTTTTGTGTGAAGGGTTGTTTGTTTGGGTTTACTTTGGTTGTATACTTGTATGTAAGTGGATGTCACTATTATACACACGCCACCAAACTTATGGGCTTAACACGTCCTTCAATTTAAGGTCCAGTCGGTTGGAATGGGGACATCCTCTTGCTTATTAGGTCCCACTCATTCCCCACCATGTGTGTGTTCATTTTCCTGTGTAAGAAACAAAGAATTATGAGATTTCACTGTTGTACATCTGGTACCCTATTATATCTTGGTCGTCCTTTTTCTTTGCTTGAAAACTCTGCAACCCTCTTTCACATTTGATACTGTGTAGTGTGTAACTGTGTGCTATACATGCATGGAAGATGGTAAAAGGACGTTTTATGTTGGAAATGGAACTTGGATGGAATTGTTTTAGCAAAAAAAAAAAAAAAGGGACTGAGAGCTAGGGCTGGTAAATGAACTTAGCTGATCAAACTTTTCATATTGCATACTCTTCATAACCTAAATCACATCATGTGTTTATGTTTGTTTAAGTAAAAGTGTTGTACCAAAGAAATATGGCTCATTACTCCACATTGCTAAAATCTCAATTATTACTAATTAAGGAGTAGATTAAACATGGACGGTACTCAAATGTGAGTCTCAGGACATGATATAATTGAGTGCCAAAAGTAACATAAATTGAGGATGTTGATCATCAAAACCAAACTCATAACACATACATTTCTGATATAAACAACTTATGTGTAATACCCTGTTCCTGTTCACACTCAAGACAAATCAGTTGGTGTGTTCACATTAGGAAGAAGAACCGACTTAACATGATAACCGACTCACTTTATAAATATAAATTGTCCTGATCTATTTGCTATACAACAACAGAAAATAACCTGCTTTTGATAGTGTTCACACTATATACTTCAAAGAGAAAGAGATAGTTGCAGAGAATTTGAAAAAGGAAGTTGCAGAAAAACTATTTATAAGTTAAAGATTTCGTTACTTGGCATCTCTAATTTGCGAATTTCTCGCTAATAGCTCGTTGTTGTAGTGTTTTCTTCGCGAAGCGAGGTAAGTTATATTATTTGATATCTTCTCTTGTTTTTAGGAGATAGATGAGGTTAGTGGGTGTAAGAGTATGCTATTGTTTGATTTTGATTTCATGAAATTGCTATAATCTTGGTTATTGTTGGAAAATTGATAGGAAAGCATGTTAGTGTGTTTATTTGATTCTAACATGATATTGATTGTCATAAATCCTAATTGACGCTGCAGTAATGTGTTAGATTATTAGTGACATTATTCATGTATAATTGTCATGCTAAATGTGAGATTGCATATTTTGAAATTTATGCGTATTGATAGTTAAGATGCATTTAAATTGAATGTATGGATTGATTTGTGTGAAAGGGCTTTCGAGCCAGAGACTGTTTTGAACAGTCTGAATTTGGGGAGACGTCCCTGGAGTGTACGGAGAGTATTGCTCGGTGTCGCATACAGAAGTACACTCAGTGGTGTTATGTCACCAACCTTATGAGCCTGCGGAGAGTATTGCTCGGTGTCGCATACAGATGCATGGCTGGGGTACTGCGGTACCAGATGATTTGATATCAGATGGATGGGCTTTATGCTGTATGTGTGATGATTAGATTGTTTATATAATTGTTTATTGATTCGAGTTGCTGGAATTGATATAATGATTATAATTGATACATGTATTGTATTGCTATATTTTATTGGGTGCGCTGATTCCGTCCCTGGGATCAAGATCGGATATCAAGTTGTGTAACTTGCTAGCGTTTAATCGCTCCTTTTTCCCTTCCTTCCAGGAAACAGGTAAAGCGATTCTCGGAGCGTGCGAAGAGGATCTAGTTGGAGATAGTTAGCTAAGCAGGTGCTCTAAGTTGTAGTTAGTCTTTTGTTATCAGTGTAGCCCTTGGGGCAGACACAGTATGTTATCCTTTCAGTTGTGTTTTTCTTTCAGTTCAATCCTTGTATTTATGTAAATACAGAGTTTGGGTTTTGAAATAAATCTTCCGCTGTTGTTTCGTTCGAATTTTTTTCGTATTATCTTTTATTATTCTGTCCTTACATGGATATTGGATTTGGAGCTTGGTGTCACGTGGTAGTAGTGTGAACCTACGGTCAATGGTGGACATATGGAGAATATTACGACTCTGGAGTCTGGTCTTAGCCTGATCAACTAGGATTGGATTTTTGGGGGCGTCACATTATGCCAAGGTTGAAATGAACATGTGAGATCCATTATGAGACCAACTTACCTTCATGAATAGAACTAACCAAATAAACTCATGAGTCGATCAGGACCATCAATAAAAAAAAATGAGTTAAGGCTGTCCAAGATAGAACACTCTCTTAATAAATTAAACTACCATCAATCAAGCAGATTACAATCAATAACCAAATCTCCATCAGCCGCCGATCAGGGATGGATCTCATCATGGATTCACCCTTGACTATATATTATATAATTTTGTGCTGAATCATGCACAAGTTCACAACTTGATTTTATTTTTAATTATTTTAATTTTATATATTATATGAGAATGTTCGTGATTATTTTTCTGGATTAGTTGGGGAGTTTGATACACTGTGGTCTGTGGTCCCTTCCTTGTCAATACAGTATGTTGGATTAATAAAAAATGAAGTTCGTATAGAGCTTTTGGTATTCAATTTGCAAGGACCTACCAATAATGTTTTCGTATTATTTTTGAGCTGTTTATAGTTCTAGCTCACACGCCCGCTCCTTGGTTTCTCATGCTACAACTTAATTTACAATCCATTTATGATCGTCCATTGCGTTGCATCAATGCACGTAGCTGTTCAACTTACAGGTCAGCTAGGGACTAGGGTATATGATCTAATATGAATTTTTTTCTTACCAATCAACACGGTCATCACGTACTCTTGATAATCAATGAATTCCCTTGAGATGATAGGTTATCCCCTTAGAATTGTTCAAATGTGCACTAACATGATCGAATAACTCAACTTTGTATGGTTCAATATTGCTTTCAGATGAGGATCATATTGCACTTTCAAACTCTGTCCTGTGGTCATTAAAGAGTGGCCATGACAGCGTTGTCCTGTTTGTAGAAATCCTTGGACACATCTTATTCTTGGGTCCATCTCAAGGATACCAACAAAGTAAATGTAGTTTTCTTTGGGTTCTCTTGGAATGTTAACAGAAGACCATGTCATATTTTCCAGTCACATCTAGTGATTTTTTTAAAACAAAACACACCTTAATACTTGCCAGTGACTTCTTTGATCACTTCACGAAAGTAGTACATGTTTATGATGCAGTTGATAAACAGACAATAAGATATTTTATTAAACATCATTCGATCAATAATGATAATTAACAGCGATTATGTCGCACAACCAATTATGGTCATGGTTTTTATTCTTGGGGTCCTACTGATGTTATATCATGGTAACAAAGTATGCTGTATGCCTGCATCGACGTGAAAATGACTCCAGAAATTCCTCGAGATCTCACCCGTGCCCATCTTGAAGCACTGGTGTGTATCCCAAGATGGCATGTAGGTGTCAATGGGACCGATTCGGGGTTTGGCATTATCGACCAATGTTAGGAGATCCATTTAAAGTCGGGTGGAACTCAAACTCGTGTCTGTTCCCTTTTTAATTTTTTGTCTGTCTGTCTGTCTTTTTTTTATTTTTTTAAATCTTTTGGGGAAATTTAGACTTAACCTCCCAGATATTGGACCTGTTTTGATTAAACCCCTATATATTTGAAAATTTTGACTTTACACCCCCACCGTTTACTTCCGTCTAGTTTTCCATCCAAACTCTATTTTTGCTTCCCCAAATGCCCCTCATTCTTTTATTAGCTAAAACCTTCAATTTACTTTTTTTTTTTTTTTTACATTATCTTCTACATTGTCACCATCTTAACTCTTTAGATCTAAGAAAGCTTTGTTAAAATTACTGTGGAGTAATCCTTCATCTTCCTTTCTTCTTCACATCTTTTCAACTTAGAAACAATAAACTTAAATCAAAATAACAACATCTCCTTCTTCTTTTTCTTTTTCTACTTCTTCACATCTCCTTCTTCACATCTCTTCTAAATGAATTGAAGCAACAACATCTCCTTCAAGACTTCTTCTTCTTCTTCTTAGATCTACAATTAGTCATTTGAAATCGAAACAATCGCAATAATGAACAATGGGAAAGGTCACTCTACAAGTGTATGAACAATGGGGAAAGTAAATCTTTGCATTATGTGTCTTCTATTTCTTAGATCTAAATTTCCCTTTTTGATTTGATTTTCAACCTTTATTTTTGTTTGTAGGGGGTCATATCAAAAAAATGCAGAAAATAAGGGGGGTTTAGCTAATATGAGAATGAAGGGCATTTGGGGAAGCCAAAATAGAGTTTGATGAAAAATTGGACGGAAGCTAACGGTGGTCGGTGGGGGTGCAAAGTCAAAATTTTCAAATATGTGGGGGTTTAATCAAAACAAGTCCAATATTTGGGGGGTTAAGTCTAAATTTCCCAATCTTTGTTTTTTTATTTTTTCTCTTTTCTCTTCCCGTAACGTCGGTCTCCACCGGTTCAATATTATATATTATACAAAATTTGCTAAATGCTAATTCCAACCTGTCTCATAAATCAGATGCATGATTATCACTGAACCGGAGAGTTGGGGACTTGGGCATCATTTTCCAAGAGAGAAGTTAAGAGTATGAAAGAATTGAGAATGGGAATTGAGGGCCTTAGGCACAATAACCCTATGTAAGTGTAGTGGGCGTGGGCTATGAGTCGGTCTCTTTCAGTCTATGATGATCACAGATTGCCTCAAATAATTTAATACAGGTTGTGGGGTGAGTCTAAACTCTAAACCCAATAAGAAAAAATGGTTGAATTTTTCATTTCTGGAATTTGAATTTCTGAAGGAGGCAAAATTATAGTATCACTTGAGGATCATGGTCTAGTTGAGTGTCATGGATCCGTCTAATCATTGCCCAAACAAATGACAAGTAGCTTTCATAAATCAACCTTGAATTACTATAACTGAAATTTATGCTCAGCTTAATTTGTTTACCAAAAACAAAACAGATATTATGCACAGGCTTTATCAGAGAAACCTATACCATTTCGACCTTAACAAAGTTCTTCTATGCAGATTTGGTACTTGGTTAGCAACAACAAGTTAGCAACCAACCTGAGGTATCGTTTGTTTTTCTTTCAGTTAAGCACTGAATACTTATTAAGTTCTGAAGATCACTTAATACATTCAGTCATTAAGTGATCCATTCTGCCAAATTTGATGTCTGAATGACTTAACTGAACTCTTAGCTGATGAAATAGATTAAGTACTTAATGGTTAATAGAAAACAAACAGTCTGAAGACTGAATACGGTGGTCCACCCACTTAAGTTCAGTCATTCAGACTGCTGAATGAAAAACAAACACCACCTGAGCGTCCAATTGCATGAGCATTCATGAATTGTACATGCTTTGAACTCACAAATATCAAATTCTACTTACAAGAATAAACAATCAAAACACATGACCCATGTTTAGGAAATCTAGATTAATTTTGCATTGATCATCATCATCATCTTCTGACAAAATACATGACCCCAAGATAATAAGCCCTTTATAAGCCCAAGCCCACTCCTCACCCAAGAGTGTGTGCCACGTCGCAATATATTCATGTAGGGTCATAGAGATTCTGTACGTCCGCGACCATAAAATCATGAAGTGATTTTCACGTCCTCTTCGTTTATGGTCTTTTGACTCTTCTCTCACAAATCACTATTGCAGAGAAAAGAGCAAATCAATTGAACAAAAAAGAGCACAAGGAAGTTGAGAAATCGAAGAGATAACGAAACATAGGTTTTAACTAGAATGGATTTTTGGCAAAGAGCAAGAACATTTGCTGAAGAAACAGCAAAACGATCTCAAGAATTCACTATAGAAGCAGCAAAGAGATCTCAAGAATTCACAATAGGATCTTCAAAGATTTCTGATATTGTTTCTGAAACTGCAAAGAAATCAAAAGAAATTGCAGCTGAAGCAACAAAAAAAGCAGATCAGATCAAGATCGAAGCATTTAAACGAGCTGACCAAATTAAAACACTTGCTGAAGGAATTTCACCACAAATTCCTCAAATTCCATTAAATGCAATATCACTTATTGATCCTTCATCTACATCTACTACTCCTTCTGAAGCTGATCTCGATAAATTTGGTGTTACTGATGATTTGAGAGAGTTTGTCAAAGGAATTACACAAAACACTTTCCAAGATTTTCCAATTGAAGGTACTTTCTTCTTCTTTTTCTTCTAGGGTTTTTGGTTGAATGTGATTTTATATAATTGCTTTTAGGATAAGTTAAATAAGGACAGACTAACTATCTAAAATGTTGTTTATTGTAGCTTTACATTTTATTTACTTGTCATTGTGTTTGTTGATAATTTAGCTTGGATTTATAAAGTTTATGTTTGTTTTCTAGTTGTTTGTTACTGCTGTTACTTTGCATGCAGTAGTTTCTATTAATTCTATAAGGCGAAAGCTGCTTCTGTCCATTAACTTGTAGAAACTTTATATTTGGAATGCGGTCCAATTAGAGATTGTTTATATATAGATCAAAGTGACCAAATGATGGAGATTGAAGTTGCGAATTGCCATCTTCAATTGTTATATTTGAATTATTTGTGTTGAGTTATAATGTGAGATGTGAGATGAGCGAAGTGAGTTATTAGGTGATGATAGATAGAACATTGTCTTTGCCTTTCTCCATCTCTTTTTGTTCTGCTTCTCCCCTCACATTTGCTTCTTTCCCTACTTGATTAATCTCGTCTCCGTGTTGTTCCCTTGCTGTTTGACTCTGACCAAAACTGCTCCTCTCTTCCTTTACTGCAATGGTAGGGGATTCTAACTCTTTTCTTAGGTATATGTTCACTAATAATCTAATTTGGTAGAGGATTCCCGTTTTGTTATGATTTTTGCTAGTGTTATGAGCTATTGTTAATTGTCGTTTCTAGATATGTTGGAAGTGGCACTTTTGCAATTGAATTGTAGTGTAGCTCATCTTGTAAACACACTTAAGCATAATAACTAAGTTTGGATTTGGCCAGTAGTTAAAATCCATATCACTTCGGATTGTTAGTTCAAGTATAAAAGTAATAGTTAACTAAAAATATATGACTTTTAGAAAAAGAATATTATTATTTTGTAAAAACTTCAAAAAACGCAACTTCTGTAAAGGCATAGAAACTCCATGCATAGCATCATAATTATAAATCTTGTAAATTAGAAAGTGGAAGAGGATTTTTTTGGTGGAGACTATGTAGGTATGCATATTCTCTGATAATTCATTTACATCTGTTTGAAATTTCCAGTATCTCATATTTAAGAATAAAAACCAGATGTTTATGCAGCTTTCAAATCTCTTTGACTACTGTTTTTTGTTAGCAAATCAATGACCTTATGGCTTTCTCAACCTTTTTTTTCTCAAACATACGACGATAAATGGTGGCTGGAAGAAATCTTGATTAAGTTACTTTTGTGTAGATGAACCGGAGATATCTGATGTTCCTACAGTCTCAAATGTCCGGCAAGATCTTACAGAATGGCAAGAGAAGCATGCTACTCTAGTTTTATTGACTGTCAAGGTAGGTCCTCTCTTGTCTTCATACATGACACTGCAGATATCAGGAACAAATGTATTACCATTATTTTGGGTTTGTTATCAGAAAAGGAACTATATCTGTCTAAGAAACCAGAGTACACTGATGTGTCTTAATATAATATATTTAATAGAAGTGGTCTGTGTTCTTATTCTTCAAAGACATATACTCAATGCTCGCAAGTGTGTTTGATGCATAAGCCTCACCCACTGGCATCAATGGCATGTGATTTACTGTACCAGCCCCAGTAATCTTTGTAAATTGACAAATCTAATGTGTCATACTTACTATTGTAGTGATTATTGCTATGAACTTAAAGGTGCGGGCACTAGCTACGCGCCAAGGGTGATACCAAGGGGTAGAATGCGCTAAGCGGTGCTCGCCTATATTAGGCACAAACTTATGTATCCATAGTCATGAGAGTGAGACGAGGGGGGTGAGCCTAGGCGATGATCTTAGGTGAGCCAAGGCGCTTGTTTGACTGTGTAGGATGATATTGCTTTATTACTGGAAAAAGAAAAATAAAAAAATCAAGCAAATGTATGAGAAGGTGTTTAGAGTGAGAGACTTTGCTGCACCCTGCTTGGGAGAGTGTTCATATAGCAAAAAACCACCCTTGAGTTGGGTTTTTCGAGATTGGATTATGTTTTAACAATAAATCTATTAGGAAGGTGAACGAACACCGTCCAAAGGAGGGTGCAACCATGTCTTTCTCGTTTAAACTTTAAAGTATTAGATAGATTATAGATGTTGTATTGATAATATTATTTAAACAAGGGGACTGTGATTTTCCCTTAACCTATGCTGCCAATTGGTGCAATTTGCACCTAGGAAACATAGGTAATAGGATCACCTGCCCCTAGCAGAGCCAAGCTCTAGGTTCAGACACAAGGCCTAAATCTCATGTTTTCTCTTCATTTCTTTTCAAATGTGATAAACAATGACATGTATTACTATTTATACAACATTAGGTACAGATTATTCTTAATGTGTCAAGTTTCCTTTTAACTGAGTTAGATATATTTAAGCTGAAAAATCACACTCAACTGATCAGTTAGTAACAGTTTGACTGAAAATATGGGCATATTTTGTAGCTGACCACATTGGTACCAAAATCTCCAAGACGAGATCATATTTAGACACTTCGCAAACCAATCACACTCAAATGTTTGTTAGTAGGCGACTAGTAGACAAATTGCAGCCAATATACAAACTTATCAAGATTAGTACGTGTACGGAACATTGGGAAGGTGGAATTATTGCAGCATGGGGCTATATGCTAGGTGCTCTCTAGGCTTTAGTCTATGTGTCTAGACTTTATCTCCACAGCGCCCATATTCACCTAAGGTTCAAATTGTGTTATGTTCATAATAAGATTGGCCTGCTGCCCTACTGTCTAAAGAAAAAACAATTAGGAGACTTTGTCAGTGTTGTTTGTGAACAATTAGGAGGCTTAAGATGTTGATAAGTCTGGAAAACAAGATGCATTGTGATTATTTTCAACATCAGAACTGGTGTCTCATGACTAAAGAAAAACAACTTTGCATGCATGATTGTCGTCTAGCTAGAATCTCTACCATGCTTCTTATTTCCGTACCCTTTTCTTACCTGAGCCAAATGATATGTTTAAGCATCCACAAGTTTGAGAAGCTTCCTAATTTATTGGATAACAACTTCAAGAAAATCCACTCACCTTCTTGTAGAAGAAAGTTCTCAAAAAAATATCTAAGATAAAAAGATTAAAGTGTGAGGGGAGGAACGCTTTTTTTTTTCTTTTCTTGCAAATGTTGCTAATGCCAGATGAAGAGCTATTTTACCCTTCTGTTTCCCAAAAGATCAGTGAAACATATTTATTCTTGTAAAAGAAAAAGAAAGTTGCCTATGGATTTGTTGTTGTGGTAAAAAAAATGAATCCATTCTAAATGAGATTTCTACTAATCTTGTGCAGGAAATTTCAAGGTTAAGGTATCAGTTGTGCCCAAGGCGTATGAAAGAGAAAAAATTCTGGAGGATATATTTCATTCTCGTGAACAGTCATGTGGCTCCGTAAGTAACTTCTCGCTCTCATCATCCCTTTCTGAAATCGTAGCTCAACATTAAAACTGCTTTTGCTGTTATATAAGTTAACAAAAATGTTTATTGGACTAATAGGATGATTTTGTATTGTTATGAAATGTATGTTGTAGTGACACTAAATAGAAAAAAGATACAATGGTTCTTCTGAATGTTGCATTCCTGGGTTTGTCACATTGAATTAGCATGTTTCTATGCTAATTACATAGTTCTAGTCACTTAGTGGCTGAAATTCTTATATCTAATTTTCTACTTTTGGATCCAATCAGGTATGAGAGACGATACACAGAGGAGGCTAAACTTAAGTCAGCAGAGAAAGAAAAAGATGATAGGCTCAAGGAACAGGCACCGGCTGGAACATCTAAACCAGAGGCAACAGAGACAAATCATCATAGTAAGACATCATCTGCTGAGCAGGACTTGGATGTGTTTCTGCTAGGAGATCTTGGAAGCAGCGACGAGGGTCCAGGTATTGTCCTTTATACATATCCACTGATGCTCGTGGATATCTTGTTTGTTGCTTGGTCATTGAAAATCAATGAATAGGCAGTTGGATGATGGATCAATGATCCACTAGTTGGTCCTCTTCTTAATGCTTGAGATGCTATAGATGCATATTACTGTTCCTTGCAGTAACATTGTTGGTGCAGCAAAGTATTGCTTTACACCAATATTTAGCTTTGTAGTTTGGGTGTTTTTGTTTGTTATTATCACTGCCAATATTTTGTTATTTGAAGCTTGATGAAACTTTGGGTAGCTCATCATCATTCCAGATAACAGAAACCCCATCACTAGCTTGGTTATTATGTAGACTTCTAATGTAATAAAAATACTGACATTGATCCCAATTCTTGGCATAAAAGTTATTTTTTGTCTCTTTCAGATGATGGCGAGGCTGGCTTTGATGATGATTTTGACAACTCGGTAAGCAGAGATACATTTCTTTCTTGAAACTCTGGTTTTTATTGTTTTGCGCATAAGATTGAGTTGGCCTCAACTTTTATCAATCTTATGAAATTTGGAAGTCCATAGTCCATGGCAAAACTCTAAAGATTTAACCACGTGTAATGAGTGTGTCTAGAAGCCATGGTATGTTGAAATAATCGACCGACTTTTAATGTATATTCAGGATGATGAAGATGAAAAACAGCAGAAGAAACCGTAGATTGACCCAGCCAACGAAAAGGAGAACTGAAGCTTCTGTAGGTGGTCCAAGCAAAAGTCGCAGATAATTGTCCATGGTATTTAGTTCGGGATGCCCAGGACTGTATCCAACTCATCAGATTATGCAAGGAATTCAACGGTCTGTGTCATATATCTCTGCTAGTTACTTAGACTCTTCAAATTCATAATATTTCCTGTAATTTTCTTTTATAAAAAAGATTAAAAAAAAATGTCAATCAATTTGTTTATTTTTGAACTGTGATAATCTGTTGTAAAGACTTTCTTTGTACTCATTTCCCTTCAAAATATGATGTACCACATCATGGTCGATTATTGTTCAAAATTGAAAAGGTTATAGCATTAAGAAGAATGTTCAACTCTTTTGAAGAACATTGTGGTGTGAAATGCATTCAAGGCCAGATCCTTTCCTGATGGTTATTAAGCCCCAAGGACACAAACCAACTTTTATGATAAATGTACTCTCACACAGTCACACATGATGGTATGGCAAAGGTTTTCTTTCTTTTCCTTTGGTAAAGATGGCATTGTAGAGGTTGGTGTGTGGTTACGAGGTATCCAAACCCATGTGTGAGTTTCTTATTCTAAACCTGGGTTTGATGGTCGGTTATGTTAATATTATGTTTGCTATTTAATAGATCTTTGAACCAGTCTACTCAGGAACTGAATACCCCGTTTATTATCCATTATAATATGAAAACACGATGAATGAATAAAAAACAAAGCAGTCTGGCAAATGGCATTATAAGGACCTTTTCCATAGGTGCTCAATAATATAAGAGTACATATGCTTTAGTGCTTAATAAACTTCACTAACATAAAATGGTTGGTAAACAGTCCATACAAACTCTTTCCCTGAAATGTGCAACTCTTCAACTGTTACAACTTAAAAAGCACCAATGATTAGTGCTTAGTAATCATTCCTGTTGTATTATTTCTGACTTTGTTTAATCCTTATGCTTCATTTCTTATATTTTGGTAGGGAACACGAATATATATATATATATATATATATATGGGAGAATTAGAGATACCCCAGAATAGTTTACACTCTTTGAGATACCCCCAGATTTGAATTAAAGATACCCCTAGATTTTCGTTTGAAGCCGGTCAACCAAACTATTGACTAGTGTTTAACTAGTTTTTATGATTTTTAGACAAAAATACCCTTTTCCAATCCTAGTAACATGTCGTTCACTATTAGTTAAATTAATCTCCACCATTCAAATTAACATGTCACTAGATCTATTTTTAACCATTCAAATTAAAAGGTCAACATTAAAATTTTCTTTCATCTTCCTCCTTTGTGCAACCACCACCTTCAACCTAATTACCACCACCCACTACCATTATCTCCAACTCTAATTACCTCTAACTCTAACACCTCCACAACCCATAACACACATTACTAACACCACTCTACCACCAATTATGTATACAATCCCACCACCATCAATTTCACCACCAACATCTCCACAACCCCACTACCACAAATTTCACCACCAACATCTCCACAATCCCACCACCACCATACACATTGCACAATCACACCCCATTACCATATCTATCATGCCATCTCAACATATTCAAACTCCATCTTCACATATCCATCTCTACCAATTGCTTCATCTCTTTCTCAATGTACTTTTATTAATTTCTTCAAAACGAATTTCACCACAAAGATTTTCAATGTACATTATAAATTAAAGAACAAAATGGTTGTGGTGTTACTAAGCTAGTGAAAATAATGGTGGTGGGTGGATGGTGAATGGTGGTGGTGCTAGCTAATGGAAGTAGTAGTGGTGGGTGGATGGTGGTGGTGGTGGGTTTAGGATGGTAAATATTTAGTGGTGATGTGTCATAAATCAATAGTAAGTTGGATGGATGACTAGGATGTAGGTTTAAATGGAAAGGGTATTTTTGTCTAAACAACATGAAAACTGGTCAATCTCTAGTCAATGGCTTGGGTGACCGGCTTCAAATGTAAATATGGGGGGTATCTCTAACGATTTTCAAATCTGGAGGGTATCTCAAAGAGTGCAAACTTTTTCGGGGGTATCTCTAATTCTCCCTATATATATATATATAACAAAAGTTCTTCTATGGCGATATTACAAACAAGATGAGATCATTTGGAAAGAAGCATACACATCACAGTGCACTAAGAAGGCACATTTGTTAGTGCCACTTAGTAGTATTGTTTTTCCCATTCAGTAGTATAGAAGGTGTTAGCACACATTTTAACAATCTTATCCAGTGAACAGAATGAGATGATGAGTCTCACCAATACCCTTTGTGCTGTGTGCCAATATTGCTCTTACATAGTACTGTCACAGTGTCACGATTGAATTGAATACCATCACTGATTCACTGTTTCCTTCAAACTGAAAGTCTTTGTTTGATAGATGTAGTGTTGGACGAGGTAGATGTTTTTTTAAAGAAGGGCGAATTTGTCAAAACCCCAGGAAACTTCGGTTGAATTTGCACAAACCCCAGACTTTTTTTTTTTATTTGAGTTTATCCCAGACTGTTAACTTTTCTGTTAATAAACCATCTGTTGACTAGGATACTATTTAAATTTACTTTAATGCCCATGTGGAAACAAACTTCATTCCAAAACACAATACTTTATGACACCTATTAAGATTTTAATTATTTGAATGGACGGCCAAGATTTAGATCTAAAACACAAATACAATCTTAATTACAGTACAATAGATGAATAGATTCAAAAATAACATTAAATATCAAAAATAAAAATCAACCAATCCTTTTGATCTCTTTATCCATCTTCCCTGTAAGCTTCAATCCAAACATTTCATAATCTCTTTATACCAAGCCAATCCATAACCAACTAATGGCACAAAAGAACACAAACCACCACTTGAACAAAATTGATAATATCAAGATGATGAAAGATGTAACTGTTCCTACAAAGTGCCACCGCCTTGTTGGCTTGTTGCTGCTTTGGAATGTTGGCTTACATAGAAAACCTAAACTCTTCCATACTTCTGATATTCATGATATCAACAGTATCAAGTATCAGATTCTTAAAGAACTCAGAACATTATTTTTGTAATTTGATGTATTGTATTTCTATGAAGAAATTTACCAACCACTTCAACCATTGCAGCCACGATTAGAATGGGGAATGGGGAAGACGATTCACTTCACTGGTTTCTACAACGAACCAATTTTGATTAGATCCGGGCCATTGGTTTTTGTTAGATCTTAGGCGCTAATGTAACCAGGGGTAGGATTGGTATACTAGAAACTATTTTAATAAAAATAAAACCACGTAGATTATCAGTGGGACTGGAAGACGGGCTTATAACAGAAATGTTAACGGAGTGGGGTAAACTCAAATAAAAAAACAAATCTGGGGTTTATGCAAATTCAGCCAAGGTTTCCTGGGGTTTTGATAAATTCGCCCTTTAAAGAATGAGGTGAACCTGGATAGAGTCAATTACTAATAAAACACACTCATTTCCGTTGTGTCATCCAATGAAATTGCATGCGCATTCAAGAATATATATGCTTATAATTTTATAATACAGTATACATTAAGCATGTTGCATAAGAAAATTCAGTAATAATACTATAGATTTCAAATGTTTATTTTCTTACGAAAGTGTGAAGTCACAATATTCTTCCTAGGATCTAAATTAAAAAATTGGGAATTTTCCACGATATGAAGCATGGGGAGAGATCGCTTATAACAGTTTGATCAGTGTTTTAGTGTTTATAACAGTTTTTGTTCTTGGTGACTGAAAATGACTTAGTGCAGAACCGTTGACGAAGAATACTTTTCATCATAGCCCTTCATCTGAATGAGACACTTGATGGACCACCTTTATTTTATACGTAAAATCAATATTTCATTAGAATGACAAAACTTCATTATGAAATTGGCCGAAGAAGATAGATATATGATATATATCATATATGTACTTGCCTGTTTGCTCCGAATGCCAAAACTTCCTTTTCACCAGAAAATAATGGTGAACTGGTTTAGAGTTTAGACTTAGACTGATCGTGTCAATGGACAGTGGGACAAATAAGACCAGAATGACATGTGAGACATTAATGGAGAGCAATTTTTAGTGGCTATTGAAATACAAAAACTTGCCTAATCATCAAATTGCTATCAACCATTCAAATTATTGAATCATTTGGACCAAAATAAAAAATATATATATATACTACAAAAACATTCTTATAAAATTTATATACATGTACATAAAGAAAGATGTTGATAGATGAATGATTTGGACTATTAAAAAAAAATGGATGATTTGTACTTTTTTTTAAGCAATTGTTTGCTCTAATTACTTCCATCACTGATCACTCTTAGTCTCAAATCTTGTCGGTGAAGAAAAAAGGATATTATTCCCGCCTTTTTTGGTCTGAAAATCACTAACGACTATATGATGTATAAAGTGAAGGAATGAAGGATTACAACTCTATCATTCTTTTGTTTTGTTTGTTAAAATTTATCTATCAAACTTTAATCTGTGATTCGTCTAGTCTCTAGTAATGTTATATCGTTCATTAAAGCACTTGAACTAAAATAAATTTATAAAAAAAATACAATAAATACCAAATTTGCCAAAATCTGCCAAAATTTTATGTGGTGGAGACTAGTTTGTGTATCAGAAGTCCAAATCAATTTCAATATAAATTTAAGTATCTAGAGACCTATTATTTTCGTCATGGATTATGATCTGATTTCGTCATCCCAGTTCTAAAACTATCTAAGATGCCATCATGTGAAGTTCTGAACTTGCATAATGTATGTCAAGTTGTCAACATTCAACACTCAACATTAAGTAGGTGTACTTATCAAAGAAAGGCATAAATTTTATTTCTAACCCTATACTCAAAATGACAGTGACCAAATTATCTGATGCAGATTTTAATTTGGAAATAAACCAACCATATGTGGGTGGCCATGGGTTGCCATTACAAAAAAATTAAAGTTTGCTCCCAGTTGAGCATTTTAATTATTTTTTTCAAGATTTGAACAAACATTCAATTTAGGCCCTGCTTGGTAGGGCTGCAATCTGAGCCGAGCGGCTCGGGCTCGGCTCGGGCTCAGCTCGATAAAAGCTCGGCTCGGCTCGCTCATTTATCTAAACGAGCCGAGTTCGAGCCAGTTTTTGAGCTCGTCACGAGCCCGAGCCGAGCTCGAGCTCTAAACGAGCCGAGCCGAGCAGCTCGTTAACTATTTGCAAATGCAATTACTATGTTACCCCCGGTCTTTTTTAGGGTCGTGGCTGTTTGGAGAAGGAAAAATAAAACATGACCAAGTTTTCCCCTTCTTCTTCTTCACAAAATTTTGACTGCGCACCTCCAAAATCCCTAATTCCCTCCTTCCACTCGTCTTCTCTGCTTTAATCAACAAACAATCGTCTTCTCCCTAATTCCCCCTTCTCAGTTCTCACTCATCTTCTCCCTAATTCCCCCTTCCCTACTTAATTAGGGATAGCAGCAACAACAGAAAATAGCAGCAACAGGTTCAGCGAAATCAGGTTGTTTTCTCCAACAATTGAATTCATCAATTACACTGCAGAAGGAGATATAGAGTTGGGTTATTCTTGATTGGGTTGTTGTCTACAGAAGTTACTCAGGTGAGAGATTTAATAAATATGAAGCAATTTATGTAAAGATGCCGTTCTCTTCTTCTTTCGACTGGCAAAAATAAGTGCCGACAATGCCTCACTTGAATTAGTAGCCAATGGAAGTGCGATAAAAGATATGAAAAAAGATGGAATACTTGTAGCACTGGAGAAATTGTCAACCGCATCAACAAGGGGATCTGCAAATGCTGCTGCAATAGCAGTACCAAGCAGCAGCATTAGTGCTGCTTTAATGGAGGTCCGCCTAACATTTTTAACGCCCTCTGCATCCTCATCATTCTGATTCCCCAAGCTATCATGTTCTCTCTTGATTTGAAGTAATTTATTGTTTGTATGAATTATTGTTTGTATACAGTGAAATATTGTTTGTACAGTGAATTAGTATTATAACGAGCCAAATGAGCTAAACGAGTCAAACGAGTCAAACGAGCCAAACGAGCCAGCGAGCCAAACGAGCCGAGCTCGAGTTTTACTTTTGGCTCGCGAGCCGAGCTCGAGCTGATAGTTCAGCTCGATCCTAATTTTGAGCTCGGCTCGAGCTCGGCTCGGTTAGTAACGAGCCGAGTTCGAGCATACCTTAGCTCGGCTCGAGCGGCTCGAATTGCACCCCTACTGCTTGGTTACCCCGCAAAAATTTGCATGAAATTTAGCCTAATTTAATATGCTTGAAACTCTTGATAATTAGTTTTGTTAACAAAATTTATGCAAAAGTTTGGTGATATTTCAAAAGTGCAAAAATTTTACACCTTTCTCTAATAAACTTAGTAGGGGACCATTTATGATTATCTCAAGTTTATGCAAGGTTTAAGTGGGGAACCAATAAGGTTTAAGCTAAAATAGGTGGGGGTCCATTCAAATCAAAGAGTAAACTTGGAAGGGACCACTCTAATTATAGATGGGTAAAAATTTGCCTTTTTTGCAGCCCAAACAAGCAGGGCCTTAAACGGAAATGTTTGATTAAGATTGCGTGTACATTACCAGAAACATCTCTCTCAAATAAACCATGTTTAGAACAAGCCAAAATATATTGATTTTTCAACACGGAATCAAATATGCTAATATGCCATAGTAATTAAGAACCATAGCTTAAACTATTTCGTTTGATTAAATCAAACCTACATTTCCCTCCCCCCAAAAAAAAATTCAAACCTACGTAATATAGTTTCTTGAAGGTGACAGGAACCAGTATTTTATTCGTCCTTAACACTAATTTTCTTTTTATATCTGATTATAATTTCGTATCAATGTATCATACTTAATAAGAAAAGAAGATCGATAACTACCTTGACCAAACACTTTAAACCATATCTTCATATGCCATATAAACTATAACCAAAACTAATCGAAATTCTATCATAATTAACATGTTGTGCCTAAACAAGTAGATGAATAGTGAAATGTTGGAAAAAAAAAACTCCATAACCATAGACGGCTTCATCAACTCACAGTTCTTACTTTCTAGGCATACATCAATTTACCACGTGTCATTGGATCTATGGGTCTATAATCAATGAAGTTTTTACGGGACAAAAAATTCATGCAAAGTGTTCGTGAATTTTTTTTTTTTTTTGCAAAACAAATCTATTCTTAGGTTGTGCACGATCCGCAGGGCCTATCATTAATATTTAGCGGAAGAGATGGGCAACTGGTCATCTGAAAATTTTCTTCAGCAGAAAAAACTCAATTTTTGTCAGCGTGTTTGGTGATATGTGGTTCATGTAACATAATGTTTTGTTTTACATTGAATTAAACTACTGCATCTTATATTCTTACTTGCGTAGATAATATCACTTATCTTATTTATTCTGTGTTATAGAGGAGGGATTTTTTGTTTGATAAAGATAGAAGACGGGTATGATATCCTGCAAGCTTATTTTGTTGAGACACATTTGTGTGTCCAGACAAATTAGTTGTTTACTAATCAACTACGCAATTCAAATTAATACATCTAATTAGCAATTGCCCATTGGATTTATTTTTTTTTTGCAATAAATGATACCAATGTAGACGATGATAATGCATCTAAGTTTTTGCTAGGGGTTGTACAAGAAGGCCTCAAATTTACTAACTCATGTGTTATATGTTACCAGTTGCCACTTGCCTGAACACATCGAAGAAAGTCATTCTTTGAAATATGACAGTAGCAATAACATGTATTACCTGTTCCACAGAACGTTAATTTATAAATTATAAATTATTTGGTTTGGAAGATTGTTTCAACATAAAAAAGAGATAACATGTATTATGGTGCGGACAAATGTATTATCATGTATTATTTGGTTTGGAAGATTGTTTGGAAGATTATTTCGTGCGAAATGGTTTGGTACATTATGGTGCGGACAAATGTGGACCAAGCATTTTTTTGCATGTAGAAACTTAACAACCTGTTACCTGTATTATGTAATACAGTTAGCATTGACTAGAGAAGGAAAAGTGTATTACATAAACCTTTCTAGCCGGTTACCAAGTAATGCATAAAAAGGTGTGTGGCTGAGAATAGATTTCGCACCATAAGTACTAAGTTTTTTCGCATTGAATAAAAGTTCAAAAAAGATTAGAAATCTTATCAATCACTTTAAAAATATTTGCTCACGTCGCACATTAGGAAGGGCACTAAAATAATACATGGAAATTCTTGAACATATATTGGGTTCATCAAATAGTGGCAGTAAGAATAATACTTCGACACATAACTTATATCAGTAAAATGGTAATAAGAATGCTACTTCAATTTATCATAATTTTCATCCTTTAAAATTATGTGCGTAGTTCAAAAGATAATAGTTTAAATATATACAAATAAGCGTCCCAGAAGGATGGATCATATTTAGTTTCCTTGTTTTTTTGGTAAAAACAATATTAATTTCTTAGTTTGTAGGTAACTACTTAATAAAATAATTATTTATATTGGAATTACTTATTAACCCTTTATATTAGAGAAGATATATTTGATTTTAGTGAAAGAGAAATTGACTTTCTTGGTAAAAGTTTTATCAGAAAAAAAACTCTCCTCCTGAGTTATTAAAAGAGATAACTTAAACTATTTCGTTTGTTTGATTAAATCAAACTAACGTAATATAGTTTCTTGAAGGTGACAGGAACCAGTATTTTGTTCTTCCTTAACACTAATTTTCTTTTTATATCTGATTATAATTTCGTATCAATGTATCATACTTCATAAGAAAAGAAGATCGATAACTATCTTGACCAAACACTCTTTAAACCATATCTTCATATGCCATATAAACTATAACCAAAACTAATCAAATTCTATCATAATTAACATGTTTTGCCTAAACAAGTAGGTGAATAGTGAAATGTTGGAAAAAAAAAATTCATAACCATAGACGTCTTCATCAACTCACAGTTCTTACTTTCTAGGCATACATCAATTTGCCACGTGTCATTAGGCCCATTCCATGTAGAGCTAACAATTAGATTTGGGCTCTACTTTTACTCTTTTTGGACCTCGTTTGACATTCATTAGGTCAGCTATTTCTGAGACACGTGTCATTCTCAACTTTAAGTCCCAAACAAATCACAATCCTTGAAACACAACATTAAGATGTCAATCATATTAATCGAATGACTCATAGTTGATTATGGCAAAACATGCAAAATCCACGTGAGCAAAACTAACACGGTATTCTCACGGCGCAACCGACAAATTAACGGCAGAAAAACAGTAGACCCATTGACAGTTGTTATTTACGATATATCCGGCAAAATCTCATACCGACAACAACTCAACAGTTCGAGATTACAAAAGATTCCAAACTCACGAGTCACGAGTTTTTTATTGTCTCATTCGATAATTTCACCAAAATATCACCGTCCAAACAAAAAAACTTATCTTCCGTTTCTAACGCCGTTAACAACGTGTGTTCATGTACAACACGGCCGATATATCACTTCATATCGCCACGTGTAATAAAAGTAACGGTTAGATGATGTGACACGTGAGCAAATAGCCGTAAATGGGACCCAATACTACTGTCGAATAGCTGGATAGAATTTATTGGCTTAGAGAGAGTGTTGTATACTTGTATGGTACACTGTACTTGAGGTTAAAATTTAACTTAACTATGGTTAAGTTAATAATATCGAATTTATTTTTGCTCTCTAGAAGTTTTGTATAACTATCAACAACAACAACAACAACTACACCGACGCCGAGTTCTTTGTGTCCGATTTCACACACAAGAATCGCGCGATTCTTTGATCTCCGACGACTTGGAAAGAGATTTCTTGATTTCTGTCGGAAAAATTTCAATCTCCGGTGATAATGCGGTTGAAGATCTGAGATCGTAAATGTTCATAATGTATGTATTGTAATTTATCAAATTGAATTTTGGTTTGAAGTATTTAGAAATTTTTGGATTTGTGATTAAGAGTTTTGGTTTAGTGAGAGATGATACTTGATAGTGACTTTGAAAGGAATTAAAGCTTTAAATATAGTTCATTGGTGAAGTTTTGTTGTGTTAAATTCGAGGCGAGTTTTGATAATTATTAGTATTTAATTTTAAGATAAGATAAGAGAATCAAAATCATTTTGTTTTGTGAAGTGAAGACGATTGTAACACACATTTCGAAAGAAACGAAGTTAGAATCTTAATTATGTGGTGATTAGGCGGCGTTTTCGAACAAGAAATAAGATTATAGATCTTAAATTTCAAACAATGTGCAATTGTTTGTTGTTGTTGTTACTACTATCACTATGTGTAAGTTAGAACAATCAGAAGGGAAGAAGGTAGGAGGAAGAGAGTGGATAATGGGGTTAAAGTCATTGGGACTTAGTGGAGAGAAATCGAAGAATTCAATGAGTTCTAGATCAAAGATGAAATTGTGGATGATTAGAGCTACAACTACAATTTTGTTATGGACTTGTGTAGTACAATTGATGACATTGGAAGAGATGTGGGGGCCGAGGGCTTTAAAAGGTTGGCCTTCTTGTTTTATGGCGTCGGATTCAGCTTTGGATGTGAAATTGTCTTCGATTCCAGTACAAGTTGCCAATCCACCTAAAAGTGAGTTCTAACTTTGTCAATTTAGTATGTTTGTTGCTTTGTCTCTGTTTCTTGTTATTGATTATGGAATGTGGTCCTGTGCTTACCTATATGAAATTTATTAATAGTTTCTTTTTTTCTTCTTCAGGAGTCTATAAGAACAATGGTTACCTCATGGTTTCATGTAATGGAGGGCTTAATCAAATGCGTGCTGCGGTGAGTTTCTATGCCTTTCCTTCTATAGTTCATTCTTTTTGGTTGTCTGCTTTCCCAAGCAATAAGTTGCCATTTTGCTGATTATGGATTTGAACTTTGGGTCTGCTTCACAGATTTGTGACATGGTTGCTATTGCAAGATATTTGAATGTTACCCTTGTGGTTCCTGAGCTGGACAAAACATCGTTTTGGGCAGATCCCAGGTAGGTTGATTATCTTCCCCAATTCATTCAGAGCTTATAATTATGATTATAGATAAAAGGTCACTTAATCATAAATTAGTGTCATCCCAAATCCTTATCTAGAAACAAATATTGTCCAATGATCATCCTGCTGTTTGATGAAGATCGTCAATTCAAACACTTGTTTTACCGTGAGATGGGCACCATAAAGTGTACCATTGATGTTATAACTCCACACAAATAAGGTTGTGTTATGAACAATTATTCTGACAAATTGCAAAAGTGATGTTGGACTTAAAAAATAACCCACTGTATAGAAAGATAAGTTCAGAAAAACTCTCTCAATTTGATGATCAGTTTTGGTTTTTTTTTCATCCTCAATACCTATCATGCTGGAGAGGGAGGATTATATCTGTTTACATAGTTCTTAATAGCAACATTCTCTTGATATTGCAGTGAGTTTCAAGACATTTTTGATTTGAATCATTTCATTACATCCTTGAGAGGTGAGGTGCGGATATTGAAACAACTACCTCCCAGGCTCAAGAGAAGAGTAGAAAGAGGAGTTGTCTACTCCATGCCCCCAATCAGTTGGTCGGACATTTCTTACTACCATAAACAGGTCATTTTTCTATTCTTTATTGCAGACTTCTTCTGGTTGGTTGATATCCTTGTTTATGATACTGACTGATTATCTTATTCTGTTGTAAACAGATTCTACCGCTGATACAAAAGTACAAGATTGTGCATTTGAATAAGACTGACGCCAGGCTTGCTAATAATGGCCTACCTTCAGAAATACAGAAACTAAGATGCCGAGTAAATTTCAGTGCTTTGAGATTTACTCCTCAGATTGAGGAGCTGGGTAGAAGGGTTATTAGGATTCTAAGGCAAAACGGCCCTTTCTTAGTTTTGCATCTCAGATATGAAATGGACATGTTGGCATTTTCTGGGTGTACCCAAGGCTGTAACGAAGAAGAGGTGGAGGAGTTGACCAGAATGAGGTAACACTTACTTGCTTCGTGAAAATCTAACATGTTATCTAAGAGTGCGATGTTTTATTTCTCATCCTTATCACCTTATGTAAGTTTTAACACTTTTATGCAGATACGCTTACCCCTGGTGGAAAGAAAAAGTAATAAATTCTGACCTTAAGAGGAAAGATGGTTTCTGCCCTTTGACACCTGAAGAAACAGCTATTACATTGAAGGCTTTAGATATTGATAGTAATATCCAAATTTATATTGCTGCTGGAGAAATATATGGGGGCGCTAGGAGAATGGAAAGCATGGCTGCTGCTTTCCCAAACTTGGTAAGTATCTATATAATTTTATAGCTGAAACACTCTCTTTAAAATAATTGTTGTTCTAAAGTAACATGCGAGTTCGCTTGCATCAGCTGTGTGTGCTCGCAGTCCTTCACATGACTGGAGCTCTTGGTGGCTTTTTTTTATTATTGTTTTGGGAGCAATGTATTTCGTTTATGAAATTATTCTTATTATGAGTTCATTTTAGAGAGGATCTCCAAATCATCTAATATATTATATCCAAGCTAAGCTATATTTTTCTACATATATGATGTGTTCATATTCAAATGGAAAGAATACAGCTATCCCTCCCCCCTCCCCCTCCCCCTCCCTCTCTTTTCTCTCCTCCTTTTGTTCTACTATTATATCATTCTATTTACTACTTAACTAGGAATAATTTGAGGTCCAATAGTGTGATACTGTGATGCACCCTAACATATTGCTTCAATTTGAAAAACAACAGGTCAGAAAGGAGACTCTGTTGGGACCATCGGATCTTGGATTTTTCCAGAACCACTCCTCTCAGATGGCAGCATTGGATTATCTGGTTTCATTGGAGAGTGATATCTTTGTTCCTACATATGATGGAAATATGGCGAAAGTTGTTGAAGGCCATCGTAGGTACTATTCTGCTAAATAGTTGTTGATTGAATAACAGTTAATTGCTTTAGCACCAGTTCCAATATATGAACTTTGTGTACTGTTTAAGTCCCCTGCCTCCCCTCCCCAAAATATTATGGTGTTATGTGGCAGTTAAATTGCTTCCGTAGTTCTATTGATCTAGGTACTGTCTGACATGACATTGTTGTAATTCTATGCTCACAGGTACTTGGGATTCAAGAAGACAATTTTATTGGACAGAAAGCTTATAGTTGATCTTGTAGACCAGTACAACAGTGGGTCACTGAGCTGGGATGAGTTCTCTTCTTCGGTAAAGGAAGCTCATGAAAGTCGCATGGGGAACCCAACCAGAAGAGTGGTGATTCCTGATAGACCCAAAGAAGAGGATTATTTCTATGCCAATCCAGAGGAGTGCTTGCAACAACCAGATGATCCACTGAGCATTATCTAATCATTTATGTTCATGAAAGTTGCCATGAGATTATATTCAGTATCTAGATTTTACTGGGAGCAATGTGAAATGGAAAGGATCTCATGAATGAAATCAAAAGAAATGATCGGGGAGGCAATCCCACAGAGCAGCTACTGAACAGCTATAGACGTCCGACGTATAATGTGATCATTGTATAGACAATACCCTGCCATTCAGGGGAATATAAGATCAGCTGCATTGTACAACAGGATGGGTAGCTTAGTCCTTCGTCCATAAGCCTTCAGCTTCTCCAGGATCTTATGATTTCTAGATTCGTTACATTCTGAATTCTCCCATTTCTTTGGGAACATATATTTAGGGAATACCCACACAGTTATATATTTGATTTATTTGAAATGCATTATTTCAATTTATATTCATATAACATGCTTTCAGAACATATCACACCAAAGCTGTTGCCTGTTGAGATGTTGAGCAGTTGTTGCTAATTGGAATGTAACTACAGTTTCAGTACCTTCTAAAATGAATAAAAGAAAGTTTTAACACTTCAGGTGAAAAATCCTTTTGTGCCAAAAATGGAGCAGGTTGTGATAAGGATCTCATGAGTGACTAAAAAAAAAAAGGAAAAGAAAATATCCTTTAATTTAGCTTTTAGTACTGGACTGCAGATGCACCTCTTATCTTTGTTTGGTACTCTCTTCTGTTCTTGTTGTCCACATTGAATGTACAACTTTTTAGAACCTGAAGTGGTTTTGTTCTTGTGTAACCCTCTTGACATGCAATGGAACTACTACCACAATTCTTCAGTATTTATTAACAGAAACATTTGCCCATACCATGAACTAGGTCGTATTTAATTAGTTGGTACAGATTCCCCAAGTTCCATCTCACTGAAAATGGTGAAGACGTAAGGTCTCAAAACATGTGGCAGGATCTTAAGCTATTTAGCAGGTTCAAAGACATATACAATTGAACATGCATGTGGCCTGCACACTAAGAGATCTGCATTCATAGCCATTTTGTTCAATCAGTATTCTTCAATTCATCTACCAAATCAAAGGTACTCACTGGTGATGAACCACATATAGTTTGGTCAAGTGAACAAAATACAGTCTTACACACAATGTAATCCCGAAAAAAAAAGGTAAGAGAGACATTCCATTTGAATGGAAGCTTTGGAAGAAAAGCAGCTTCACAATATCTTTATGGAGGCTCCTAAATAATTTCGGTAAAAAAAAAAGGAAATGTATCTGTTTGTAGGCAAGATCTGTTTGTATGTCCACGAAAACCAGAGAGCAAAGAATGTACAACCAGATTGCTGCTGACCAGTAGTAACACTAATAACCCCTCAATATGAGAAAAGCAAAAGTAAATCAAAGAAAGAATGGTAAGAATTTATTCTGTCCTGAGCCTTTTTCGAGCTTGATCTGAGTCCTCGCCGCTACTTTCAACTCTGGAATGTGCCATTGCTCGATTGCTACAAGGGTTTCCATCATGCTGCAGGGCAATGAAAGAAAATGAAAATGATTATACGACAATATCTTTACCACCTAATTAAAACTTCACACTAAGTTTATTGAGCACCAGATAAGACTATATAGGTACACTACCAAAAGATGTTACACAATGAACTCCTAACGAAGTTCATCCCAAAGCTTTTGAGTTTTAAGTACATAAATAGACAATTCATGCCTTCTCAATTGTTCTTCCGCAGTTTAGAAGAAACTAGTTACAACTTCCCTCAATTGTTCTTCCGCAGTTTAGAAGAAACTAGTTACAACTTCCTCTGATTATATCGCACATGACATTAAGTGATTGGACATATGTCAAAATTTGAAGTATTCTGTGAATTTCATAACTGACTCTTGTTGTCTACAATACTTCACTACGGAGATATGACAACTGCAAGGAGCAAGGTATATCCAACTGAATGAGTACATAATATATGTGAGGATACTAGGGACCAATTTGTTTT
The DNA here is from genome assembly GCA_023053565.1 of Aquilegia eximia. Lineage (NCBI taxonomy): Eukaryota > Viridiplantae > Streptophyta > Magnoliopsida > Ranunculales > Ranunculaceae > Aquilegia > Aquilegia eximia. The sequence continues at coordinate 39,338,227 of JALIGU010000002.1, forward strand.
GGCATCTGTAGAATTACAGTGCACCAGCAATCCATGTTATATGTGTGATGTGCACTGATAACAAGTCCTATTGACAATTGTATCATACCTAACCATCCACTCATGACTTTTCAAGATGTATCCTCTAACATGGCACCACCCACCAGAAGTAAAGTAAGTGTATGCTCAAAGAAAAAGAATGACAAATACATTTTAGGATAACATGACATAATTGCCAAAATATCCCTATATACACACACCTTAACACCAGATGCCATAGCGTTCAGTCTGTTTGTAGCTCGTTTGCCAATATCAACTTGCACTGAGACGCTAGCTTGCGAAAGATCAACACCTGAGCTCTGTAGGGCTTGTGTCAGATTATTCAATAACCTGCTCCACATCAAAATTGCTTTTAAGGAATAATTCGAATAATTGCATAGGTAGAATAATCTAAAGCTTTTTAATTAAGACGATGATTAAAACTACTAAATACATGGGAACACAACAAAACTCCTCTTCCTCACTGGTCTTTCGATCTTTAGTACACGATTTCATAATGCATTAAGAAAACACATTGCTTGGGACTCTTTATTATCTTTTACATTGATAGTAAGTACGTTGCATGCTAGCCCATATATACTTTCTTGGTTTTGGGGTTTCCACGTAAATCTTGGCTCAATTGGGTTGTTAATTTTGTTCTTTCACTGTTCAAAGCTTCATATTGGGGTTCTAAAATGCAACAGCCCTCTTTCTTCACATGTTACCACCCTGGCATCCTCCCACCGAAAGGAGGAAAGCTTATCGGGGCATATTCAATCATTCCAGATACTATTGATAATTTAATTTGGCAGATTGAGAATAATTAAAATACATACTATAAAAATGGATATTTGATCAACTGAAAGGACTCACCCTTGAGAGTAGACACCTGCGAGGCTAATTGTGCCCCCTTCAATAGCCAGGTCTTCATGTTCATTCAAAGTGTCACTTGCATCAGGGCACTGAGTCGTACATGGTCTGTTGGGCCACAACTGGGCCTGAGGCTGGGGCACCATGTTCTCTACCTCAGATATCGACTGCTGCTGATGTTGAACAGCAGGAACGAAAATGTTTGGTTGCACAGGAATGGGCATAGGTCCGGATTTCTGAGATCCTTCAGCATGGTGATCCATTGTCTTATAGGTAGCACTTGTGCTCATACCAGGATCAACTGGGCTCTGGGTAGTTGCTAGTATGGTAGGATTGGGAATGGTGTTATCGTCAAACTTTCCAGTAAACATCAAAGAAGGTCCACTCTTTAAGGTTTGGGAATGATCAGCCATACTTTCACTAGGCGCATGGCCATTTCTCTGTTTCAAAAACGGGTACTGACTTAAGGTCAAAGAATTACGAGTATCATAGGACTAAAGCTGTTACAATGATGTTTCCTTTTCAGGCAAGAGAGCTTCCATCATGAGATAAACCATAAAATGAATAGAGGAATACAAGACAGGCACATAGGCACAAGTACAAGAAGAATAAACATGAATTAATTTTTTTGTATAGAAATCTGAAATGTACCATAAAATGAATAGAGAAAGACAGGTACATACGCACAAGTACAAGAAGAAGAAACAAGGATGTGTATTTTTTTTATAGAAATCTGAAATGCAAAGACTGCAGGGATGCTATTACCATTTTGCCATATGCATATACTTATCAACCCATGAGTATGGAGCCACAAATCTAGGTGCTTGTGTGGACTAGGGAGAATTACACTAACAAAACTTTAAGTCCGATGACTCTGGTTGTACTTGCAAACTATGGCAATATTTCAACACGGCTAGACTTCAATGTATAGTTGAAGCAGTTAATATTCATAGGAAAACATAAGTTTGGAAATTTACCCATGGTGTCAATTTTGTGGGCTCTTGATTCCAACCTTGGTATGAGACTTCATACCTATTTACTTTTTCTTGTAGGTATTGAATGTATTCAATGACCTGCATAGGAATCATTTCACAGAACTACAAAAGTAAGGATCAGGTGTGAAATAAATACTTTAGACGCAACTTACGAAATGGCCCACTTTGAAGTATCAATGTAACATAAAATGCAATTTTAACATGATATAAATTGGGTATATTACCTCTAATAAGAATGATGCCTTATCTCTCTTTTGATCATTTTGGGGTATGAGATCTCTCAATATTTGAAATCTGCATGCAAAATTTATAGATCATCAAGCCAAGGAAGAAGAAGAATTTCCCTGGAGTTATTGAACCTTTGAAAACAGCATCATAAAATTCAAAAACATGCATCAAACACCCATCTTCTCGAAGCATTTACTACCACCCTTCAAATATGCATATGGTTAGAAGCAAGGCAAGCTATAGTTTCTAAATACACACGAATCATGAGTATTCCAACCCCTAACCACCACACACGCGTTATGGCCATGGGACTAATGTTATAGACTGGCAACATAGCTTCTCTAGGAGGAAGAGCAAGTCTAAACAAAGCCCAAAATGTTTTTAAATCATCCTATCTATCGTAATGGACTTTCATACTGAATTAAGATACAAAAATCATAATCAGGAACATGAAGTCTGATTATCAGTTGGATCAGCTTACATAAATACTCCCGATTCAAAAGTAATGTCAACAGTTAAAAATGTTTTTTTATCAACTGCTCTGAGTCCAACAAGGATGGATATCATGACACAAACAAAAGAAGTAACAGACTTTAACATCAGATGCTGAATCTTCTATGAAAAGAATCTCAAGAACTAACAATTTGTGCCATACCCCACTTATTTATCCTTATTAAACTAAAAACATTACAAAATGTACTTTTTCCTTAACACTTCCAACACTGTTTTTATAGGTGATTTTCATGCTCAAATAGAAGAGATCAAATTAAAGTGATTTTGAGAAGCAGGACTCATAAGTGAAACTGGTGGCAACTTAAGCAAAGGTGAACACATACATTTATCTCAACCTAGTAAAATTAAGAACAAAAAATACTAAAAATGTGACAACAACCTCCAAAATTACTAGTAGTGAGACTGTCAGAAGACGTGCCACTTAAAAATAGATACAAAATTACGACCCAAATTGTACATAGCAGTCAAAGAACTTGCCTGTCATTGATCTTGCTCCTTCTACGTTGCTCTGTTGCAGAATGTTTCGACCGCGGTGTATTAGCCTTCTGATCTCCACTCTTTCCATCTGTTTTTTTTTTTTCCCCAAAAAATGAAATCGGAGAAAGGATCAATTTTACAGAATCCGAGTTTTTACAAGGAATTATTAAGGATTTATGCGAAAAAAAAAGAAGGAATTATTAAGGATAAGTACTAATAGTACCCATGCGCACTTTAGATAGAAGTAGAACACTCCAAAAGTGACATACCTTTCTGTGATGAGCTGGATTTTTTAGAAGAATTAGCATATTCTTCGTCATCATCATCTTCTTCTTCTTGAAGACCTCTTCCAGATTTCATCATCTCCATAAAGCTACTTTGACTCTTTATAGATTGTCTGTAAACAAGTAAAAAAAAAACCCAATTAAACAAAATTTACCAAAAAAAAAAACCTAAAACATCACGATTCACGAAGAAGAAGAAGAAAGAAACTAACTTGGAAGATGAGAGAGAATTGAAGCTATTGCAATGGAGGAAAGAAGGAGGTGGAGCTGGAGAAGGAGTTTGTAATGGCCGTTCCGAGGACCAATGCCCTAGCTTCTCTGATTGTTCTGGAAAAAAAAAAAAAAAAGACAAAACAAAGAATAGAGATGTTGGTTAACTTTAGTTAATTTGATAATGTTTTTGCTAAAGTGCGCACTACAACTTGTCTGGAGAAAAGCTTTGAATGAATTGCTTAAATCGGCCAAACACAGTTGACTGTTGGTCACTTCCAGCAGCTTATTTACTCCGTTTAGATTAGAAGAGAAAGGCGCATGTGACAACCGGTGTGGTGTCACGAGCTTACATAGTGCTATCACGTGAGTAGGTGTGGTCTATTTACTTTTGCTCTGCAATCTGTAATTCTGTAGTGAGATGTGGGTACTGTACTAGTACCACAGTACTACTGTTGCAAAAAGACACCTCAATTATCCATTACTGTATTTTTCATCAATGGGCCTCCACCAAAGAAATTATATGATACTGGGTCCCATCTTTGTATATTGAAGGCCTTATCCAGTTTGATTTAGGTTAATGGGCCACTATTGCAGTACAGTATCTGTCATAATGTCATCACATAATCTTACTAGCATATTTGTCCCATGGTTGTCTTCATTTTTTTGGGTAAATTCCAGATCAGAAACTCTACTCCTAATATAATACTTCACAATCACAGTCTTCAACTCTTCATTGATTGTTGAGATATATGATATGGCTTACTTTTCATCAAAACTTTTCTATACAAAATGATGAGAAAGATATTGTTTTACCCTAAACTGTAGGAGGGTAACCAAGTTGTAACCCTTGACTTTAAGAACATTTAGCAGACTCATATATAGGCTCCAACCATCTCTCATCCTTCATAAAATGCCAAGAGTTTGTCAGACTTGGGTTAGGATGTAATGACATGCAACTGATGTTTAATTTATGGAGAAGCTCGCTCCTACTCCTAGAGTATAATTAGGTGATGAATTGATGATCAGCGTGAGTCTGTGAGTGTTATTGTTGTACCTACTTTAGCTTCTCTTTTAAAGAGATTTAATTTCTTATCTTAATCTTATACTCATATCTGAAATAGACATGGGTGTCAGCAAGCTGGTACAAGTACAACTGTTATTTTTTTTCAGGTGAGCTTCCTGAGTCTTGCAATGCTGCTTCTTATATAGGCCATATATCCACCATTGTACAGGCGGTATAACTGTTTCTTTTATCGTTCGTGGCAAAAAAAAGCAGAAGTTAATTTGCATAAAAGATTCGCCAGCTTAAGTTCATTAACTAACGACCTGAAAGTGCTCCCTAGCTCCTGAAGTTGTGACGCAAGTAGTGTCTCATCATTAGACAGACGCTAATTCATTTAGAAACACATGCAAGACATGTAAACATCTGTTGCTAGTAAGTTTTGGGCTTTTATGTTTCCTTTCTTTTTGTCAAGTTCATATGTAGTTTGTAGCTAAGTTATGAAGGCCAGTGAAAATATTTACCTCGTGCGACTTGTGCTTCAACGATATTCACCTTCTTGCCCTTGTCTTTCACAGTTGATTCTTCCCAAAATGCAAATACGCCGCCATTAGTGCTAGAATTAGCTATGTTGATTTCCCCACTCCTCTCTGCACTGCTCCCTCGAACAACAGTACCTATAGCTTGTTCAGTCTTTGGAACTCGTTGGCTGAAATTGGAGATGTGGCTTATGGTGTATGTACCAATCCCTCCAGGAAGAATATGCTCAACTGAAGGTGAAGACGAAGAAGAAGGAGATGGGTTTTCACCCTTAGTTCGATCTACTAATTTTTCTCCCACAACATTGTTCTTTGCTACCCTTTCAAGTGGTTGGAGAAAATCATGAGTTCTGAGACCATTTCCTGTAGAAACCCAATGGTTCCATTCTGATTAGGATTGCTTGTCTTGACTTATTTCAATGAATTCAACAAAAAAGTAATTATCAAGTGCACTATAGTAGTTCTGCTCAAATTGATCAGGCCTTGCTTATAAGTTTATAAGCATTCCTGTATAAGGTTATGTGCTTATGTTGTTCCATGCTATCTAATCTTGCCACATAAATCGCATAAAGAAGTTTGTACTGGTTATCCAAAAAGCAATGAGCATGGGAGAATGATCAGACATTTAGTTAGGTAAATTTTGTCATGGGAGATCATCACCAGACTTGAGTACTTCGATTGCTCAGTGCATTACTGGTTAACTCACTCACTAAAACTGGTGCACTTTACTACTGAGTACTGTACTACATATATGAATTTTTTTAATACATTTTATGATTCTTAGCTAGGGAATTATGTAAGATTCACACCAGGAGAGTCTGGTAATCAAATCCCTCTTGCATTTTTTTCTTATTAAAACTTATTTCTTCTCGAGAGTTTTTACTTTTTAGTTCCCTCCAAATGTGAACAGACAGAGATTCTAATATTCTATGACCATCACACTCCCTCAAATGTTTGAGGCTCCTTAATTAACCTATTATTATCCTGAATCCTGATACTCTATCCTTGAATGATGTGCCTTTAAAAATCTCTCGATCATGTGTCCTGGTTGACTTTAACTATTGGAGTAACTTAACTTATCTATACTCACTTATTCAGAATGCGTCATTAATTAATACAATCAAAAGACAAGTTATGTCTAAAACATGCTTTCAAGTTTCAATCAGCTACTTTATCTTTTAGAATAGAATTCAAGACCCAAGAGTGCATTCACGAGTTTGTGGACCAAAGTTGACACGTGGCACTTATTACGTCATTCAGGGCCACACAAATAGTGATCTATATCAAAGTGTGTGTTCTCATCAATGAGTATCACGTGGGAGATTGAGAGCAATGAGAGGGAGGTTACTCTTTTATTTAATTTTGCTTTCCAAGTCGATAGTGGGCCAAAACACTTATAAAAAAAGTGGGCCCATAAAGAGAGTAGGCATCTTTTAGGATGTGGGGAACTATTGTCTTCACGTTACTTCAAAGGCTGTTGTTGCATCCATGCAATACAATTGGATGGGGTGGTAATGCTTATATACACGTGCACCTTTGTTTCTGTTGACAAAAAATTCAAGGGCCTAATGATTACTTGAACCAAGGCCCCTCAACTGAGCTCATGATCTTGGGCCCAAGTTTGGTGACTCAATAATGTTGTTCATATTATTTGTTATCAGAAATTATTTCTAACATCAGTAAAAAAAACAAAAACAAAAAATAACGAAAAGCCTTAGGTGGTGTTTGTTTTTCATTCAGCAGTCTGAATGACTGAACTTAAGTGGGTGGACCACCGTATTCAGTCTTCAGACTGTTTGTTTTATACTAACCATTAAGTACTTAATCTATTTCATCAGCTAAAAGTTCAGTTAAGTCATTCAGACATCAAATTTGGCAGAATGGATCACTTAATGACTGAATGTATTAAGTGATCTTCAGAACTTAATGAGTATTCAGTGCTTAACTGAAGGAAAAACAAACGATACCTTAGCATTCTTGGAATTCATTCACTCTAAGTTTGGTGACTCAATAATGTATTATTTTACCAAATCTCATTGACACATGTGTAGTTTGTAAATTTTAAATTCGAAGTCTCATAATTTTTGGAAAGCTCTTATAGAGTATAAAGTGTTAAAACTAGGTTATTCAAGGTCTAGCACCAACCCTTTGAAAGATCGACAAATTCTAAACAAAGTTTTAAGTTGTGAATTGATCTGATATGATTATCAGTCTTGTAACCTAGGTGCACCATATTCTTAAAACGGAGAAAGCTATAAAGGTCATATTATAAAATAAACAAAGTCAAAATTATTTATGCTTGAATTATTAATAGTAAATACAACATATATTATTGTGGAAGATTTTTTTTTTTTCTGGAATTTTTGTTGAATGAACAACATGCCTTGCATTATAGCAAAATTAAACAATCAAAACCATTTATCAAACAAAATACCTTGCATTTTGAGAGATCATTAGCACACTAATTGTTTAATTTGCAAATAACTACTTCATAATATAAATTGGTTGCTAAGGAGATCATTTAGCACACTAATTGTTTAATCAGCAAATAATTACTTCATAAAATAAATTGGTTGTTAAGGAGTAGTTTTCAATACCTTGAGAAGGCCTAGGATCTGGGAAAGAAGAATGGCTGTACAGCGAAAGAAAATCATGTGTTGGTTTTTTACCTGAAAAAAATAAAATAAATGGTTAATACTCCTAAAACATTGTTATGATTTCTTGCAGATTTTAATTATGTGTAAACGTGTATTAATGCAAACCTTCGTTTCCAATAGGACGAGGCTGAGGAAGCTCCATCGTCTATCTCTTAATAACCTTTTTTTCTAACCACCCGAACAACTTCTCTCAAGTGCTGAATTCCCAATTTTTGTATTTTTTTTTTTTTGCAAGTTACTGAATTCCCAATTATGAGACCAGAGTTCACCGCAGAAATACTTAAGAGAGCTTTCACTACTCACCTATTCAGAAATGATGATGGAAAAGACGGAAAAAGATAGATCTAGAGAGAATTCTGGCCTCCGACTTAAGATCGGAGGCGCATTTGCTTTTTTCCTGACAATTCACTCCAACAAACAACTCATTGGATTCAAGAGCTTGTTCTTCAAGTTTTCATAATAATTCGCTTGAAACAATAAGAATTCTCATTTTCTCACTTCATATAGTTTAGTAGCTAGGGAATTCTCTTCTATCAACTTGAACCAGAAGGTTATCGTTCACTTCAAGGTTTCACCTGAGTAAATTTAAATCTCATCAAAACATAAGAATTAATCTAAATCATAGCTGAATTCCGCGCTTCTAAACAGAATTCACATGCTATATTTACCTACAAGGTGAAGAAAACACTGTAGACACATGGATCTATATATGATGAGAAGTAATTATCCAGAAAATTTAAAATAGAGAAAGAGAGTTTTATACCTTGTTTAAGTTCGTGAAATTCAGCTAGAATGCTTTGAGAATTCTAAGAAAAATCCTTGGTTTATGTAAGTTTCTTAAGTAGATCAGATGAAAGAAAAGAAGTTCGCATTTCAAGAACGCGAATCTTTCGAAAACGAGCGGGATCGAATGCTTTGAGAGACAAAAGGAGTTAAGAATCCCGTTCGAAATTGAAAGAAAATCTCTCTGTCGCACTTTCTCTTTCTTCTACAACTAGTAGTACGGCTGAAGAAAGAGCTTCGAGTCGGAAGTTTTTCTCTGTTGTAAACTCTATAAACGGCTTACCATCCAATCATTTTATAATCTCTCGCTATCTTCTCCGTAATTGAAAACACCGTTCTCTCAACGTCGTTAAAGCTTAAGATAACGAACGTTATTTTCTCATCTAACAGTTTCTCTGCCGTTATGTTTTAAGGATAGCTTGCTTTTTTAATTTTTTTTACTATTACGTCCAATTATCAGCTGCTCTGACTTCTAGTGAATGAGTTTAATACCCCAATGTTGCAAGCTAAATATTTTTAGCCTAACAATTACAAAATTTGGTACATGCTCTTAAAGAAATATATATATAGTTCATGATGTAAAAAACCCATAAATAACTTAAGCCCGTAAGATATTGCTAGCTAGTTAGTTTACATACTTGAAAATGCTATTTTGGGTTCAAATCTAAGTTTTTTTTATATGTGTAGCCTATTTGTGCTATGTTACAAAATTACAACTTTCCCATAAAATAAAACTGTATAATATATAATTTTTTTTTTATTTTGATAAAACTATATATTTTTTTTTATAGAAGATAAAACTATATTTTGGATTACACAAAAAAGACAAAACATTTGCAGTTTATGCAAGATTAGATACAATTTTATTATGGATAATTTTTCTCCTCTGATAATAGAATTACATAACGCACCCACAAGGCCACAAATGTTTTGTTAATTACTAGCGTCAAATTGAATTTGGTTATAGTATATGAGTCCTAAAGTACATGGTCAGTGTCATTTCTTGTCTTGCTGAACTTTGTAACGAGAAGATCTACAGTGCGCACGAGGTTAAGTGACAGAGAAAGTACATCACGTGATGTAATTAGTCTCAACAGACAACAAAGCCTTCCTGATGGCTGAGATGTACGATAGAGATGTAAGGTGGGGGAGGTGGTGTAGTAGGTCAGTAGGTGAGTACGTTAAGCTAGCTGCGTGCGTGCATCTATCAGTTCCACTGGGGTCTCCTTATATAGTACCTCTAGTCACGTGAGAAGTAATAACCTGCTACAAAGGTTTACTAATAGAGTTGACAAAGGTTGACAAAAGGAAGTTAAACAATAAAACTGATGATGATTAGGGGCGTAGATCCCGATTTTTTAACTTATTAACTGTTGATAACCTAGTCAGTGATTTGTTCAGAGAGTATGTTGGTGGTACAGAAATATATGTCACGTGCTTCCCGCCACCAATTTTTGTGGGTCCTTTTTAGCCAACATACATGCGGGAAACTCGGGCACCCTCTGTAAAGTTTTAATGAGCTTCTCATGTGCTCAGATTCCCCACTACCACTGTATCATTTTCTATTTTTCTCATTTCTCTCTTTTTTTTTTTTTTTTCCCCCCCAGTCCCCACTATGGTAATACAAAAAAAAAAACTATCCCAGAAACATATTTTGTTGATTTATATTAAAAAAAAAAAAAAAAAAAATATTCTCATATTAAATTTAGTAATAATCAATCATCCCATATAATAAGCTTCACTTCCAATGATATTCTCATATCCACAATCAAATATTGTTTTCAGTGAAGGGTTCATAATGCATCATGGAGGATGTGAGTATAGTATAGTTTCCACGCACTAGCTGATAGATGAATAACAATATGATCCGAGTTGTTGTTACTTGGTTCAAGTATGATTAAGGTGATCATTTCTCTACTTGATCACTTGATTATGAGTTTTTTAGTAGTGAATTATGGATGTAATGCAAACGAGCATGGATAAAACAAAAGAGCTGCGGATACAGTGTGTTTATTTAAACACAGGACCGGCCATTAGGGACATGTGAACATGGCTAGGCAAGTAGGGGTAAGCACATCGCGCTGTCAGCAACTTGGCCACACTCATAGGAGACATTTCAAAGGTAGTTTAATTATTCATTAGAAAGATTGCAATATATGCTTAAAATGCACTTGATTAAATGATGGAAGTGATCCATGATCGCGATAGATGACGATCATTACTTTGCCAATAACAGTATTGAACTATTGGTCATTAATCATCCCTTTATAAAATGTTATATAAACTTGTATTTAGAAGAGAACCCCAAGAGTTTACACAAATAAGTTAGATGCTGACATAATTCAGGCAATTTTGAGTTTTTGACTAATGTACTACTAGTGCAGTACGTTTTCTCATTAATTTGTGAATTCTGAACTCTTATTTAGTGGCCAAACGCGGTTGTATTAACTAGTGAGAAGATACTCAGGACTCAGGAGGAGCTTTCATTCATAAATGCCTCTTATCCTCAATACTCGTATGTGTTTGGTAGATTAGGACGGTGTGTACTGTTCTTATGGTCTGTATATCTTGACGTGCCTTCCCTCTTATTCATTGAATTTGAAATGTGAACTAACTTAATTTATTAATTGAGATTTAGGAATAAAAAGGATCATGTCAAACAACATATATAAAATCTTGATAAACTATACATGTTTGAACAAAATAAAAATCTATTCCCAGATCATATGTAAAAGATGTACATTGAATCTATAGTAATAGGAAAAATTAAATCCAACACATTATAAACTAAAACTATAGCAGTGGATGGAACGGCCCCCTTCTTCCATAGTGCCATTCAATTAATAAAGACGAATTACCTGTATATACCCATTACCGAGTTCTCTTACTCGGAATGCCAAACACCGACTTTACACTCATTTCATCCGACTTCGTATCTAATCACATTTCATTCACTTCTGTTCAAATCCTAATCTCACTAACTCGGTATACTAAACACCGACTCTGCACTCATTTCATCCGACTTCAATCGAGTTACATCACCCGAGCTCAAGCCCATTTTCAACTTGGCCCACCCGACATGCAGACAAGTCATACTCCAACTCGGTGACTCATGAGCTCGTGTGGCGCTTACGTGGCAATGCATATTAATTACAAGATCAATATTAAATATGGAGACTTGTCCGTTATTTGTCCGTTATTTTCCGTTACAACATCAATGTATTTATATCACACATGTAATTCTCTATCTATATAAAGGGATTTATTCAATGTGAAATAGGACAAGCTCTCTCTAGCTCTTGGGAAGCTCTCTCTAGCTCCTCACAAGCTCTCTACTCATCTCATCTCATATCAATAAAATACACTTATCTCTCCCGTGGACGTAGGCACCATTGCCGAACCACGTAAAATTCATGTGTCTATTTACTTTTATTTTGCAATCTCCATCCCGACTTGTTTTTTTTTATGTAATGTATTTACATTGGCGCCGACTGTTTGTGATCGAACAAAAAGTTACATATTCGTCATTAACAAATCAATATGATTTGTTTCTCAAAATACAAGAATTGTTAATTGGGGAAAGCAAGATAAGTATTAGATGTCTATGATATTTCTCTGATTTCTCTGATATATGTTTTTATTTCTCTGATCTCTGATCAATATGACTTTCATTCTCTATGTTTATTGCTACCATCTTAACACCATCTTAACTATATGGTTATTATTATAGGCATATCTATTATTAAATATGGTTACTATTCAAGGACCAGAAATTGAGGCTTCACTAAAGCGAGCTCAATTATATGAAGTTTTATTTCATGTCATTTTACTGATCTTATCACTTATACACATACTTTAAACATATTAGTTGTTACTTCATATGATTATTCGGTATGAGACTGGGGGCTAACTTTTATCCCTCATGTACTAATTGTTTTTTTTAAGTTTCAGGAAATGGTGAACTCAAGTATGATGATTTGAACACTAATTTTCATCCCTATCATATGAGCCCATTTTTCTTAAAATTCATACCAATTTTGTGTCTATCACTCAAACTTGATATCAAAAGCTTTTCAAAGGAAATTGGTACAAGGGTTAGATTTTTCATGTGCATAGAAATGTCAAATCAAATCAACTAAGACCTCAATGGCATTATACGTCTATCCAATGTCAACATTGTCATCGTGACACGACATTCGGAAACGATTCAAAAGCAAACGCTCAGCTCACGGAAGCGAACGCTTACGAAATTACGGTTTGGTTGAGATTTCGAATGCATATGAAACTTTTAACTCGAATTCCACATCCTTTTTCAAAAAGTCAATCATTCTCAAAACCCATTTTCTACTTCTTATCAAGCTGACCAATTTCGGTCAACTTAATAAGAGGGGGCTATGTATATACCCATTACCGAGTTCTCTTACTCGGAATGCCAAACACCGACTTTACACTCATTTCATCCGACTTCGTATCTAATCACATTTCATTCACTTCTGTTCAAATCCTAATCTCAGTAACTCGGTATATATACACCGACTCTGCACTCATTTCATCTGACTTCAATCGAGTTACATCACCCGAGCTCAAGCCCATTTCCAACTTGGCCCACCCGACATGCAGACAAGTCATACTCCAACTCGGTAACTCATGAGCTCGTGTGGCGCTTACGTGGCAATGCATATTAATTACAAAATTAATATCAAATATATTCTCTATTATTACTTGTCCGTTATTTGTCCGTTATTTTCCGTTATGTGAAATATGTACATTGAATCTATAGTAATAGGAAAAATTAAATCCAACACATTATAAACTAAAACTATAGCAGTGGATGGAACGGCCCCCTTCTTCCATAGTGCCATTCAATTAATAAAGACGACCCAAGTCTATACTCTAGCTACCCGATCCAAAAGATGAGGATTGAGGACCATATGTGGTCTCTTATCCTATACAGAACTCATCACGTGCCCAAAGATAAAAACAGGAACCCATGTCTTGAACACTTAAATGAGCCAATATCCTCAAACCTAGTCATTCTAAGGTACTTGTAGGTCCACGTAAACCAAACAAAATGTAATACTGTAGATGGAAAAACAAGAAAAACATCAACTAGCTAACTAGCTCCATGACTCCATCTCCTTCTTTCAGACCCACCAACAGGATTCATTTACAAAGTGCAGCTTTTTATCTTTAGATCGAGCTTTAGTGGTCCCTCGATCTCTGTATACTTCTTATTAATTTTTTTGACTCGTCAATGTAAGATATATAGCACCCCCTAAGGCTATGTCGGGTGCATGGACTGGGTCAATTAATACAAAGCAAGTAAGCTCACAAATAGCTACAAGCTTATAGAGATCGAAAACTTGTGTTCATCCATTGGACCTTTTCTTTGGCTTGTTGCTTGCACTTTACTCTGGCTGCGTTGGGGTTGAGTGTGTCCCAACTCCTAATGCGTACTATATTCTGTTTGAGTATAGGTCGATCTGTAAGCAAAATATTAATTATTTCTTAGCTTCTATATATGTGTTCACTTCAACTTACATGAACATGATTTTATTAATAAAGCACGCAGTAAGTATTAGCTTCAATTTAATTATAATTTTATTACATATATTTGTTTATGATTCTTAGTTCAAAATTTGATTAAAGTAACAGCAATGGACACCCTTACAAAATGACATGTAGGTGATTAAACAATGAAACAAGCTCTGAAGTTTCTTTGGGATTTTCAATTATATAGTTTTGTGGCAAGTCCAGGTAACATGGACATTCCTTTACAGGTTACCCACTAAATGTTCTAATTAAAATAAACACAAAAGTATCCTCTTAGGGATCAGTAAATTATGATTTAAGCTGCTATTGCTTGGATAATCTATTGTTTAATCCAATGGCCTAAGTTTAATAGAATTTGTTTTAACATTATATGGACACGTGTATACCACGCCATCGAAACCGCGGCTCATCACGTGATTTAAAAAGTGTTTCACCTACCTCTCCCTTGCCTCCCAAATCACGTGGCCAACTCAGTAGTGGTGGTTTTGGTGGGTCCAACCACATAGTTGAAAACCAAAATTATCTAACCAATATATAAGTGGTTTTATGTGTGCAACGTGGTTTTCTAGCTTTTCGCTAGTAACACGTTCTCAGCCTTTGGATAGGTTCTCGAGATACTGGTGGATTATATCTAACGACTGTAAAATAAAATTTCTATGAGTTATTAAACTTGCGTGCTTGTAGAAAGGAGGGTACCCATGTGAAGGTCGATATCAACTTTACTTATCAAAAGAAATAGACGGTCCACAATAATGACGTGGCGTAAGCATGTGAGAGATGAGCAGCTACAGCTCACGTGCGCCCATCCCCGCCGTTTATCTGACACGTTACTGAGTATTGCTCGCGTGCGGCAGGGACCACCGACTTTCTACGTAGAATTTTGTCGTTTTTATAAGTATAAACGGAGAGCGCCGTTTAACGATCGTTATAAAAGTTATAAAAATTGCCGTTTAAGTGTCTGTTAAATAACGGGGTTGGGGGTAATTTTTTTTTTTTTTTTTTGTTTTGGTCTTTTGGATATATGCGGAAAGCACGGATGTACTGTTGGTTTTATTGATCATGGTACGTGATAGCACGTGCTTAGAAAGGAAAAACGGTGTGTTTCACTTTCTCGTGACGTGTCACGTGTAGATGTGGACCTAAGAACAACATCAATAAAGGAAAGGCAATTTGTAGTGGGGGCATGTGCTATTTGTTTTACAAAGAAGACCTGTCGCTAATGGGTTTGCCAAAGGAGTGGATTTTGTCATGTGGACTGAACTCACGCGCCCATTCTCGTGCTTTCCTTTGTGTATTTTGTTTGAAAGAAACGTCGTTGCTCCACTAGGCTTTAGGCAATTGTTCTTTTTAAGCGTTATTTCATTTTCTTTACTTTAAGGCTGTGTCTGAAATTCAAACTCTGGGAAAATTGAGAGTATTAATGGAATATAGAGTTGTATAGAAACAGATTCTACGTGGAATGAGAGAGATACCCCTTCGATCTACACATGAACGAAATCCATTTTTCGATCTCATTCCTAATATAGATTGATTTTGTGCCTAAAATTTAGTGTTTTTCTGAAATTTGGATTTCAGTGAACCAAACATACCTTTTTTGTGTTGTTGCTGGAATTTTTTAATTTTGCAGCATACATATATGGCCTAGAAATGTACTACCGTTTTTGGGAGATAAATGCTTATGTTTAATATTATACCCTGGCAATAATGCACTAACGTTGCTAGTGAATAGTGTGTTAAAACAAAGCAAGTGTTGTTCAAGCTACAATTTGTTGCTACAGTTCTAGCTATTAGTTCTCTTTCTAAAGCATGTACATATAACTTATTTCCGGCCTATCAATTCATTGCTCAGAGTATAAGGCTACAAGCAGGCAGATGTTATAATGTTCATGTTATGGTATTTTAATAAACTCTGGAGTACTCGATTAATTTGATTAGGAATTTGATTCGGTCTCAAATATCTTCAACACGTTTCAATTCAGTTGATTTGTGACTTATCTACTTCAGCTTTGTGAGCACATATCCCTTAGATTTTGCTAAACAGTTTTACAACGTTCTACTCGTTTTTCAATCTATTTATACTTCCCAAAAACAATGGTTTAAAACATCTCTTTTTTCTTTGAGTATAACAGATCAGAAAAAACAATGAGTTGTGTGAATCTATGTATGTTTTTTTAAGTTCTATGCAGAGAAGTAAAAGAACTGTTGTATCCTGGAGGTTGCACGTCCTCTTCTGCATTTAGTGAGAAGACCGAGAGGCGCGAAACAACCTTAAAGAGAGCGACCTAGTTCTGCGCCTCAGCCATCAAGTTATTATCTTTCTTCTATTGATTGCAGGTTAATACTTCTCCAACAATTTTAAGGTTGAATTCGCCTCCCTGCAATCAATGGCTGAAACAAATCAGTCCAATTCCAATGACAACAATCAGAATAGACCCTTTGTCTTTATGAGTCAGCATTTTAAAAGATGGAAGGCTAAGATGCATTTTTATCTCTCTCTCTGAAGAAAGTTGCATTTGTTCTTGATGAACCAAATCCGGCTACTACTGATCAACATGAACCAGCGAGGTCTCATGATGCCGAAATATGGGTGGAAGCAGATTTCAATTGCAAAAATTATATCCTCAATGGCTTGGCTGATGATCTGTACGACTACTACTCTGAGTTAGCTAATGCGACAGATGTATGGAATGCTTTGCAAAAGAAGTATGATACCGAGGAAGCTGGCTCAAAGAAGTATGTTGTAAGTAGATATTTAAAATTTATTATGGTAGATGATAAGTCTGTTATCACCCAATGCCATGACCTGCAGAAAATTGTTCATGAAATACTTTCAGAAGGGATGAAAATTGATGAACAATTTCAAGTTGCAGTCTTGATAGACAAACTACCTCCCTCCTGGAAGGATTTCAGGAACACTTTGAGGCATAAGAGCAAAGAATTCTCAATGGAGAGTCTTATAACAAGACTTCGTATTGAAGAAGAATTTCGAATTCAAGACCAGAAAGACGAGATTGTAGTTTCATCTACTAAGGTTAATGTAGTCAACCAGCAGCCCAACAAAGGCAAGGCTTATCTGAAGCCTGCAAAGAAAACCGACAAATTCAAGAAGGGGTCAGGACACAAGAAACACCATAACCAGGTTAATGTGAATCAAAAGTATCCTTCTAGAAATTTCAAAGATATGTCTCAGGTGATTTGTTACACTTGTAAGAATCCTGGACATTATGCTAGAAATTGTAAGTCGATCTGGTATTGTTCCACAAGCGAACGTAACCGAAGAGCCATATGTGGCTATGATCTCTGAGATCAATTCTATTTCGTTAGTAGAAGGATGGTGGGCAGACTCAGGTGCTTCTAAGCATGTTTGCTATAATAGAAACTGGTTTAAGTCATACACTAAATCTGACGATCAGAAAGTGTTACTTGGTGATTCACATACCACTAGAGTTCTAGGATCTGGTGATGTGGAGTTGCAGTTTACTTCAGGGAAGAAACTGATCTTGAAAGATGTCCTACATACCCCTGAGATAAGGAAGAACCTGGTGTCTGGTTTTCTGTTGAACAAGGCTGGTTTTAAACAAGTTATTGAAGGTGATCAGTATGTTATTACTAAGTCTGGTAGTTTTGTGGGAAAAGGTTATGCTTGTGATGGTATGTTTAAACTTAATGTTGTTGACGTTAATAAAGCTTTTACTTCTGCTTACATGATTTCTTATTCTATTAATGTTTGGCATGCTAGACTCTGTCATATTAATAGGAAATATGTTAAGAACATGAGCATGATAGGACTAATTCCTAAACTAGTTATTAATGAATTTTAACAATGTTAATCATATACTAAGGCTAAGATTACAAAGACCCCTTATAAGTCAGTAGAAAAAACCAATAAACTTCTTGACTTAGTTCATACTGATTTGTGCGAGTTTGATGGTAAATTAACTAGAAGCGGAAAGAGATATTTTATTAGTTTCATTGATGATTTTTCCAAATATACATATGTTTATCTTTTGAAACAAAAATGTGATGCATTTGATGCTTTCAAACTCTATATTACTGAAGTTCAAAATCAGCATGATAGAAAAATTAAAAGAATTAGAAGTGATAGAGGTACTGAATATGACAATGCTGATTTTAGAAGTTTTCTAGCTTCACATGGTATAATTCATGAGACCACAACACCTTATTCACCTCAAATGAATGGTGTCGCTGAACGTAAAAATAGAACTTACACTGAATTAATGGTTGCTATGCTACTATCTTCTGGAGCTCCCTCAAACTTATGGGGTGAGGCTATTTTGACTGCATGTTACGTTTTGAATAGAGTTCCTAACTCGAAGACGAAAATAACACCTTTCGAACTTTGGAAATTCAAGGAACCCAATGTTAATTAATTTCGTGTTTGGGATTGTTTAGCATATGTAAAAATTCCTTATCCAAAAAGAGTTAAACTTGGTAGTAGAGCTTATGAATGTGCATTTATAGGATATGCAATTAACAATAAAGCATTTAGATTTTTGGATTTAAAGAATAATGTTGTGATTGAATCTCTTGATGCTGAATTTTATGAAGATAAATTCCCGTTTATATCTATAACTAGTGGGGGTTCCCATTTGTTTGATAACTTGCAATCTTCTTTGGATTCTAGAACACATGATAGAAATACTAATATTGAGACTGAACTTAGAAGAAGCAAGAGGGCTAGAACTACTAAAGACTTTGGCCCGGACTTTCATGCTTTTACTTTAGAAGGTGATCCTTCATCATTAGAAGAAGCCTTAACATCTCCTGACTCGGATTTCTGGAGAGAAGCCATCCAAGATGAGATGGATTTCCTCTTGGCTAATAAAACCTGGGAGTTAATGGATCTACCTCCAGGGTGCAAAAGCATAGGTTGTAAATGGGTTTTAAGAAGGAATTGAAATCGGATGGGTCAGTCAAAAAATTTAAAGCTAGACTAGTTATTAAAGGCTATAAACAAAAGGAAGATTTTGACTTCTTTGATACTTATTCCCCTGTTACTAGGATAACATCCATTAGAGTTTATTTGCAATAACTTCTATTCACAATCTGGTCGTTCACCAGATGGATGTTAAAACAGTTTTTTTAAATGGTAACTTAGAAAAGGAAATATATATGGACCAGCCCGAAGGGTATATAGAACTGGGTAAAAGTGGTAAAGTATGCAAACTAGTTAAGTCACTATACGGTTTGAAACAAGGACCTAGACAGTGGCATGTAAAATTTGATGAAGTTGTTGTTTCTAATGGCTTTAAAATTAATGAAAGTGACAAATGCATATATTACAAATATTTGGATGGTAATTGTGTGATTATATGCTTGTATGTGGATGATTTATTAATTTTTGGTACTAGTCTACAAGTAGTTAAAGACACCAAAAATTTTCTGTCACAAAAATTTGATATGAAAGATCTAGGAGAAGCTAATGTAATTTTGGGTATTAGAATAACTAGATCTGATCATGGCATATGTTTGGATCAATCTCATTACATTGAGAAATTATTGAAAAGATATGATTATTTTGATAATACTCCTCTTTGTACTCCTTTTGATCCAAATGTTAAATTATTTGCTAATGAAGGTGATTGTATTAATCAGAAAAAATATGCCAGTATAATAGGTAGTCTAAGGTATGCAACAGACTGCACTAGACCTGATATTGCATACGCGGTAGGCGTGTTATGCAGATTCACTAGTAATCCTGGCACCGAGCATTGGTATGCTATTGGTAGGTTAATACAATATTTAAAGAGAACTTTGAAGTTATGACTTCATTATAGTAGGTTCCCTGCGGTACTAGAGGGGTTTACAGACGCTGATTGGAATACCTTGTCAGGAGACTCCAAAGCTACTAGTGGATATATATTTAATATATGTGGTGGTGCTGTTTCATGGAAGTCCAAAAAACAGACTATTGTCACACAATCTACAATGGAGTCTGAGCTTATTGCTTTAGCCATCGCTAGTGAAGAAGCTACTTGGTTGAGAAACCTTTTAGCTGATATACCAATCTGGCATAGACCCATACCTGCCACTCTAATTCATTGTTATAATACTGCTACTATTAGTAGAGTACATAGTCTTTATTATAATGGTAACTCACGACAGGTGCGTCGAAAACACAGCTTAGTGAGAGAATTAATCTCTAATGGTTCGGTAACCATTGATTTTGTAAGGTCTAGAGATAATTTAGTAGACCCTTTCACCAAAGCTTTGGCTAGAGAAAAGGTATGGGATACCTCAAAAAGTATGGGACTTAAGCCTATTCTGAGTTGAATCATATGTGATAGAAATCCAACCTAGGGACTGGAGATCCCAAGAACTAGGTTCAAAGGGAAGAACAATTCATATATGATAAGTTGGCATCATGCATATATACTTTAAGTCCTATACGAGTATAAATGGATTCATTTAAATCCATGATTTTTCTTGTAGCTGATTATAAAGATGAGTATAATGCTCTTAATGAGTTCTATGGTTCATATGGACAGAGTGTATGGCTACAAAAACACTCTTGATAGACTCACCTAGTGAATGTGAAGATGAGGCCGTCTTCTATGAGAATTTGGGCAAATTCTCTAGAGCATTCATGATACCAGGATAAAGCACATGGCCTGAATTGTGCTAGCTGTGAGACTACACATTAAAGGATATTGTGTGTGTTTAGTATTTTCTGTATACTCAAGGATCTATGTTTGAAGACTTAGTCACCTAGAATCCTTATACTTTAAACACTAAGCACTACGTGATGGTTTAAGTATGTTGACACCTTCTCTTAAACATAATATTCTTGTTTCTACTGATCTGTTTGCTCTTCTATTTTCGTAGTTTTTATCGAGTTTTTAAAATATGTGGGGGATTGTTATGGTATTTTAATAAACTCTGGAGTACTGGATTAATTTGATTAGGAATTTGACTTGGTCTCAAATATCTTCAACACGTTTCAATTCAGTTGATTTGTGACTTATCCACTTCAGCTTTGTGCGCATATATCCCTTAGATTTTGCTAAACAGTTTCACAACGTTCTACTCGTTTTTCAGTCTATTTATACTTCCCCAAAACAATGGTTTAAAACATCTCTTTTTTCTTTGAGTATAACAGATCAGAAAAAACAATGAGTTGTGTGAGTCTCTGTATGTTCTTTTAAGTTCTGTGCAGAGAAGTAAAAGAACTCCTTCTCTTTGGCTGTTGTATCCTGGAGGTTGCACGTCCTCTTCTGCATTTAGTGAGAAGACCGAGAGGCACGAAACAACCTTAAAGAGAGCGACCTAGTTCCGCGCCTCAGCCATCAAGTTATTATCTTTCTTCTATTGATTGCAGGTTAATACTTCTCCAACAGTTCAGCTATATATTTGCTGCTTTTAACAAATACTAATAGTTTGATAGTCAAGCAGTGCATTACGAAAAGGCATGCATGCCACTGCCAGACCTAGAATAGTCGAGGTTTAGGCTAAATTCCACAATCATCACACGCAGTTTGCAAGAATGTGCAGTGTATGCACGTAAGAGGGACATTTTAGGTTGGTATTATAGTTGTACCACCTTGGGCAGTTGGGCTTACTCTCTGTGTTCATACGGTATAGTTGTTAGAACTTCCTTATTACCTCCAGACTTGATTAATATAGTAAGAATGTAAGAAAGTTGATCAAACGAAGATGATAATTTTCAGATATATATTCCACTCTCTAGAGAAATGATCTTGCTTGATGTAAACTAGGACGACAATTTAAAACCAAAGTGAACTTTGGCTGGCAGAAGTTGGAGTGGGATCCGGTCATTGGACCGGTGTTTGTTGGACTGGACTGGGGATTTAGCTAGTAGACAGGCTGTTGACTCATTGTTACGTTAGCCTGCTGGATCGGGACAGACTGTGGGCTATATGTTTGATCAAGAGCTGTTGGGCTTGTATTCTAAATGGGCCAAAATTTAAACAGATAAACTGATGACGTGAGAGGGTAAAAATTTGCTCCTGGCATAATATTTGTAAACAACAACGGATCTTGATACCCAATCTTGATTAGATGTATTTCTGTCCAAATTCTAAATTTCTAATTGTCGTCTTTCCCACGGTTAAAAGTAGATGACTGTGGATTAATATACGGAGAATTAGGGAAACCAAATGGAGAAGAGATGTGGTTTTTGGGGTCTTCTCGTTATCTCTCTTTTTTTCGGTCAACTATTACCTGACGTTTAGTAAAACTCTACCACATGTCACACTATGATTCGACAAGGATGCAAGGAGCAAATAGTGCCAGGAGCAAAAAAATTCTCTGACGGGAGATGATGTAACAAGGTTATTACTGAGAATTGTTTGTTGGACTAGACTGGGGATTTGCCAGTAGATAGGCTACGCTGTAGAGGATAACTTGTAAATATAGTAAAGATAAATTGTCAAAATTCTTAGTGAACGTAACAATGCCCACAAGCTTCTACAAGCCTTCTTCGATCTCCAACCACAATTACCAAACAAATGCTAGTTCAGTTGGGTTAGTACTCCTCTCAAACACTCCCACGAGTAAGAGGTTGTGAGGTCAATTCCCACCAAAAGTGTTTAGGGGAATTTTTATGTAATTCTTAGGTGGGTCAAAGCCTTCGGGCTTGGTTCGTGATTAGGAGGCCCGTACTCCCATGATGACATGGTGTGGCCATCTAGTGTTCTTCAGCGAAAACAAGAAGTCCCTATGTAGCAGTATGCTCGAGTAACAAAGTGGCGATGTGGATGCTTAGGTGGCAGCAACAATAGTAAAACTAGCCTTGGGCCTTGTTTTTGTAAGCCCTCGGGCCATGAATATTAACAATTTATTTTTTTAAAAAAAATAAAAATAAAAAATTACTAGCACAATAAAGTTACAAATTGTACACAAAAAGTTTTTCAGTTTGGAGACCTGGAGTACTGGACAAAGTTTCCTGCAGACCTAAAGTAATGGCTTGTTACACAGAAATGTCACATTTTAGACCTTTTAGAATTCTACATAATACTAGTCTATATATCCATTGAGAAGGTAATCAACGGCACAGGAGTAGTGCAAGGCTAATTGATGTTCGGTGTTGCAGCTTTTGGGTATCAAACATTGAGAGGATAGATAATTATAAAACAAAATCCTATCAAAAACAAAAACAATATCATGAGAATTGAAAGAAAGAAAACTCTACTCTACTCTACTTATTACACAAGACTACTTCAAACATTGAGAGGGTTTGATCATACGTATTTATATTCTAGCTTCATATTATTATATTGTATTTGCCAATATGTACTGCATAGCTGTGTGTTGACGATTTCTGTAGCTACACTTGTTGTTTCATTCCACATACATGGCATGCCTTACTACTTGCATGCTTCAGGAATGAGTCTTTGGTCTCTCGTTATGTTCAGGCTTTTCCCATAGAATACCTAATCTTAGCTACATCTCCTTCGATTCTGTTTGTACCATAATACATATCTTTAACTTTCGGATGCTAATAAGCAACCCATTTTAAAAGGAACTGCATGCCAACCACTGAACCAAGCTCAAAGCCAAGTAACAGCATGCAAACTACTGTTGTTGTTCACAGTTAACCCAACAACTGAATAATGCAATCTAACCATAAAGCCCAGCCCATATTTATGACCTAATCTAGGCCCATTTTTAAAGAGCTGGAGAGTTTATCTAACCCTAAATAGTAAACTTTAATCATTGGTTTTCTTCTCCAAAGGTCTCAGCAGTCAGCAGTTACCTCATCTCTCAAGATAGAAACGAAGAGTCTCTCTCTTCTCCTCTTTTCTTTCTCTTATCTAATTAAACTGCTTTCATACTAATTTTTTTTTTCTCAAAGTCCTAATTAAATTGCGCACCAGTTTTGTTTGATTCATTAAAGGCGATTTGCAATGAAACTTCGAGAGAAACTGAATGAGGAGAAAAAGGCTGCAGATGTGAAATCTGTATTGTTAATGAAACATTTACAAAATCTAGCGTTATGGGCTGGTGGGGAAGCTTCTATGCCCTCTTATGCTGCCTTTCTTGGTAATCGTTTGGCTACTTGTGAAGAAACTACTGGTGTTTCACTCGATCCGTCTTTGTTTCCTTGCCAAAAGTAAGAATCCCTTTTTTTTTTTTTGGTTTAAGTTTAAAACTTCTAACTCAATTTTAGTTTGATAAGATTATTTCTGTTTATGCAATTAATACACTTCTATTGCATACACATATTGTCTTTAGTTTTGAAGAAATATTCAGGTTAGAATGTAACCCAATGGATGTGTTATCTGATGTTTATATACAATGCATTTAGACAATGATGACATTTGAATAAGAATAGTGGCGACCCTAAGGCCTCCGACAGTATTTATGCAGTGACAAAATAATGGCTTGGAGGTTATGTAATGTTCCCAAGTTTTGTTTTTCAAAATAATACAAAATTTTGAGCATGACATGATTTACAAACTTATTTTGTTATTATATTATTGTCTGACACCTTTATTGTCACCTTTATTGTCGCCATTACTCTTACTCAAGTGTCACCATTATATAAATTTATTGTATAAATTCATTGTATGTAGTAGTAGGATGGCACTCCCATGGGTTAACACAAATTTTACTTGAATTTTTCTGAAATACATTAAGACAAAATATTATGGTAGAATGCAATGTAAACAATAATTCATGATGAAAGACTGGAATTGTGAGCTAGCTAGGGTATTGATCTGTAACCCAAAAGCCTTACATCTTGTAGTCCTATTCATGAGCTTTATTGGTGTGTATAGGAACTCAATTTGACCTACAATTTAGTCCTTAAATTTAGGCAGGGGAATGGGCTCATTGCCGTATCTTTTTCTACTTTGGAGCCCCTTGCAAGAATATAACCCAGTAAAAGCGGCCTGGCCACTTTTTGAAGCTCTACGAATTTCAATAATTTATTGAATCTTCCATGTGTCTGTAAGTTACTTTGATTCCAAAAAATGGTAATAAGTTCTTAGGTATCAATAGCAAAGATAAAACCTTATGGTTGTGATCTGAACGACAGAACAGAAATAGAAAATTATTTTGAGTTGATAGTAAATGTAGATACTTTTTCAGAAAATCTCTAAGGCTGTACTCTGCCTTGAAGCACCATAGTAGTGAAAGGTGAATTAGTAATTGGTGAACCAACTAATTCTGATGCTTGAAATAGTATTTTGTTTGTGTTGTGGTGTTTGCGTGCTATTTTATTGATGCTAGTGCGACAGACTGCATTTGGACTTAAAGAATATCTAACATGCAAGAAAATTACACTTTGATTTCACGCTCTAGTGTTGATTAGCAATTTAGCCTGAGTTGCCTTCTGAATAAATTAAAATGCATATATTGGCCTAGAGTACTTTATGTTCTAGATGCATGTTATGGAAATCCCTTAATTATTCCACAGATGTGAGGCCGTCCTTCAGCCTGGATTTAATTGCACTGTAAGAATAGAAACAAATGGAGCTAAGGTGCGTCGAAGAGGCAACAAACTGTACACCCCAACCAAGAATATTGTGATTTACGCATGCCATTTCTGTTCATTCCGAAACATGAAAAAGGGCACCCCAAAACATCACATGAAAGAGCTATTTGTTTCAAAACTTAAGTCAGGCACAGAAGTAGGATCTACCTCCAAGCAGAAGTTGGTGAGTTCCAAAAGTGCTACAATAGGCAGCAAGCAAATTAGTAAAAAAGTGGTGGAACAGACACCCACTTCAAATTTCAACCCAAGCAGTTTGGTGATGCCTCAGGAACCAGCGAAAGAGATTCCTGTTGGGAACAGCCCAATAACTCCAAAATCCTTGTTAGAGGGGAAGAAAAAAAAGCGAAAGAAGAGTGGTTCTGCAGTGAAGGAACAAGTTGACAATGAAAACAGAAATTTGACACCAAATGCAGAAAAGGTTGTTGGGGAGTCGAGTAGAAAAAGAAGAAAGGGTTGGTCCAGTTTGAAGGAGATTGCAGAAAGTGGTGGTAGCAATAATCTCAACATTACTAATTTACCGTTACCTTTCTTTTTATGAGTGACATGTAAATGGTTGTTTGAACCCATTAGAAGCTAAGTTTCATAAAATGTCTCAATGTTGATGTATTTAAAGGCTTTCAAATTTTCGTAAGAGATCCTTGAAGAGGATTATGGTGTAAATAATGTCATTATTATAAATTTGGTTTGGTTTTTATATCAAATTATGAACTGTGTGTGTGCACATTTCTAAATAAAAATCAATGTCTGAAACTTCAAGGCCTCCTACCAAAGATTCTTGGCTCAGTAATATCTCTCTGCAAGTCTCAACATTAGTGGTTATAGCTTGTGTTTATCAAGTAAATATATTACCACATGAACCAAAAGTCCAAAGCCATCCAATGAGACCAGAGGTGTATACGACAAGTATGTAACAACCTAATTTTGCCTTTGAGTTGAAACCATCAATTATGCTTACATCAAACATATCTATATTTAGCTAAGGTTTGACTCTTAGGAGCATACATTTGAAACCAGTGATTAAATTAGCCATCCCAAAATGTAATGGGCATTATCAATTAGTCCCGTCAAACTATCTCATTAATGATTAGTCCTTTTTTTTTACCAAAAGTTAGTTTACAATAATACCCTCTATTACTAGTATTTAAAGTTTAAAATTGCTATTAGAATTGAAAACCGCCAAGTTAGTGGTAGTGTAACAAGTGGAATTACTATCAAAAATTGCTATCAAAATTTGAAACCGCACAATAGTGATATTGCAACTTAGTGGAATTGCTATTACAATTTTTTAGAATTACATAATTAAAAGTTAGCAATTCTTAGAATTGCACATATAAATAATTAGCAAATTTTTAGAATTGCACGTAAAGTTAGCAATTATTTAGAATTATAAAGAAAGTTTGTATGTTTTAATAAAAACTATAACCTATGTATGGGTGTAATTAACCCTAGTGGATTTGAATTAATTACCCAACTAATTTATAAACACCCAATCACAAAATACCACATGTCAATAATTAAATATAACCTATGTATGGGTGTAGTTAACCCTAGTAGACTTAAATTAGTTACCCAATCCAAGTAGCAATTTTTTAGAATTGCAAGTGTCAATGATTAACAATTTTTTGGAATTGCGTAGTTAAATAGTTAGCAATTTTTAGAATTGCAAGTGTTAATGATTAGCAATTTTTTGGGATTGCATAGTTAGATAGTTAGCAATATTTTAGAATTGCATAGTTAGATAGTTAAATAAAAAAACGGTTAAAAACGATTTAAAAGGATAGTATTGTCATTTAAAAATATAAATCTGAAAGTTTTAGTTTAGGATAAATTAAGTCAAGGATTGGTTAATAACTTTTCCAAAGAAAAAAGATCTGAGATTAAGTAATATTAGAAAGTGGGACTAATCATTAAAGCCAAAGTCAAACAGGACTAATCCATAAGTAGGGTGGGCTAAATGGGATCTAGGACTCATTCTTTGCATTTGAAACCATCACCATTTCCACTAAGCTCAAGCTTCCTGCCTTCAGTACACGTATCAATAGAACCCATAACAAGAATTAAATGATACCTGATCTAGATATCATCATGAATCAATTACCAATAGCTTGCATTTCATGAAGAAAAAAATTCAACCCATTCCACCAATCCTTGTAGTATTATTGCCTTGACAACACAAGTGCTTTACATTCATCAGAAACCAGGAACAAGATCACCAGTTCATCAAATTTCTGTACTTTCAACAACTTTTGAAACCATGGAAAACCAATACCAATTTCACCATTTCTTTCTCTAGTTTTGATGCCTTGAATGCATCATAAAGCCAACACAAATGCCTTGGTACAATTCCTTCTTGCAGACATGTAAACTGTCTGTGGCTCTTTCTCTTGGTTTATGTTTTCTTCCTTTTCTTATTGTTGCGCTCATTCTGATCACCTTGTCTTCCTTAATAATTATTCCCATTGGCTGCACCTTAATATCAGCCTATGTTATCTTCTTATTTCTAAGACAGACCCCGTTTCTATCTCTAGCAAAGGTTTCATTAACGTTTTGTATTCAAAAGGTGACTAACTCACCAATAACTCCCAACGAGGATTATAAAATCTATCAAAATGAGAATGAGGATCGTCAGATGAGCGTAGAGTTTGATCCTTTGGAGGTTCCATCGGTAGAAGGATCTGAAGAGGATGAGATATCTAGGGAGGACGTCATCGAAGAATTATCAAAGAAATGTGAGGGTACCAGCAATGACTCTTGGCAAATTAAGCTTTTAAAGTCTTTCAAACACATGGATGATAATGATAAACCGGTGGGTAATTTCTTTTTTTCACCATTTTCGTAATATTTCTATTATATGTTGTGTGTACAGTATTTTGTATTACATACAAGAGATTACTAGCTATATAAGGATTCAGCTTTTCCCCTCTCTTTGCAGTTCTATGAGGTTTTGAACTTCTGGAAAACGAAGGAGGAAGAGAGAACGTAAAAAGTGGTAGTTTAGAGGTAAAGTCTGCATCATCTGAAAAATTAGTTGCTTCAGAAGCGATCTATATGTAATCAATCCGATACTTAGTAATTACAAGGTCACACAATTTGTATCTTAAAGCTATTACATAGAAGAGAAACCTAGCCAAACTTTACTTTATGTGCTGTGGAGAAATGCTTTGCAGCTCTCACCATAGTCGCCTCTGGTTCTGTAGTCAATGCAGTTTTTGGATCCACCACCTTGTCATCTACTTCAGATATGCAGAAGCATAATGAGATTAATCTTGACAGTGGTGCGTACCACCATACCTTATCTTTAGCCATCTTATGTTTCTTGTGTTCTATCATTGCCAGTCAATTGGATCAGGTGAAAGCTAAACCTCTCTGCACAAGATTTTTAGAGATGAATGTCCCCTAAAACAAAGATAAGTAGATGATTTGCTTGTTGACCAAGCTAGCTTGTTCAAGAAGAAAGAGTTTAGAAAGTGGAGATGTACTTTTGACTAATAAAAATATGTTGTTTACATTAATTTTTTTTAGACAATTTTATAGTAGAATGATTTCTAATCTGTCATGGAAATTTCCTAGTACACTAACATTCTTTTGATAGCAGACTCTTTCCTCCATATATTTTTTACCCAGACCAAGTCTTCAACGTAATTTTTCAGAGTTTTGAATGTCATTTAGAATAAACAAGGGCATGAGTACCAAAGAAAATGACAGGATCCATATTGAAAAGAGTAATGATACAAAATAGTACATTGATGCATTGAACAAACTAAAATAAACAACAATTTTGCAAAGACAAGACTACCAAAAATCTAGGATAGTCAACGAGAGCATACAACCAAACTCTGTCTTTGTCATCAACACTTTGAAACATCAAATTATGAATGCTTTTCTAGTATAATATACAGAAATGTGATTGTCAGTTGTAAATAATTTAATAAGAGAATGGAAAGGAACTCCAGCCACCTGTAGAGCAGGAATGCTAAATGGCAAAAAGATAAAAAGAATTTCACATTTCAAATTGGATATATGTTCAGAGTTTACAAGAATTTGGTTGTGATACATTAGGTGGTCATATCATTGCTCTGTAAAGGACATCATAAATTACAAACCTGAACATTAGTGCAGAGAGCGCATTTTGAGACTTTGTTGCACTGAATCAGGCGGAAGTTGTTAGTCTTAGTCACTGACTTACCAAACAACTGTCAAAAATCTTCATGTGAAGTTAAGAATCAAGATTTTGCCAAACTGATCCTGCCCCCTCATTTGGAAACTGGTACAAAGGAGGCCAACTCTTCAATAGGTATTGAACGAGATTGTGCGCACCTTAACTTGGTGTATTAGTTGTCATCTTTCTCCACTCTCAAGCTCTTCTTGGTCCTCAATCGGAGTATCCTTTTCATTTGTTTCTCTCCCAACTTCATGATTACTACCATGCCAGAGGAACAATTCTGAAATAGGATCTTCCTCATCAATGTCCTCCTCATTTCCCTTGTCCTTTGGTAACACTGAGATTGCATCATTGCGCATCCAATCAGGGCATTGGTAGTCAACTCCAAGAGCAATCTGAACTTGTGTATAGCTAGAGGGACTAGAAGCATGTGACATTGCCGCATTAGGATCACGCTTCATACAAGAGCATTCTGGGACTGGATGGGACAAAAAGGACAGAGGCTTTGAGACTTTGGATGCTATAGACAGCCCGTCAAGTATGCTTCTGCTGAGTTGCTTGCGTATCGATGTCAACCATGTATGATTTGCTTGGTATAGGTCATCGCGTATTTCCTCTAAAAGCTTGGCAACATCTTTTCTGTTATAGAAACAGAAGATTAACTCTTTGTTTAGTAAATACAACAAGATTACTCAAAAACCTACATACAGATTTCGAAGAAAACTACCTTAGATGGATAAGAAATGAACTGGTCGGCCACTTTATTCACAATGCTAAGTGCTAAGCAGCACTTTATATTGACCCAATTTTCAAATTAGTAACTCATAGCAACAACAATACCAAGATGGTAGTTCAAGTCTTCAAAACATTATTGCACATTATGCAACAAGTAATATTAGCATAGATGGTCGTTGTGGTGATCCAATCTGGTGCACTTACAGTAGGTTGCCCCAACCTATTTTATTTAAGTTGGTTTCTATATAGTTTATCTCCTCTGTCAACATAAAACTTTAGAACAAATAGTAACTATTGTCATGGTTTATGACTTAATCTGATTCATATCAGTCTGAGATGTTTCTCTGTGTTGATTGCCTAGGTGTCCAATTATATTGGGGGACATGCCATGATCTTGCCGAAAATTTTAGAAGAAAATTGCAATGCGTAGTAACATAGTAAACCACACTGAAAAGTTTTTTCCTAGTGTCATGCAGCATTAGCATAACCTTCGTAACTATAGAACCCAGAATTAAAGAAAGAATGGACAATATCTACCTGTCAGGTCTGAATGTTTTAGATGCAGATGACTGATAGAGCCTCTGGCCCATCACCAAGCTTGCAAGATTTGGATGTCCCCTGCCATCAAGATCAAATCCTGGAATGAACACATCAGCTTCAATGCAAATCTCATAGTCAATTGCTTCCCATAGTAGTTTGTGAGCATTGGTTCTCAGCTCTACGAGAGTACTTTCTGGCTCATTATCATTTTCCGCTACCCAACCCCACCAGCCTTCCATGTTATATGGGTATTTAGGTCTAGCAGGAGGAGGTGGAAGTGGACGAGGTCGAGGACCTGAGTTTTTCCATGCTTCGATCTTTCTTTCTTCTTCAATAGGTGGGGGTCGCTGATAAGTCCCAATTAGATATCCCTCGTGGCCATAAATTCTATTGAGCTCTCTACTAGTACTTAGAGAAGTCCTATCAACCACATTATCAAACATAGCATGAAGTGGAATCAATGTCCTCTGACCACCAAATATTTCACCGCCAGAGACATATATAATTGTGTCCGATGAGTATCCAAATGCGCGGAGAAGAATACCAATCTGTACAGAAAAAAAAAAGAATATATTTTGAGAAAAAAAGTATGCATAAAACATAAGCTGCTCACTGATGACATTCACTACAAGGATGACCACACATGACACATGACAGAGTTAAGATCTTCATAGTCAAATGGGGTCACTTATCTATGTATATTCAAGGTCCCTGTTTTATATCTTTTACCTCTTCTGGCATCAACGGGCATGAACCATTCAAGTGCTTCTCTACAGAATTCACAGAATGCTTCTCCTTGACGATTCCACGTTTTATCATCCATGACCTTCGATGTTGAATGAGTTCAGTATGTACGTCCTTTGAGGCAAAAGAACTGGTAGTAATTATTACCAATATAGAAACATGAGCGTGGAAGGGAAGATGAAGATTGGGTGATCAACCTTTCTTTAAAATATGAGCTTATACCTGGAAGAGTTCAGAGCACCCATGATAAGCAAGGGCATCTCTTGTCATCCCTGGATCATATGCTACATATGGTCGTCCAGAAGCCCGTAACCTAGAGAAAGACCCAAATAACATTCAAGTTGATGACATAATGAGAACTATAAATTTATGAGAAGCTACAAAGTTTCTAACCTATTCAGAATTGTAGTGGCAAGTTGCTGAACTTCCTGGCGAAACTGAAGAGCATGGAAAGCAACCCTACATCTCAGCCTCTGGTATTCTTCTAAATGAGGTGGAAGAATAGCCTGCATTAGGAAACTTATAAAATATTAAAAAAAAAAAACTTGGAAGTTGTATTCAAACTAAACTTACAGGCATAATATCGTACCTGCAAACACCCACCACCAGAAACAACTAGTTCGACCACTGAGTGCTTCTTTAATACAGGGAGAACATTGCGGAGATAAAAGTCTGGAGAAGTTGAGTAAGGCACTCTAAACAAGGGTATCTTCTTCCTCCTCCTGGCCCACTTGAGATGTTTAGGTAGCGTCTTTAGAACTTTGACATCTTTTGCCAATGCAACTATGAATTGATCTTCATTGTAAAGGTAAGCAAAACTCTTGAAACCAGAGCTGCAAAAGAATCAGATTTGATAAATGACACGAAACAAAACTATAAATGAAAACAAAAAGGATTTGAGTAATAATCGAAAAGAAAAATGATGCATTCTAGGGTTTAAAACCCCTAATTTGTGCTAAGATTACTACTATATGTTTTTAGAATTATTGGGGATATTTAGGTTTATGTTTAATTGGTGTGTTTTAGGATATTTCTATTTTAGGGTTATTTTAATTTCGAATTATGTTTTCTATTTTCATTAGAATTGGTCTAGGTTTAGGTTTCCTTGTTTTCCAAGGATTGTTTTTCCTATTTAAAGAGTTGTAGGCTTTTGGCCAAGTTAGGTGTTGATTGGTTAATTGAATTGTGTGTTTTGAGAAGAGTCTTCTCTTTGTGTGAGTTCTTGGTTAAGAACATTGGTTGTCGAATCCCGAAAATCGTCGTGGTTCTTTGAATTCGGTTCAAAGTACATATCTTTATGCACGACTGCATCAAAAAATCAATTACATAAATGGATTTTGACAAAGAATACCTGATTCCTTTGCTGCTTGTGGTTGATTGGATCTCTGGAGTAACTAAGGTGGCATTAAGAAGCCGAGCAATGACAACGACATCACAAATCTGAAAGTAAGAAATCATACTCCCTTTATATTACAGTGATAAAAGTATGGATAGAAAACAAATAGAAGCTTAATCATGCAATTCTTACTGAATTTCTGATCTCATGGAACCCTCCTTGTATCCTGATGAAAATGTAGCCATTGGTTTGCAGACCAGGAGCTGTCATTTGTTTTTAATTTTGAAGAAATGTAAGCATAATACTCAGAAAAATGAAAATGGTAAGAAAACATTTTGAAACGAAAACCAGCAAATAATCATTTTTTATCTTTTCCAAGAGTGGCAACAATTAAGTTGAGCTCAGGTCACTCAAAGATTAGTGGACATACATGTATATGAACTAGTGCTCTTCAAATAAATGTTGTACTGAACGCAAAATGCTGAAAAGTCTTGTTTCCCCTCTAGGCTTTCACAGTTTTCCGCATTACGTGTTTGAGAATCCCATTAAGTGATGTTTGTATGTAATATTAATCCCAAGCATATCAAACCATTCCTCATCCAACAATTCTACAAAGTTTATGTTTAATTTTTATCGGTACATTAGCATTCTGTTTTCGTCACAATTATCCACAAAGTATATCTAACTATAGAACCTTCTGTCCTTTCTCTTGCAAAATTGCTTGATTATATCGATTATAAACCATAAGTCATTCAAAGACAACAGAAAACAATCAAGGAAACATAGATTGCTAAATTGCAAATCACTAAAAATCATATTTGCGCTAACCTTCATAGTTTCCTCTGGGATTAGCATATGGATGCAAAGTTACAAGAGGCCTTACAGGACCCCATAGTCTTCTATACCTTAACCCCTGCACAACCACAGAGAGAAAAACCCAAAAATTGTAATTCAAAGAAAATAAAAAAATTGAAAATTTTATGAGCAAAAGCCGATTGGGTTTTCTCTACTAATCACACATGTGATCCAATTACAACTACAGAACAAAAAAATTAAGTTAATCCCACCAAAAACCCAAAACCATATAAACAAATTTCCACATTGCAATGAAAAAGGGTATATAAAAAATACAACATTTCAACCCCACATTCCTTTTAAAGCTAAAACTCATGAAAAAATCATAAAAATTTAAACTTTATGAAAAATAAAAAAGATGGGATCTTGACAAGGTTAAAGGGAACTTACAGTTCGAGAAACATCTACATTCTCAAAGATAGGTCTCCAAGAAAAGATTGTGATTGAAGTTTGATACCCATCAATACTACTTCCAGTATATCTAGCAAGAAGAAAATGAGTAAAAAGAGAAACAGCAGAAAGAACAAGACCAAGAAGAGCAACCCATTTCAATTTAGATTTGAAAAACATGTTTTTATCAACATTCATGGAAACCCAAATCTTGAAATCAAAGAAAGTTGTTTACAGAGAAACTAAAACAAAAAACTTGTTTGTCTTTTTATTATTATCTCTCCAATCAATGAGTTCTTTTCTTCTTCTCTTCAACTTCCACTACTTTCAACTCAAGTTGAAAACACACACACACACATTTCATAAGAGTCAAAGTGTTTGGTGACACGTGTATGAAAGTAGTTTTACACACATGTGCAAAGGTGAGTTGTAATGTCAGAGATTCAGACATGTTTTATAAAAAATTTCAAGTATAGGTGTCACGTGAGGTGAGACTTATTGTCACGTGATAGAGAAGGGCCAAGAAACTTTTTGCTAGTTGCAATTCGCAAAAGACTTGACATGAAAATTCTTTGTAGGAATCACTTTCTAATTAGTAGTGGGGCTTTAGTTTGAAACAGGGTCTTTATTGATAGAGTGAAGAGGATGTTGAGTTTCTGTCACACTGTCTGGTCAAGTCACTAGATATTGAATTGCCCTTCCAAGACTTTTCAATATGTTTAGGTCACACTCATCCTCACTTGATTTCTCTCTTGATGTTGAATAAAAAGTATTTTATTATTTTATTATTTTATTATTTATATTATTTTTAAAATATTTTTTTAGTCTATATTTACGACTCAATATTTAATATTTTTATATTTTAAATAAAAATAAAAAAATTATTTAATTGTTACTTAAGTTTAAATCTCTATATAAACGGACCATGTGTAAACTATCGTTCATCACCTCTTTTTTTGCAATCAATAGATACTCGAAAAGAGTTAAAAGCAACTGTTGAAAGAGTTAAAATTATTCATATCGAAACTTTTCAAGGCAATTATATATAAAAAATTTTAAGGTAAATATGATGTGCGCAGCGGAAGCTTATGCACGAATATCCAAGATTGAAATAGTGTGTGAATCAAACAAAGCAAAACAAAACAAACACAAAACACAAGATTTACGTGGTTCGGCTAATATTGTCTACGTCCACGACCAAAACAACAATCTTCCAAATAGAGACGATTATACAAGCCCTCACGAAGAAACCAAAGTGTTCTTCCTCACAAGAGTTCTCTCAAACTCACCAATGCCTTCTCACAATCTCTCTCTCACATGAAGATTAGGTTTTCCAACCTTCTCAATTGGCTTTATAACATAGCCATACAAACACACACGAAATGGGCTTAAACCGGCCCATATACACAAAACCAAGAGAGGACGTACGTACGTCGAATACACGTTCGTACGTTCAGCAAAAAAACCAAACATCTGTGATACGGGACGTACGTACGTCCTAACTACATACGTACGTTCCCAACCAAAAACTTCCCTCCGTCCAAAAAATCCAACAATTCTCCACCTCGGCGAAGATTCAATAAATCTAAGCCGACACCAAGTCCCAAACTCTCATACTTGTCCCGAGGGACCAAAGCGGCTGCACCTCCTCATGGTTGCCTACGTACCCTTCTCCTTAGGGATCAAGCCATCGTAGTTCACTCCAATGACATCTATACGATGCCCACCATACCCCGAAGGGTCAAATTCCCACAAGGGGCCAAATCATAACCAAATGCCCACCAATGCCGGGGCCAAATCAAAACCAAATGCCCACCAATGTCGGGGCCAAATCAAAAACAAATGCCCACCAATGCCCGTAGAGGGCCAACAAACAACTTCAACATAATGGGGTCCAAGCTACCAAATACCATCTCCATCTCAACAAAATTCTCCATCGAAGATGATCCAATGCCCCGAAAAACTAACCTCTCAAGAGTTTTTCCTATGAAGTTCAACCAAGTGGGGTACAAATTCAAATCACTATGCATAGATTTACCAAACACGTCTTCCTTACTAAGCGCCAAACAAACATCACATGAGAGATTACCAACAATAGGAAATACGTACACAAAACCCCCAAACAAAGGTTTCACGGCTTCATAAGGTTCTTGGGCGATAACCTTTGCTACTAACAATGGTGGCTTCAACTTTCTTCTTTGTCGTGTCACCTAACAAACCAATCAAATGTGGAGCGACATCAATCTCCACCCGAACAAATGACGCTTCAACAAAATGCCTACCAACTATGCATGCCTTGCCACCCGCAAACAAATCTGTCTTTACTTGCATAATACCATCAATGACATGCCCCATATTACTATGCAATTCCTTGGTAGAATCGACAGACAAATCAACAACTGAACTATGCAAACCACATGTAATTGCACTTCCTTTCAAGTAGTACAACTTACCATTTCTAATGCCTTTCATAACAACTCGTGCACCTACAACAACTTTTAGAGCTCCACCAATACATGTAATTTTCATACCATCGGACTCTAAAACACCCAATGAGATTTGATTCATAGTCAACTCTGGTACATACCAAACATTTTCCAACTTTCGAGTGCATCCATCTTCCAACTTCAATCGAACTGTACCTATCCCAAAAGTTTTGCAAGTATGATCATTACCAAGCAAAACACAAGCATCTAGCTCCTGAAAGCTATCAAACAACTCCCTATTGTGACACATATGATAGGAACAACCCGAATCCAAAATCCACTCATTAGTAGAATGACTAACTGAAGATGAAGCCAACAACGAAACACTGTAGGGGTACTACATACAACATACATGTGGCACCATCTCTACCGTTCATCATGGTGCCACGTGTCAACATCTAATGGGCTCTCTCTTGATGACACAAGTTACAAAGTTAAAGCCAATTACTACAAAGATATTCTCTCATTATTACCCTAGTAAATGTTAAGAATGGAGTTACATTGTAGCCTATAAATATGAAGGCAAGCAACTCATTCTAGGCATGTTCTCATCTCTGCTCACATGGTCTGATAGTTTAATGCTCTGACCACTATCTCATGGTGAGGTCTCAATATCAACGACCTCCCTAATCTCTCATGATGAGACCTCACCTCTCAGGTCTCATCTCTCTCGAGCTCTCCTCATAATCGAGCTCCCATTTTGTATCACCACCACTACTATAATAAAGATCATTCTCTCTCTCCGTGGATGTAGGCACAATTGTCGAACCACGTAAACAATGTTGTTCACGTCTCTACTTTATTATTGTTCATATCATACACATCATCATCATTCATTAATGTATTGACCAACCTCACAAATATGGTCAATACATTTGGCGCCGACTACAGGGACTTGGGATTTTCTCAAGCGAATTCCACCCACCAACCCCACCATTACACCATTGTTTCATAAGTGGTGACTTCAAGAAATTCATCGAATTTGAAATGAAAGAATTGCAACTCATAGTTGGGGGCTTGGAGCAAATTGTCTACACAATTACTGGGCTCGGCAGAAGCAAAGATAAGTATCACTTTAATATTTTTTGGTCATTCAGATGAGGCAACGGGCTACCAAAGAGCGACCTCAATTGTCTCTGCTTATTGTTAACTCCTTACCCATAGGGTTATTATATGGCCATTTATGTTATATGTCGCGTATGCCATTCTGTCATTCATGACTAATCATGTGACACATCAGTACATCCATATTACAAGCCAAATATTATCCGTGACATATCAGTAACATTCTCATTACATTTGATTTTTCTTTTTTCCACCCATTGAGCATGTGGCCACCAGTAGCCCACAATCAATTTTATCATATATTTTCAACATTAAACTACTTTAATGATGTTGACTATGGCTTAATTCTCATTTATTATTCATGCTGTATCAATCATCAAGTGCTGAAGGTTTTTTCAGCTCGCAAATGTGGCGACCTGATTTCTTTACTCACATTTGCTTACTCACATTGTTATATGTTACATATAATCATTCTCTTATTGTCCATACAAATGAAGCATGGAGTTTGCAAATCTCTTAACGTTGTTGGCTTATAAGCATGTAAAGTAAATACATTTTAGATCATATATCGATCTCATATTTGGTCTCATCGCGACCTAACCTCTTATTCAGGTCTCTAAGCCAACGACCTCTCAGGTCTCGACGCGACCTCTTACTCAGGTCCCTAAGCCAACGACCTCCCAGGTCCTTCATCGTGACCTCACCAGGTCTATCAATGACCTCTTCAAATTACAGGTCTTTCAACAACCTCAAGAACATTTATGCCATACAGAGGGCTATTCTCACTTTATCTAATGAAATTAACTTATTATTAGCACAATTAGCTATTAATGATATTTTTTGTAGCTCTCTCTATGTGCAGGTCACATGAACACGACCTCACTCCCCATGAGCTATTTTTGCACAAATGTGCCACATTGCTTTCACTTAACTCTTTACAAGTGAAATGCTTGATATACAATACGGCCACCCTCATTGACTAGTGAGTCACTCGTATGCGGGACGACCTCAAACACAATTCTCTAGCCACACGCCTGGTCGAACGCATTCACTCTCAACGCAATGCAGACCCACAAAGGCCACATGCCCGAGAATTGTCAAACAGGTCTCCACGCTGCGACCATTCACTAGATCGGGCACCAAAAGGTTCCAAGTAACTCTCAAAACACTTGGTCAACCAATGCTCTTTCTCAAACGAGCTACATTGCACTCCAAAGTGCCATATCTATCGAAGTGTCCAGTCACAAGGCGACAAAGATAGTACATAAAGAAGACGTACAATTCCATGTAAGTCTTTTATTGAATTTTATAATGTTTCACATGTTAACATTATCAGGTCTATGCAACTCGACCACAAAAAGGCGACCACCTTAAAGCATGACCGAGACCAACAACCCATGCATACAAGAAGACTCACTTCAGTACGACCTGCTTGCAGCTGTCCATCTCGTCTACATGCCTTTTGAACGAGCTACCAGGTCTCCCTGGAAGTAACTAGCTCGCTATACACAAATTCATGATCGAGTTGCCATTACCACAAGGGACCTTCATCGCGTCCTGCAAATCTCAATGATCAAGCTCATCAAAATTTGGGGCGGATCGACTTTGTTAAGGAACCCCATATTTCATTCATCTTGGGGGCTAGATCGGTTCGATTACTTCTTTTCAGCCCGAACTCCGTTCAACCTAAAAAGAGGGGGCTTATGTAGGGGTACTACATACAACATACATGTGGCACCATCTCTACCGTTCATCATGGTGCCACGTGTCAGCATCTAATGGGCTCTCTCTTGATGACACAAGTTACAAAGTTAAAGCCAATTACTACAAAGATATTCTCTCATTATTACCCTAGTAAATGCTAAGAATGGAGTTACATTGTAGCCTATAAATATGAAGGCAAGCAACTCATTCTAGGCATGTTCTCATCTCTGCTCACATGGTCTGATAGTCTAATGCTCTGACCACTATCTCATGATGAGGTCTCAATATCAACGACCTCCCTAATCTCTCATGATGAGACCTCACCTCTCAGGTCTCATCTCTCTCGAGCTCTCCTCATAATCGAGCTCCCATTTTGTATCACCACCACTACTATAATAAAGATCATTCTCTCTCTCCGTGGATGTAGGCACAATTGCCGAACCACGTAAACAATGTTGTTCACGTTTCTACTTTATTATTGTTCATATCATACACATCATCATCATTCATTAATGTATTGACCAACCTCACAAATATGGTCAATACAAACACCAACACATGAATCCTCATCTCTTCGATGTACACGAACAATCTTCTTCTGCAACTTTGGACAATTAATTTTCCAATGTCCCCAACAATGACAATAGGCACATTCATTCTTTGCAAGAGTTCTTCGACTTCTCAATTTACATTGAGAACCAACCAATCTACCAATACTATCATCAACCACATAGAGCCGGTCCTCTGTATTTTTCAAAGCGTACTTGCCTTCCAACTTGGACAACATAACCATTACAATGGTTTCCAATTTGACAATGTACCACAAATCTTCTACCAAACAATACCGGACAAATTCACAAGCCTTTAAATTTAGAGTTAACCATTCATCATCATTCATATTTCTCGATTTATCATCAAGAACATCCACATAGCTATTAATGGCTAACCGATCTTGTACCTCCGTCTTCCACATAGCAAAGTCGAGGTTACCATCAAATTTATGAATGTCAACATCTAACAACAAGGTTTGATCAAACAAACTATCAACCTCCTTTCCAAATTCACTCGAATCCGAAATATGATCCGACATGATACCAATCAATTTCATACACCAAACAATCACCAAACGAAGGTAAACAAATTTGAAAATTCACACAGGAATTTCAACAAACACCTTCTTGACAACCCACGGATAAAAGGTAGAACTTTTGGCTTGATACACAAATAAGAAACTCACTACGGAATTTTTTCAAACATCTTCAAGACGCTCAAGATCTAGCCTGCAGCTCTGATACCACTTGTTGTGCGCAGCGGAAGCTTATGCACGAATATCCAAGATTGAAATAGTGTGTGAATCAAACAAAGCAAAACAAAACAAACACAAAACACAAGATTTACGTGGTTCGACTAATATTGCCTACGTCCACGACCAAAACAACAATCTTCCAAATAGAGACGATTATACAAGCCCTCACAAAGAAACCAAAGTGTTCTTCCTCACAAGACTTCTCTCAAACTCACCAATGCCTTCTCACAATCTCTCTCTCACATGAAGATTAGGTTTTCCAACCTTCTCAATTGGCTTTATAACATAGCCATACAAACACACACGAAATGGGCTTAAACCGGCCCATATACACAAAACCAAGAGAGGACGTACGTACGTCGAATACACGTTCGTACGTTCAGCAAAAAAACCAAACATCTGTGATACGGGACGTACGTACGTTCCCAACCAAAAACTTCCCTCCGTCCAAAAAATCCAACAAAATATGAAAAACTTAGAGTGAATGACTAGGGATGTAAATAGTGCGGGTTTAGGTCGGATCAAAGTAGGTTCATATTTAAAACCATTTTTTTCTCCAAACCAGGTCTTGAGAGTTGAGACATCAATCATATTCGAACCGTTTTACCATAATTGGATCTGAATCCCGACATACTTCATGGGATATCCCCGGTATTTTAAACTATGCTTTTAGAATAAGAGAATGGTGTAGTGGAGAAAAGTTTTGTTAATGAGGGTGACCGGTGAAAGATATATTTCCGAAGCCTAAACGACTCTGCTTTATTGTTTCGTGAGGTAAGTATGGACTATGGACCCATTGATCTATCTTCCAATGAAAAAATAAAAAAATCTCAAAGCTCAACTGGAAATTGGAAAATAAGAGTTGCAGTTCTAACTTCCCAACTTTTACCAGTGTTTCTTAAACTTTAATGGCTTACATTAAGAGATCGGCTCTAAAGGGGCCAATATTGTACTGTATGTCAGACTGTCAGTATGTCTGGAAGTGGAGTTCTTGGGCTTTTTGCAGCATAAAAGAATCACCCATTTGAAAGCCCACGGATTCAATGAGACTCTTTTGAGTGGATTATGTGACTGTTTGAGATCTCTCTTCACCTCTTTTTGAACAAAGGACCCCCCCCCCCCCCCAGTAGTATATACTACATACACTCATTTGTGTCATTCTATCAAAAAAAATCTTACATTCTTTCGTAGCTTCCAAATATGGATTCTGCAAATGCAGAATCATATAAAACATTTCATGGAATCTTTTATGGGACAGATATGGATAGCAAAACGATAACTCAAGATGAAAACATTACAACAGCCAAAACAATTGTTTTGGTGGTTTGTATGACGACTGCTGTAATCTTTATGCAATGAATCAAATGGAGGTGGAGGACAGACACGTGAACACCATACACTAATGTCACTATTTCAGCTCAGCTTCTGCACTTTTTTGCCCCACAATGGACCAACCATGGCCTGCACAGTGCTGAGTGCACATTTCTTCTTCTTCCTTTTTCTTCCAAGTTTAAAGGATAATAACTTGACTAGCAATATTTCCCCTGACATATCTTAAAAAAAGAAATAAGCCTAAGTGTCAAGCCCAATGCATAAAAACTACAACAAGCAAAATAGGGCCCAAAGAAACTGTACCCCAACAAGGCAACAAGACCACCTCCACAATTTATTATTAGCCTGATCATTGATTGAGTTGTAAACTTGTAACATTAATGTCAAAGAATAAAGAAAACTGCAATTTGATCTACACCTCATTATTATGGTGTTAGAGCATTCCCAATGCAGGGTGGATAAATCCACCTCCACGTAGGCGCCACGTAGGTCCACCTAAGCAAAATCCACCTTGTTGATTCAAGGTGAAACTCTACAAGGTGGAGAGTTCCCAAGGGAAGGTGGACTCTTGTAGAGAGAAAGTGGATTTTTAGAAAAACCGGACGGCATGTGACATGCCGTCCGAGAGTCCAAAACTTTTAAAACACTACGTAAACTTAAAAAAAACAACAGACGGCATGTAACATGCCGTCCGGTTCGAATCCACCTTCAAATCCACCTGTGGGCAGCCCACCCCCAAAATCCACCTCCCCTTGGGACATTCTTTTAGGCTACAAGGTGGATTTATCCACCCCACCTCCAAAATCCACCTCCACGTAGGCACCACGTAGGTCCACCTAGGCAAAATCCACCTTGTTGATTCAAGGTGAAACTCTACAAAGTGGAGAATTCCCAAGGGAAGGTGGACTCTTGTATAAGAGAAAGTGGATTTTTAGAAAAACCGGACGGCATGTGACATGTCGTCCCATTTTTTTTGCAAAAAAATAGGGAGACGGCATGTGACATGCCGTCCGAGAGTCCAAAACTTTTAAAACACTACGTAATACCTAAAAAAACAGACAGCATGTCACATACCGTCTGGTTCTACCACCTGTGGGCAGCCACTTTTTAAAATCCACCTCCCCTTGGGACATTGTTTTAGGTTTCAAGGTGGATTTATCCACCCCACCCCCAAAATCCACCTTGCATTGGGAATGCTCTTAGATGCAGAATCGAAGAGTGAAGACCCCATTTAAGGGATGAAAAGACCCAATGTACTAATGTAGAGTGACTGTAGACTTATAGTTGGTAGAAAAACTGACCCTACCTATCAAAGAAAATTAGTTGGTCCTCTGTTGAACACAAATCATGACTTCTTTACCTACTACACCCTGAGCTAGAATGTGTTTATCTTAAAAATGTTGTTATATTAGTAATCTAGTATTCTAGTTTAGAAGTTGATATCAATTGCACTCAACCTATGTGTCTTATACTTTGTTTAATATCATTGTTACCTTGCTCAATCAATAGATCATGGGACCATGTTCTTTGACAAATTAATCTCTATCTTGTGCTAATTAAGCTATACATGTATGTACCATTGTAGCTCCATTTAGCAGAATTAATGTAAATCCAAAAAAAAAAAATTTGTGTAATTCGTTGAGTTTATCAATAAAATTTAAATTTTATTTTTAAAATAAAAAAATAAAAAAATCTTGAATTTCTAATTTTTGTAAATTCCACTTTTCCTAAATACTGTATCAATTACAGTAGCACATATAC
This sequence comes from Aquilegia eximia, assembly GCA_023053565.1. Classification (NCBI taxonomy): domain Eukaryota; kingdom Viridiplantae; phylum Streptophyta; class Magnoliopsida; order Ranunculales; family Ranunculaceae; genus Aquilegia; species Aquilegia eximia. The sequence continues at coordinate 39,382,252 of JALIGU010000002.1, forward strand.
CTGTATCAACTCTCTCTCTCTCTCTCTCTCTCTCTTTTTTGCTTTGATTATTCATTCTTTGGTCTTTTTACAAGTGGCATTGTTTGGGAATGCCATTTGGCCAGAAGACTAGAAGTTACCGGTGGAGACTCACGGATAAAACGGGATGCTTTTCTCAGTGAGAAGTCAGAGAAAGAATAATCAACAATGTAGAAAGCTTTTATTCGATGTATAAATATCTTTTAAAGATCTACAGTAGATGAAATGATTTAAAGAATAGTTGCCACGTACCACTTGGTTTAAAAATTCAGGACCATCTAATGTACTGCAGATGACCATGTGTCCGAGATTCAAACATAAATGCAAAAGAGTTTGTAAAAGGTGTATGTATCAAAAAAATTCGAAAGAAGTGTTATACAGCAAAGTATATTTGGTGAATAAAAAAAAGAGTAACATAAGAATTGGCTCTTTGGTGGTGGTGTGTACGACTATGTGCAATGAATGAATGAAGATAAAGGAAGAGAGAACAAGTGTCCACTATATTAATAATATCAGCTTCATAAGTTTTCTCCAGTTTTAGCTCCCTCTGCAGTCTGCACCAGGCAGCATGGTCTTCACGATCACGCATGATACATGAATCTTTACTGCAGTTTTACCAAAATGTCCTATTTTATCTAATTGGGGAATATCTAATTGAGATTTGATATGATTTTAGTCATTCCATAGAGTTATTCGCTTTATTTGTATGGGGATCATGATAGCAATACAAGTGATCATAACTTACAAAATTGTCACATTCGCAGCCTGCAATTGTTTTGTAGTATACAATGTATCTTACATGTCCTTTACAGTGTGCCAAATGTGAATAATTATCAAAATCTTCTCTAATTAAACTAAATGATGATGCCAATATATTAATTTCTGATGAGAAACAATGGGCGAATTTGGTTTAGATCATATATTGGTATCTGTAGGATTTTATAGAGAACTGTATGATATGAAATGACATCTTGTAAAATCATGAACATTTTGTATGTTATCAGTACTCAATCAATTATAATTTGGCCCATAAATTAATAAAGCCAAAATGCCGAAAGGGACTTGAATCATGTGGTATGGTCGGAGAATATTAAATAATTTGGTAGTATATAGTTGTTTCAGTATCACTAATGTCATGCCATATGGTTAGTGGGGAAGGTTTTTGCGTTAAGAGAAAGAGTCAAGCTTGTAGATCGATAAATCCCAGATTGACTGTGGCTTAATTAGATGGTTAGTGTAACTATTAAACTAATACATTAATCAATTAACAATGACAAATCATGATACTATTTTATATCATCTCTACTTAATCTAATATCTAGGGGATCTATTCATGTGATGGGAAAGGGTTGAACTTTGAACTCGTTATAACCTAAACCTAAAATCTAACTAGTTATTTACTACTTTAATAAAGATCATTTGCACGTAAGACTAATCTAATTGGATAAGTTAGATAAGGTTGTGTTTAGTAGTTATGTTATGTGTCATCTCTTTTATAGTACTGACTACTGTTGTTCTTACTTGATTTGCATTGCTCCACTCCACAGTCACTCTATAGCGAAAGGTTTCTAACTTTGAAGTCACTTCTTCCCTATTCTACTTGTCTCCCAGTTTGACTATATCACTAAAAATATCAGTGAACTACATTACTACATACATAACAGTATGACATACCTATGATAATGATATTCCTAATAATATATAGTAGAAACATGAAGAAAGAAAGCTCATGGATCATCAAAAATTGTTAAAACCAAGCTAAACCCTGCTTCTTCTTCTTCTTTCTTTCTTTTTTTTTTAAAAAAATTAAACAAATCATAAGGACAAGCTATACACATAAATTTGTGTAATGGACAAGATTTATGGTAGAGAAACCCTCCCAGAGAGACCAATTTTTATTTTACAGTATACATTTTATACAACATTGCCCTTAACAGTAGCTTTAATTTTTATTTTATTGAAGATGGTTTAATTAGCTTTTGTTTGTTGAAGTTTTGCAATTCCCAGGTTTTGACCACATTACATTATTGCTGAACACTTAGACGTGTGAAGAGCCTTGACCTCTTAATTACTCTTATCTTAATGCTCCATGCCTCCAAAGACCGCAAAATCTTCTTCACGTTCTTCCAATCTTCCTGATGAGATCTTCTTGCCTCTCCCAATACATGTCAAAAGTCTAATTTTCATGACAAATTTGCCCTACATGTATTTTGATAATAATCTAAGGAGTAAGGACACTGAAGGCAATTAGGTCAGTTTGTAGTTTGTTTTTTTTTTCCCAATAATCAAAGGTTGCATTCGGTAAAAAATATTCACCAATCTAGTATTGTGTTTAACATTTGCGAACTTGAACACTAACAAGTCTGAAAATTATTTATACAAAGGTAAACCCATTAGGCAAAATTGACTTGGTCAAGTGTAATGTTGACCTATTAATATTTCAAAATGGATTGAAACAAACAACTAGCAGATCGAAAACATTGAGTCAACCATGGAAGCCTCACTATTAGCAAAAGGTTATCGAGTTTGTAGTGCTGTACTTGAACGCAAACTCTCCTTGTAAAAGAACTAAGGAGCGATCCGCGCGAGTACTTTTGTACTAGCTTTGAATTTAGAACATGGCAATATATACATTGGTGAACATGTTTTGATTTTTTTGGAATCCTTCAAATTCATAAATATCCATAAGAAAAAATAAAAATGACACAATATATATTGTACGTGTGCATTTGGAAGTTAATTAAATCTAATAAAAATATTTTGTTTATTAATTATTTTTTGTCGAAAACATAGGTGTTAGATTCTTGTGATCAAGAAGGAAAAAAATGTGATTTGTGGATGCAATGCATTTAGATTATTGCTCTTAATCCTCACTACATGCATGATGCATGCCCCCCTACACACAATTGGTCTTCCAATGCATGCACATTGCACACTCTATGCATGACCTGCAGTCCTGCATGTTTGATCACCAAGGAGGCAAGGATATTATGCTGACCCACGCAAGTCTTAATCATGTCCATCATATGATCTTGTCATATACCCAAGAATGATAATCTTGATGTTGATTTTTGAGCAAGTGCCACAGTGATCAGATGGCATCCATTTACCCCACTTAATCATTAACATTACCCAAACTAAAAATTAAACATTTATGATTATTTAACATCATTTTAAGACCAAGAAAATACATAGTCATAATTATTCATTTCATGATTTTAATTAAAATAAATAAATAAAATTATGCCAACTAAGCAAAAAGTGAAAGTATTTTGCTTCAAAATCGTTCTGTTATCTTGCTGCTCTTTTAGTAACAAAATTTCGTTGTTAGGACCTACTGTACATAATGTGCCCATACCTTGTTCAATGTTTTGTAAGGGTAATTTCGTCTAACTACATCTAAAAATTATTTCAATTTTCCCGAAAAGCAGGTCCAAATTATTTGGTAGGACCAAGCCCAAAAACGTAGCACCATGATTCACTCTATTGCTGCTGGTTTCTCACCAACAGTATTGTTTCTAGCCACGTCAGCATCACCAATTGCTTATCTCCACGTCATATCAACGTGCTATCCGTACAAATATTAATCCCAAAATTATTTCTACGTTTTAGATCAAATCTTTAAATCTAAATCGACGGCTAATATTTACTTTCTAGACTCTTCCATTTTAAGCGAGAGAGAGAAAAGAAAGTTAACTACGGTTAAGTTTCTTAACCAACGTTCATCTCATTTGTCTTTTTTCTTTTTCTCTCTCCTCCTTCTCCATCCTACTTGAGACGAATTGGAGAGAGAGATTTATTTGTTCCTCAGAAAGCCAAAGCGAGAGAGCGAGAGGAGAGAAAACAATATTTTGGCTTCGACGAAAGAGGGTTTCAGGGGCATTTTCTTATCGAATCTTAGCCGTTGATCTTCTTTAACTTAAGATCGTAGCCGTTAAAAATCTCTTATCGTCTTCTTCCTTCTTCACTCCATCAACGTTCGACGGTCATTTTTCCTTCGAGCTTCTTGCTTTTATTTCACAGATCTCAGATTCTGGTTAGTTTCATTCATTCTTATTCATATTAGTTAAGTTTCTTTAAGGCTAATTAGATTCGAGTTTTGTTCGATTTGTTACTTTGTTGTTTTCTTTGAAGATTTGCTTTTAGATTCAATGTTGAATGAAAATGTTCTTTTCGATTTGCGAAGTTTTCTGTAGTTTTGAGTTGAAACTTGAGAAAATAGTTTTATATCTTTAATTAGATTTTTCTAAGATTGATTTGATTCACTATTGACCGACTTATGCGCGTTTTATTGATAGAAATGGATTTATTTTGGATAAATCTCGTTATATTACTTTGAGATCTTGCAATAAAACAAGAAAATGCTGAAGATATTTTATTTTCTGCAATCTTATCCAGTTTCAAGAATAGTTTCTTCAATTATTTAGATTTATTGGTAAAGTGCATCTCACTATCTGTAAAATATCTTCTTGAGTATTCCTTTATAAAGATTTCTTCAAATGAAAATAAAGAGTATTTATCTTGTAAGTATTTATATTTTTATTTGAATTTTAATATATTTTTAGTATTTTTTCTTTTTTTTTATCAAGAAAATTTTGTGTAGTATAAGAGCAGATGTTAGTTATGGTTTTTAATGAGGTGTGTTTCTACAGATATCGAGGTCTTTCTGCCTGGCATAAAAGATATGGCTTCCGCAATGTAATAAGCACTACATCTGTATTGCTAGTGGCTTTTGCTGTTCTTCCTGATGTGAAGACTGCACTTTTAACCATCATTTCTACACTGCTTATTGATGATCGATCGCAAAATTGTGTTTGCCTCGTGATTGAGAGAAGAGAATTCTTATTTTCTCTGCGGCAACCTTGTTGCCAGCCTTGAAAAGCCCGCGGTTTCGTTTCCCTTCCATGTCTCCCAACTTGGACAGTCCTGTTCAGACACAAATGGCAGTTGCACTTTTGAATGGACCTATGAATGGTGAATACCATGGGAACAATTATATGGGGGGAAAACCTGCTGGGAGTAGGAGGGTTTTTGTACAAACTGACACTGGATTTGTATTAGGAATCGACTTGGATCGACGTGATAATGTACATACTGTGAAACGAAGGTTGCAAGTTGCTCTTAATGTTCCTACTGAGGAAAGCTCGTTGACTTTTGGTGATCTTGTGTTGAAGAATGATCTTAGCGCTGTTCGAAATGATTCCCCTCTCCTCCTTACAAGGAACTTCATGCACAGGAGCTCGTCCACTCCGTGCCTGTCTCCTACTGGGAGAGATCTTCAGCAGAGAGATCCTAGTGGTTTGATTGAAATACTGGGGCGCTCAAGTCGCTTCGTGAGGATGAAGCAATTGGTGAAGGACATTGTAAAAGCTATTAAGAATGGCGTTGATCCAATTCCTGTTCACAGTGGCCTTGGAGGAGCGTATTATTTCAGAAATAGCAGAGGAGAGAGTCTTGCAATCGTGAAGCCAACAGATGAAGAACCTTTTGCACCAAACAATCCAAAAGGCTTTGTCGGAAAAACTCTTGGTCAACCAGGCTTGAAACGGTCAGTGAGGGTTGGTGAGACAGGTTTCAGAGAAGTTGCAGCATATCTTCTGGATTATGATCACTTTGCTAATGTCCCCCCTACTGCCTTGGTCAAGATCACTCACTCAATTTTCAACATCAATGAAGGGATGAACGGTAGTAAGACTCACGAGAAGAAACAGGTAAGCAAGATTGCATCATTCCAGCAGTTCATACCTCATGACTTCGATGCTAGTGATCATGGGACCTCCAGTTTTCCCGTTGCTGCTGTGCATAGGATTGGAATTTTGGATGTTAGGATCCTTAACACTGACAGGCATTCTGGAAATCTGTTGGTTAGGAAGCTTGATGGGGTTGGGACGTTTGGTCAGGTGGAGCTCATTCCTATTGATCATGGTCTTTGCCTGCCAGAGAGCTTGGAAGACCCATACTTTGAGTGGATCCACTGGCCTCAAGCATCAATTCCCTTTTCAGAAGATGAGCTTGAGTATATAGCTAATCTGGATCCATTCAGGGATTGTGAGATGCTTCGGATGGAGCTTCCCATGATCCGAGAGGCTTGCCTTAGGGTATTGGTTCTGTGCACGATCTTTCTTAAGGAGGCAGCAGCCTTTGGTCTCTGTCTCTCTGAGATTGGTGAGATGATGACTAGGGAGTTCAGTGGTCACGAAGAGGAACCAAGCGAGCTTGAGGTCATTTGTATCGAGGTACGTAGGCTTGTAGCTGAAAGGGAGATGATCAGTTTTGAACCCGAAGCAAGAGACAACGAAGAGTTCCTGTTTGACTTAGACTGTGAGGAACCTGTAGTGGATTATACACCTAAGTTCGCTGATGACTTTCTGACCAAAGATCCACTACATTTTGGTTTTAGACTTGGGAGTGGACGTAACCCTTTATCTAAACTAGAGGAGAGCATTGAGGAAGAAGATAGTGAAGCTGAAGAGCCTGCAAAGGAAATTTTTGACGACTCATCAAGTGAAAGCCTGGTTTTGACAGCATCAAAGCTCTCCATTTCACTGAAAAATACTAATCTGGCTGAGAAGAACCTGTTCCAGGGTATGAAACCAGAGGGACATCGTCTGGTAGGTCAGTCATCGTGTAACAGAAGTGCAAATGAGCAACTTCCTGGTAGTGTGAGTTTTGTAAAGTTGGCAGATATGAATGAGGACGAGTGGACATTTTTCCTTGAGAAGTTTCAGGAGCTGCTGTGTCCTGCATTTTCAAGTCGGAAGACATTGGGTGCTGGACAGAGGCAAAGGAGGCTTGGGACTTCGTGCAAGTTTTGAGATCGTTAACACAGTTGATGTAAAAAGAGTGAATCAAGAAAAGAATAAAACAAGTAGGTGGTGCGAAGTGAAATGTTTTGTTGCTAGGCACGCTTTAAGGTTTTCTCCCTCGTAAAAGATGGTACTGTAGTTTGGAGTACATGTTAGTGCAGCAGTAGAAAGGCTTTGTAAATATTCTTAGAATTTCGAGGATCAGAGTACGAGTCATCAGCTAAGTGGAGGAGGTGAAGTTGATTGCTTTGTTTCTTTTCTTTCTTTTTTTCTTCTTTTATCTACTTGTCCACTTGTTAGGGGAAGAACCAGTAGAATAAAATCCTTTAAAGAAAAAAAAAGTTATAATGTACATCATAATGTTTATATAAGCTTTTATTTATGTATCTATTTTCAGAATCTCTCAATAAATAAGTAGCTGAATGTCTTGTGTGTCTCTACTGATGTCCTTGGTATATATAATGGGAATCCAGGAAAGTGTGTTATTAATCCCACTCTGAAGAGAGAAGTTAGGTGTCTGACAATAGTTTGTGTTTCTATCACTGATTGATGCCTTCGGTATATAGTCTAGGTTGCATTAATGGGACGTTCTATAGATTTTGACAAATTAAAACCTTTTAGAGTTGTTAGTCGTGGTAGTGGAGAAGTTTGAAGAACACATGGTGTTCTTGAGAAATTTTAGTTGGCATGGAGGTGATTTAGCGAAAGACATGGCTATACTTCTGATATGATTGAGGTCTTGCCGACTTTTTTTTATGAAACTTAACTGCATAGATTGTCCTAAAGTCAAAAGATGTTGAGTTTGTTGAGCTTTGTTGTTTGGAGATAACATAAGAATTGCAGTGTATAGTCAAAAGATCTTGAGTTTGTTGAGCTTTGTTGTTTGGAGATAACATGAGAATTGCAGTGTATAGCTTGTCTAGTGAGGACATTATAAAGTTTTTGTTTAGCCAAGTTTACAGTGGTAGCTGCAGAATCAGTTTTTGTATACCTCAAATGTGTATATGCACATTAGTACATTACTCTAGGCCTCTAGCATTGGTATTTATTGCCAGGTCTTGGGTTATTCTGGATGTGCAAATTATCCTAATGACCTGGTCCCAGTTTCCCAGGGACCATTTCATCGGAGATAGAGTTGGGGTGGTGGGGATCTTCTTCATCTTTATCAGCAAACAATGATTTCTTCTTTGGGTAGGTGGTTGCTTCATTTGACTAACCTAAAAAAACAAGGAATAAAGTGCAGAAGAGGTAATTGTTTTGATGGTAAAACGTGGCATTCCAATCCCTATGATAGGAATATCTTTGTATTTTAGTGCCACTGGTCTGGCTGTGGGGATCTACAACAGTACAATTAAAGATTGAATGATCCATCAAGGACTCAAGGAGTAAACAAAAAGAGGGATTAACAAGGATTAAACACTTGTATATCTTTGTCTTGAAGCCTCTTCTTTTATCTTGTTGGGATATTTATTTTTGATGGATAAGATCATTGGTCGTACCTTGTACATCTCTTCTATTTTATATCCTGTGGCATTATTTTTATTTGGAGGCCACTGACTCCCCCCTGTTTAAACGGCTTAACCACCTGGGATCGGTTTTGCATCCAAAAAAGTACAGAGTTGCATCTTGCAATCTTGCATGCTTGAAAGCTCAGTTCTTTGGTATAAGGTCATCATTTGCCCCTCAAATATGGCCATTTAATTTAGTCTGATGGAAAAGGGGAATGACATAATGAAATTTTTCTGTAGACTGATAGACGAAGGGATAGACTAACTTATTGTATGTAGGTAAGTGGGTCTCAAGTCTCAAGAAAAGAAAAGATATGGATGGTACATACATGGTTAATGGTTTGATATCATGGATGATCGATATCCGATAATACCAACTTAATTAATTTATTGGTTATTTTGATTCGGCAGAGAACGTACATGTGATCAGGGGACCTACTGAATGTATAAAGCTGAAAGCTAATTAACCAACTTAATGGTGTGGGGTGAAGGGAAGAACCTTGGCATGAAAGTGAGTGAAGGTAAATAATACTAAAAAAGAAATGGAAAAAAATAATTGTGGATGTATGAGTTTTAATAAAATAAGAGTCTGACACAGGTTTTCGACATCCAAAACCTGACACAACTTGGGTCTGAACCACTGAATGTATTTGGTGGAAGTAAATCTTTATAAGAGCATTCCTAATGGTAGGTTTTAAATTACTTTTAGCAATTTTTAGTAAAAAACTCTTAGAGCATTCCCAATGGTAAAACACTTTTAGTGGTGTCACATAGGATGGTTTTAAGGAATTTTGGGGTTTTCAATGGTTTTAGCGAAAAAAGGGTTTTAGTGTTTCCAATGGTGGATTATTGAAACCGCAATCTATGTGGGGTATGGATCCATACCGCATTCATTGTGGCGGATGAATCTTCTTTTAGATGAGTCCATACCGCACTAATTGTGGGGTATGGATCCATACCGCACTTATTGTGGGGTATGGATCCATACCGCACTAATTGTGACGGATGTATTCCTACGTGACATTTTTTGCCAAGGAGTTAAAAGTGTTTTGCTTGAAAAGTGTGTTAAAAGCTACCATTGGCAAGTGTTTTCACTAAAAGTTAACTAAAAGTGTGCTAAAACCTACCATTGGGAATGCTCTTAGGTAGTGTTTGTTTCATTAAGCATTAAGCATTAAGTGCTTCTTAAGTGGTGGACCAGGTTAAAATTCAGAAATATGTGTTTTTTAAGTTGTTTGTTTAGAACAAGCATTAAGAACTAATTGGGATATTTCAGCGATTTTGGCCCAGCGAAAATCTCACGCTTAATTTAACTTCTTAATGCTTGTTGTATTATTTAGACAATTCTACCCTTATAAAAATTATTTTTATCATCCATAACCATTAAGTAATATCACAGTCAGATTCATTGGCTTAGTTAATGGCCTTTCCTTTGTCTGATCACTTTGAAATTTTTACCATAAGTTCCTGAAGATTTCTGTTATATCATATCTAAAATTTAGAATTTTTAGACGATCGGTTTGAAAGTTACAGATTTTTTTGTGGTTGTTATGTTTTACAAGAAAAATTACGTTACAGTTAGATTCGTTTGCTTAATAAGGAGACTTTCTTTTGTCTGATCACTTTAAAAGTTTTACTATATGTTCCTGACGATTTCTATTGTATCATATCCAAAATTTGGAATTTTTAAACGAGTCGTTTGAAAGTTACAGATTTTTTTGTGATTGTCATGTTTTAGAAGAAAAATTACAATCAGATTCATTTGCTTAGTAAGGGATCTTTCCTTTGTCTGTTCACTTTGAAATATTTTTCATATGTTCATGACGATTTCTGTTGTACCATATCCAAAATTTAAAATTTTTAGACTAGCCGTTTAAAAGGTTAAGATTTTTTTTTAAATATCATGTTTTAGAAGAAAAATTGGCGTGTATAGTTTTGTTGTTAGAACATTTTTCTGTTTGTACGACGTAACAATATAGTGTAGTTACACAAATATTTTGGCTAAGGGTGAAACATTCTCATCTGAAGCACAACACTGAATGGTCAACTTGCGCAACCAGAGTGCAAATCAACTTTAGGTTTTTGGGTTATGTGATAAGGTACTGTGTATTGTCAAAATACTTTTTCAATAATAGGGTAACATGGTCAAAATCACACTTATGCATAAACAAACAAATCAAAAACAGAACTTCTTAAAAATGATAACCAAACAACTTTTCCAGCATTCAGTGTTCAACATCCAGCATTAAGTATCCAGCATTAAGCATCCAACATTCAGCATCCAGCATCCAACGTTAAAACCCACTATTTTGACCCACTATTAATAGTGGGTTTTAACACATTTTTTAAGCAAAACACTTTTATCTATTTGACAAATTTGTCAAAGAGTTAAAACTTAAAAGTGCCACATAGAACTATTTTATTAATTAAAACTTAGATTTCATCACAATGTACACTATATTTTTGGAGAAAAAAATGAAACTTTAAATTTTAACACTTGTTTTAAAACCAACCATTGGTAACTCTAAAAGTGCTAATCATTTTATGCTAAAATCTTTTCTCTCTGTCTTATGTGGCACCCTTAAAACCCTTTTACTATTGGGAATGCTCTGAAAGAGCTATATATGGTTATGGAATTTGATCATAATTCAAGAAAGAAACAGGTCATAGACGTTAGTTCCATAAGATAAAGTGATAAACTGCAGCCCAAGGTAATTAAAAAGTGTATTAAAAAAATTAATTATCCATTGTCATATTCAGAGGGACTGAGCATGATATGTGTGAGATTCGCAGGTGATGTGTTTGGCCTTTTATGCCTCTAGTATGAATGTATGATACAGGTAGCAGATCAATCTGAAGGAAGACACCGATTTCTTTGTTGTTTATATTTCTTGGACGGATACTGTGTTGTTGTAATTGATGTTATTAATTATATTATCTTAGTATTATTAAACTACTAATACATGTGATAACTACTAAGTACAATGTATGAATACAGGATATGTATGTGAAAGAAACAACACTTTAATTTGGAGATATTATAAGTTGATTAAGAATGCCCTACTGGGCTACAGGAAGTTTATCTAGTGTTCTACACATTGAGATAGAAAGTCATTTAGCATTCATCAATTCAATAGAATGTTTAGAAGCTAATAAAACGCAATCAAGAGTTGTTTTAGGGTTTAGAAGAGTCAAGAAATCGTGAGGCCTAACCTTCAAATCGAGCAGTCTGCCACAGTTCAGGGCAGCTGAGGTTGCTACTATTATATTCCTGATGTGCAATGATTTTGCAGATTTAGGTTGCTAATTAATCTCAAGGAATTCTATACCGACACCAAGACAGTACGTGATAATCAAAAGGAACAATAGAAAAGGAAAGAAAACATTAGGTACATTATCTGTTTGGCCATGGATATACACTGTTGACTATTGCTTGATGAGAGTTTCATCGATATAACATACAGGTCCGCAGAAAATGACTGCTCTTCTTGTAACATCAGGAGAAGTTGCTTTAATTATAGATGCTAAAAATCAAAAAAATTATGGACACAAGGGGAATATGTTGTTTTGATTGAAAGTTGTAGCAATCTAATGCATTTGTTTGTATTAGTGGAATTTTGTCCCTAGCCAGTTGGGAATGAAATCGACGCATTAGTACTGTAACAATAAAGTTAACAAATACTGATATTGATAGAGTAAGACTTCTGTCTGCTAGCTTCTATATAATGATGTCTCAACGCCCTGGTTTTCTAATTTAATTGGTGGAATAATGGTGGGATAATTTCACATGGTAGGGAGCCCTAGAATATATAGTGATTGAGATAACCACCTATTAAAGTCTATTAATTTCTACTGACAGGTGAAGATGGGAAAAAAGATCGATAATTTCAACTTAAAGACGTAAATCATATGAGAACAAAGTAGAGAGGTTGTGGGTTCGAAACACGTCAACAGCCGATTGTTGATACAAATTTCCACATGTAATTTAAAGGGGTAGGGATCCCCTCAACCCCACTTGCCAATCAAAATAAAATAAAATAAAATAAAACAATTTGTTGATCTGTTATGGATATAAGACTGTAAGAATGCAAAATCAAGAGATAACATGCATGGATATAAGACTGTAAGAATGCTACATGATATAGGGTTCTGCATGCATGCAGTGCTAGCATGCATAGCTATTAGCTAGCTATACCAGTATCATATTGCATAGTCTCAAAATCTCAACATCAATGGACCAACTAATTGACCATTTTGGTTTGTTTATTTCCAACAATTATCATTGAAATTAATCAAGCTAAGTCCATATATTTTTAAGTGATAGCATGACATTATTATCATGCTTGATGCCTTTGGCAAAAAATTTCAATAATATCTTTATTTTTATAAATCACGTTTATTGATTAATATTGTTTGATTTTGGATACTTCTGTTTGCAAACTCATAAGATTCGGCTTCAGTAATTCACATTATTCCATTATGGTTGTTCTGGGATGATGATCGAAGGCTAACCATATATGATTATACATTTATACAACTCTTGGATATCAGATCTTAAGTAGTAACTGCAATGGCTAACAATTGAAATGGTTTGCAGTTTCTTGAAAATCGACCACCATACGCATATTTCCTTTGAATATTTGAAGTAGGAGCGAGAAGCTCTGATGAATGAATATTATTGGCTCAATTGCTTGTGGAACTTGGATGATGATGTTAGTCAGTTGGTTACTGTATACTGTACAGTAGTTGGTCTTGGGCATGCTATTCTCATTTCATACCATAAAATAACGTTCTGATCAAGTGTTCTTGGGCTCTGCTCAGTCAAGTTATCCAATATCTAATTAAAAGGCAAAGCCCAAAACCAATAACATGGGCCTAAATTTGATCAGTGGGCCGTAGCCTTCGTATAGTTTAAAAATAGGCCCATTGTAAGCATAAGTCCGATATCACATGTTATTTACACCTTTTTCACATGTTAGAGTAATATTAAAAATGTAAATATTATTCAATATCTGCCTAATTTTAGGTTTTAACTTAGGCACCGATTCAAAACATTTTGAAAAAGTTGCACTCTATTTATTACTCCCACTCCCACTTGAGTTATGGAGGGAACAATTTTATGTCTTCAATCAAGTGATTTATTCAACATTTTTTTGGAGCTTGCCCTATTAGTATGGTTAGCCAGCTCTTAAGCCTATCTTCAATTTTATTTTCTTCTAAAAATGAAGAAATCTTCATTAATGTAGCAATGCAACCTCTATCAAATTCTTATATAAAGAAAGCCACTTATTGGCAAATATTACTCCATTGTATTAAGGTTTCCAGCCATCATCAATCGAGGAGAAGAAAAGGTTCACGTCTCTTCAGTCTTCATAGTTTAAACTTTAAACTAAGTTGTTATGAGTCATGTTTTGATAGATAACATAATGTAGTATTGCAGGTCACACAGTCGATCGACCAGCTTCAAGCAAGTATAGATGGCTAATAAGATCTACTCAATCACATCTCTCTTTATCATTCTTCTTGTTCATTTCTTGTCACTGGTGAATTGCCAACTTCCTTCTGCACCAGCTTTATATGTTTTCGGAGATTCTCTAGTGGATTGTGGGAACAATGATAAACTTCTAACGCTTGCTAGGGCAAATTACCCACCTTATGGTGCCAACTTCATTGATGGTGCGACTGGTAGATTTACTAATAACGAAACACTTGCAGACATCATAGGTAGATTTTACAAGCCATCCATCCAAGAAGTACTTGTGTCACATTTTTTTGTTTTTAAACGTATGGCAAGCTGGGAAGAATTTATTTATTTTGTTGTCGTAGTAAAGAGGTGCCACAATGATGGATTGAGCGTGTGTGTTCTTGTGTGACTGCCAAGTTGGTTCCTTATGATGAAGTTTTTACAATTTTATTAAGTTTAAAAGCTATAGAGTAACTAATGACACTACATATTTTGTTCATTTTGCAGCTCAATTCTTAGGGTTACCCTTGCCTCCTGCCTTCAAGAGTCTTGATCTTGCTACTTTTAACAAACTCACTGGTGTGAATTATGCATCCGGAGGAGTTGGCATTCTTCCTGAAACAGGAAGACATTTTGTAAGGATAAGGAGCCCTCTAATCTATAAGAGTAGCTAAACTTTCCTGTAAAATGAATTATGGATTTATTTTCCTAACTTGGCATGCAGGGTGGAGGCATAACCTTTGACCAACAAATAGACTATTTCCAAAAGACTGTTGAATCACTGCAACCACAGTTTCCAAGTCCAGTAGATCTTCAAAAGTACTTGGCCAAGTCCATTGTCTTGGTTTCTATTGGCACCAATGACTACATCAGCAACTATCAATTACCTCTATTTTACAAGACTAGTAAATCATATTCTCCTCAAACATATCCTCCAGTTCTTGTGGAAAAACTATCTCAACAACTTCAGGTAGCAAATTTGATCTCTGTCTGCAGTGTTAATCTACATATAGTTACTGAAGGTGATGGGCACATCAGGGGCACGTCAGTTGGGTGTTTAAGTCCTACTAAGGAGATCTCATCCCTACTAACTGTGCCCTGGTCCGTTCGCCCTTTTGTGGCTGGCGTGGCTACCTTCCCATGTCCCATGCCGAATGGTTTCATAGGCAGTTATCTCATACACTGATCGACTCTAAATTTTGTTTTCCCCTGATATATTGGCAGAGGCTTTATAATTTGGGGGCCAGAAAATTTGTAGTGTTCGAAATTGGGCCTGTTGGATGCATGCCATACTCTATACAGCGACACAGAACAAATACACAGTGCGTTGAAGAATACAACCAGCTCGTATCATATTTCAATCCTCAGCTTACTGCAACATTAAACAGATTAACATCTCTTCTTCCTGGTTCAACTTTCATTAATGGAAAAATTCACAATTTTTTCAAGACAATGGTGCAGGACCCTTCCACATATGGTGAGTCTCTAAATTTTATTATATATCTGTTCGATAATCAATTTTAATAGATTGTATGATTCTGTTTGCTCAGGGTTCAAAGAGATAAGAGATACATGTTGCAGTTCTGGAGATGGAAGTAAGACATGCACTGCTCTTCTGCCTCCATGCAAAAACCCTAGTGAGCACTTATGGTGGGATGGTTTCCACCCAACTACAGCCACATACTCCATCTTAGCAAGAGATTGTTACAGCGGGTCATCTACTTGCTTTCCAATCAATATTGATCAGCTGGCTAAAGTCTGAACAATTGTTCCATCTCTCCAAAAATTAAGAAGTTGAATCAATGTCGTTTTTCCCTTTGAAGTCAACATCAAAATGCCCAATTATAATGATCCTATATATGAAATTTATTAATTTATCAACCACATTACATTACTATTCACCTTACTGATAACTAAATATATAAACAGACTGTTTATGACTGATACATAAGTACCTTTTTTTGGGTTGGCAAGCGAGATCTTGAATGCGGGAGGCAAGGTGAAGAAACTCTGTCAACAATCAGCTGTTGAGGGATTTCGATCCCACGACCTGTCCTCAAAGTGAGAGAGATGTATTACCCTTGAGACAGAAGCTCACATGCAAGTACCTATTGCTTCCATGCATTTCTTTGCTTCTATAATGGCAGTTAGAACCTACACTATACTGTAATAAGTTTGTTCGGAAGTGTAATCGCTATTGCAATCTACCAGATGGTGACCTGACTGTTAAAACTTTGAATCTCAATCTCTATCCAACTGTTTAAAGAAAGGAAACCTATTACCTGTATCTATAATATTTTTGGATGGTAAGGTGATCGATGGGTGGTTTTCGTTGTAAAGGGTCTAATATTCAGGATAGCAATTCGTGAGGGTCAGTTGGGTCTACACTTAAGAATGTAACCCAGCTATAAAATCAATCACCCACCTTCAATTTGTTCTTTCAATTAGACAGCTAAAATTTAACTTAGATGTTTGGTCACTCTCTATCGTTACTAAACTTTGAAGCTTTATTTAAATAACTCAACAACTAACTATGTATATTTCCTAGGTAACCACCTCTTAATTTCAACACTAATACATGATTGTTCTTACTCAATCCCATCCTCGTCCTCCATCCCTTATGTATATAAATATCTCTGCAGATAGCCCATCTCTGCATAACAAGAACACTGTCACCAATTTACTAGCAAACTGAGTCTATACAAACATTTTGCAGTCTTTTGTTATTTTGGTGGAAATTAAGATGGCTGATAAGAGCTACTTCATGTTCTGTCTCTGCGTCTGTTTTCTCGTCCATCACTTATCACCGGTGATGTGCCAAACTCCTGCTGCACCAGCAATCTATGTGTTTGGCGACTCTCTTGTTGATTGTGGGAATAATAATTATCTTGTAACACTTGTTAGAGTAAATTATACTCCTTATGGAACAGATTTTCCACAAGGACCCACTGGTAGATATACCAACGGCAAAGTAGTTCCTGATATCATAGGTAACATATGAAAGCTTAACGAATTAACTGTAAAACAAGGAATTAAACTTCAAACCTTTGAAGAGCAAACTGGTTTATTTTTTATAACTTTTCTGTTTCGTTTTGCAGCTCAATTGTTGGGACTACCCTTGCCTCCAGCATTCAAGACTCTTAATCTTAAGAAATTTAACACTCTCACTGGCGTGAATTATGCATCTGGAGGAGGCGGTATTATCGATAATACAGGGAAACATTTTGTAAGGCCAATTTAATTAATTCTAGAAACATTTTTATTCACCAGTCTAGGCTTCACAATTTACAAATATTAACACTCTGAACTTGTTAAGCAAGATTGATATAATTGAGATTTAATTCCATTAACTTTGTAATTTAATTAATATATAGATTTAATCGTTAATAATTCTTTTTCTGATCTCTTTTCGCATGCAGTTTCAAGTGTTAAGTTTTAGTGATCAGATAAATTTGTTCAAGAAGACCATCGAACATGGGTTACAACCACACTTCAACCCAGAAGGCCTTCAAAAACATTTGTCCAAGTCAATTTTCCTGATCAATATTGGCGTTAATGATTACCTCAACAACTATATTCTACCTCAATATTACAATACTAGCACACAATACACTCCTCCAGCATATGTTCGGCATCTAATGAAGAGATTGTCGCTGCTTTTAGAGGTAAGGGGGTAAAGTAATTCTCTTATAACTTCAGTTGACCAAATTAAATAAATAAAATGATTAACTCTCCACAAATTGGCAGATACTATATAACTTGGGAGCTAGAAAGATTGTGATGACTGACCTTGGGCCGCTTGGGTGCATACCATCACAAAGAGTAAAATTATTTGGACAATGTATAGAGAACTACAACGGGCTTGTTAGTATGTACAATAAACTACTTCCCAAAACATTAGCAACACTAAGATCTGTTCTCCCCGGTTCAATGTTCACAACGGCGAACACGTATGATGCTATCATAGATATGACAAAAAATCCTTCTAAATATGGTGAGTTTTGAATTGAATCAGTTTGTATGAGTAGCATATGTAAGGCACAAATAGAGGTGCTTACATACCACCTTTACACAAATAGAGGTGGGATGTATGCAACTCATTTACGCTTGACTGTGAGCATTCCATTTACTTTTTATAACCAAATTTATGAAACTACTACTTACTCAGGTTTCAAAGATGTAGAACACCCATGTTGTTTTGCTGGAGATACACAACAGTTATGCATACAAGATCTGCTTCCATGCCCAAATCCTGACGAATACTTGTTTTGGGACGGTTTCCATCCTACACAGAAAGCATATGACTTCATAGCAAGGGGCTGTTTCAATGGATCATCATGCTCTCCCATGAACATTGCTCAGCTTGTGAAGGCTTGAATCTATCATGCAAACTTTAAGTTATTTTAAAATAATTTCAAAAGAACTTGTACTATATTATACTTTTCCTTCATTGTGTAAGCCGGGAAACTTTAATCTTAAGAGATTAAAGTAGCTTATATTATATTGTTTAATAAGACATAATTTGCTTTAATTTACTTGCGTAATATATATTTGTATCTATGATCCTACAAGATTATATATATATATACATTACTGGGCGCAATTAATATCAGTCAAATGTATATTTAGGTGGTAACTATACCTCTTCATCCCACTAAATGGCGATTGCTCTTCCAATCTTATTCCTTCAAGCTTCAGTCAATCTTTCGACTCTAAATACTGTAATATATGTTGGAATATGTTTCTTTGACAAGATCACTGTGTACACCAATATCGAATCAGCACACTGGTCATACAAGGTAGCTGGGTTTTCAAAAAGGGCATGAGATTGATTCATTGTGATATTTTATCACGTTGTACTAGTAAGTTCGAACCAAATAGAATCACGTTGCGTTGGTACTAAATCAAACACTTGAATAAACATATGAAACCAACGATCTTGTGCAAACCAGCATAGTAGAATAAAGCACACAGTATATCGTGAGCTAATATAGATGTCAGTGGGAAGAACTGGTGAACTAGCGAAGGATGTCCAGTGAAGAGATACGCAAAGGTAGGGACTCTGTTACTACTGGTCGTGTTCTGTCTGATGCTACTGAATGGGATAACAGGGTTTCATTCTATTGCAGATTTGCAGGCTTGACTCTTGAGTATGGCTTTGTCTTTTGGCGGGGCTTGGAGTTGGGTTTTGCTCCTATTTTCATCTACCGTATATGCCCCCTTCAAGGTCCAGCACTCTAGCCATCTAGGTGAAGCCTGAGCTCAGACACCGAGGACTTTTAAAACCAGAATCCGAGGCTAGGTCCAACCATTCTGCGCCTAGGTGAGACCTGACCTGAGCCCAGACACCTTAAAGGTGGCTGGGGGCGCTGGGTTATAGTATACGACATATGCTACAGCCTACAAGGGCACAAGGTACAAAGAATGTGATGTAATTGCTCGTCTTGAGCACCGTTAATGTATTAACGAATATATACAGTATTTAGTCCACAGAAAAATAAACGCAAAATTTTGTTGTTGTCACCCTTAGTGCACCATGCATACAAATCCCAATCTACATTTAACTGCTTAGCTCAAAGAAAAGGCATTAGAATATATGTCATTCAAGACCACCAATGTGTATTGGCATGGCCATAACTCATATGATGTACTATCTAATAAACAAGCCACCGTCAATAATGGTTGACAGTCCAAGCGTCTCTTTCATTTTTAGATCAACTTGAATGTTCTTCATGTATTGGAATCAAATTTTATAAGTGTATGTCAAAATCAACTACTTCAATTACATATAGGTAAGCATTTTAATGAGTCCAGGCCAGTCTTATTTATGTGTATGGTTCGATCTCCCCAAAAATTAAAATCTTGTTACTCGCTATGGAAAAATCTCAACAACGTAACAATTAATTAGTTCTTTCTACTTACTCAGGCAACCACACCCTCTTAAATTATCCACATTGACAGGTGATTGTTCTTTCTTCTCAAAATCTAGTCTTCTTTCTTTCTCTTCTATAAATAATTTCTTTGCAATATCTTTGTATGCAGTCTGTACCAATTTTGGAGCAAAGAATTGACTATCTTGCAGTAGTTTATTCGAAACTCAACGGTAAGCAACTGACCAACCATTTTGTTTAGGTAAAATTACATCACTCTGAAAATATACGTGTGAGGAAGACAGCATGAAAGGGTATACTTGGAGCTCAACTGCTCAAGTGTTCATTTCTAATACATACTGGGGCAGACGTTGTGTGCATGTACAATGAGTATCTCAGTATTTGCACAAAAGCTTTTCTAGTCACATTTCGAGTTCGTTTGAAGTTTGAATTGCAACTAATAACTGTCTTATCTGCATGTATTACAGGCTTAGATGGTTGATAAAAGCTATTTTGTGTTCTTTGTCTGTGTCAGTCTTCCTCTTCATTATTTGTCATTGGTATTGTGTCAAGATCCATCTGCGCCGGCTGTATATGTGTTTGGCGACTCTCTGGTTGATTGTGGGAACAATAATTATCTTGTTACACTTAACATGGTGAATTATCCTCCTTACGGCTCAGATTTTCCAGATGGAGCCACTGGTAGATATACTAATGGCAGAACGGTACCTGATATCGTAGGTATATCATTCATTCATTCCATTTGGGGAGCAAACCCCAGGCCAGACCAACTCTCTTGCCATGCAGTTACTGAAAAATATATGTAAAACCTCATTTTCCTTTTGTTTACAGCTCAACTTGTAGGACTACCCTTTCCACCTCCAATCAAGAGTCTTGATCTTCAGAATTTCCGAAGCCTCACTGGTGTGAATTATGCATCTGGAGGAGGTGGCATTCTCGAAGAATCAGGAAAACATTTTGTAAGAGTAATATATGTTTCTCCATAATTTTAACTAGAATATGCATGTTTTCTTCCAAAAAGCCAGTGCACGCAATTGAATGATTTCACATTTTCATTAGTAATAAAATTTTTAACCATTTTTGTTCTAGACATATGGCTTGAATATCTTTAATAAATCCTTTCTTGTTCCCCAACTTTTTGCATGCAGCTACAAATCATAAGCTTCAGTCAGCAGATCAGATTGTTCAAAGATACTATTGAACAGGCATTGGAACCGCAGTTTGAAGGGCCAGAAGAGCTTCAAAGATATCTGTCGAAGTCCATTTTTGTGATTACTATTGGAAACAATGACTACATCAACAACTATCTTCTACCTGAACTTTACGACACTAGCAAATACTTCACTCCTCAAACTTTTGCCTCATATCTAATGAGGAGATTGTCAATATTGTTAGAGGTAACAGAAGAAGCCGTAATAATGCTTAGAACAGACAAAGGAGTAGATTAGGACTACATCACAAATGCAATATAAGATTAGGACTACATCACAAATGCAATATACGTTTTTGATGACAAATACAATATACATAGTTCATTTCTTATGGCCTAGTCAATTAATGGTGTAGTGCACAAAATAAAATTCAGGTTTTGCATATTGGCAGAGACTATATAAACTGGGAGCCAGAAAGTTTGCAATGAGTCAGCTTGGACCACTAGGCTGCATACCAAGGTGGAGAATACAACCAAGTAACCAATGTTCAGAAGATGTCAATCAGCTTGCAAGTTTTTTCAATAATCTTCTTCCTGAAACATTAGAAAGACTAACATCTGCTCTCCCTGGTTCAATGTTTACTGTGGCAAAAAATTACGATGCCATCCAAGATATGATCCAATATCCTTCTAAATATGGTAAGTTCCAGGCACGACTGTATGTGTGTGCCCCCTCATCAATATATAAATTTTTGTGTGAGACTTTAGTGAGGGATATGTGCAACTCAGTGAACTCACATAAGGCTCTTATTAACCATTTTTATTTAATCTTTTGTTGCAGGTTTTGAAGATGTAGAACATCCTTGTTGTCTTGCTGGAGATCAGCCAAAGTTATGCACTCGCAATATGCTTCCATGCCCGAATCCCGACCAACACTTATGGTGGGACGGTTATCATCCTACTGAGAGTGCTTATGGCTTTATAGCGAGGGATTGCTACAATGGGACAACATCATGCTCTCCATTCAACATTCTGGAACTCATTCAAGCTTGAATATGTTCTTTTTTTTTATAGATGAAATTATTTCAATTATTCGAGCTTGAATATGTCCGTTCGAACCTAATTTTAATTTCAAAATAAATATGGTATGAGCAATATTGGACTACAAATTCCATACAATTTCACCAAATTCCTTGATCTTCTCAGCAACAAGAAGAACAATATATATGATAATTAATCCATGTATCGCTCATTGAAAGTTCAATTCATCCAATTTCACAGTTCTACCTATCCAGCATTTGATCATTTATAGCATATTTTCTCCTTAATTTATCAATGCATTTATTTATTGCAAACCAGATATTTAGTAAAACAACAAAAGCAAAATTACTTTGGATAAGAATAACCATTAATGTGTTGGTAATCCATAAATCTAAAAAACAAACTATGGATTGTCCAACACCGGGAGCAAGGTTGAAATCTGCTAGTCCAATATTCCTTAATAAATAGGGAAAAACAATTCTGCCATTTGTAGTCATATGGGCCATCTGGAAATGCAGAAATGATGTTTTATTCAGGGATGAGAAAGTTGTTTATGATCAGATCCTGCAGAAGATAAAAGCAACTGCTTGGGCATGGCTGAACATCTCTCTGTCTGCGATGGAAGAGAGGAAGAAAATCAAGTTCACTGACTTGCTTTTTGGGTGGAGATACGTCATGATAGAACAGTGGTAAGCAGGTCTCTCAGTCTGATGCGGATCTGATCTCTGTGTATCTGTCTTGGAATATCTAAATTGTGTCTATGTATTGCTCCAGTGAGGGCATGTCCTACTGGACTACTTTGTGGGCTAAACTGACGATGCAATTCCCTATTGCAGGCTGATCAGCTTATGTAATCTTCTTACAAGACCTTTATACAAAGTTTTACAATTGATAAAAAAAATCTACAGTACGTCAGTAATAATGTAACTGAATGTTAAAGTGTTTAGAGCTTTAACCAGCCTATTATTTGGATAAGACCAAAATTTTATTCATGGGCAAAAAAACATAACAAGGTACAACTGATATTAGTGATAGAGAACTTCATCAAGGGTCAGTACGGAAGCATTACAAGTTACAACTATTACAAGAATTACTCAGTAACACTAAAAAAATCGTAACTTTGCATATACTGATAACCAAACAAGATTATAACTTATGAATAAAAATTGTATGCTAAAACATTGTTGCACTAGTCTACTAGACATTATGTAAAACTGAAATCACGGCACTTAGCCCAATTTGACGCTTCCTTCATCCTCTACTGTTCTCCAGGTATTTATATTGGTGCTTGTACAATCCATGTGTTAGGCACTTAGGCCCCAAATTTGATGGGGTCCAAACCACAATGGTGTTGAACTGTTGATGGCAAAGGATACAAAATTCACTTCTGGAAAAACAGAAATTCCTACTTGCCATTTAAGAAATAATGTACTTGCCGCTTGCCATTTCCAGAATCCCACAACCATTGCAGGAGGTATTTACTAGACTGGGAATCCATGATCTCCCCCCTATTATTCAAGGTGAGGACTCTAGGGTCTGGAAACCCAGTTTAGTTGGTGTTTTTACAGTAAAGGATGCCCATGAAGCTATTAGGAGCAAAAGTCCCAAAACTAACTGGCATCACTGGGTTTGGGCGCAACATATTCACCCAAGGATTGCCGGAATGGGATGGAAGATCATTCAAGGGGCAGTGGCCACAGATGAGCATGTAAAGAGGAGGGGAATTAATATTGTCTCAAGGTGTAAACTTTGTCAGAAAGCAGAAGAATGCCAAGCTCATCTCTTTTGGGAATGTGAGGTTTCTAGAAGTTTGTGGGGCTGGCTATGTGATGTGTTCAAGGTTCAAGCAACTCAATATGACCTTAGTAGCTTGGTCAGGGCAGCAAAACAGAGAAGTAAATTGGTGAGGCAACTGTGGAATGCAGGAGTGATCTCCCTCATGGTTTAGATTTGGAAGGCTAGGAACAAAATTCACTTCGAAGGCATTTCCCTTAATTGTCAGAATATTCGAGTGGAAACTCTCAAGAATATCTGTGTGGCTGGGATGTTAGCATCTGGCTCCATGAACAATGACTGGCAGGATTTGCAGCTTCTCAGCAATTTGAATGTGAAATGCAGACCAAGACCTGTGCAGCTTATAAAGGAGGTGTCTTGGATTCCTCCGGATGCGACAACTATCAAAATCAACACTGATGGTTGTGCCTTGGGTAATCCTGGATATGGGGGACTAGGAATTGTTTGTAGAAACTCTGATATGGTAATCCTTGGTGTTCTAGCTAAAGGATTAGGTGTCACTACAAGCTATGTGGCAGAATGTCAAGCATTGGTTACAGCTGCTGAGGTGGCTTGTGATCAGGGATGGCTAGATGTATGGTTTGAAGCTGACTCTATGGCAATGGTGAACTCTTTCAACGCTGGAAGTATTCCGTGGCATCTTTCAGCTAGATGGAGGCTAGCTACAAACATGATGAACAAGTGGAAACTCACATACACTTACAGGGAGGCAAATTTTGCAGCCGATGTAGCTGCAAAAAGAGGAGCTCAACTGGACCTAG
The DNA here is from genome assembly GCA_023053565.1 of Aquilegia eximia. Taxonomy (NCBI): domain Eukaryota; kingdom Viridiplantae; phylum Streptophyta; class Magnoliopsida; order Ranunculales; family Ranunculaceae; genus Aquilegia; species Aquilegia eximia. The sequence continues at coordinate 39,406,685 of JALIGU010000002.1, forward strand.
GGGAAGCTCTTTGGTCCACACAAAAACCTGATTTTGTAACTGTTACTGAATGTCCTGGCAAAACCTACTTTAGATTTGCCTAATTTTGGTTCTAGGACTGGTTGTATCATATCTCCTGTAACATTCTTTGATTAATATAACTCCCTATTTGTGTGCAAATTTTTTTTCCAGAATCCCAGCAAGGTATCAATAAATCATATTGTTGTAACGCTAAGGAGAAATGTGTCAATTTTAACTCTTAAATCCAAAGAAACCTACAAGAGTCTAAGAGCGGTTAAGAGTTTGGGCCAAAGCCAGCCAACCTTTTTTTTTAGTGAAAGACAGTGACTGCAAGCTAATTAGTGTGCAGGTTGTGCTCACTATCTCCCTCAATTATACCGGTAAACCATTCTAATAGTCGAGTCTTTTATGAGTTGTTTTGGTGCCTCTGCCCTTTTATTACACAACTCTCATCTCATGGCCTACAAAAGAATTAAACAGCACAACAAACTCTTTTAATTATAACCTCTACACTAATCTTAATCACAATATTCCCATCCCGATTATGTTTTTGTTGTTCAGTTTATATATAGAAAGTTTTTCTGAACTTCTGGCCTAAGAATATTGCCATTTTTCATATGACAAGAACAATACTATCTACACCAATGCATACACGCATGGAAAATGGGATCCATTTATAGAAGGATAGAAGACAAAAGATAATTACTGTTGCAGTAACAGGCCAACCATTTCCCAAGGAAATTCATATGGCTAACAAGAGTTACTCTCTGCTCCTTCTGTTCGTATGTTTTTCCCTTCATCATTTGTCATTGGTGATGTGCCAAACTGCTGCACCACCAGCAATATATGTGTTTGGCGACTCCCTGGTCGATTGTGGGAACAATAATTATCGTCTAACACTTCTAAGAGTAAATTATACTCCTTATGGTGCAGATTTTATCGATGGAGCCACCGGTAGATATACTAACGGCAAAACATTTGTTGATTTCATGGGTAATAAACACACAAAGAAAAATTATTATTAGAATTTCTTTCGAGTTACTATATTAAAATATTTTTGCTTTATATACAGCTCAACTTTTGGGGCTACCCTTGCCTCCTGCATTTGAAAGTCTTAATCTCAGAAGTTTCAGAAGCCTCACTGGTATTAATTATGCATCAGGAGGATCTGGCATTCTCGAGGAAACAGGAAAAGTTTATGTAAGGCGAATATATTCTCTCATTACTTTTAAGTGCATGAGTTTTGTTCCGAAAACAAATGAATGCCCCATGCATAAATGTATACAGTTCTACATTGCAGTGGATATTGAATGATTGCCACAATGTGATAGAAAGTTAGAAACAACTCACTCGCACAAGTACTAGATCTACCAATGGATAAATTCCCAGTTTGATATTTTTTCTAATGAACCTGTTTGCATGCAGCTCGAAGTGATAAGCTTTAGAGAACAGATAAGTAATTTCCAGAAGACTGTTGAAGAATTGTTGCAACCAGAGCTTGGAAGCTCGGAAGAGCTTCAAAGATATCTGTCCAAGTCCATTTTCATGATTTCTATAGGCAACAATGACTACCTCAACAACTATCTTATGCCTGAATATTACCTTACTAGCCGATTATACTCTCCCCAGACATACGCTCAGTATCTTATGAATATTTTTTCTCGGCTATTACAGGTAACTGAAATATAAAATAAAATTGGTATCTAACTTGGTAACTTGAGATAAACTAGGTTTTATTAGGGAAATTTAAAAATTGTGAACTTTCAAATTTACATTTTACTTGTGTTAGACTGTTAGGGACGCGATGACCCACACTTGAAAACTATTACCGTTAAGTTTAAACCCCACATTTATTGAAAACTAATACCGTTACACCACCACCCTTCCCTCCGCGAAATTTGAAGCAAAGTCAGGACTCAGGACTTCAGGAGACCCTTCAACTCAAAAAGAAGTGTTCCCCCCAAAATTTCAAAATTTCTGCCAAAAGTTGAAGTGAACTGACCAGAGTGCCCCTTTGCACATCAAATATGTGGGGACCACAAAACTTTTTTGCAAGGGCAATTTCGTCTAGTTGAAGTCATTTTCACCAAAGTTTGAAATTGGGGGAACACAATATTATTTTTTTATTGTAATTTGGAGAGAGAAAGAGAGGGGAGGGGGGAGGGGTTCTTGTTAAAACAATGGAAGTGTTAGTGGGTATATGAGAGTCAAGAAGAAGAATATGACAAAATAACAAGTTTATAAAAGAAACTTTGTTTTTATTACAAAAGATGACTTCTAGTACTAGAGAACTTCTTTTCTTGATTTTCAAACAACATGTTCACCTCCCTATTTATAGGACATTATAACCGACTTTAATTGTTCTACATAGTTCTGATTTTTTCTCATACATTCTAGATTTCTCTATTAACTATTAACTGTTATATGCTAGATAATTCTTTATGCTTCTGGACACTTCTATGGACTAGATAATTCTTTATGCTTCTGGACACTTCTATGGACTGGGCTTTTCTTGGACTTGGACATTACAGATTACATTTTTAACACCCCCACTTAATCTGTAATGTTCATGCTCCTCCTAAAGTGATGAAAATTTTCACCTCCAAGTGGCTTGGTAAATATGTCGGCACATTGATCTTCAGTCCTGCAGAATTGTAGCTCGATCTCTTCACTTTCAACCAAGTCTCTGATGAAGTGGTGACGCAACTCAATGTGCTTTGACCTGCTATGGAACACTGGATTCCTGGTCATAGCTATTGCAGACATATTGTCGCAATATATAGTAGTAGGACCTTCTTGCTCTTGTTGTAAATCTGCCAGAATTCTTCGAAGCCATACTGCCTCACAAGCTGTACTTGTTGCTGACATGTACTCTGCTTCTGCCGACGATAGTGCCACTGTATTTTGCTTTCTTGATGACCATGTGATCACCTTCGTACCTAGGAAGAAAACATAACCTGAAGTGCTCTTCCTGTCATCTATTGGTCCTGCCCAATCGCTATCTGTATAGCCAACTAACTTGTTATCTTTCTCCTTCTTGTAGTTGATGCCGAATCCTTTCGTTCCTTTGACATATCTCAGTACTCTCTTGGCTGCTGCATAGTGTAGTTTGCTTGGATCACTCATGTAGCGCGATATCATGCTTACTGCTTGAACAATATCTGGTCTTGTATTCGTGAGATAGATCAACGAACCAACCAAACTTCTGAATAGTGAAACATCGGCCTTAGCTGCTCCATCATCCTTACTTAGCTTTTCATTCACAGCCATTGGTGTCGTCACTGGTTTGCAGTCGACCATCTGGAACTTCTTCAAGAGGTCTTCGACATATTTTTCTTGAGAAAGAAAAAAGCCTTCCTGAGATTGTCGTACTTGGATCCCGAGAAAATATCTCATGAGTCCCAAGTCAGTCATCTCATACTCCTTCATCATCGCTCGTTTGAATTCTTCTCCCATTGCTTGCTTGGTGCTAGCATAAATTAAGTCGTCAACATAAAGACAAACTATAAGGAAATTACCCGCACCATCTCGTTTCACATAAAGCGATGGTTCGCTTGGACTTCTTTCAAATCCATTCTGGCGAAAGTAGCGATCAATTTTACTGTTCCAGGCTCTTGGTGCTTGCTTTAACCCGTACAAAGCTTTGCGAAGTCGATAAACTTTTCTTTCTTCTCCCTTGATGATGTAGCCTTGAGGTTGTTCCACGTAGACCTCCTCCTCAAGTTCTCCATTCAAGAAAGCTGACTTCACATCCAACTGGTAGACTTTTATCTCCAATTGTGCTGCAATTGCTAGTACTGTACGAATTGTCTCCATCCTTGCAACGGGCACAAATGTCTCGTTAAAGTCTATTCCAGGTTGTTGGGAATAACCTTTTGCGACAAGCCGAGCCTTGTGCTTCTGGATAGAGCCATCTTCATTATACTTGGTCTTATAGACCCATTTCAGCCCAATAATTTCTTTCTCTTTGGGCTTTTCAACCAGCTCCCATGTTTCATTTTTATGGATGACTTTCATTTCTTCATCCATAGCTTTTTTCCATTTTTCTTCAGTTGCTGCTTCTTCATACTTTTGTGGTTCACAAGCAAGAAAAGCAACTGGACCGCATGAGTTGTAAATATCTTGTAAAGGACGTACCTTTCTTGGGGGAGAGCTTGACCCTGATGAAGATGAACTTTTTGGGCATGTTGGCGGAGTAACTGGTTCAGGTTCTGGACCTGGTTGTTCTTGGGTTGATTCTTCTTCTTCTTCAAGTATTAGTGGCGCCTCGACATTAGTGTTGTTTCCATCATCCCAACTCCATGCATTATGCTCATCAAAGATGACATCTCTGGAGATTACTAACTCATTGGTCCTGGGATTAAGTACCCTGTAAGCTTTGGATTCTTCGCTATACCCAATGAAGATGAGCTTTTCTCCCTTCTCATCAAACTTTTCTCTGTGTTTTGATGGAATATGAGAATATGCGATGCATCCAAAGACTTTGAGAGAAGTTACCGTGGGCTTTTGATGATGCCATGCTTCATACGGCGTCCTGTCTCGCACTACTTTAGTTGGCGAACGGTTGAGAATGTAGACCGCGGTGTTGACAGCTTCAGCCCATAGTTTGTTTGGTAAGCCTTTTCCCTTCAGCATGCTCCGAGCCATCTCCACGATCGTCCTGTTCCTCCTTTCTGCCACGCCATTTTGTTGAGGAGTGTATCGGACTGTCAGCTCCTTCTTGATTCCTTGATCTTGACAATATTTGTTGAACTCCTTAGATGTGAATTCTCCTCCTCGATCAGTGCGTAACACCTTTAAGGAATGCCCACTTTGTTTTTCAACGAGCGCCTTGAACTTCAAGAATGTGGTGAATGCTTCAGATTTTTGTTCTAGGAAGTACACCCACATCATCCTGCTGTAATCATCAACAAACAAAAGAAAATATCTTTTGTTGTTTAATGACGGTGTTCGAACTGGTCCGCATATGTCAGCGTGAACCAATTCTAAAGACTTCCTGGCTCTCCATGATGACTTAGCAAAGGGAAATCTATGAAATTTCCCAAAAATGCAGCCTTCACAAACTCTAACTTCTCCACCAATACTAGGTAGCCCAATCACCATATTTTTGGACTTTAGAACCCTTAAGGCTCTATAATTCAAATGCCCAAATCGTAAATGCCATAATTCAGTTTCATCAACTGCAGTTGCTTTCATGGCATAATTTTGTACCGATGACATCACCAATGGAAAAACCTTATTTTCTGTCATCTGTACTTTGGCAACCACCTGCTTCTTTCTTTTATCGTAAATTGTGCATTCATTATCTTCAAAATGCACAATATACCCTTTCTGGATAAGTTGCCCAACACTTAGTAAGTTTTGAGCAAGACCGGGGACATACAGAACATCATGCATATTTTTAGATGCTCCTTCTCCAATTTTTACTGTAACTATTCCTTTTTCTTCTATTTTCTGAAGTTTACCATCTCCTAGCTTAACTTGCAGGCAACTACAACTCTTAGCCTTGCTATGATGAGTTGGAAATGGAGCAGTGAATGCTTGTTTCTGTTCAATATTATAGGGGACTCAATCTGACAGTACAATTGTATACTGTTTCAGTTTTGTATATTCTTTGGTTACTCAAATCAATAAATTTTACCTATCAAAAAAAAAAAAAAAAAAAACTTCAGAATCTACGTCTTCATCTAGACTTATAAAACCTTTCTTATCTCCGGTCATGTGATTACTGCAGCCACTGTCTAAATACCAAATATCTTTAGGTTCTTGCATTGCATTATAGCAAGAATAAAATACTTGGTCTGGAGATTCATTTTTCTCCATGTAGTTGGCTTGATTTTTCTTCTTGAGCCAACAATCTTTATCCACGTGATTTAACTTTTTACACGTGGTGCATTTATATCTGCAGTTTTCACTTTTATGACCGGGTTTTTTGCAAACATTGCAATAAGGTTTTGAAGAAGGATTTTTGCCATACCTTCGGTTGTTGTTGCTGAATTTTCCTTCACGTCCCCAGTTTGAGCTTTCTCCTCGGCTAAATTCTCCGGGATTCTGGAAGCTTCTTGAATTTTCTTTCTTGTCCCCAAAAGTCACCTTGGACTGAAATGCCTGCTCCAATGATTTTTCAGCTGACCTGCTGCTCATCCTTTCTTCATGCACCTCAAGAGAACCCATTAGCTCATATAATGATAATTTTGACAAATCTTTTGATTCTTCTATGGCGGCGACAATATGATCAAATTTTGCGGGTAAACTTCGCAAAATTTTCTCAATAACTTTCTTATCTTCAATAGTGTCTCCATAACTTTTAATTTGGTTGATAACGTTGGAGACCCTATTGTAGAATACTTGAACTTTCTCATTATCTTTCATGAGAAAATTATCAAATTCTAGCCATAAAGATTGGAGTTTGAAAGAAATTATCTTTTGGGTTCGTTTCCCATGCATCCTTAGAATTTGAAGCGCCAAGAATTCTTGGAAAAATTGATTTGTTTACCCCTTGTTGGATGAACAATAATGCTTTGGTATCTCTCTTTTTCTTCTCCTTGTACACCTTTTGCTTGCTTTGATCCCATGTTTGTAATTCTGCCGTCAACTCCGGTACATCATAGCCATCTTCAATTAATTCCCATAAATCTTGAGATATGAATAGAGTTTTCATTTGTAAACTCCAATAATCATAACTATCACCATCAAATATGGGTATTAGATTTTGGGTATAATTGAATGTATATGGGGTTTGATTTATGGCCATGGTTTAAGTGTAAATAATGGGAATATAGTGGTTTAAGGTGTAGATGATGGAAAGTGGTACGGGGGGACCAAAGGAAAAACTTGGCTTTGATACCAATTTGTTAAAACAATGGAAGTGTTAGTGGGTATATGAGAGTCAAGAAGAAGAATATGACAAAATAACAAGTTTATAAAAGAAACTTTGTTTTTATTACAAAAGAGGACTTCTAGTACTAGAGAACTTCTTTTCTTGATTTTCAAACAACATGTTCACCTCCCTATTTATAGGACATTATAACCGACTTTAATTGTTCTACATAGTTCTGATTTTTTCTCATACATTCTAGATTTCTCTATTAACTATTAACTGTTATATGCTAGATAATTCTTTATGCTTCTAGACACTTCTATGGACTAGATAATTCTTTATGCTTCTGGACACTTCTATGGACTAGATAATTCTTTATGCTTCTGGACACTTCTATGGACTAGATAATTCTTTATGCTTCTGGACACTTCTATGGACTGGGCTTTTCTTGGACTTGGACATTACAGATTACATTTTTAACAGTTCTCCCTGACCCCCACTACTTTGCCTCTAGTTCCGAAGGGGTATCATCGCTAACTCTTTATTTAATTTACAGTTGGCCATACCAGATAGCCAACTTACAAAACTGAAACGTTCTCAGAAGAGCTATAATTTGACAGCTCTATATATGTAAGAAGAGATCATTTATCCATGTATAAGCGTAGAACCATGGCAAGAATTCTCCCATTTAATCTATACAAAGCCTATGTATAGTATATGAGCGATCGATCGTATATAAAGAAATAGAAATGAGCCTTATTACAGACCATTTTGTTTTCTAAGGATGGTTTTGGTGCGTTTATGAAGTATGTTATCTACGTAGTCTAGCCATTTTAGCTAACATTCACATGTATATATATATATATATATACAATAAATATGAAATTAAAGAAAGTTATCTTACCTTTAATAATGCTAATATTATCCTAAATGGTTTTGACATATTGGCAGGGTCTATATAAATTGGGAGCCAGAAAGATGATAATCAGTAAAATCGGGCCACTTGGGTGCATTCCAAGATATAGAATAAAACCAAGTGAACAATGTGCAGACGATGTCAATAAAATCGTTAGTAATTTCAATAGTATTCTTCCTGAAACAATAGCAAGACTAGCATCTGTTCTACCTGGTACAGTTTTCACATTTGTGAAAAATTATGAAAGCATCCAAGCTATGATCCAAGCTCCTTCAAAATATGGTGAGTTTCTAAATTTTGTCTAACACGCAGGACCGAGTTGCATACAGCCACCCCACTAATGTGTGTGTTAGCATACTTGGCATTCCCCAAGTTGATTTTGTTGACGAAGTTTTTAAATCTATGTGCCCAGGCTTTAAAGATGTAGAACATTCATGTTGTGTTACTGGAGATAAAAATATGTTATGCACTCGTGATCTGCCCCCGTGCCCAAACTCCAACCAACATCTATGGTGGGACGGTTTTCACCCCACTCAGAAGACTTATTCCATCCTAGCAAGGGATTGTTATAATGGGTCAGCAGCATGCTCTCCAATGAACATTGATCAGCTCGTGCAAGCTTAATTATACTAATGTGATCTCAATTTAGTTGATATATCATAATAAACATGATATAAGATTATCATGTGATGATGAAGTTCAATCATCATGTAAGTTAAAAGCAAATACTCTGAAGAGATCAGTCAATAACATAATTTCTTCTTTCTTTTATTCTAAATTTGTTTCACATTATGACTATAACTGAAAGAAAATGATATATCAGTCAAAACATTTTATTCTTGTGGATTTCTTTCACTTTCATTTAAATCTTTTGATTTAACGAAACTACAATTGATGGCGATAAATTGTAGCAAAGGTAGAGAGAGTAAGAAGAAATATGTCACTCGCTCTATGTTGTTATTTTCTAACCACTTGAGCTGTTTTGATGTTAACCTTCCCTAATCTATATCTCTTTCTTCCATCCATCTTTCATTCTTTCAGCCAGACAGCCACTTATATATATATATATAAATTTTATGAACTTCTAGTTCAGATTGGCAGATTGCCATGTTTATACAACAAGAACATACTACAACTACATGGCACATGTTTGTTTGTTTCTTCTTCTTGTTCTTCATTGTTTATTTTCAGTAAAGTGCCAAATGAAATCTGCAGCGCCAGCTATCTATGTGTTTGGCGACTCTCTCGTTGATTGTGGAAATAACAATAATATTCAAACATTTGTCAAAGTAAATTATCCTCCTTATGGTATAGACTTTGTTGGTGGAGCTACAGGTAGATTTACTAATGGCAAAACAATTCCTGATATTACAGGTACTATTTATAAATGAATTAATTGTGTAATGTATTACTTAGATCTAATTTTTATCTTTTTAATCGTTAATTAAACGAGAATTTAGGGAAATAAAGTTTCATAAGTTGATCAAATTGGAAGTGTTGGAACAGAGAAAAAGTACCTGAAGAATTTGAATTTGAATGCTAAAGAACTCAACCTGCTTCAAATAGAAGAGTTAAAGAAAGAATCGTTGACTTCGATCACTGACCTTCTGAACCTGCAATTGTGGAAATATTTAGTTTAAATTGAAAACCTAGAAATCAAATCACACTAATGAAATCGAAGTACAACACTTACAAGATTCAAATCTCGATGAAATCTTCGATATAGTTTTTTTTTTTTTTTTTCCCTACATTGATTCAAGGGTTTGAACGCTTCAGCTGAATCGAGAGAGAGAGAGAGCGCGCGCGATTGTTTTGTTCTCCAGATTTTGAACGAAGAAAAACCAACGTTTTCTTTTGTCACGTTTTGAATGGATGGCCTTTTTAACGGTGGTTCTCGAGATTTGTATAACTAAGTTGTGCGGTGATGACCAGGTACTGGTTGAAATATACTGGAGTAGTGGAGTTGGCTATCTTTTGTTTGATGAAATGCCATATAGATGTTTTTTTTATTTTTGGTGATGATATAGATGTTATTATCAATTTATCATTTATCAAATGAATGAACTGGTTTAACATAAATAAACATGATAGAATTTCTTTTTGAATTGCGCGACCATGGTACTATATTTGTTCTTGTTCATGATTTACTCCTATGATAATTCCACACAGCTGAAATATTGGGGCTACCTATGCCTCCTGCATACAAGAGTCTTAACCTTTCGAGTTTCAAAAACCTCACCGGTGTGAACTATGCTTCTGGAGGAGGCGGTATTCTTCCTGAAACAGGGAGAAATTTTGTAAGAACTATTTTTCTTTTCGCATAGTTTTAGCATCTTCGTTTATTAATGCAAATTGAACCATGTGAAATGATGTTGATCCTTAATACCATAGACATTTTCGTCAGAAAATATCGATGTTTCACTAACTTTGTTGTATACAGGGTAAAGTGATAACTTTCGGTCAACAAATAAGTTATTTCCAAACTACTGTTGAACAAGTGCTGCAACCGCAGTTTGGAAACCTAGAAGATCTTCAAAAATATTTGTCCAAATCCATTTTCATGATTGCCATTGGCAGTAATGACTACATAAACAACTATCTTCAACCTCAATATTACGATACGAGCAGATCATACACTCCTCTAACATTTGCCCAACTTCTCATGAAGAGATTCTCTCGGCTTTTTGAGGTAAATACTAACACTAATATACGGCCTGCCATCTGTTGTAAGTATCGCTTACCTTTGATTTTTCTTCAATTGCAAATATCATTTTCACAGAATATTTATTGTAAATTTGGACTACATATAATTGGCAGAGGCTGTATAAACTGGGAGCCCGAAAGGTTGTAATGTATGAGCTTAACCCCCTCGGGTGCATTCCAAGATATAGAACAAAACCAAATGAAAAGTGTGTGGAGGAGTACAATGATCTCGCAAGGAATTTTAATAGTCACCTTAATCAAACATTAGAAAGACTGACACATTTTCATCCTGGAACAATATTCACTAAAGCACAACTTTATGAAGGTACCAAAGCTATGATCGAAAATCCTTCTAAATTTGGTGAGTTTTGAAGCTATAACCACTATCGTTAAGATATTTATATTCTATATATAGTATTAACAGAGTTTGTGAATCCACATACTTGGTCAGGATTCAACGATGTTAAACATCCTTGTTGTTATACTGGAGATAGTTATCAGACCTGTATCCGTGGTTTGCCTCCCTGCCAAAACTCTAGCCAACACTTATGGTGGGATGGTTTCCACGGCACCGAGAATTCATATTCCCTCATTGCAAATGGTTGTTACAACGGGTCAGCCCCATGCTCTCCAATCAACATCGATCAGCTTATGCGAGCTTAACTATTTTAATGCGGACATTAGTGTACTTAATTTTATAATGGAGTATAGAGCATATTAACACAGATTTCACTGATCATCGTGTAACCTGGCAACTATAACCTTGAGATTAGAAAATTTTCATTATCCTAGACTTGTTCGTGTTCTTGATTCTTCAAAAATGTCGTCTACTAATTAAGTTGGGAAAAGATATCTACAAGACAGAACCCAGGGCCAAGTCAAAGTTTCTTTCAACTTGTTTAACACCTGAAATGTAGGGAAAACATGGTTAGAAATACATGCCATATTAGTAATATGGTTGACAACATACAGGCTATCTCAGTTTAGATTGGAATGATGAGTTTTACATCACAAAGATCATTATGTTCTATCCATAATAACACAATCTATAATTAGCAAAATGAATCAATGCTGTGTCTTGAACCAAACCAGGCAAGTTAAGAAAAATTTCATTAATGTTGAACCCTTTCAATTGGTTTTATAATCTCATGTAATGGCAGAGACTTCCAGAAAAAATTAACGAAGGATGGCAAAGAAATTTCCCATGGCTCTTCTGCTTGTCAGTATCTTCCTTCATTCTTTGCTGGTAAAAGGTGAAAGTTCTCTTGCACCAGCATTATATGTTTTCGGAGACTCTCTTAGCGATAGCGGGAATAATAATCTTCTCCAAACCAAAGCCAAAGTAAATTACAAACCATATGGTGTTGATTTTCCATCTGGAGCGACAGGAAGATTTACTAATGGAAAAACAATGGTAGATTTCATAGGTATGTAGAAATTATTAAAAGCGCATAGAGCTTCTTTTTTTTTTAACGTTTTCATTATTCTGATTATTCTGCTGATGTTCTATTTTTTCGATTTTTTTTTAGCTCAATCGCTGGGGCTACCATTCATACCAGCATATTCGGGTTTTTCAACCACAGAAAAGAATAATAGTACATCGGGAGTGAATTACGCATCTGGAGCAGCTGGCATTCTTCCTGAAACTGGAACAGCAATGGTAAGATGGTGTTCACACAGTAACATGTTCAAAACTCATGTAACCTCTTGAGGTCCATCCATAAACCACCAATGAGATACAATAGGAAATCTTTGAAATAGTCATAAACTTAACAGTACATTGATCTTCATATTATCAGTATTTGGAATACCAAAATAGTTAGCAGACCGATGAATGTTTCTGAAAGTCTTTGAAATCACTGCAGATTGAACCCGTATTATATAGCAAAAAATATTTTAATCAAAAAGCAATTTTGTTACCTAACTAAGATTATTATTCTTTGTTAAAAGTAGATTTATTTTGAAAGTTGCATTTCTTACTTAATATTGTAGGGGGAGATCTTGTGTTTGGACAAACAGATTGACTACTTCAAAGAAACCATACGAAAACACTTGTCCAGGATCTACAGCAAGCCACTTGATCGCGCCAAGCACTTATCGAAGTCAATTTTTTATATTGCAATAGGAAGTAATGACTATATCAACAACTATCTTAAACCAGAACGCTACGGCACTAGCAAGGGATACACTCCACAACAATTTGCAGATCTTCTGGTGCATCGCCTCAGACAACATATAAGGGTAAGAATGAATCATTGCTGGCTGTATTTTATGCTGCAGGTCTCTATTAGAGGGCAATGTACGTCTTACCAATTGATTATTGTGTTAATTGCGCATAGTTACTATTTTTTATTTGTGACAAGATTTCAACATGATTAGAGGATAGTAACATAATAGGTTAATTGCTCCATATGCGCAGAAATTGTACTCTTTAGGAGCCAGGAAGTTCGTGGTGTTCAATATTGGTCGTCTTGGATGTGTTCCTGCTATAGTAAACACTGCTAATCCGAAACCCCGCACTCCATGTGTGGAGGACGTAAATAATCTGGTGAAGTTATATAATACTAAGCTTCCTAGTATGATTAAAAAACTGGACAAAACCCTTTCTGGCTCAACTTTTGTTCGTGGAGATGCTTACAATATGGGGAAAAATTCGTCTGAAGCTGGTAAATGCATTATTAAAGCCTTTTTTGAAACATTACGAATTTGGTTAACTAGAATTTAGTAATAACATATAAATGTGGTTGTATAGGGTTCACTGCAGCACAAACTGTATGTTGTAAAGTTAATGCCGACACTGGACAGTGTCGTCAAGATTCAACTCCATGCAAAAACAGGACTCAAGTCTTATTCTGGGATGCATATCACCCAACTGAAATTGCGAATCACGTTGCGGCGAGTGATTGCTACAGTGGCCCCTCAGCATGTGTTCCAATGAATATTAAACAACTGGCACAATATTCTTCCAAGATGTGCTTGTCCTAATTAAACAGATTACTTTGGTTCGTGCATGCATAGGTAAAGAGCTGCATGACTACTTAACAAACTTTTATGAAGTTCTTCCATTTCATCAGATTACTGTCAAGCTTGCTGTGGCATGTTTCTCTCGATATCCTTCACATGCATTATACACAAGATGCAAGAAATGGTCCATTTACTGGCACATTACAGTAGTTTAGAACCTGTGCCGGTAGTGGATTGTTGCTGACCGTGATAGACCCCAAACTAGCCTATGCGCCCGTGGCAGGATAAAGGTAGGCTAGTTGGGTTGTGACGAAGACTGCAATATCCCAGGTGAAGGTGTGCGCCAAGACTATGTACAAATTTTGTACTACTTTGTACTGTGCTGTATTGTATAAAAAACAGGGTCTAAGTCTTCCTTTTTCCATTAACGAATGAAACTACCTATGAAGCTGTTGTGCGCAGCGGAAACTTAAGCACCAATACCAAAGATTGAAATAGTGTATGAATTAAACAAAACAAAATAGAGAAGATGAAACTCCTACTACTATCAAACAAACCCACACAAAACACAAGATTTACGTGGTTCGGCTAATATTGCCTACGTCCACGGACAAACAAATAGAACTTTTACTATTGGAGAAGATAGTACAAAGCTCTCAAACAAATGGAGAAACCCTAGGTTTCCTCCCTTTTCAAATCCTCACCAAATCTCTCAAAGAGACAATCACAAATTGAGGATACAAACTCTCTCTCACACTTGGATGGAGACGATCACAAGCCCTCATGAAGAAACCAAAGTGTTCTTCCTCACAAAAGTTCTCTCAAACTCTCTAATGGCTTCTCACAATCTCTCTCACATCAAGATTAGGTTTTCCAACCTTCTCATTGGCTTTATAACATAGCCTTACAATCAAACACGAAATGGGCTTAAACAGGCCCATATGCACAAAAGCAAAGAAGGACGTAGGTACGTCGAACAAACGTTCGTATGTCGGACCACAGAGAAGTAGTCTGTGCTACAGGACATACGTACGCCCTAACTACGTACGTACGTTCCTGAATGATACCATCAACGTTCGTACGTCTAATACACGTTCGTACGTTCAACAAAAAACAAAGTTGTCTGTGATACAGGATGTAAATGTAGTTAAGTTAGAAATGTTGTCGGAAAATGAGGAAGAATGAATATGATTGGAGAAGAAGGAGAAGGTGTTAAGTGAGGAAGAGAAGTGGCTGAGCTATCACAAGGTGATAGGTGCCTACGTATCTGAGAGTAAGCAGGTCCCAGAATCAAGCCAACGTAGTTCCTTTTTATAGGTGATTTGGGACAATGGCTAGTAATTAATGACCCAACGGTCAGATCATTAATGGTGCAAATATCAGGGGGTTTAATGAGAAAGATATGTAACTGATAAGAGATTTGCTATGAAGCACCGAGCCCAAGAATAACTAAGAAAGCCCCAAGTCGGATGAGGTCGGATGATTTTATGTTCAAGTCAGTATGATGGGCGTTCAACATGGGAGTAAGTAAGATATGAACTCGATTGAGGTCGGATGAAATAAGTGCTAAGTCGGCATATGGCATTCCGAGTAAGAGAGATGAAATACGTACAAAGTCGGTTATTGGAATTCGAGCTCGGGTGATGCAACTCGATTGAAGTCGGATGAAATAAGTGCAGAGTCGGTATATGGCATTCCGAGTAAGAGAGATGAAATACGTGCAGTCGGTTATTGGAGTTCCGAGTAAGAGAGAGCTCGGTAATGGGTATATACATAGCCCATTTTCATTCAGATTGACAGAAAAGAGTGTATACGAGTTGACTTCGATTTGAATGAAAAAGAAAGTTAGATTGCTGGAGATATGTAGATAGCGTAGCAAAGTTTATTTTTTGTACTTGTTTTGTGTTGAATTTTTGAACGAAATGGTGTAATGCCTTGTTCATTTTTTGGAGATTCGTTGAACGAAAGGTCTCGATGCCTTATTCAATTTGTCGAGATTCTATTTAACTTTGAACGAAAGGACGCAATGCCTAGTCCAATTTTTCGAGATTCATTGAACGAAAGGTCCCGATGCCTTGTTCAATTTTTTAGAATTCCATTTGATTTTGAACGAAAGGGCACAATGCCTTGTTCAATTTTTCGAGATTCATTGAACGAAAGGTCCCAATGCCTTGTTCAACTTTTCGAGATTCATTGAACGAAAGATCCCGATGCCTTGTTCAATTTTTCGAGATTTATTGAACGAAAGGTCCCGATGCCTTGTTCAATTTTTTCGAGATTTATTGAACGAAAGGTCCCGATGCCTTGTTCAATTTTTCAAGATTCCATTTGATTTTGAACGAAAGGGCGCAATGCCTTGTTCAATTTTTCGAGATTCATTGAACGAAGGGTCCCGATGCCTTGTTCAATTTTTTAAGATTCCATTTGATTTTGAACGAAAGGGCGCAATGCCTTGTTCAATTTTTCGAGATTCATTGAACGAAAGGTCCCGATGCCTTGTTCAATTTTTCGAGATTCATTGAACGAAAGGTCCCGATGCCTTGTTCAATTTTTTCGAGATTTATTGAACGAAAGGTCCCGATGCCTTGTTCAATTTTTCAAGATTCCATTTGATTTTGAACGAAAGGGCGCAATGCCTTGTTCAATTTTTCGAGATTCATTGAACGAAAGGTCCCGATGCCTTGTTCAATTTTTCAAGATTCCATTT
This sequence comes from Aquilegia eximia, assembly GCA_023053565.1. Taxonomy (NCBI): domain Eukaryota; kingdom Viridiplantae; phylum Streptophyta; class Magnoliopsida; order Ranunculales; family Ranunculaceae; genus Aquilegia; species Aquilegia eximia. The sequence goes on from JALIGU010000002.1 coordinate 39,422,795, forward strand.
GATTTTGAACGAAAGGGCGTAATGCCTTATTCAATTTTTGGAGAATTCCTAATCACATTTTTAGCTGTATCAGAAGTAACCAATTTAATGGATTATCCTTAACTGAAATATTATGGTAACACCGCAAATCGCTGACAAGATGTTGATACATCTAAAGTAATATTTCTAATAATGAAAATGTGTGTGAATTATTTGTTGAAATTTCTGATAGCCCCTAGCTTATGTTAGTGTGGGTCTATAATAGTAGCTAGGAAAAATGAGTTTGTGATATAGTTACCAGACTTTGTTGTGGTCGATCGAAATATGAACCTTGAGTAATTGGTTATATATGCGCTCGAGTGTAACACTTGATCTGAAACTTAGAACATATCATTAGTATCGAGAGTATTTTGAATTGGGCCCAGTATAATATTGAATGAAACATAACATTCAAAAATTATCAGATGGGAATTTGAGATTGAGATCATTCCAAATATTACTAACCTGTACTTTAAAGTGAGCTACACCAAAAATAATAGTTAGTATAGCAAAATGGGTATTGTTGAAATCGAACAAGTATTTAGCCCCAATATCATAAGTGGTAATATGACAACTGCATATTAAACAACTATTGTGTTTGTAGTAGTAAGTGGTAACATCAGATCGCAATAATATGTGGACACAGATGAACAGTTTCATTTAATTATTATTAACCACTAAGTTAGTCATTGTCGGTATAAATGATTGGCATTAAACCGACGTGGGATTTATGACAAATTAAAGGAGTCAAATAAAATATAAAATGGGTATAGATAATTTTTATACCAAATATTAAAGTAAACATATGGGAGCATAGTAATGGTTATGACATGTAAGTGATTACATGTGTATGGTGAGACATAGATATTAGATACAACAAATATATGCTATAAATGCAATTTGTAACTCTTCACCAAAACATTAGCTTTGTAACGGTTGGTTTGACCAAATCTAAAGCATTTTGTGTGGAATGTCATAATGATTTTCAATTTTGATTAACAATAAGTGCACATGCATAGATAAACAAGGGTATAGCATGCATATGTTATGAAAAAACCCATTAATGTAAGAATGGTATACTCATGTATTGAGTCTAATGATAAGCAATGTTAATATTAAATTAATAACCTGAGAATTCAGTAAATTCCTTTGACATTTCCTATATCAGTTGGTAATAAAAAATGTATGGTCAAATATGAAAATAGAAATTCGTATATCTTATTTGCAATATAAATAGATGTTCCCAACGGAATGACATTGAATTGTGGCAGGATGATATACAAAGTGTAAGAGATATCCATTAGAGAAAGCTTATGTTCATATTAATTTCGGTAGAGTGTATGAAAAATTCAGAAGCAAAAAATTGATAAAATTTTGCTATAATGAAAAACAACTTATCTGTTTGTTGCCCCAAATATTGATTTGTTCAAAATGTTCTGACGTGATTCCATCCATGGCCTTTGTTTGGTTAATATTCGTTCACAGACAGTCGGCGCCAATGTAAATGTAGTTAAGTTAGAAATGTTGTCGGAAAATGAGGAAGAATGAATATGATTGGAGAAGAAGGAGAAGGTGTTAAGTGAGGAAGAGAAGTGGCTGAGCTATCACAAGGTGATAGGTGCCTACGTATCTGAGAGTAAGCAGGTCCCAGAATCAAGCCAACGTAGTTCCTTTTTATAGGTGATTTGGGACAACGGATAGTAATTAATGACCCAACGGTCAGATCATTAATGGTGCAAATATCAGGGGGTTTAATGAGAAAGATATGTAACTGATAAGAGATTTGCTATGAAGCACCGAGCCCAAGGATAGCTAAGAAAGCCCCAAGTCGGATGAGGTCGGATGATTTTATGTTCAAGTCAGTATGATGGGCGTTCAACATGGGAGTAAGTAAGATATGAACTCGATTGAGGTCAGATGAAATAAGTGTTAAGTCGGTATATGGCATTCCGAGTAAGAGAGATGAAATACGTACAAAGTCGGTTATTGGAGTTCGAGCTCGGGTGATGCAACTCGATTGAAGTCGGATGAAATAAGTGTAGAGTCGGTATATGACATTCCGAGTAAGAGAGATGAAATACGTGCAGAGTCGGTTATTGGAGTTCCGAGTAAGAGAGAGCTCGGTAATGGGTATATACACAGGACGTACGTACGCCCTAACTACGTACGTATATTCCCAGACAAAAAACTTCCCTCCGTCCTCTTTTCCAAAAAAAAACCCAACAGAAGCCACAAACTGCATTTGCTGAAATTAGAACTCTCAATATGTCAAATTGTCAACAAAGATAAGTTGACTAGAAAAAGATAAGTTGCTTGATTTGCTGAAATTCTTACAGGAAAAAACACCTAAACATGGTCCAGTTTATGGACTATATACGGCTTATAAGAATAATGAATTTTACAAACAGAAAGATCATTCTGTTCATCTATAGAGTCAATTAACATCAATAATATAAAATAAAAATTGGTTTTAAAAAAATTTCAAGAAGATTCATTATTTCTTAACCAAAAAGATTGGATGGCTGATTTCAGAGTATGGAGATTATATTCTCTCAGAAATATTATAATTCGGAGTCAATACCGTGAATACACTATAATATATGCTAATACATTTCTATATTACTACTATCTTTAATCAAAACAGGTACATAAGTTGGACCCTTTCAATTGATTATTTGATTTCTTATATAAGTGGAAAGAACAATTCCAGGAAAAATAACAAAGATGGCGTTCACTCCAGTGACTGTTCTCCTTTTCAGTACTTTTATTCATTTTTTGTTGGGAAATTTAGACTTAACCCCCCAAATATTGGACGTGTTTTGATTAAACCCTCATATATTTGAAAATTTTGACTTTGCACCCCACCGTTAGCTTCCGTCCAATTTTCCATCAAATTCTATTTTTGCTTCCCCAAATGCCCTTCATTCTCATATTAGCTAAACCCCCTTATTTTTTGCATTTTTTTGATATGACCCCCTAGAAACAAAAATAAGAATTGAAAATCAAATCAAAAGGAGAAATTTAGATCTAAGAAATAGAAGACACATAATGCAAAAATTTACTTTCCCCATTGTTCATACACTTGTAGAGTGACCTTCCCCATTGTTCATTATTGCGATTATTTCGATTTCAAATGACTAATTGTAGATCTAAGAAGAAGAAGAAGTCTTGAAGGAGATGTTGTTGCTTCAATTCATTTAGAAGAGATGTGAAGAAGTAGAAGAAGAAGAAGAAGGAGATGTTGTTATTTTGATTTAAGTTTATTTTTCTAAGTTGAAAAGATGGGAAGAAGAAAGAGATGTGAAGAAGATGAAGGATTACTCCACAGTAATTTCAACAAAGCTTTCTTAGATCTAAAGAGTTAAGATGGTGACAATGTAGAAGATAAGGTAAAAAAACAAAAAGTAAATTGAAGGTTTTAGCTAATAAAAGAATGAGGGGCATTTGGGGAAGCAAAAATAGAGTTTGGATAGAAAACTAGACGGAAGCAAACGGTGGGGTGTAAAGTCAAAATTTTCAAATATATGGGGGTTTAATCAAAACAGGTCCAATATCTGGGGGGTTAAGTCTAAATTTCCCTTTTTTGTTGGCGGAAGGCCAAAGTCCTCTTGCACCAGCACTATATGTTCTTGGAGCCTCTCTTAGTGATAGCGGGAACAATAATTTTCTCCAAACTTTAGCAAAAGTAAATTATGCACCATATGGCATTGATTTCCCAGCAGGAGCCACCGGGAGATTCAATAATGGCAAAACAGTTGTAGATTATACAGGTATATTATGTAAGAGAATAACATGTATGTAAGAGAACAATAATTTTAATGTTTAATTTCAGTTCGTTATTCTAATTAATTATTCTTGTTTTCAACCTATATATATATTTTTAGCTGAATCATTGAGGCTACCACTCGTACCAGCATATTTGAGTCTTTCAACAACAGAGAAGAATAATATTACGACAGGACTGAATTACGCATCTGGATCAGCTGGAATTCTTTCTGAATCTGGAACAGCAATAGTGAGAGAGTGTTCAAAATATATACCGCATACTGCTTATGATATCATGCATATGCTTAATACTACTTCATGAAGTCGTTTGTAAAAGATTACGATGAGTTACTAACTTATTGAAAATTTCTGAAACCGATGCAAACTAAATTGTATATTGATCTTCAAATTATCAGTTTATGTCAAAAATGGCGTTCTGACTTCTTAATGTAAGTTCCTACTAGATAATGCTGTTAGTTGACAGAAAATTAGTTTGTATTAGTATTCAAAGTTGAGAATTAATTCTATTATTAGATAATTATATATAAGGGAAAATTAGACTTAATCCCCCCCCCACTATTTTGTCCACGTTTTGAATAAACCCCCCCCCCCATTTGTCCAAGTTTGGACTTTACCCCCCTCCGTCAGCTCCCGTCCACGTTAACACCTATTTATATTTTTTCTTCCGAAAATACCCTTCCCTCGTTCTTTTGGAGGGGTTAAGTCTAAAGAAAGAATGAGGGGTATTTTAGAAAGAAAAAATGCAAATAAGCGTCAACTTGATGAGAGCTAACGGAGAGGAGTAAAGTCCAAACTTGGACAAATGGGGGGTTTATTCAAAACGTGGACAAAATAAGGGGGGTTAAGTCAAAATTTCCCTAAATGTAATTATTGATATGGATGCTACATCAACATCTTCAGGAAATGGTGAACACATATATATATATTTAAGATCCTAATAGAGCTTGCGTCCAGAAACTTAATAGTGAATTAGACAATAAGACTGACAAGTTATCGTGTTTAATTATGTCAATTATGCAGGGGGATAACTTGTCCTTGGGCAAGCAGGTTGAGTACTTCAAAGCATAGGCTAAAATATCGTTTAGGGGCGGATATCCGATCCCCCAAAAACCGGAAAATATCGCGGATATCCGACCTCATGTGTCGGATTGTATTGGTTTGGCAAATTCGAAAAAATCGGTTTATGCCGCGGATATTCGCGAATATTCGCGAAAAATTCGGCAAATTGGGAGGTTTTCTGCACTTTACGTGTTTTTTCGCGGATTTCGATATATAAACTTATAATTAAAAGAAAAACATACATTACAAATTAAACACACGACAAATCATACAAGGAAGCTAAGACGGAACTATTACACAAGATAGTTTTACTCATAGGTGAAAAAATCGTAAATATCGGGCGGATATTCATAGAAATTTTATATGTTTACAATACAAGAACTAAACACAAACAACCTCATTACAACTCAACCCATAGTTTTATTTTAATAATCAAAATAAAAGACATGCTAACCCCAGAATGATAGACGCCCCTTGTCAAACCGATGAGCTTCGAGTCGCATACGTGTGGGGACGAACTCAGTACAGTAATATTCCCATGACATTGTTTGCTCGTACGACCTGAATTGGTCAATATGCATATCATATGCATCTTGATCCATACAATACGGAGCAAATGATTCAAATATAGGAAATCTCGAGTATTGTTGAACCGGCATTAATGTATCGGCTGACTGCACGTCGGACCCACTTGTCATTGGGGCCAACCAACTCCCTATATTAGGAAACCAAGAACCACTGTCATCTGGTTGGGTTTGGTAGGATGGTACACTGGAATCATCACTTTGGGAGGTTCCTATGTTACCAATTCGATACCAATTATTCATTACACAAAAACAAACCTTGGATACAAACAGTATACTGGTTTGCCAAAAGTGAGAGAGAACTTCACTTTGGCATGGGCGTGCTTTTTTTTCGTTTCTTTCTGATATATTGCTCTTGGAGGGCCATCAAGTTCGTCGCGAAAGTTTCCAAACGTCTAGTGCCTTTTGGACATTTTTTTTGATAATCTCATTGAAAATTCTAGTTCGGGGGGATTAAAAATAAATGTGTTAATTTTAAAATCGAAAATTTCCAAAATTTCGATAAATATCGATTTTTGCCGATTTATGCCGCGAATATCCGATAAATGCCGACCGGCATGAGGTGTTTTAATATCCGAATATATGCCGTGATCCGTACCGTGCCGATCTCTGAAAAAACGGAAAATATCGCGAATATCCGCCCGGCACGCACGATATTTTCACCTATGCTTCAAAGAAACCGTAAGGACATATTTGCGCAGGAGCTATAAAAACCCAATTGAACGCACCAGATACTTGTCAAAGTCCATCTTTGTTATCACAATAGGAAACATTCAAACAATGACTATATTAACAACTATCTTCAACCGTGTAGGGGTACTACATACAACATACATGTGGCACCATCTCTACCGTACATCATGGTGCCACATGTCATCATCTAATGGACTCTCTCTTGATGGCACAAGTTACAAAGTTAAAGCCAATTACTACAAAGATATTCTCTCATCATTACCTCATTAAATGCTAGGAATGGAGTTACATTGTAGCCTATAAATATGAAGGCAAGCTACTCATTCTAGGCATGTTCTCATCTCTGCTCACATGGTCTCATGGTGAATCATACACAAGACCTCCACACTCTCTCATGAGACCTCACCTCTCAGGTCTCATCTCTCTCTCTCTCTTGTGCTCTCTCCATTATCGAGCTCCCATTTTGTATCACCATTACTATAATAAAGTTCATTCTCTCTCTCCGTGGATGTAGGCACAATTGCCGAACCACGTAAACAATGGTGTTCACGTCTCTACTTTATTATTGTTCATATCATATGAGCATAATCATCTTTCATTAATGTATTGATCAACCTCACAAATATGGTTAATACATTTGGCGCCGACTGAGGGGACTTGGGATTTTCTCAAGCGAATTCCACCCACCAACCCCACCATTACACCATTGTTTCATAAGTGGTGACTTCAAGAAATTCATCGAATTTGAAATGAAAGAATTGCAACTCATAGTTGGGGGCTTGGACCAAATTGTCTACACAATTACTGGGCTCGGCAGAAGCAAAGATAAGTATCACTTTCATATTTTTTTTGGTCATTCAGATGAGGCAACGGGCTACCAAAGAGCGACCTCAATTGTCTCTGCTTATTGTTAACTCCTTACCCATAGGGTTATTATATGGCCATTTATGTTATATGTCGCGTATGCCATTCTGTCATTCATGACTAATCATGTGACACATCAGTACATCCATATTACAAGCCAAATATTATCCATGACATATCAGTAACATTCTCATTACATTTGATTATTCTTTTTTCCACCCATTGAGCATGTGGCCACCAGTAGCCCACAATCAATTTTATCATATATTTTCAACATTAAACTACTTTAATGATGTTGACTATGGCTTAATTCTCATTTATTATTCATGCTGTATCAATCATCAAGTGCTGAAGGTTTTTTCAGCTCGCAAATGTGGCGACCTGATTTCTTTACTCACATTTGTTTACTCACATTGTTATATGTTACATATAATCATTCTCTTATTGTCCATACAAATGAAACATGGAGTTTGTAGATCTCTTAACGTTGTTGGCTTATAAGCATGTAAAGTAAATACATTTTAGATCATATATCGATCTCATATTTGGTCTCATCGCGACCTGACCTCTTATTCAGGTCTCTAAGCCAACGACCTCTCAGGTCCCTAAGCCAAAGACCTCTCAGGTCTTTAAGCCAACGACCTCTCAGGTCCCTAAGCCAACGACCTCTCAGGTCCCTAAGCCAACGACCTCTCAGGTCCTTCATACCAGGTCCTTCATGCCAGGTCCTTCATCGCGACCTCACCAGGTCTATCAACGACCTCCTCAAATTACAGGTCTTTCAATGACCTCAAGAATATTTATGCCATACAGGGGGCTATTCTCACTTTATCTAATGAAATTAACTTATTATTAGCACAATTAGCTATTAATGATATTTTTTGTAGCTCTCTCTCTATGTGCAGGTCACATGAACACGACCTCACTCCCCATGAGCTATTTTTGCACAAATGTGCTACATTGCTTTCACTGAACTCTCTACAAGTGAAATGCTTGATATACAATACGGCCACCCTCATTGACTAGTGAGTCACTCGTATGCGGGACGACCTCAAACACAATTCTCTAGCCACACGCCTGGTCGAACGCATTCACTCTCAACGCAATGCAGACCCACAAAGGCCACATGCCCGAGAATTGTCAAAACAGGTCTCCACGCTGCGACCATTCACTAGATCGGGCACCAAAAGGTTCCAAGTAACTCTCAAAACACTTGGTCAACCAATGCTCTTTCTCAAACGAGCTACATTGCACTCCAAAGTGCCATATCTATCGAAGCGTCCAGTCACAAGGCGACAAAGATAGTACATACAAGTCATAAGGAAGACGTACAATTCCATGTAAGTCTTTTATTGAATTTTATAATGTTTCACATGCTAACATTATCAGGTCTATGCAACTCGACCACAAAAAGGCGACCACCTTAAAGCATGACTGAGACCAACAACCCATGCATACAAGAAGACCCACTTCAGTACGACCTGCTTGCAGCTGTCCATCTCGTCTACATGCCTTCTGAACGAGCTACCAGGTCTCCCTGGAACTAACTAGCTCGCTACACACAAAGTTATGATCGAGTTGCCATTACCACAAGGGACCTTCATCGCGTCCTGCAAATCTCAATGATCAAGCTCATCAAAATTTGGGGCGGATCGACTTCGTTAAAGACCCCCACATTTCATTCATCTTGGGAGCTGGATCGGTTCGATTACTTCTTTTCAGCCCGAACTTCGTTCAACCTAAAAAGAGGGGGCTTATGTAGGGGTACTACATACAACATACATGTGGCACCATCTCTACCGTACATCATGGTGCCACATGTCATCATCTAATGGACTCTCTCTTGATGGCACAAGTTACAAAGTTAAAGCCAATTACTACAAAGATATTCTCTCATCATTACCTCATTAAATGCTAGGAATGGAGTTACATTGTAGCCTATAAATATGAAGGCAAGCTACTCATTCTAGGCATGTTCTCATCTCTGCTCACATGGTCTCATGGTGAATCATACACAAGACCTCCACACTCTCTCATGAGACCTCACCTCTCAGGTCTCATCTCTCTCTCTCTCTTGTGCTCTCTCCATTATCGAGCTCCCATTTTGTATCACCATTACTATAATAAAGTTCATTCTCTCTCTCCGTGGATGTAGGCACAATTGCCGAACCACGTAAACAATGGTGTTCACGTCTCTACTTTATTATTGTTCATATCATATGAGCATAATCATCTTTCATTAATGTATTGATCAACCTCACAAATATGGTTAATACAAACCGCAAAACTACAAGAGCAGCCAGATATATACTCCACAACAATTTTCAGATCTTCTGCTGAATCGCCTCACGCGACATATAAGGGTAGGACTGATCATTATTGGTTGTATTTTATGCACTGCAGGATGGTCACTTTTAAAAATCCCTCTTATAAATTTGCTGTACTAAACAGACATAATTAATACTTTTTAGTTTTTATTTGTTGAGAAGATTTTAAGATCATTATTAGAGGGTGATATCATAATTGAATAACTCTCTCTATGTGCAGAATTTGTACTTGTATGGAGCAAGGAAGTTTGTGGTGTTTAATATTAGCCGTCTCGGGTGTCTTCCGGCAGTTGTAAACACTGCTAAGCCAAGGCCTACCACTCCATGTGTAGAGGATGTTAATAATTTGATATTGTTATACAATACTAAGTTCCCTAGTGTGATAACAAACCTGGAAAGGACACTACTTGGCTCGACTTTTATCCGTGGAGATGCTTACAGTATGGGCCGAAATTCGTCTGAAGCAGGTAAATGAGGGTTCATCGTTCAATCAAGAAAGTGGCAAGGTTGTAGCTTGTGTCAAAGTCAGGGCAAAAGTCTAAGTTCCATGCATAATTTCAATTCATCAATTACTGCAGCCTTCTTGAAACCTTATGAAATTAATTGTTTTTACATTCCATATACTAACAACAGTTATATATCAATATATGGTTATGTAGGATTCACTGCAGCACAAACTCCATGTTGTCAAGTTAGTCGCGGGGCTGTGTATTCGAGATTCGACTCCATGCCAAGACAGGGCTCAATTTATGCTCTGGGATGCAATTCATCCATCTGAAGTAGTAAACAATGCGATGGCAAGTGATTGCTTCGGTGGTACCTCAACTTGTGTACCGATAAATATTCAACAACTTGCACAGAAGCTATAAGTTCATTGCTTTAGCATTTTACTTCCAAGAAGTGCTGCTTAAAAAATAATAAAGGATTTCAGATCCATGACTAATGAATAAATTTCTATGATGTTCCCCCTATCATCTATATGGTATTGTCAAGCTTGCTATTACATTACGTATGTACTTCACCATATATATTTCTTCCATATTGTACACGAAATGTACAAGAAATTGGTCATTAAATTCATGATCAATCATAAACCACACAATTTTGGCCATTGTTACAAACATAGTACATAAGATGTGCTTGTCCTAAACAAAATCTTTTGGTTCATACATGCATAAGAGAAAAGCTGCATGACTAAGTGACTAACAACGTTTATGGAGTTCTTCCTTTAAATCAGACTAATGTCAAGCTCGCTGTTGCGTGCTTCTCAAGATCCTCCACATTATACACAAGATGCCAAAAAATAATCCATTTACTGGGACATCTTGTATTACAGGCAGTAGTTTTGAAGCTGATGAGCGGTACGGGATTGTTGCTGACCCAAACTAGCCCATGCGCCTGTTGCACGGTAAAGCTAGGCCAAATGGATTGTGACAGAGACTGCAATATGCCCCATGAAAGGTGTGAATGACTGTGTACAAATTTTGGAACTTTGTACTGTACTGTACTGTATGTAATGGAGAATTTCAAAGCTTCTCAAATCAATCATGTCCAATTCCAAGGGCGCCACTTGTATCGGGTTGAACAAGGACTCAGTGTGTAAATAGTCCAACCCAACAAAATTTTCTCTAAATAGAAGTTGGGCCGGACTTGGGGGTAACCATCTGACTTTGTCCTAAGTGGCACCCCTCTGTGAAACCATGACTTTGTCATAGGTAGGGGTGCTAATTGGGCCGGGGAAGGGCGGGGCGGGGAACAGTGCATGGGGGTTGGGCGTGTGAAGCTAAGCCCGGTTATTGGGTGGGGTGGGGCAAGGCTGGTTATAGAAAGTTCATCCCCATCACTGCCATGTGCAAGTCAGAGGTCGGGGGATGGGGAACGGGTTGGGCCGGGGTCGAAAAAATGCCCAATTCAAAGTTTTAAATTATTTTTGTAAGTCCAATCTAAAGTTCACATTCACATCTTAGTCCAGACTTTATTAAATTCAATTAAGTTTGTGTTACTGATATACTGTCCATGACAAAAAAAAAAATGTTTGACTCAATTTTGACTCAATCCTATTTATGGTACTTGTACATGTTGGATTGGCATGATTTTTTGTAGGATGATGTTCTCATTATATACGACATCTTCACCAAAATTTATCATAATCTGAATTTTCTAAACCTAGAAAAATCATATTACAAGTTAATGTATTGTGCAACGTTCATTTTTACCGTTGAATTTAATATTACATTTGATGGGTCTAAATATATTCAAATGAGCTGATTTTTTTATGTAGTAGATCTTTATAGTAAGGAGATCATATCTACCAAAAATCATGACAATCCAATATGTACAAGTACCCTAAATACGATTGAGTCAAACATTTTCTGAGTCCTTGGAACCCCTCCCCCCAAAATATGTGCTACTGCACTTCTAATACATATCTATCAAAATAATTCATATTCAAACAAACATAACTATAAGAATTTAAGGGAGGGGTTCCATGGACTCAAGAAATGTTTGATTCAATTTTGACTCAATCCTATTTAGGATACTTGTACATATTGGATTGGCATGATTTTTTTGTAGAATGAATGTTCTCATTATGTACGATATCTTCACCAAAATTTATAATAATCTGAATTTTATAAACCTAGAAAAATCATATTACAAGTTAATGTATTGTGAAACGTTCATTTTTACCGTTGAATTTCATATTACATTTGATGGGTCTAAATATATTCAAATGAGTTGATTTTTTTATGTAGTAGATCTTTATAGTAAGGAGATCATATCTACCAAAAATCATGCCAATCTAATATGTACAAGTACCCTAAATAGGATTGAGTCAAAATTGAGTCAAACATTTCCTAAGTCCCTGGAACCCCTCCCAAAATTTAATATGAATAATACCACTCCATTAAAAGTTTAATATCAATCTGATAAATACAATTATTCTTGGATAATACCACTTCATATATATAAAAAAAAATGCAATGGTAAATTATAAAAGTGGGAATTAAAATAATCTAATCAAAATTTAAATTTTTTATTTCTATCCAATAATAACTTCTTCTTCCTTTTGGTTTGTAATATCACGGTCCTCCACCACAAACTAATATTTTAAAGGAGATAGGTAAAGTAGATGGGGATTGGCACAAGAAACGGGTTGGGGATTAGGGCAGGGAATGGGGCGGGAAACGGCCAGGGAGTAAATCTAAAGGGTGAAGCGTAGACCTGCCTTGCTACTAACTAGGTTGGGGACGGGGCAGGTTGAAAAACGGGGAAGTCAAAAATGGGGTGGGGAACGGGGCAAGTTTCCCACCCCTAGTCCTAGGTGACGTTGATGCCCCTAAAAGGGTTTTATCATTGGGAATGCTACTTGTTGCGAAGCTATATTGGTGGGCAATACACAATTGGGAATCTCCTAACATCTTGGCCACTTGGGAATAGATATGTAGAACCAACAAAAAAAAAAAAAGACTAACCAAATTATTAGAGCTCAAGATGTCAAATTGTCAACTCAGATAACCGAAACAGTGCTGAATGAGGAAGTTAATTGATCTGCTTAGATACTTGTAGGAAAAAAATGGTCCAATAGTATAGGCACGTACCAAACCTACGTTTGACCTACATAACTCAATTGAATAAATGGAGCAATTTAGAATAATGAGTTTGCAAACTGATCAAAGATCATAGTGTTTATCTATATCTATATATATATAATTATTAGCATCAATAATATAAAATACACACAAAAAAAAAGAAAAAATATTCGATGTCAATATCGTGAATATACTATAATATATTATATATGTATCTTTAATCAAAACAAGCACGTAAGTTTTTATTTTTTTATTTTTTGTTGGCAAGCGAGGTTGAGGGACCCCTATATTTTTTTAAATTACGTGTGGAAACTTATATCAACAATCCGCTGTTGACATGTTTCGAACCCACGACCTTTCCACTTTGTAAGAAGGTTGCTACCACTGAGCCGCAGACTCATTCGCAACAAGCACGTAAGTTGACCCTTTCAATTGATTTCTTATATAAACGGCAGAACAATTCCAAGAAAAATAACAAATATGGCATTCTCTCCAGTGACTGTTCTCCTTTTCAGTATTTTTCTTCATTTTTTGTTGGTGAAAGGCCAACGTCCTCTTGCACCAGCACTATATGTTTTTGGAGACTCTCTTAGCGATAGTGGGAACAATAATTTTCTCCAAACTTTAGCGAAAGTAAATTACACACCATATGGCATTGATTTCCCAGCAGGAGCCACAGGGAGATTCAGTAATGGCAAGACATTTGTAGATTTCATAGGTATGTATGTAAGAGAAAAACATATAACCTTTTTTTGTTAATGTTCAATTTCATTTCGTTATTCTAATTATTATTGTTTTGTTACTTACATATCTTTAGCTGAATCCTTGGGGCTACCACTTGTACCAGCATATTTGAGTCTTCCAACAGCAGACAAGAATAATATTACGACAGGACTGAATTACGCATCTGGAGCAGCTGGCATTCTTCCTGAGTCTGGAACAGCAATAGTGAGAGAGTTTTCATAATAATATGCCGCATAATGCTTATAATATCATGCATGCTTAATACTACTTCATGAAGTCCTTTATGAGTCTACTTATTGAAATTTTTTAGATCGATGCAAACTAAATTGTATAATGATCTTCAAAATTATCAGTTTACTTCAAAAATGGCGTTCTGACTTCTGAATGTAAGATCCAGACAAGGCTGCGGTTAGCTGACAGAAAATTAGTTTGTAAAATTGTAACAGTATTATATTCAAAGTTGAGAAATAATTCTATTATTAGATAATTATAATTATTGATATGGATGTTACATCAATATCTCCAAGAAATGGTGAACACGTTTTAAGATCTAATTAAGTAGAGCTTGCATGCACAAAACTTAATGAGAATTAGACAAGAAGGCTGACAAGTTATCATTTTTAATTACGTCAATTATGCAGGGCGATAACTTGTCCTTGGACGAGCAGGTTGAGTACTTCAAAGTCACCGTAAGGACACATTTGCATAGGAGCTACAGAAACCCAATTGAACGCGCCAGATACTTGTCAAAGTCCATCTTTTTTATCTCAATAGGAAACAATGACTATATTAACAACTATCTTCAACCGGATAACTACAGGAGTAGCAAGATATATACTCCACAACAATTTGCAGATCGTCTGCTGAATCGCCTCACCCTAAGTGTAACGGTAGGACTGAATTATGATTGCACATAATTAATACTTTTTTTTTTTGTTGAGAAGAATTTAAGAACATTAGGTAGAGGGTGATATCATAATTGAATAACTTCTCTCTCTGGGCAGAATTTGTACTCGTACGGAGCCAGGAAGTTTGTGGTGTTTAATATTGCCCGTCTCGGGTGTATTCCGGCAGTTGTAGACACTGCTAATCCAAGACCCACCACTCCTTGTGTAGAGGATGTAAATAATTTAATATTGTTATACAATACTAAGTTCCCTACAGTGATAACAAACCTGGAAAGGACACTACTTGGCTCGACTTTTATCCGTGGAGATGCTTACAATATGGGCCGAAATTCGTCTGAAGCAGGTAAAATGAAATCGTCATGCATATTTTCAATTCATTACAGCCTTCTTGAACCTTATGAAATTGTTTAATTACATTACACTAACAACAGTTATATATGGTTGCATAGGATTCACTGCAGCACAAACTCCATGTTGTCAAGTTAGTACCATTACTGGGCTGTGTATTCCAGAATCGACTCCATGCCAAGATAGGACTCAATTTATATTTTGGGATGCATTTCACCCAACTGAAGTAGTAAACAACGTGATGGCTGGTGATTGTTTCAATGGTACCTCATCTTGTGTTCCTATAGATATTCAACAACTTGCGCAGAATCAATAAGTAAAAAGTGTTGTTTAAATAAGTTCTCCAAGTCTACCAAAAAAAAAAAAGTTCTCCCTATCATCTGATTAGTATTGTCAAGCTTGTGAATTGTGATTACATATGTACTTCACAACTTCTTCCATATTATACACGAAATGTACAAGAAATCTTTTATTAGCATCAATAATATAAAACACACACAAAAAAAAAAAAATCTCAAATCTTCCATATTGTACTGTAGTGTACTGACTACTGTATGTAATGAAGAAATTTCAAAGCTTCTCGAATCAATCATGTCCAATTCCATTGGCGCCACTTGTATCGTGTTGAACATGGACTCAGTGTGTAAATAGTCCAACCCAACAAATTTTTCTCTAAATGGAAGTTGGGCCGGACTTGGGGTAACCATCTGACTTTGTCCTAAGTGGCACCCCTCTTTGAAACCATCTGACTTTGTCGTAGGTGTAGATAACGCCCCTAGAAGGGTTTTATCATTTAAAATGCTATTTATTGTGAAGTTATATTGGACAACAAGTAGCATTCCAAATAGATATGGAAATGATAAAACCCTTATAGGGGAAATGGGAATAGATATGTAGAAGCTCAAGATGTCAAATTGTCAACTCAGATAACTGAAACAGTGCTGAATGAGGAAGTTAATTGATCTGCTTAGATACTTGTAGGGGTAAAAATGGTCCAGTAGTATAGACTATATAAGTCGCAACACGTACCAAACCTAAGTTTGACATACATAACTCAATTGAATAAATGGTGCAATTCAGAATAATGAATTTGCAAACTGATCAAAGATCATAGTGTTTATCTATATAATTATTAGCATCAATAATATAAAATACACAAAAGAAAAGAAAAAAAAACTAAATATTATGATTCGGAGTCAATGTCATGAATGTACTATAATATATTATATATGTATCTTTAATCAAAACAAGCACGTATAAGTTGACCCTTTCGATTGATTTCTTATATAAATGGCAGAAGAATTCCAAGAAAAATAACAAATATGGCATTCTCTCCGGTGACTGTTCTCTTTTTCAGTATTTTTCTTCATTTTTTGTTGGTGAAAGGCCAGTGTCCTCTTGCACCAGCACTATATGTTTTTGGAGACTCTCTTAGCGATAGTGGGAACAATAATTTTCTCGAAACTATAGTGAAAGTAAATTACACACCATATGGCATTGATTTCCCAGCAGGAGCCACAGGGAGATTCAATAATGGCAAGACAATGGTAGATTTCATAGGTTTGTAACTTTGTATGCAAGAGAAAAACATATAACCTTTTTTTTGTTCATGTTCAATTTCATTTCGTTATTCTAATTATTTTTATTTTGTTACTTACATATCTTTAGCTGAATCCTTGGGGCTACCACTTGTACCAGCATATTTGAGTCTTTAACAGCAGACAAGAATAATATTACGACAGGACTGAATTATGCATCTGCAGCAGCTGGCATTCTTCCTGGATCTGGAACAGTAATAGTGAGAGACTTTCCATAATAATATACCGCATCATGTTTATAATATCATGCATGCTTAATACTACTTCACGAAGTCCTTTATGAGTCTACTTATTGAAATTTCTGAGATCGATGCAAACCAAATTGTATATTGATCTTCAAAATTATCAGTTTACTTCAAAAATGGCGTTCTGACTTCTAAATGGAAAATACTTTGAAGGAACCTACCTCCATCTCCATCAAGTGGTGGATAAAACCCCTCTCACCTTGCAGTACATTAAATGAGTCAAAGTCAAATTTGTTTTTAACTTGTTTTTTATTAGCACAAATTTATTAAACCTCAATTCAGCTTCTGTCTTCTCCATCTCTACTAAAACCAAGTGAAGCAGACTTCATGATATTTTCCTTAATTTCTATGCCAAAATTATGTATAGTATAGTTGGTGAAGGGGATTATGGGGTATAATTATATTATTAGATAATTATAATTATTGATATGGATGTTACATCAACAGCTCCAGGAAATGGTGAACACGTTTTAAGATCCAAGTAGAGCTTGGGTGCACAAAACTTAATGAGAATTAGACAGTAAGGCTGACAAATTATCGTGTTTAATTATGTCAATTATGCAGGGCGATAACTTGTCCTTGGACGAGCAGGTTGAGTACTTCAAAGTCACCATAAGGACACATTTGCGTAGGAGCTACAGAAACCCAATTGAACGCGCCAGATACTTGTCAAAGTCCATCTTTTTTATCTCAATAGGAAACAATGACTATATTAACAACTATCTTCAACCAGATAACTACAGGAGTAGCCAGATATATACTCCACAACAATTTGCAGATCGTCTGCTGAGTCACCTCACCCTACGTATAACGGTGGGACTGAATTATAATTGCACATAATTAATACTTTTTATTTGTTGAGAAGACTTTAAGATCATTAGCTAGAGGGTGATATCATAATTGAATAACTTCTCTCTCTGGGCAGAATTTGTACTTGTACGGAGCCAGGAAGTTTGTGGTGTTTAATATTATCCGTCTCGGGTGTCTTCCGGCAGTTGTAGACACTGCTAATCCAAGACCCACCACTCCATGTGTAGAGGATATCAATAATTTGATATTGTTATACAATACTAAGTTCCCTAGAGTGATAACAAGCCTGGAAAGGACACTACTTGGCTCGACTTTTATCTGTGGAGATGCTTACAATATGGGCCGAAATTCGTCTGAAGCAGGTAACATGAACGCGTCGTCGTGGATAGGTTTAATGCATTACAGCCTTCTTGAACCTTATGAAATTGTTTAATTACGTTATACTAACAACGGTTATATATGGTTGCATAGGATTCACTGCAGCACAAACTCCATGTTGTCAAGTTAGTACCATTACTGGGCAGTGTATTCCAGAATCGACTCCATGCCAAGGTAGGACTCAATTTATATTCTGGG
This sequence comes from Aquilegia eximia, assembly GCA_023053565.1. Classification (NCBI taxonomy): domain Eukaryota; kingdom Viridiplantae; phylum Streptophyta; class Magnoliopsida; order Ranunculales; family Ranunculaceae; genus Aquilegia; species Aquilegia eximia. The sequence continues at coordinate 39,440,945 of JALIGU010000002.1, forward strand.
ATGGATTGCACACAACTGAAGTAGTAAACAACGTGATGGCTGGTGATTGTTTCAATGGTAACTCATCTTGTGTTCCGATAAATATTCAACAACTTGTGCAGAAGCAATAAGTTGATAAGTTCATTCCAAAAAGTTTTGTTTAATTAAGTTCTCGAAGTTTACCAAAAAATAAAGTCTCCCTATCATCTGATTAGTATTGTCAAGCTTGCGATTACATATGTACTTCACAACTTCTTCCATATACACGAAATGTACAAGAAATCTGTTATTATATAAAACATCACAATATACTAGAATTTGTTTATATCTTGAAATAATAGAGTAATTAATCTAAGTTTTGAAGCTAATTACCATGGTATAATATACTTCAGCTTGTCCAAGTTCATGTTGATGTTGTGATCGACTTTGTATCCTGTTCAAAAAAAAAAAAAAAAATGTGGAATGCGCTAAAAACGTGCTGAATAATTTGTAGTAACAAACAAAGCAACGCATCATGACTAGAGACAACGACATACACAAGTCACAACCAAAGAAAAAAGCATTATTGATCTACTTCTCTCCAAAGGGAACATGGACAAGATGGCCACAGGCCACCAACACAATCAGAAACCACACAATTCCTCCAATACAAGCCAAAACTTGTCTGTAAATTGCTTCTCCACTCTTCTCTGACAATAAAGAAACCATGACATCTATCTTAATTGACAGCATACCGATCATTATTAGGATCATAGTACATAATCATGATACATATATATCATTTTCTAGCCTACCCACTAGACAAATAACGAGTCACAATAAAGGCATTTTTCTAACTCTATTGTTTTGTGGGACCACTAATTTACATAAAATTGATAGTTTGTACTACTGTATGGTCCATGGGCATGGCTACAACTGTGTCTCAAATGCCATCACGATTCTAATATCTATTTACTTAATAGGGTTCTTGAAGCAAGTTGATTATGATATGTGGTGCTCGATAAAGGTAAGAGTGGGAGTACTGTTGTCTAGTCGGTAAGCAAATAATATCGACCATAAAACCTCATCAGTTGCTCTTATACTTCACTCAAAATATATTTCAAGCAAAATGGCTAGGAACTACTCCATGGTTCTTCTCTTCATCTGTATTTTCCTTCATTTGATATTGGTTAACTGTCAAAGTTCTCTGGCACCAGCATTATATGTTTTTGGAGATTCTCTTAGTGAAAGCGGGAACAATAATTTTCTCCCAACTGATGCGAAAGCAAACTACACACCGTATGGTATGGATGTTCCATCTGGTGCCACGGGCAGATTCACTAATGGCAAAACTATTATAGATTTTATTGGTATGTAGAATTGAAAATTTCAGTATTCACAAGTACGAGTAAATGCTAACCTTTTTGCTGATTGGCTTCTGTGTCATTTTCATTAGCTCAATCGTTGGGGCTACCTCTTGTGCCAGCATATCTGAGTCTTTCCACCAGTGACAAAATCAACATCAAGACGGGAGTGAATTACGCATCTGGAGCATCTGGAATTCTACCTGAAACTTCAACTGCACTAGTAATATTAATGAGTGCCCACACTCCATTCTATATCTTAATGTTGAAAGCCACTTTCAAAATGTGGATGAATAAAGCTATATAATCTAGGATATAATGTCACCTTAAACTCTACAATAATTTCTCATGATGGACGAATGCTAGCTACTCTCCTAGACTCATTCATATTCTTCAATAATAGCACAGGCATATTTGGTCACATCTTCGCTTGATCCAAATGTTGGGGTGCATATAATGTGACATCACTACATCATAAAAATTCATTAGCAATGCAATCTAGGGTATTTAAGATCACAAGTATGCATGCACAAATTAAATGGGTATTAAGATCTTTCGCTTACATTGTAGGGGATGGTTATGAGCTTGGACAAGCAGATCAAGAACTTCAGAAACACTGTACTGCTCAAGACTTTAACAGCCCCAGCTCAATTGAAGAACTTGTCAGACTCCATATTTTGGGTCAGTATAGGAAATAATGACTATATCAACAACTATCTCAAGCCAGCAAACTACATGAGTAGCTGGATATACACTCCACAACAGTTTGCAAATCTTCTGGTAGATCGTCTCAGAAAAGGCTTAAGGGTAAGCTAATCGTAGATGTAATTATTTGCGACTAGTCAATCTTAGTGTTTATTGTGCTACAACAGAAAGGCAAACTAGATTAATCATAGTGTAATGATATGGCTTTTTGTTGACAGAACATGTACATCTTGGGGGCCAGGAAGTTCGTCGTGTTCAATATTGGTCGTCTTGGGTGTATTCCAGCTATAGTAAACAGTGCCAACCCCAAACCTACTACTCCATGTGTAGAAGATGTCAATAATCTGGTACTGTTATACAATACTATGCTTCCTGGCATGATAAGAGAACTGGAACGAACTTTAATTGGCTCAATCTTTGTTCATGGAGATGCTTTCGGTTTAAACCAAACCTCTGCTGAAGCAGGTAATTCATTTCATTGAACCCTTCTTACGGCAACATGAACGTGTTTGAGACTAATGTCATACATATATGATCATACAGGAATCACTGTAGTACAAACTCCCTGCTGTGCAGTTGGTGGGAATGGCATGTGTATTCCAAATTCAATTCCATGCCCAGACAGGAACAATTTCATATTCTATGATAACTTTCACCCAACTGAAATAGTGAACATTGGTCAAGCAAGTGATTGCTTCAGTGGATACTCTTCGTGTGTTCCGATCAATGTTCAACAACTTGCACAGAAGCAATTAGCTAGCTTATCATTTTAAGGATGTGTTTTTCCCAAATAAAGGATAATTGTAATGGCTTAATCAAAATAAGGTTACTCTATTCTATTGATGATGTTTATGTGTGCAACTCGATAATGTATTTTACCAACTCTACAACCCTGTTTTGTATTGGCATAATCCAAGAAAACTATTTAGTGACGATGACTGTTTTGTATAAATAAACGGTAAAGCAACCTCATGCCATCATCAGTAAGGTATTTTACTAACTCAACATTGTATTTTACATCGCCATATATCCGTAAACTCATAAAGTCTGCTTAATCAAAAATCCGAGGGCTCAACAACTCTGAACAAACACTGTTTCCACCCTTTTACTGTCAAATCAGCTCTTCAATTTAGTTCAAGCTAAACAACCCTCATAACAACCACTAGGTCATGAAAAAGTAATGAACACAAACACATGGCCATACTTCATTATTGTTGAGTGAGAATATCTCTAGAAACAGAACAGATAGTTGAGGCTGACTGATTCTACTAAAGCTTTTCTACATTTACACTATATACACTATGCTATCTAGAACTGCATCAACTAGTTTCTACTGTGAGGAGAATTTCAATCAAATATTCGAATATGACAAGTAGCACCTTATGGCTTCTAGTCTTGTCTATTTTCTCTCACTAATATTCAACAAGATCGATAAAAGCAGTCGCCCCTGCTTTGTTTGTGTTTGGGGACTCCCTGCTTGATTCCAGAAACAATAATTTCCTTGTTACACTTGCCAGAGCAGATTTCCCACCCTATGGAGTAGACTTCAGTGGTGGAGCCACCGGTAGATTCACTAATGGCAAAACAGTCGCAGATTTCACTGGTAAAATGGAACATACCGATAACTCCATATATCAAGATTATTGGTTAAACTTGACTACAAGTAAAGCAATTTAATCTCTTATTTCTTCCTCTATTTCACCTCAACTGCTGGGACTACCATTTGCTCCTCCATATATGAGTCATGAGATCCTCAAAAACCTCACTGGCGTAAATTATGCGTCTGGAGCAAGCAGCATTCTCCCCGAAACAGGAAGCAATTTAGTGGGAACTCCATTTCTTGTATGAAAAATGTTATAAGTAATCTGACATACATTACCTGTGCTTTAGAACTTTCATGTTTCTTATCAAATGTGTGTATGTATAGGGTGAGTGCATATCCTTAGATCAACAGATAAGTTTGTTCCAAAATACTATTGAAGAAGAGTTGCAACCGAAATTTGAAAGACGAGAAGACCTTTACCAGTATTTGTCCAAGTCCATTTTCATGGTTTCGGTTGGCACAAATGACTATATCAACAATTATCTTCAACCTCTGTTTTTCAATACCAGCCTAACATACCCTCCTCACACATTCGCTGAACTTCTGATGGCGAGGCTCTCTCAGCTTTTCAAGGTTGGTTTTCTTGTGGCTTTTTATTTAATCAGTTGTATTAATAAAGACAAGTTTTCTTTTTTGTCGTTGAATAATCCAAAGCTTAAAAGTGTTTGTAACCTAGTTTTCTGGAAGTGGCAGAGGCTATATACTCTAGGAGCTAAGAAAATCATTGTATTCGAGCTAGGGCCTATCGGGTGCATGCCAGCATATACAAGTAAATTAAAACCAAGAGGATCATGTCTGGAGTACTACAATCAGCTTGTATTGGAATTCAATCGTCAGCTTCCTCTAACATTGAATAATCTAGCAGATAGTCTTCGTGGTTCAGTTTTTATACATGGACAAACTAACACCCTTGTCAAAAATATGATCGTAAATCCATTTAAATATGGTAAGGTTTGAAATCATAAAATCTGTATAAAGATTTATCATTTACAACTTGAGCTAATGTTTATCTGTCTATTCGAACAGGTTTTGTAGACACGAAAAATCCATGTTGCGTTGCTGGGGATGCAACTCTGGCCTGCACTCCCAACCTTCCACCATGTCTAAATGATAATCATTACCTCTGGTGGGATGGTTACCATCTCACTGAAGCAGCATATTTCATCGTAGCAAGGGATTGCTTCAGTGGATCATCGGTATGCTCTCCACTCAATATCAATCAGCTGGTGCAAAACTAACCATTTCTACATACTACATCAGTCTAGTAAAAGGATTCTAATAAACTTGTTTTGCATATTACCATTACACCTAGGATCGGGAATTTTGTGTTATGTAAATATCTTCTCAAATACTAAGATGTCATAAATAATTTCTATAATTATTAGTGAAAAACAATTTCATTACCAGCAATGTGTACATTCAGATATAGTAAATTAGAAATGTAAAGTATAGCTTTCCTTTGATGGCATTCCAGATGTGAGATGTCGGACTTTTATAATGTGAGTCCACCATGTTTGAGGCCTTCGACGCGTCCATTGCAGGTGGTCCAATATATTTGGGGCTGCCAACCAGATAGCAATAAGCTTTAGGAAGTTAAAATTGGATATGGAAGTGAAAAGTACAATAGCAATGAATCTACAACTATTACAAATAATATGTTAAAGAGACGAGGAAGGGCTGGCAAACTCCTAACCTGATTTGTGTAACATACTTGGCGGCAGACTTAACAAAACTTTATGCACTCAATGCACAAGTGACAGATCTTCCTGACGAGGTTGTGATTTTTAGATTTATAAGACTATTAACTGAACAAAAGAATATGTTTGGTCCTTCAACTGCTCAATCTACATGCCAACAGGTGTATACACACACTATATACAAACTTGAAACATTGAATAAAATATTATAGCAAATGAAACAGAAGAATATTGCCATTCTTGGTTAAGAAGAAACCTGTCATAATTTGTGAACACAAATTTCGAGATAAATATAAGCATTTAACATTCCCATTTTTGCTAGACTAGAACTGCTCCTTCAGCCATAATGGAGCTAACTACATCTTTTACAAAGGCATAAAAGCATTCTCTACAGGAACTTGGCATTAAATTTGACATATGAAGCTGTTTTATTTGACCATTATGCTGGCACGTTGAGTCAGGATACGGTCGGACACTAGATTCCTTATGCTCAAAACCACATGCTGCCAAGATGGTATGAGTTGCAAGCCGTGCAACTTCCTTAAATCCATCGACACCTACAAAATGCAACATGACAATATTAGATTAAAGTTTTAAGGTATCAAATCATTTCAGCATCCATACATCATGCAATGAGCTCTTTGAATTTGTAACACATAAAGACAAGAAATCAGTCTGAATTTATACTCCTTCCCGGCTTCCCCTATGACCCATTTGAACCTTGAAAAATCTAAAATGTCTTGAATCCTATGCTACCTCAAATTTCAATAGAGTTTAGTAATGGATGTTGTGTATGGACCAAAGATAATATTGTGGAATTTACGTTCATTGATATGAGTGATAACTGATAAGGAGATTAATCAAGGACAGAGCAATAAAAGAGACACGTATGGATATAACGCCTACCAGTTACACAAAGAAGGTTCACTACAAAGACGTATATTCCAAATCAGCTATCAAATGCAACAAAACCCTCTTTTTGCTGAAATTTTGGTTTAACACACAAGTAACAGAATTTGCTATATACCTGGCACTAAATATTTTTGCCACATCAAAGTTCAGAGATTACTGAACAAGTAAAATATAAAAATATGAGATATGCAAAATATCCATTCAGACAAATGGTACATACCTAGCTTTTTATCCCGGCATAGCAATTTTAAGTTCAGCTTAACCAATGATTGGACTTCACACTTGGCACCATTGTCGGTTCTTACCATAATTTTGGCATAACTTTTTTCCATTCCGCTTTTCTTAGAAAGCTCTTCCTTGGAGCAAGAAGATGCACTCGACTCTGGTCTAATGTAATTTACATCTGACACTTTACTAGATGAGTCATTCTGAAATACTGGCTGCATACTACCAATTCCCTTATTTATATTTGTAAGGGTTCTATTTGCATCAGAACTATTTTCGTTATAGATATCTATCTGATCCACTGTATGGGCCTGCTTCACCAATGGAAGTTCGCAAGATTGCGATGGATGAGTACCTGAAGGCCTCCTCTCTTCAAAAGTTAAAGGCATATTTTTTTGCTGTGCTATATCAACAGGTCTATAATTAAATTTCTTCTCTTGTGTAACCACTCTCATATCCTTTGGTTGAAATAATTTGCTTTCCGGCAAAGAAACAGTTGAGCTTGTATACTTTCCTTCTTTTGGCACATCTCGTTTACTTTGCAAACGACTGTTTCGAGTATGCCCACGAGCCCTTTGAACTGATTGTGCAATATCAAGCATCTTCCAGGCTCTGTCAATATCATAAGGACCTTTATCGTTCATCTTGTCACCTGAAACATTATCCTTGGTTGTGTTCTGAGTACAATTCGTAGATGATGATGACTGTGCTTTACTTGACTTATCAACTGCCCTGTTGTCCTGCTTCTTAATTTTTTCTCCATGCTTATCAGATAACTTAGATGAAAAAGATATTGACCCATTCCTAAACGCATCCCAGTTCCGACGCATGACTTTTATTCGATTATGTACATTGCGGCAGTGGCTTAAGGTTCTTACACTGGAGTCAGTCGTTGTAATGTCTCTATCACGCACATGAGATGTCATTTCATCTCGACAAGAAGAGTTTCTTCCCAAAGTAATGCCTCTGTCAGTAGTTGTAGTCCTCAAAGTAATGCCTCTATCGGGCACACGAGACGTAACTTGATCTTGACAAGAAGAGTTTCTTCCCAAAGATCTGTTAACACTCCGTGAACATAGTTCCTGAACAGTCTCAGAACCACAAACACTTGTAGCAACCTTCGGGGTAGTGCCTGACCCTGTGAACTCTTGACGCTCAGTATCATCATCCCTATTTAAATGCTCATTCCTTAAAACAGTACATTCATGGCAATACCAATCTCCTTCAGGTACAGTATACCCCAAGCCAACACAATAAGTATGAGCAGCTGAATCACAAAGATCGCAAAGTAATAAAAGATGTTCATCTGATGAACTCATGCATTCAGTACAATTTACTTGCGCATATGGATCAGATATCTCATTTGTTTGATTACCAAGTGGATGCCAAACCTAATAACCAAACCAAATCACTTATTATAATTAAAACAAAATCCAATTCCGTAAACAAGATTGATTTTCATATTTTTATTGCATTAACACAATTGAATCAAAACTAATTAAGAATCAAGAAAAAAAAGTTAGAATTCGAACCTGATTACGAACAGGAACATTAACGATTCGTTCAGTAAGAAAAACACCATGTTTAGGTTTTCTAGAAATAGTTGAAAATCTCTGTTTACATAAAGGGCAACGAGATTCAACCTTGGACCATTCAATAATACATACGAAACAGAAGTAATGATTACAACTATCTATTAATCCTCTCATTGCTTTTCCATCATCTTCATAGAAACAAATTCCACAGACTTTGGATTCAACAGAATCATTCATTGGTTCTTCGATTTCAACTTCTGTTTCTTCAATCTTCTCTTTTCCTTTTGAACTTGAGAATGGTGGAGATTGGGTTTCGGTTTTTTGGCGTTTGTTTGGGGAAGAAAATTCCTCGAGATTTGAATCGGTTTCTTCCATTGATGGATAGATTCATGGGAGAAGTGAAGAGAAGAGAATAGAGGAGAAAAGGAACACGAAGATTACGATTATATCAACGAAACGAACAGAAAACATTGGAAGTTGGGTTCCGACTTGGATACGTCAGTCGAGGGTCTCTTCCAATGGATACCCCATAAACGTTCAAAGAGAAGCCCAAAAGCCCTGGGCTGTGTTCTATCTAAAAGCCCAAAGAGCTAATGTATTAGGGTTGGAAACGAGTTGGGTTCAGATCGCGTTTATGTAAACCCGAACCCAAATTTATAAGTCCACCCAAAACCAGAAAAACCCAAAGAGAACTCCCACTTCCTCCACCATAATAAGGAGCACTACCACTTTCTCCTCCATAAGAAGGAGATACTCCATATTGACTTGGAGTTGTGAATTGAGATGGATGTGTGAGGGGGTAATGATGAGCGAGAAGTGGATATGAGGGGAAATGATGGAATGAGGTTAATATGAGAGGAAATGATAAAAAAAAAAGTGGAGACGGAGCAGTAGTAGTTTCAAACATACTTTCACATTCTTATTTATTGTAATTTTTTCCAAAAGGTATTTGCAACTCCATTGAAGTTTTGAAATTTTTCAAATTCATCTTCATTACTTTTTTTTATCTTCACGAGTTTTTTTCTCCTTTTTTCTTTGCATATATATGCTATCATCTTTGTTCTTTTTTCTTTGAAACAAAAATTTAATCACCCAACACTGAAGATAATCGAGAGAAAGAAATACCTCCACGATTTTTTTTTGTTCTTTGCATCTTTATAGCCTTCATAGCGAACTTCTCTTGGTCTACGCCTTTCGTTGATCCATCTAAGGTAAGTGACTCTCTCCAAAACATTCAAACAAGATATTTGCCATTTTGGATGGGGTTTCAGAATCTTCCAACATGTTTCATTATTGAATGATCTCTTAACACATTTGTCATATAGAGCGTATTGGCATGTCATGTTAGAATTGTGGCCCAATAACCATTTGTTTAAGCCTAATTTAATTGATAAGTCTTTTGGTTTTTCAGATTCTAATATAAGTTATGTATTATTAATCTTCATTATTAGTAATGTTCATTATTGTGAAGAACACAAAGGTCTTGATGGAAGACTATATAAGTAGATGACTCCATAGCTCCCCTCTATGCTCAATCTCTACAATATAGGGACCATCACGTAAGTAGATTTAAGGAGAAATTGAGAGAAGTCAACCTATGGTAATGTTTGATTAGAGGGTAATAAGGTATGTATATTTTGTATATATATATTGTTTTAATTTGTGACCAAACTCTCATGCATATTCGATCCTGGACACATTTTGTTTATTTAAGTTTATTAGTTTTATTTTATTTCTTTCATGTCATACTATAATGAAATAAGATAATATAAAATTAGTCTCAAAACATTTAATTGCAAAAGAAAAATTCAAATAAACAAGTAATTTAAATAAATGTAGTACATTAGCCTATATGCACGAATAGATCTACTTTGGTTTGTTTTTTCAAGAGACTAAAGTAAAATGGTACAACGAGCTTGCTCGTTGAATTACTCAATGAGATATGAGCGCATTTTTAGTTCTTACAATCTTACTTCAGTTGTGTAGCCTATATCTTGGTTGAAAAGTGTTTAAATTTGTTTGCCACAAACTTCCTTTCGATTGATTAGTGCCAACAATAAAAATATTCGATTGTTTCGCACCAACGTCTACAAATAGAAATATCTTCTTCTTCAGTAAAATTTTGTTGTCTTCACATAATTTTCAGATTGAAGAGAAGATGAGATGGTGAGAAATACTTCTCAATTTGTTTTGGTGTCTTGTCTTGCATACCCAACCTAGACTAAATAATTCCATGACAAAGATAGAGCCTAAAATCTTTGGGGTCTTCCTTCACAAGATACTCATAAACCTTCGAGGCTTCCTGCTATCTTCCTTCCCGGATTATAATCTGAGCAAATAAGAAATCAAAATCTCTTAACTCCTCGATTTTCTTTGTCTTTACACACTTCAAAATCACAGTTTTCACTCATTTTGAGATCAGTTAATTCTTCTTCACGTGAATGTGAAGCAACATAAGAACAAAACTATAAAATCATAAAACAGAGTCGTTAGGCCTAATTTTTTTCGTAAAATGCTAGGATTTATATTATTTTAACACAACTATTGGGGTGGGTTTTTTTAGTATTTTCATTAAAAAGGCTAATATTAGAGATACCCTAAGATGTTGTCAGGGACGAAGCTACATAGGAGCCAAAGGGTGTAGATGCACCCTCTGAACTTATCAAATAATTTAAAAATTTTATATATACCTATTCTATTGACTTGCACAAATAAAATATTAAATAGATTAACGCATGCGCTATAAAACTAATAATCCTATAACCCCACCATCAAATTAGACAAGACAGGGGCATTCGAGAAATGCTTCAAATGGATACCTGCCTACGCTTTCGATACGGGAGGAAGCCTTGGATAAAAACCTCACTCCCGATAGAATAGAGATTTAAATCAAGTTAACATACCATCCTAAAAAGAGTGCGCTCTTACCATCTAAGGAGGTGATGGACGGTGGTGAATCTATACAATCTCAGCTTGTGGAGATTGAGAAGTCTGTTGATGCAACAGATGAGGAGAGGGCTCAAGAGGGTGTACATGATGATGGCGGAAGGGCCCCCATGGAGATGCAGGAGATGCAGGAGCCACCAGCCGGGTCGACCAATGAATGATAGGCCAAAGGGGGGGCTCATTCAACTATGTAATAATCTCTATACTCCAAAATAAATGGAAAATGATATAATGGACTTATTATTTAGAAAATCCTTTATAAAAATTGTATTAGTTTAAAAAAATTATATCTAATTATAGAAAATTAAGAAAAAAGGCTTTAATAAGCCAAATATATATTATTGTAAAAATAAAAAACTTGATAACCTGCACCCCTGGATGAAAATCCTGGGTCCGTCCCTGGATGTTGTAAGTTAAGAGGACTAAATTTAAAAAAATGAGAGGAATTCATAAGTTGCATCCTGGGTCCATCCTCGGGTGTTGTGACTTGGGCTTTATCTTTTTCATCCAAAACATCTCAAATTATCACGAGCTGAAATAGAAACAAGGTAGTTTTTATACCATCTCCAACCGCTACAGGAATATTTTTTTCATTTTGCTATTTCTATTGTCCCATTTTCTCAATTTCACCCCCACCAACCTTCCTAATGGTATGGTGCTTGATGAAAAAAAATATTTAATTTGTCTAACAATTTTTTAATTTGCTTCATTCATCCGTGGTATAATATACCAAGTTACACCCAAAAGACGGATAACTATATTCACCTGCCATTACATATGGTGAAGGCGGTTGGATGCCATCCTCTTTATCAATAATTATTGAACCGCAAATAACGTGTATTTCATTAATATTGCTATTCTCAAATATTTTCTCATATAGAAAAACGGTTTTGAGAAAAGAGCAACCGATTGGAGACTAAATTTATGAAAATTTGAGAAAATAGCAACCCGCTGGAGATGGTCTTACAATTTGTATGTTAAGGGTTGTTTCTTAGCAGTCAAATGCTTAAACAAGATCTTTTGTACAAACCGGACATTAGCTGAGCTATTTTTGCTTTGTAGACCCTTAATGATGTCCCGAACCATTTCCATGTAATTCATAGAACTAAGTACATTCTATATATGTATTTTTTTTTATTTATTTATTTATTTTTTTGACTAAATTACGAAGTTTAAGATGATTTTTCTACTAAAGAACTATTTTCATAAAAAAAAAGAATACTAAAATTGATAATGACATTGAACAATATCTTCTTGCAATACGAGAATACAATACCAGATCAACTCATCACATTACGAAAAATTTAAGAATCAAATCCAAATAAACATCAATTTCTAGAATAAACAAGAAACACTTCACTATAAAAATCATAAAATATATTTATTTATTAAAAAATTAGATATCCCCATATTGAGACCGACGAAAAAAATTATTAATTAATCGGGTATTATTTTATCAAGATTTTACTGTAATTCTGTTTGTTTCTCCTCTGACGACCAAGATATCAACTCAACGAAACATTTGAAACATGGAAGTTGGAACATTCATCTTCGGACTATGTCAGATAGTTGGGCCTTGGTCCACGGGCGATGATGAACCGTTCGTAGCCCAGTTAAAAACTGGAAAATAGAGATATTTTTCCTATTTTTATGGGTCATGCAATTTAGTAGAAATCCTTTCCCTCGCAATTTAATTTTTTTTGAATTCTTTCTAAAAGATGTTTTTTTATATTTTCTCAAGGACAACGCAGAATATAGCGGGATGATTGGAACTTTAGAAGGAAAATCAGAAAACTGTCAAAAATATTGTTTTCTGGTCATGTGCAATTTTCTTAGTAATATGAATATCTGATAACCTTTTTTAGAATCTGAATCCCTAATTTAAGCGATTATATTATTTTTATTATTACTATAGGTACATGTAATTACACTATATATATCTAGTATATATATATATCTAATTTTTATTGTTCATGTCTCATTGTCTCTCTTGAATCTTCTATATTTCATAATGGCGGATAGTGGTGTCTTTGCAGTCATTGGGTTGGTTATTTTTTTGTTTTTGGTAATTTTTGCAGGTATCCCTGTAATAATTGCGATATTCATTGCTCTGGCAGTTCTTGGGGGATTGTTATTCCTTTCTGCAAGTTGATCTACATAAAAAAGAGAGGAGATTGTTCGATCACTATTGAGCAAAATGAAAATGTCGAACGATGAGTCTTGTAGTTTTTTTTTACAGAAGGGTTGGTTTTGCTATTCAAAAAGGACTTACAACGCAGCTTGTAGCGCGTTTGTCCTCCACTTTTGTGTAATTCTTTTGAGCTTATCAATAAAGTGAAATGTTTTTTATTAGTATTTAATTTAAATAAGAATTAAGCATAAAACAAGTCTTGTCAGTATTGAAAATAACATTGTCATATTTGTTTACGAGGTACATAGTTCTCAGGATTGGTTTTTGTTTTTTTTTTGATAAGAAGAATTTTATTAAAAGAAATAAATAATACATCTGAAACGCATGCCAAGAGCACCGTCAGGTTAAAACCACAGAAACAACAAAAGGAGAGTAAAGGAATACAGAAGTTTAATCTTGTTGTTGTTGCTGCATCCCCCCTTTGATCAGAAATCCATTTAAGAGTTCAAACCAATTTAAGATCAAGTCCTGAAAAGAAAACAGCCTCCTCCCTGGCCAGTAGCCGCACCAATACCACACAACAGCTTTAACTTCAACTGAGATTCGCTCAACAGAGACCATGCGATTTCTGAAAATCCTGTCATTGCGCACTTTCCATAAACACCACACCACTGCATAGGGGAGGAGAGCCCACACCCTTTTACCAAGCTGGATACCTTACCTTCCGGCCAATTACTAAGCAGTTCTTCAACTGTATCTGTAGTCAAAATAAGTTCATAACATCTCTGCCTAGGCTGTAACAGATCGAACCAGACCTGCAAAGCAAGGGGGCAATGAAGCAAAACATGAGAAAAGGTCTCATTGAACATACCACATGAGGAACACACCAAGTCCACCACAGTTCCTCTATGATTCAGAATGTCTGTAGTCAGAATACTAGTATGGAGCACACACCAGAAAAAGATTTTGCATTTAGAAGGCATCTTAATAGGCCACACCAAATGAGAAGGAAAAGGAGTCCTTGTAGCACTCCGAGAGTTTTCCATAGCCCCAATCTGCTCATAGAAAGATGTGACTGTGAACACTCCCCTCTTTTCACCCTTCCAGCTCCAGGAGTCATCTGCCTCCTCAAAAACCACCATATTCAAGAGATTCTGCAAGTCCTGTTGCTCCTCTAGTTCCCAATCATGTAATGCCCTTCGTAAACATAAGTCCCACACAGCAACTCCAATACCCTGTGGCCTCATACTGCTCACAGTTCCTTGCTTATTAGTCGATACATTGAACATAGCAGGGAACTGCAGAGATAGAGGCACGTCACCCAACCAATGATCAATCCAGAATCTTATTTTCTCGCCACTTCCAAGTTTACATTGCAAACCTGTTTTGAAGACAGAGAAAAGATTCATCACACCCCTCCATAGAGAAACACCATATGGTTGTGAAACTGCCTTTGGCCACCAATCATTGATTCCTTTGCCATACTTTGAATCAATTATCAACTTCCACAAGCTTCCATTCTCAGCTCCATAGCGCCATAACCATTTACCCCTAAGGGCTTTGTTCATTTGCTCGATTCTGCGCAATCCTAAACCACCAAATTCTTTCTTTTCGCAGACTTTACTCCATCCAATTAAGTGGTACTTCCTCTTTTCGTTCGTCGATCCCCATAGAAAATTCTTCATTTTGCTTTCTATCATTGCCAACCACTCAATCTGGTTGGTTTTTGTTTCCGGATCAAAATTGCTATATATTGTTCTTAGATAATGTGGTGATACACTGATACCAATTAAAAAGAACTACAAGTGTGTAACATGTTTTCTATTGAATAGAATTTGAATCTTTTGCCCCAAAACAATTTAGTTACATATACACTGATATATACCTATCAGTTAAATTTTGTAAAATGTTTGGGGGTTTAAGATATTACAAGTTCTGGAAAAGATTCATACTCCACAATTCACATTCATATATTGATAAATATAGCATGGATCTCCAAAGTTAGGTTTTGACATGATTCTTGGTGCCTTGATACTCCCCTGGCTAGTAGGTTCCTGGTCTCTTTATCGGATAGCAATGAAGAAACATGGTTCTATTAGAGAGCACTATGAGAAGGTAAATGATGAAATTCAATGGAAACCTCACATGCAACGAAATCTTAGAGTTTGGGAGGAGGCGGCTCATGACAATATGCTGCAGTGTCTGAACCACTTATGGAAATGGAAACTCACGGAAAAAGAGAATTTCACTCTGAAATCCCTATATGCAGATCTGGAGGAGAGAAGCAGAGTTGGCAAGTCTTAACTCTTCAGAATTTCCCTCACAGTTACGCCTGGAAAGCTGCAGTCCCTTCTAAATTAAAGTTCTTCCTGTGGACAGTGTGGATCTTAGTACATGGCAGACTACAGACTGCAGATCGGCTATTGAGTAAAGGTATGGCTGTTGATCAGACTTGTAATTTATGCAAAGATGCACTTGAAACTGCAGCGCACCTGTTCATACACTGCCTGTTTTCCAGAAACATTTGGTGTAGATTGCTGCAGGAGGTCTATGACATGGTTATCACAACATGGCCTAGCTTCTCAGGGACTGGGGGAAGAAAGTTTTGGGAATCTATCCACATTGCTATAGTATGGACAGTATGGAAGCACGAAACGAGTGCAGATTCAGAAATACTGCTCCTAATAGTGACAAGTTTATCATGGCTGTCAAAGGTTTCGTATGGAACTGGCTGGGAGGTAGCATCATGAACCGTGATTACCATTTTCAGGTCTGATATGCAACTGGGTCAACCTGCTCGCACCATGAGCTCTGGACACTGCAGATGGCTACACTATTTTGTATTGTTATTTCCCTTTGTTACCTCACTTGTAATACTCAACCAGTGACTGTGAAGCTATTTTCACACCCTGGACTGTATGTTTCTGCTTGTTTCAATGAAGTGCTATTTAACCAAAAAAAAACAAACAAAGAATAGAAGGTGAATATCCCTTTGTATAGAAATTAGAAAACACATGACATTTTTATGCAAGGGAAGGCAAATATACACTAAAATTTTAGTTCAATTTACCATAGTTAACTGAAAATGCATAAATGTAACAGATATTTATTGATCCAACAGTATTAGATATGCTACTTATTGCTAAGATAGGTACAATTAACTCCATTAATAACTCTGTGACTAGAGCACAAATAATAGATAGAATACATCACTAGAAACATTCGCAACTTGCATTAGATCTATTGACTTATTTTGATATATACCTCTTTTTGTGCACACTCCTACTGGATTTGGTCAAGACTTCATTCATTAATCCAGCGCACAGCATTCGTTCACAACAACCTTTTCCTTGACAAATGGACCCCATAGCAAGTCACTCAGGTAAATGCAAGGGTCGTGTAATTAACAGCTTTTGTTTCTTCATGAGAAAACTCTCTCCTTTATATCCTCCATCTGCAAGATCCAAAGAACTGTTCTAAAATGCATGTCAAATATATTAGGGTGAAAATAGTTATACTTAATTATAAATCTCACCTTCACAATCTGTAATCTATTGTTTGTCTGTTCGATGAGTCTGCCGAATGCATCTTCAATTCCATGTAACCGCAGTGGTTTGCGTAAGACTACGTTAATTCCAGCTTCTGAACACCTTACTAGCACATCTTCGTTATAAGTTGCAACCAGGGAGACAATCCAAGGACAAAGTCCACTAAAGTTTGCTTGAATAATTTTGGCAAGGGTTAAACCATCAATGTCTGACATCTTCAACTCCAACATAACTATATCAAATGAAATCTGCGGATCGCCTAAAAATTCAAGACACTGGATGCCCGAGGTAACAGACGTCACCTTGCAAACCAGCCGTTCAAGTAAACACTGCGTCACAACTCTATCGACCCGATCCTCGTCAGCCAATAAAACTCGAAAGCTGAATCGTGCTACTGAAGGTCCTCCAAATTCAAAGTTGGGTCTCAGTGATCGCTCAAACTGAGCCCATACTTTTGCTATGGTTTCTACAATGACCTTTGTTTCTTTATTGAAAGCACTCTCTTGTAATCTTAATAGGATGCTCGATACAGACTGTATGGGCATCGCAGTGCTCAAGACCGTTTGAAAAATGCATCGTACTTGGCCAGCCATAAATGCTCCTCTCTGAGCTTGTTTCAAAGCTTGCTTCTGGTCCATGAACTTTTCCTTCGTCGCCATTGTTTTCTTTTTAGCCTCTTGCAGCGTTGTTGCATTAGAGAGCCTGAATGTTGCCAGATTAACAACTAGTTGGCTTACAAGTTCCTTCTTCCCTTTTCTTCGAACCCCAACCTCCTTCTCAAGTTCTGAAACTTTCTCTTTCAAAAGGAGGTATCTTGATATCACCATGAGAAATCGACTGACCAATGGTTTAACTGTTATCGCCACTGAACACAAGAGCAAAGCGCTGAGAAATTTGAAAACAGTGAAGGCCAACCTCAGCTGGAATGAAGTCTCTCTGTACAGTAACCCATTCAAGTAGTGGCTAAACCCAACAATGTGTATGCACATAGTCATCAAAAACAGATACCACTTGTAAGGAATATTTGACTTGTCAATGTAGCACAAAATAATGACGAAAACCAATGTATAGGCATCTGCTATTAGAAAGTGACTAATCATCTGAGCCCACAATAACTTTCCCATACACATAACGTGCAGCCCCAATTCATTTTCAACAACAATATAGAAAATTACACACATAACCAGATTCCCAAAAATGGAATATGACATGCCCAATAAGCTCTTCTTCATTGCGCATAAGCTGCAAAAAGAATAAGTTAGATTACAAAACAGATGACTAATTATAGACCTATGGAGCTGGAAAATTACAAAAGATGAACCTTATATTCAATTAAAGCTAAAAAGCTACAATAACTGATATTACATCCCTGCTCATACATTTTCCCAAAGTTTTCCAGACATAAGTTTGCACATTCACTTAATAAAGTTGAATTTCAAGGAGAGGAAAAAGCTCTAATATTTTCTCTGTTTTCAACCAAACAACGATAAACACAAGCCGAAAATGGACCGCCAGTTACTCAAATTGGGGCGAGGGATCTAGTTCGCAGATCTATATGGGTGGGGATCCCTGTACCTTTAGTCACAATTTTATTAAACAAAGGGAATAGACAGTGCAAATGTTGCTGATTTGATCTCGGCACTTGAGCAGACATTGCTAGTATGCTATACTGGTTATATTGCAGTATTGCACCACCATCATTTTTAGTTATTAGCAATGCTCAATGGAAACTTTTACTAGTTGGTGAGTGAATGTGTGCTTCAACCAACAATCATAAACAAAATCAGTGTACTTCTCAATTCATGTCATTAGTCCAAGAGCGATAAATCATGGCATCGTCAATTGCAGGACAACCATTCCAGGGAATTGAATGGATTCTTTTTCCTGCACTCTCTTTTTCTTTGAACTGGTTCTCAAGTGATTTCGTTGTTCACTTGAGTCATGAGTGTGTGAAAGCTACATCCTAGATCTAGATGGTCCTGTTATGCCTCACGGAGAAGCTCATAAGTCATAATAACATATATTCAGAATGGCAAAAATTTAGTCATCAATCAAGGCAACCATATGCAACATATTCAGTTTAGACTTTAGACACAATGATGTAGAGTGTTGTTCCGTTTGTGTGTATATCGTGTGCTTATTTATTCAAGAACAATTTGACAAGCCTAGTCCAACTCTAGAAGAAAATCCAGCATATATAAGCTAGGAAGGAAGAGATTAAGAAACTACCAACCTTTTGAACATGAACATGTCGTAATTGCAGCCAATTACTTTTAATTTGCCTAATACGTTCCAAATTGAGAGTACTAATAATCTTTGAAGTCAGCTTATCAATGGGATGTCATGAGGAGGTCAATATGCAAATACCCACTGCAATCAAGGGAAGCTAGCTTTGATCTCACTCACTTCAGTTGAGAAGGCATATCATTATCAACTACAACACAAGCTGGCTCCTCATGTATAATCTCATTCTATCTAGTTTTCAGCTCTATCCGCAAGCAAGATCAATCTTAACTGTAAAACTCCTCCTCCTTCTCAACCATTTACTTTCTTTTCATAATAACAAGATTAAACTGATTGATTTCAAAACAAAACCCTTTCTTTTTTTTTCTTCAGAATTTCATTTGAAAAGCAAACAACATTGATTGAAGAAGAGGAAACAAAAGATAGTGGAATAAGTTTCATAGTTCCCATTTGCAGGTAAAAAGGAACTGTGATGGTTGTTATTTTCGTTAAACAAGACATGCTGCTGTAGTTCGAGAGCTTTATATTGCTTTTTTCTGTATTAAGAAATAAGAAATGTCAAATGCGCGTGTGTACTCGTGTGACGTGGTTCCAACTTAGGGCCCTAGTGACATCGCTTCCTTGTGAAACCCATGTATTCATGGGCCAAATGGACCACAGACTTCAATGGGCTTCAACATACATGAGTACGTAGTTTGACCAGTTTCACTGTTTTTCAAGGACAAAACAACAAAAGTTCATCTGAATCTATGGATTCGAACATTCATGGAAAACTTAACAAATCACTGTATCTACAACATAATCCATATCATCAACAGCATAATCTATAATTATATCAAATAAATGCCTTATTACATACCAAAAAAACCAGTGGACTATTAATTTTTTTATATCATTAATTGGTTAAAAAAGAAATAAATTCCAAACATAGTTTTTCAAAATAACTCAACATCCTTGGTAGCATCTTTGGTAATCTATATAGCATTTTTAGTATGAAAGCAAAAAGAAAACTCCCCTCTACTCTATTACAGCAAGTCTTAAACCAAATGATAGAAAGTCATTTAAGTTTTTTTCATATCTACCAAAGCCATTTTCACAGATTACAAGAACAGAGAAGAAACCAAATCAAACAACAATTTCTTTCAATTTTCTTCTTCTTCTTCTTCTTCAACATCTTTTTCTTCTTCTTTCAACATATATTTATTCTTTTTGTTTTTCTACTTTTTGAGCACTTTTTTGTCTATTTTTTAAGATTCTCTTTGGTTTTGACTTCTTAATATATAAAGTCTTTTTTAACAAAGAGACAACATGCAGAAAGTAAAGCACCTAGCCAAATGTTATCTTCTACAACCTTAAGGAAATACAATTGGGTTTTATATGTAAGTGTTTGATACAATGTTATGTAGAAGCTTGAAGCATGAATCTCATATTCTCAAGTTTTATTTTCAAGTGGGGTCACTTGGGGTTTTAATTTCTTTTTAAAGTTACCTTGACTTCCATTTTTGTCTGTTCTTTGCTTTTATATTTATTTGCAGACTTGCAGTTGTAATTTGTGATGAAGTTTTTTGGTTGATGTTGCAAGCTAAAGAGTAAAGAAGATTAGTGAGTTTAAATTTGTGAGAGGAATTCATAAGCTAAGCTGCATGGGAAAAGATGGTCCTTGTTGCCATTGTGGGATTACAAGTGAGTTTGTTATTCCTTGTGACTTAGGCTTCATCTAATCATCTTTTTTGGTCTATTTGCTTCTACTTCTACATGTTTGTTATATTGCATGAATGAAATGAGATTCTATTTGTTTCTCCCCTGTTTTGTTACTTGCTTGGTTGACATAATTGTGTTACATGGTTAATTGTGTACTTTTCCCCTTTAAAATGTAACAAATAGATTTCTCTTTCTTGTAATCATAACAATTTTGAGCTCAAGGACAATGAACCCCTACCAATTCATAGTTCTTAATTGCTCTTTTTATCTATCTAATAAAATTGTTTGAATTTGAGTAATTGGTTTATAACCGGCAGCACAGTCTTTGGTCCACAATGTTCTGAAAATAATTTAGGAGCAGTGTTTGCTTGTTTTATTGCTTTATTGAGAATTGATAACTTCTTATAGCTATAGCTTTACTAGAAAAAAAATGAAACAAAAAAAAATAGTATGCTCCAGAATGCACATGGTTTTGAGTTCGAGATGTTATAGTTCTTGATTACAAGACAGACACTAGGTGAAACTAGAAGGAAGGACTATACTTTGTTCTAGATATTGATTTACCAGAATTATAGATTAAGTTAGTGAAGTTTTTCTCATGCAGTTGTATCAATTGAGCATTATTTGCTTCACCATCATCCTCGTTTTCATTCTTGAAGAGTATCTATTGACGCAGGTTCTCCACTTTGGAGGAATGGACCATCAGGAAAGCCTGTTTTGTGCAATGCATGTGGATCGAGATGGAGAACAAAGGGTACCCTCAAAGATTATATTCCATTACATGCTCACTTACTTAAA
This sequence comes from Aquilegia eximia, assembly GCA_023053565.1. NCBI lineage: Eukaryota > Viridiplantae > Streptophyta > Magnoliopsida > Ranunculales > Ranunculaceae > Aquilegia > Aquilegia eximia. The sequence continues at coordinate 39,462,312 of JALIGU010000002.1, forward strand.
CCTCCTGAATCTTTGGAGATAAAATTACCACCTTTGCACTTGTCAACAACTTGGCATGTTAGAAAGCATTTGGAAAATAGCATGGACAATGGACAGTTGCATCCATCGTCTTACTCATATTTTACAAATTCTGAGGGTGACATGAGCAACATATCCAGTTCAGGTTCTGCACTATCAGCATTCGAGAGCAGTGCTTATTTAGGAAGATCAGATGGGGATGATATCTCAGGTTTATCACTAATATTTCAAAACCTAATATTTCAATGTTAGTTTAGATTGTCGTATATTATTTTGTTATGGTGCTTATTATCTGATGTCTGTTTTAACAACATTCAGGCTCTCTGAGCCTATTTTAGTTGGAAACCCTTGAAAGAGATTCATCGGCAGTAAGATTGAAAACAATGCTTTCACCATTTATCTTGTCCAATTTATCTTCATATTGTCGAATCTTTGCAATTTATTAGACAGAGCTTTTGCAAGTAGGACCAATTTCTTATCCATTTTTTTTTCGCTCTTTTGATGATTGTAGCTTAGAAGCTCCTCAATGTGGGAGTTCATTCGTCTTTAATTGAAAGCATCAATTTGATATTTGACTTTACCACTTTATTTTTAATGTAGTCAAGTACAATCTTTATTATAAGTATCGCATCAACAAATAGTTGTATATTCCATATTTGTGTTCATTTATAATGATCGTATACTATGCAGGTCCACCGCAAGAAACTTTCTGGGATATCCCCATCCCTAAGAAAAAGAGGTCGAAGCATTGTCAGCGAAGTGTATCACCTATGGAGATGTTCAGAAGAGATCTTGTTAAAATGTTACACCAGAGAGAACCATCCTTACATTCTAGGTCTTCAGAAGACATGCTTCTTCAGAAGGACAATTTGTCGATTTATTCTGAAACAGGTCTTGGGGCAGTTCTTCTAAAGCCTCCACTTATTTCACAAGAGCTGTCTGAGGACATTTCACATGAAATAGATAACAAAGTTTGCTGCTCCAATATGGGATCATCATGTTTATCTGTACAATCCCAAAACAATGAAATCAATTTAAGTCAAATATATAATGACAAATTTATTCACGACACTGTGGACACAAAGAAAAAGGAAGAGAATCCTGCAATGGATTGTGCTTATACAAATAAGTCTTCGTAAGATTTGATCCTTCACGTTGTCTAGCCATATGTTAATATATGTCATTTCAGCAATCTTATTTTCTTGTAATACATTTCGTTTCTTTTATGTTTTCACTCCAGGGATGATATGCCTATCAGCAATCTTGACGTCATTCACAATAAATATTCTCCTCGGACATATGTAAGTCCAAATATATGGTTTTCCTTTAATATGATTATTTATTGTTCGTATCATTAACTTGTTTATTTTGGACCCTAGATTCGTATTTTGTCATTTTATCATGAAGTAATGAATCCTAGTGAAATGTTAACAGTTTAACATATTGCCAAAATAAGCAGACTTTCAGAAATGTTGAAGTTGTTCCACGGTCACTGTTAGTAATCACATATAGGGTTTCAGATTCTGAATTAGTTTGATACCAATTCATTTTGGGAATGGAGAGATTTGTGTGCCTCACATCCAAGCTAGTACATCAAGTGCAAACTTTTTGCTATTATTAGAATGTGGAATCACCAACGTTAAGAATTCAACGACGACAATTTTTTTCCCAAAAGGACAAACAGTTTGTTCTGCCTAACGGCAAGTAGATTCACGTAGTTAGTTTTGGTATTTAACTGCAAATATACTTAATGAAGGCATGGACACAGGTCCATATGCGTCGCACTAGTGATGAATATGTAAATAGGTCAATAAAAACGAATGTGTGGAACTGTAGATAAGTGTAGAAGACTAGTAAGGAATCTTTGTACAAGTTGTATATATAGAAATAGCGACGAGCAAAGAAATGATTAATCCTCTAGTGAGGAACAACAACGGCGTAATATCTACAAAAAGTTCTCTCTATATATGGACTGCATGGACCGCTAAATGATATTAAGCTAGAAGATTCTACCTTATAAGGGTATAAGGGCAGAGTCTTAGATAATGACCCCTTTTCTGTATCTTCAAGGGAATGTAAAAACTTCAACAACATTTCTTCCGCTCGCTCCTAATTTAAGTGAAAACTAATCTTATGCATTAGCATGGACCAAGGCTTTTAACCAATGACCGGGTTACAAATGTATAATCTCTTTGGCATTTGGAATGTTATGCTTTCTGTAAATTACGTATCAAAGTATTTGTTTCTCATTCTTTAAAACTCGATCAATGTTGTGTATATATATAGAAGGAATATTGTTAATGTATTTTTGCCTAGAGGTATCATCAACTGAGCTCAGCTGGCATCTGCAATGTATTGGTTAAGGAGACTTGAAAATGAATTGTTACTTCATGCTTACAATGAGACTAACTCATTATATCCTTGTGTCTACACATCCATTTGACACTCGAGTGCTTTAGATTCTGGCTGAATTTCAGTGTGTATGAACTCACAAATTGGACATAGCAATATTTGCCAGGTGTGAAATCCCATTGTATTAGACTCCTAAAGTGAAACAAATCGATCAAAGAAAATATCGGTAAATCACTTTTTGACTAGACTCTAGATATATTGAGTTCGCGAATTTTTGAGAGGAACGTATGTCTGTTTAAGATTGTGAATGTGATTCCATATATATTAATTAATGGTTCTATATTGTGTCATTGTGTGTAAAATTTCATTAATGTGATCCAAATTCTGACTGAGTCCAACTATTTTTGTAGCGCTCGAAATATGGAAGAAAATGTTCCCGAAAAGACACATCTCATTTCGTTGGAAGTAGATTCTCAGTACCTGCAAAGATATCTCATGACCGGACATATTTTCAGGCGTCTACAGGTAACTTCTAGGAAAATTAAATCCTTTACTTATTATTCTTCGTTGGCTGTGCTTGGCTTCCTGCAAATATGTGAAACTTTTCCGAGTGAAGATTTGGACACGAGCAATGATGATCGAGGGCATGGTAGGCAACTACATCACCAAATTCCTTCTGCATATAAACTTTCTTCCATTTCAAAGCTGCAAAGATTAATTTGCATCTTTGGTAGGATTTGGTGGTCAAACCACCTATCAGTCCTTAAATCATTGTTGATCTGGTTCAGCTTTTAACTGAGAAACTTCTGCATATTTGCAGGGATTTCAATTATAGTCAATACTCAATAGTCATAAAAGTTCTAATTCTTGTGAGATCAGAAAACAATCCTTGTGAGCTTTGTGCATTTTCGTATTGTTTTTCTTGAGACGGGTGAACAACATTAGGCATACACCAAGACAATCTGATGGGACTAATTTATTGTGTAGAGAAAATGTAGATCACTTGAAAATGATAGATGCAGAACTTTAAATGTTGTTGATATCGTAACTTTGTAGTAATTGCATTTTGAATTTTCCTTTTTTGGAGAAACAAGTAATGATTAAACTAATAATGGAGTTAACCATGACTTGAGAAGTTTGGCGCATATAATGCATTCTAAGTTCTCTCAGGCTCTTATAGCAAACAATTTTGGAACACCGGCCATACACAGTGGTTATCTAGCAAATCTCTAGAAACTAGGATTCTCTCCGTCTGAGATATTTGAAGTTCTTATGAGAATTTTTGTAGTGTATATAAGAAGACCAGATCAAGTCTGAAAGTGACTTATTTTTAATGGATAAATTTTAGTTCCACTCCATGTTCTTAAAGATTGGACTCTTGCATATCTAATTAGCTTATGGGCTGCTGCTGTGAAAACAAAAGGCCTGGCTACTGATGTGGATGATTCACCCGACGTATTACAATGCCTTCGTAGCCCGTCCCGAAGACTAAAAACTAGGTTCCCCTTCTACAAGAAGAAAGAGAAGATGAGACCGAATCCCCCGCTGGCCATCGGGGACCGAGTGGCTTCTAGTGACTGGCTTTTGGGTTTTGTTCCCGGCCAAGCTTTCGCTTTCGTCCGTGACTCTATAGTTCCACCCGTTAACTCTCGACATTGTTTGCGAACACCGAGAAAAGCATTTGAGTTCATTACTAAATGTATCGTAAAATATTTGCATTATTTCTCAAGCTCTTCACTGCAAACACAGCACCGTGATTTTATGCTTCAAATTTCTACCTTGTGCCAAATGGTGTAATATATGTGACCTTTGCATGTCTTGCAGGACAATTGCAAAAAGAGAATTTTCCAACTGCTGAGCAATCGTGATGATGATGAAAACTTATGAAAGCTGCTGAAGTGAGAAACAGATGAAAGAATGCCAATTCAAGCGGAGAAGGTCAGAAATGATCAGATCATAATAAAACTAATTTCAGTAGAAGATGGCTACCCTCGCTAGAACTTCTAAAAGTTGGGGATGACCATCATTAAGCTGGAGTACAATTTAACTTTTTGGTTGATTGGCCTCCATTATATTGTATTACAATTAACTTTTTACTAGATGACATCCCATGGAGGAGGCTATCATGGGTGTATATTCTTCGGGCTTATATTATTCTTCGGATGAAAGTATATATTGAATCATAAAAAGACCATTTTTCGGTCACCAACTGGTCAGAATACAATGTTGCTGCACTGATCCCTGTTGTGACTTGTGGGGCTCTTGTCATGGCTAGATCAATAGGCCATGATCATTGCTAAATCAAGATACATGGTGTCATGGTGCACCGTGCATGTGTGGTTAGAGATTAATCACCTATCAGAGATTAGACTTGCTAATGATGTCCTCGTCTTCTCACAGACGGACATACATACAGTGAAACCTAACTAAATCCACACTCTTAACTAAGTACGGGTTTGTGTAGGGTGTGCTGAGTTGCTGACTAGGTTTCACTGTATGTAATGTCATCCATAACATTATACTGTATAAACTTTGAATCCTCCTTTTCTTTCTTCAATCAAAATAATCCACAATAACATTGGAGATGTTCTATGTTGATAAACAGCTAAAAAAAGAAGAAAAAAAAAAATCAAATTTCAAGAAATTTATTACATGTGTTTGTTTTTATAGGCCCAACTGTTTGGGCCATTTATGGACCTGTAGGACACCATTCTTTGTTAAGTGGGCCGAAAAATGATCCATCATTGAATATCCAGCCCATTTAAGTCTCGTTAGAAAAGGCCTTTTCCGCTCCAAATTCAAAAGTGTTTTACAAGGGTTTAACGTTCAAAGAACCTTTTTCCTTGTTCCCTTAAATGTCTTCTCTTTCAAACCATTACTCTTCACTCTTAAAACTTTGCTGCGAAACCCATAATCATAATCGAGCAAAGAAGCTTCATTGCCGTATAATCAAAACTCTAAGACACCCAGACATATTTTTATCCAACAATCTCATCAATACATACTCTAAATTCAACAATCTAAGTTATGCACGCCGAGTGTTTGATCAAATTACTCATCCAAATTTTTTCTCATGGAATACCATTCTTTCTGCGTATTCTAAATCTGGGGTGATTTCTGAAATGAAACAAATATTTGATCAAATGCCAGTTAAAGATGGGGTGTCTTGGAATACTGTTATATCGGGGTATGTGAATTGTAAAATGGGAGAGGATTCGGTTAAGTTTTATAGATTGATGTTGAGGGATGGATCTGTGAATTTGAACCGGATTACGTTTTCGACAATGTTGATATTATCGTCGAGTCAGTCTTGGATTATGTTGGGTAAGCAGATTCATGGACAGATACTGAAATTTGGGTTTCAATCATATGTTTTTGTTGGTAGTCCTTTGGTGGATATGTACGCAAAATCTGGATTAATTTATGATGCAAAACGGGTTTTTGAGGAATTGTCAGAGTGTAATACTGTTATGTATAATACCATGATAACTGGGTTGTTAAGGTGTGGTATGGTTGATGATTCAAGGCGTTTGTTTAATGAAATGCCTGAGAAAGATTCTATTTCGTGGACAGCAATGGTTACAGGACTTACTCAAAATGGATTAGAGAGGGAAGCAGTTAATATTTTTAGAGAAATGCGACAGGAGAACTTGGCTATAGATCAGTTCACTTTCGGAAGTGTTTTGACAGCTTGTGGAGGTCTTTTGGCCTTAGAACAAGGCAAGCAGATCCATGCATATGTAATTAGAACCGATTATAAGGATAACATTTTCGTAGGTAGTGCTCTTGTTGATATGTATTCCAAGTGTGGAAGTATAAGACAGGCAGAACTAGTTTTCAAGAAAATGGGAAGAAAAAATATCGTGTCATGGACAGCATTGCTGGTGGGCTATGGTCAGAACGGATTAAGTGAAGAAGCTGTGCGGATTTTCTGCGAGATGCAGAGAAATGGAGTTGACCCTGATGAATTTACTTTAGGCAGTGTCATTAGTTCATGCGCTAATCTAGCAAGCTTAGAAGAAGGTGCACAGTTTCACAGTCAGGCCTTGGTTTCAGGGTTGATATCTTTTATAACGGTCTCAAATGCACTTGTTACCTTGTATGGTAAATGTGGTAGCATTGAGGACTCCCATAGATTGTTTAATGAAATGCACATCAAGGATGAAATCTCTTGGACTGCATTGGTTTCTGGATATGCCCAATTTGGAAAGGCCAAACAGACTATTGACTTGTTCGAAGGAATGCTGGGCGATGGCTTGAAACCTGATGGTGTTACCTTCATTGGAGTTCTTTCAGCCTGCAGTAGAGCAGGATTGGTCGAGAAAGGACTTAAGTATTTTGATTCCATGGTAAAGGAGCATGGCATTAGGCCTATCCCTGATCACTATACTTGTTTAATCGATCTTCTAGGTCGTGCTGGAAGGTTACAGGAAGCAAAAGAGTTCATAAAACAAATGCCTTTTCAACCTCATACAATTGGATGGGCAACCCTACTTAGTTCATGTAGACTTCATGGGAATGTGGAAATTGGGAAATGGGCCTCTGATTCTCTGCTTGAATTAGAACCACAGAACCCTGCTAGCTATGTATTACTGTCAAGCATCTATGCTGCTAAGGGAAGATGGGATGATGTAGCTCTTTTGAGAAGAGGAATGAGAAATAAGGGAATGAGGAAAGAACCTGGTTATAGTTGGATCAAGTATAAGAATAAAGTTCATGTTTTCTCAGCTGCTGACAGATCAAATCCATATTCAGATCAGATATATGAAGAATTAGAAAGGTTAAACTGCAAAATGGTAGCTGCAGGTTATGTTCCGGATATGAATTCTGTTCTCCATGATGTAGAAGATTCAGAAAAGATTAAGATGCTCAGACATCACAGTGAGAGGCTTGCAATTGCATTTGGGTTGATCTTTGTACCTCCTGGTTTACCCATACGAGTAGTTAAGAATCTCAGGGTCTGTGGGGATTGTCATAATGCGACTAAGTTCATTTCTAAGATCGTTCAGCGAGAAATACTTGTTAGAGATTCTGTCCGTTTCCATCTTTTTAAAGATGGAAGTTGTTCTTGTGGAGATTTTTGGTAGTTGGATTATCTGGATAGTGTGTAAATCCTTGCTATGTTGAGGTGCCCAAATCCAGGTCTGCATTTGCAACAGTACAGACTACAGAGATGGGTTTTCCATGATTAAAACACCTAAAGGCTATTTTGTTTTCGATCAATGGTAATGTGTGATTTTCCTCAAGGTTTGAACATGGGGGAAATTGTGATTTCTGATTCATTTGCGTCTAAATGATTGGGAATATTGAGATAACAGGGTCCAACGGGGACTAGGCAAAAGATATCCAGTTTATAACCAAATGGAGTGACGGTCAACATGCACAGTTGAAGGTTTAAGGAGCTAGCACCTAGCAGACAGGATATAAACAATTGTCTGGAGTCTGAATCAAGTGAGAGTTTATACTTACACGAAAAGGAAAGTTTGGTATGGTGATTCTGAAATGTCAACAGCTGAACTTTTCTGTCATGAATATTGTTACTGGCCGGGGGTTCGCAAATAAAGCTATAGAAAGGGCGAAATATTTTCTTGGTGCAAAGCACGTAACTTCTGGTGGATGGCATTATTTAACAAACATTGTGAACAATTATGCTTGATGAGAATGAGCAACAGAGAAACAAATCACCAAAAGGAGAAATATTCTTGCATAGGCATTTAACAAATGTCAAAAGTTTGTTTCCTTCTAAAATTTATATCATATGCGCAGAAATTAAAGGATCTCATATGCATATTACTGCGGTGGTTAGCATTATTTTAGGCTGATTATGGGTCTAACAAACTTGAAGCTTGGTGATGAAAGGAGAAAAGATGATATTCCGAACTTCATGTTGGTGGTATGTTAATTATTAATAGTTTGTTGGCAAGCAGATTTTTTGATGAATAGCAATTCATCAAGTGTAAACGAGATGAACTGTTTAGCTCATGAACATACATTAATAACATAAAGCAGGTACATAGAAATTTTTACATATATATTTGATGCTATTAAATAAAGCTGTTGGGGGACTGGGTATGAGGAATACTTAAAAAAAGAACTGACATCGCTACTCTTATAACAGATAATGGATACTGAAAGCAACAGATGATGCAGAATGCCGCTAGTGCCTTGTTCAGCCTTCTGGTGATTCTTCAATAGACCCTGGTTGAACTTGTTCGGATTTCTGCACAAAACAAAGCGGGATTAGCGTAGAAAGAATGTGTAAAGAGAACCACAGAAATGCGGGATTTTACCAGCGAAGAAGTACCTGTAAACGAGTACAGATCTCTGTGATTTCAGGAAATGGTGCCCAATCACCAAAATTTCGCTCAATAAACTGGTAAGCGATGCCACTCTTACCACTACCAACTATAAAGAGTCCACCTTTAATTTCACCCTCTCCTCTGAAGTTTTGTTCAAGTCTCATAGCTTTGGCGCGCTTGTAATTTGCAATAGCTCGAGGATTGAAAACAAATCCTGATATGAACTTGTCCTTGAGAAGCTTCCCTCCTCCAAGAGCTTTAAAGAAATCCATATTATGGTCAAGGACTACAACACCACCCCAGTAACGAGGCCAAAAATCTTGTACCTGAAACCATACAAAAAGAAAAAGAAATAGTTAATAAAGCATGGGGGAGTAAGTCTTCGATGGACGATGATGACTCCATAAATCTGTAACGGATACAGATATGACCACAAGTTGAATGTTAAATACCTCAGAGTCTATATGTTCATGAAGAACCGCAATTAACTGAATCCCTAAAGCATCAAAAAGGGGTTTCCTAGAGTAGAGCTGATGAGCTTCAGCTCTACACATGATACACCTGTCAACCCATGTACGGAGCAGATCATTAACAAGAATAAGCAGCAACCTCAATGTAGTAATGTACTAGTTGTTAATATATACTTAATACAATTTGAAATGGGGTTTCTGTATTTCACTTTGAGTATTACTTGCAGTGACAATATATCTATTTCAATTTTGGATCCTTAGTTCAACTAAGAGTAAGCTTTAGTAGCCTTAAAACTTATACTTACTAACTCAAGTGTTTAGGGAGGTATATATTAATTTAAGTCTTTTCAGAGTCAGATTATCTTGAAAGATAAATGAATAGAAATGCTAACTCACTTGACCCATGTGATTCTACGGAAAATATTGCAAGTCGAAAATTGCGTGAGAGACATAGCTCTAATGATTTTCAGGTACAACACGAAGCCAGAAACAATATGGACACAGGCAAAGTTCTTCATTGTTTGCATCTTAGTTAGTACTGTTAGGGAACCACTGTTTCCTTTTACTTACTGCATGTATGTAGCACTCTGTTAGACACACTAAAATCCCATAAAAATCACATGTCTCTCTCATTTTGCAGCCTGCAGCTTCTACCGGTAACCAAGCAGGTAAACACCATGACTTTGGGCGTTACTACTTGACATAGACATACGAATGCTGATGTATGTTATAAAATTTATTTGATCTTCTTAGGTATGCCAAAGAACTAAACTAGATGCAGTTATGAGCTATTAAATTTACCCTGGCCTTCGGATACAAAGTAGGATCGCTGGTTTATCACGCCATAATCCTGAAGCCTTCATTGGAGGTGTCTTTGTTTTCACCAAGCGCTCCATCCCAATCTTATATTCCGGAGTTAGTTTCTGAACTGAGATATTTTCTATATTGGTGTATGGAGAAACATCGTCAATAATAGGAGGAGGTTGTATGCAGCCGCATAGTCTAGGCTCAGCGGGTTCTGCAGCCACAATGCCTTTAAATATATGTCCATCCTTGATCTTCATATCAGAGATCTCATGGGTTTCATTCATGCTTAGATTGCTCCTCAAATGGGATCTTGTGCTTTGCATTCTTCTGGAGTTCACTGAGAGAAGATCACTTCTGTTAACACTTGGGGAACGAGAGGTTGATCTTTTCCTTGCAGGAAGAACATGTGTTGGGGGGATTTGAATTCCACATGCACTTGATCTGTCTGTAAAGCGGGCGATGTGACCCCTCTTAATTCCAAATTCAGAAGAAAGAGCTAGTGTATCTACATTTAGGAGCTCTGGAAGAGACTTCCCGAAATCCTCCAGCTTATCTCCGTACTGCATCAGGTCACGGTCATGCAGGTATGATCTTATTTCCAAGGCATCCTAAAGTAATGTTAAATTTGGAGGAATAAAAGGTGAATAATCCTTAATTTGTTTATTAACAAAAATGAATTAAAATGAACTTTAAGAAAACAAAATCTGAATCCAGTCTAAGAAACAAAACAACATTAACAAAGAGAGTAGCTTGACTCAGAGCTTCTTTCAGTCTAAGAAATTCAATCTATAAAACTGATAAATCAGGGATGATACGAAACATTGAATCCATTACAGTGATGGTAATAGATTTTACTACAAGAAAACTTGAGTAAAAGTTTGTTCATTTGTTTATGTTTTCGGTCAGAATTCGACAATCGATATGGTGATTATGGTCTCATAGCTCTAAAAATCCTATTATAAACCAGCATAAACCTCATGTTTTTCATATAAAAAAATCTAGAGAGGAAGGAACATATGTTACTTTGTATTTACCAACCTTTTGTTTTTGGGTCATGTTTATTGCATTCATGTCTTCTGAATTCATGATCTTTAATGTTGGTATATCATCCCAACCTTCTTCCAGCAACTTTGGAACAAGTTCTTTCAAAGCACCATTCCCGACAAACTCTTCTATGGAGAAAGATGCCATTTCTCCTCCAGAATGAGACCCAATTTGATCCAGCCTTAGCACAAAATATAACAGATCTAAAGCAACAAAACCTTGTTTCGAATCCAACTTCTTGATAACGTGCCTGGATTGATTAAGATAGCTTGGATAGGGAAGCTGAAGACCCGAAGTTGGTATATATAATGACATGGAGTGTTAATAAATTATTGTCGACATTGTCAATGATGTACATGCTGCAGTCCAGCCTCCATATATAAATTTTCACGCTTCCATGATAAGAAAATACTAAAATTAATATTTCCAATATATACCATAAAATGTAAGATTAAATTACCCTTTTCAGTTATTTACTGTTAATAAGATTCACAATAGTTTTAGGGATGAAATCCTGACAATTCACTTATATATAACGTATTTCAAATATAAAAATCTACGTTTACATATTTGTTCTTTGTATACCCCCTTAGAATGAGATTCTCATTAAGATACAATTGTATAGTTAAACAACTAGTGCAGGTTTTTTCAGCAGTAAAAGATATTCAGTTTGAGGCAATATATAAGCAAAAGAATTGAGTAGTTGGTTTCTTTTTTTTTCTTTTTTTTTTTTTTTTAAAGATTAATCCAACCAACTTAAATAAAGAAGACAATTGAGTAGGTGGCAGATTTTGTATCCTTTCAGAAGAAATCAACTTATTGGGAATTTGGATTTTGGGACATATGACAACAGATAGATGCTGAAAATATGTGTAACAGGAAAAACAACGATTATAAGTAACAAGTATAGTTTAATAAAAGCTAAACTTCCAATTTTAAAACTAAATATTGGATAAACAAAGCATCTAAGGGGTATATAGAAACAAATTGGTTGTTTATGTGTTGGTCCCTAATAAAAACAGGTAAGACCTCCATTGCTGCCTGCCCAAAAAAAAATTGAAAATAGAAGAGGAATTAGTTGATTGACTAGCCGTCCTTGACCTATTTTATTAGGATCCCATAGTGTAATCAATCTAGCCAAGGCAATTGGTGAGCTAAAAAACTTCTTGGGACCCACTAAGACGCAGAATTAGAAGCCTGCTGGTTAAGTGTGGAAGATTATATAGCTTCTTATTATGTAAGAATACCACTTGCAGTTGTGCAGATTGAAAGAACCAGCCAACTACTTAGATCCAGTTTTGGGGCCCCATTCAATGGTGAGCCCACAGATAGTAACCTAACAGGCTCTAAGGATGGGTCGTGTCCAAACCACACACACCGTTACTATTTGGGTTGGTGGGTCATGCCATACAAGTGGTAATTGTGGTAAGAATGCCTAGCCAAATAAATTTTGATTGGTAACTTTTTTCACAAGTTGTTCATTGAAATTTCTACATTTGGCTCATTATAGTAGACGATGATTACTGCATACCATACTGTGAGGATCTTATAAAGGAGGGACTAGCAAACTTGAAAAGAAAGTCAAAGTATTAGGAAGCATCAAGCATGAACAAGAGTCTGGTCACATTATTTTATTTGTTTGAGTATATGCCTTTAGCGAGTGCATGGATGAAGAAGGATAGCTGATAAGGAGACATGGAATTTGAAAATCAACTAACGATTCTTAACAAACTGCCAGTCAAGTCCTTCCGGGTAACTGGATAATGCTACCAAAACTGTATTAAGGCACAACAATTGATTTGCATCAATTAAGTTCCACAATTTTACTTATGTATATTATTCTGGCAAAATCTATCTCAAATTTATGGGCATATGAATTCTTTTGAGTAAATGTGATGTCTTAAGTTATTTTGATGTAATTCATCTATTGTTAGGTTGTCATAGATTAATGAAAGAGACATATTGGACTGCATTGACATCTACAACAACCTGCACTCATCATCCTTTGCTCAAGAACCACAAATTTCTGGTGATATTTTTAGGTAATATGTTTTTTCCCCTCTTAATTTTCTTTAATGCTCAAAATTCAGGTGACATTTCTTTACTGCACAAATGTGAAGCATTGTCTATTGACAAATAGATGAGACCTGCTTCTGTTCCAAACAATTTAGGAGGCAAGACATCGGCAACCAAAGGCAAGTATTCAATGGCACTACCTCAGCCCTTTCATTGTTCAGCGGGAACTGTACCCATTCAAAGAACTGAAAAAGATCTCATTAGAGCCAAGTCATTCTCTCAACATATAAGACCAATGGTGATCATCCACTCACATATTTTACCCATGGTAAAGTTGTAGGTATCCAACTCGTAATGATTATTTCGATTAGATAAAATTATTTTCCTCTGACTGTAGGCATATCCAATTTGATTGTTCACTCAGCTGGCAATTCACCGATCGATTCCTGATCCAATTAAAGATACAGTATAGAGGAGTTGAAGCAATAATTAATGTTTATAATCCAATAGTGGATAACAACAAGCAAAGTAGTTCTGCTCAAATGTAGATGAAATGGTGGCATGGTGCAAGAGATGTTTGTAACAGCATACAGGCAGGTGAGTTATGTAGTAAAATTACCCTGCATTATTTTTCTTAGTTGCATGTAAATCTTTATTTAACAGAAATGATTTCATTAATCAATGTGAGCAATATGACATTCAACACATGAAATCATTAACAGGTAGCACCAGGCCTATACGGAGACAATTTGACTCCACTATTTGCATATTGGAGCGTAAGATTTAGTTAAAACTATAGCATTTAGTGTTCAATATCTTTCACCTACTACTCTTGTCTTATTTTCTTTTTCCCCCTCTTCTGGCAAATGAACAGGTAGAGGGAGGTAGGAAAAGTTGTTTCAACCTTCTTTGACAAGGATTCATAAAACCTAAAACAAGATATGACATTGGACTTCAGGTAACACTGTAACTTAACTAACAAAATTTCAAAAGTTAATTGCGCAAATATGGAACTGCAATACTAATTATTTTTTCCTAATTACCGCAGGCTTGTAAAACGGATGGGTGGGTGGTTAACAGTTGCCCTCTCATAGATCTTAATCTTGGTTACTGGCCAAAAGAGTTAGTAGCACTACTAGCTGAACGTGCAAATCAAATTGTTTGGGGATGGTAGTTGGCAAACAATTGGTCTTTAGAATGGTACTAGTCCAGATATGGGAAGTTGTCTTTACCTGATGGAGATTATGGTCGTAGATGTTACTTTGGAAAATTTCAGTGTGCATATTCTTCTTGGGTCAATATAAGTCCAGGTACCGATCCATTGCGCTTTGAGAAATTTATCGACCATACTAAATGCTACAATCTAACCTATGATGGTGTTTTAGGAGATAATCAGATAATACATTCAAGCAAATTGTGCTTTGGCTTCTTTGTTGACAAGGGATATGTTTTTGTTGCTTGAAACAGAACCTAGTACAGTAGTACACTAGTACTATTTAGAGACGTCACGAGTATTGTATATTAGTTGTGTCATATATAATCTTGATCTCTTCTGGTTTATAATCAACATATAATCATCTGGTCCTGTCCATCTACGTGTAGTCGTGTGTACTTTTTGCAGTCACTATCAATGCGTCAATAATGAATATACAAAGAACATCACCTGTTATTAAAACTTGCCAGACTTCAAAGGTTATCACATTTTGTCATTCTGCTTGTATGTACTACTGTATTAGAAACCCAAACAAACCTTGTGGACAGCAGGACAGGTAATAGTATACTTCCTCATGTGGTACAGATTACAGAATCACTGATTAAGTACCACTTGTAGATTAGTGCAATAAACTAATTTGTTGTGACTTGTGAGAGATCTCGCCAACCATCTAAGTGTTGAACTGCTGTCGATGTATTATGACAAAGTCTTTGTTAATTAATCACAAAATTTACAATTGATCATTCATGTTCACGAGCACACAGCATTTAACAATCATCAAAGCCATTAACAATTTTTTCTTCCATATGTGGTTAAAAAATCTTAATTAACATTTAACAATCATTCAAAATAGGAAAGACAGAGAATGAAAGAAAATGAATGTTAAACACTGTACCTCGTTTTTCAGGTGAGTAAGGGGAATGAACACCATTATTGCCATTGGCCATAACTTTAGCCGAACAGCCACTTTTGCTGTTTATTCCAAAAATATAAGAAAATATTTATGACGTAAGCAACTATATAAGTAGAAGACACCGCGTAATGTTCGGGGCCACATTTCTCTCTCACTTGAGCGCCTGACATTACATTTCACCTATTTTCTTCTTATCCCAATTTATTTGGGGTTTTTTTATTTTCTTAAAAAAAGACAAAAATCCTCGATTTCAGCCATTATTTTGTTCGATTTCTTCGGTAAAAAATTTATCTTCGATTTTTCCGATTTTTACTGTTGTTTGTAAAATTTACAGAGAATTATTATTATTGATAAACGAAGAATCTATTGTTGTATTGGAGTCAATTTGATGATAATTGTTGAAGGTTGCTTGTACCGTATTTAACTGAAAAAACTAAGGTCTTTGTTCTTCGTCTTCTTATTTTAAAGAATTGAAGAGGAAGAGAACAATTCTTCTTCTTCTTCTTCTTTCTCTTTAAAAGGTTGGTTTTTTCATTTTACTCAAAAAGATTTTATTTATAGCGAAATTGATTGAAGATTTCTTTAATCACTATTTTGATTCTGATTGGGGATTTTAATTGATATTGTTTTAATTTGATTCATTACAAGAAGTGGGTAATTCTTTAATTTTCTTATAAAAGCTTATTTTGTTGATTGATCTTTTATTTCAAAAAAAAAAAAAAAAATCCCCAAAGCTTCTGTCAGCTTTACGTGTATTAAGTAAAAGGTATGACGATCAGTAGCATTGAACCTGTGAAGGAGAGAAGGTCAAGGAAGAAGAAGCAGATTGCAGATGAAAAGGCTCCATTATTGCCTAGCAAGCAAGATGAGGAAGTTGGGTTTGATGAATTCAATGGAGCTTCTTTTACTGGGGCAGTGTTTAATTTGTCAACAACTATTGTTGGTGCTGGGATTATGGCTTTGCCTGCTACAATGAAGGTTTTAGGACTTGTTCCTGGGATTCTTATGATCATTTTTATGGCTTTCTTAACTGAGACGTCGATTGAGATGTTGCTCAGGTTTAGTAAAGCTGGGAAATCGGTTTCTTATGGAGGACTTATGGGAGTTGCATTTGGAAAAGCTGGTAGAATGTTGTTGCAAATCTGTGTTGTTATCAACAACGTTGGTGTTCTTGTTGTGTACATGATCATTATAGGTATAATTTCCCTCATAGATGGCTACTTTATCTATCTCTTGTGAACATGTCACATGAATGCTTACAAATCCTTTGATTACTTGTCTGGTCAGGTGATGTGCTATCTGGAACATCTGCAAGTGGAGTTCACCATGCTGGGCTTTTGGAGGGATGGTTTGGTGTGCATTGGTGGAGTGGGCGTTTCTTTGTGCTGGTTGTAACAACTCTTGCTATTTTTGCTCCATTGGCTTGTTTTAAGCGTGTAGGTAAGGGGAATTTGTGCTAATCTCCTGATCAGTTACTAGCTACTTAGTTGATGGAGTTACTCTAAACTTTATGCCATTCAATCTGTTGCACTTATATTCGAAGTAGGTTTAAATTTCTTCTACTTTGAACTTGCTGGAACCATTATCCTGATGCCTATCTTAGGGCTGGCTGCTAACTTATGTTATAGTTCTGCAGCCTTTTCCAAATGCCAGATAATACCTTTTCTGTAGATGCTAATAAAAAAAATTCTTAATCAAGTTAAGGGTTGTAGGTGTCTCCTAATGTCTTTATGTTAGTAACTAATACCATTTTGATACTTGTTGGTTTCCGTTGATATGGTATACTTCTGAAACTGTCCTGCATATGATTAGTCTCAATGCTTACTCTTTTGTCCTGGCTTCTAGGAACTTATTAACTTCACTTAAATATGTTAAGTTTAGCTCCAGTTTCTTAAAATTTCATCTTTGAAGATCACTGTGTAGACATTTGGTCCTATTGTAACTCTGATCCAATCTCATTTTACTTCTTATTGTTGTGCAGACTCGTTGAGGTACACGTCTGCCTTATCAGTTGCTCTTGCAGTCGTGTTTGTGGTCATCACTGCTGGAATCACGATTGTCAAAATATTTAATGGATCTATAGCAATGCCCAGATTGCTTCCTGTTGTTACTGATATGACGGCATTCTTTAAACTTTTTACAGTTGTTCCTGTTCTTGTCACGGCATACATCTGCCACTATAATGGTATGAATACCAGTCATCTTTACTGCCAACATGTATACTCAATATAAGCAAGAGATGAGGAAAAGAATGAAAAATCAATGAGAAGAAATTCTGACTTTGTTAGACCATCTCGTTTGGGAAGCCTATCTTAAAATTATATAGACATCTGTAATTTGGTGAATATTTTGTTTTAAAAAGTAAACAACTATTTTTCTTAAAGTTTCCTTTTTGACTCTTTACAGTGCATACAATAGACAATGAGCTCGAAGATTCTTCTAAGATGCAGTCAATTGTGCGAACGGCGCTTGGACTATGCTCTACGGTGTACATAACAACAAGTTTTTTTGGTTTCCTCCTATTTGGTGATTCAACCCTCGATGATGTGCTTGCAAACTTTGATGCTGACCTTGGGATACCATACAGTTCACTTCTCAATGACGCTGTTCGTGTTAGTTA
Organism: Aquilegia eximia; assembly: GCA_023053565.1. Taxonomy (NCBI): domain Eukaryota; kingdom Viridiplantae; phylum Streptophyta; class Magnoliopsida; order Ranunculales; family Ranunculaceae; genus Aquilegia; species Aquilegia eximia. The sequence goes on from JALIGU010000002.1 coordinate 39,480,064, forward strand.
TGCTGTCCACCTAATGCTTGTTTTTCCCATTATCTTCTTTGCGCTAAGACTTAATCTGGATGGTCTCCTCTTTCCATCATCGGGGCCTTTGGGTTCAGACAATCGGAGGTTTACATTGGTCAGCATTGGTCTTCTTATGATTGTTTTCCTGGGTGCCAATTTCATTCCCAGTATTTGGGATGCTTTCCAGTTCACTGGAGCCACTGCTGCAGTGTGCATTGGATTCATATTCCCTGCTGCGGTTACTCTTAGGTGAGCTTTTGTTATCAAAGATGAATAGATATAATGTTGTCTTTTAATGGACGCGAATAAATATGTTGTTTCTGCTGACTAGTTTTCTAACATTGAACTTGTGGCCAATTTCTTTACTTGCTAACCCTTGTTTAGGAGTTTTGTTACCTTTTCTTTTATAGTAGTGCTTTGTTGGTGACAATCTTTTCATTTGTATGTGTGTCTGTTTCAGGGATCCTCATGGGATTGCAACCAAGAAGGACAAAATCATCTCTGTTTTTATGATTGTCCTCGCTGTGTTTTCAAACGTGGTGGCGATATACAGTGATGCAGTTGCTCTGTTTAAGAAAAATTCTTCCCCCAGTGCATAATTCTTCTCAACAATGCTTCTTGTTAGCAGAATGGAACAAAAGGAAGCAGATAGAGAGCAAAAGTTCTAGAAACAGGTATAGTAGAGTAGAATTATAGGAGGGTTTTAGTGAGGTCAATAAGAGGGTCACTCAATTCAATATATAAGTTGATTTGTTCGGAAAAAATGTAGCAGTGCCTGTAGATTTTCCATCCCCATTATCATGGGGCGTTACTGCACTGAATATATGGTTGTTGTAGAAATTTGTTGTGTGGGAGTGTGGAACTGTGGTTTGAAATTAAAGCGTTGAGTGGAGAAAAAAAGAAGTTATTGTGTGATATATTTTGTTTGGTGTTTGTAATTATTGTGTGCTTAGAAATTGATCATCCCTTTGGGATTTCTGATCCTTGATCTTACTGAATTCCTGTGACTATAAAATAAGTGGATAGGCTAGAGGCCTTCCCTTTTGTTTATGCTGACGCTGGACAACCTAAGAAAGCGGTTAATTACAAGCATCAGTATGATGCATCTTTGTGAACAGGATGAATTAACAGTTCGTCATCTTTTATTCAAGTGTGCTTTTGCTATGGAAGTATGGCACTTTATGACTCAGGAATCTTGGTAGTTTGGAGGTGTCAGAAGAAATCTTGTGGCCATGCGATTTGTAAATGTTGTTCTTCCACTCATAAGTAGTGCACTTCTGGACAGGAAAGACACAAGTGTGTCTGTTTGATGTGAAAGTTGCTCTACTGCTGCCCAGGCATCTGCAGCACCAAAATTTGATTGTGGACGTGTTTCTCAGCTCACCAGGGAGTGTGCTGAGACAATATGGTGTTCAAGTGTAAAGAGTTTAAATCAATCTGTTGGAAGGGTATGAACCCTCCACATTATCTTTTTGACATTATAACTATTACGATGAGCAGAGCAGGAAAAAAAACTACGTAGTGCAAATGTTCAATATCAAACAGATGAAAAACCTAAAAATAAAACAAATCTTTGCCAGAGCAAAATGTTAAACATCACCAAACTTGTTATCCACACTCACCGTTCTGGATGTGCCAGCCTATGTAAAGGCTACATAATCACTAAACTTGATCAGATGTTGATTGTTATTCTGACAGTCTCCCTTCCTTTCTCAACACCTTGAAGCTTCTTCATCTTGCTTCCACCTCTGAGTCTTCTCTCTTCTGATAGAAGAGTCTTTTCAATTTCTTCAAAGCTCTCGGTAGTTGCGAGTTTATGATCTAAAGTAGGCTCTAAATACTCATAGGAAGCTGGCAGAGAGTTAATAAGCATATTCCCCTTATGTATGTCCTCAAGTTTTTCTCCCATAGCTTCAATGTCTGAGACCATACCATTAAAAACACTAAGATGATCTACAATACTTGTACCTTCTTTCATTCGCAGTTTTAATAATTGCAAATGTAGATATAATCGATTTGAGCATCGTTTATCTATATACAAACTCTCCAACTTTTCCCAAATAGCTTTTGCAGTAGAAATTCGCGCTACTCGTTGAAGAACATTCTTTGCAAGACAAAGTCGAATAACACTTGCTGCTCTCATATCTAAATCTTTCCAATCTTTCTCTTCACCATTGAGTTGCATGGGTATCAATGTCTTGTGCAACCCTGATAGAGTCAACACATCTTTGACTTGAGTTTGCCATAAACGAAAATCTATTCTTCCATCAAACTTTTCAATCTCAACCTCCATGATCATGTTGCTTCAGAAAAACCCTCAAAGCTAACACAATATCAAACACCAATCAATAGCCATATTGAGCCATATATATATATATATATATATATATAGGAAAGAAGAAAGGCTGCAGGTTTTCAACCCTCCTAACCTTTTGGTTTCTGAGCTTGTCACGTGCGCACGTGTTACAACAGCACACTGTCGGTGACGGTTTATATGATAGTTCGAAACTTGAATGATAGAGAATTTTGTTGAGTTATAGAGAACGAACGAATTATGGCAGAAAAGAAAGAGGAAATGAAGAGTGGCAATGTACTTGGCATTTGTAATAAGCTCATCTAAACAAAAAGTAAAGGATTTATGAGTCTAGATTATCTATTTAGACTTCAAATGGTAACAATTTCTTTAAAAAACTTCTCTGTTTCGAAGGCACTAATTAATTTCAACTCAATCTAACATGTAACATACTTCTTGAGGATTTTCACGATCCGATAACTTTATAACTTGTAATCCAAGAGAAACATGTAAATAGTAACTACTGTTGTGCGCAGCGGAGACTAATGCACAAATATGATGATTGAACTAATATATGAAAGTAAAACGAAAACGACAAAATAAACAAGCAACCACACACAAGACACAAGATATACGTGGTTCGGAAATATGCCTACGTCCACGGGGAGAAAGGATGATGCTTTTCTTATCTAGACAATTGTACAAGCCCTCATGAAGAAACTGAAGTCTTCTTCCTCTCAAAAGTTCTCTCAAACTCTCTAATGGCTTCTCACAATCTCTCTCTTAGAAAAGTTAAGGTTTTGTATCACTTCTATTTGGCTTTATAGTATAGCCTTACAATAGCCACGAATTGGGCTCAAAACAGGCCCATATTGCACAAAACAAGAGGAGGACGTACGTACGTCGAAATCACGTACGTACGTTGCAACACGTAATTGTTATCTGGCATACGGGACGTACGAACGCCCTAACTGCGTACGTACGTTCCTGAGTGAAAAACTTCCCTCCGTCTCTGATTTGCACATAAAACCCAACAACTACATATTAGTCATGATCGAAAAGAAAAAAAAAAAATACTAGGTGTCCCACACAAGTCGTCATTATATAAGGTAAAGCAGTAAAGCTATATGCCTATATTCCAAAAGAACTCGTATCTCCACCATCGACTTATGGTTATCTATATTTTTCACCACAATAAATCTTAATTGTTCCCTACTCAAAGCTTGTGTGATAATCATCATATTGCAATATCTACTCAAAATATTATGGACAAGTCAGCATCACTAGGTGGGTTTCATCCCGGGTTGGCGATGTATTTTGCATTCTTCTTCTTGTTTAGAATGTAATGCAACACATCAACCCTTGCAGTTTTGTTAGAATTCTTGTATTTTTTTTACTTCTCCGATCGCTCCATCAGAATGATTCATTTAGCATAACTACAAAGAGGTAACAATTGTTGGAAGTAAGGGTATCCTAAGCTTTAGGTGTGTAGTTTAGTCCTACATAGATTAGATATAAAGTTTATATGGTTTCTTTCTCTATATACAAGAAACTTTATATGGGACTAAACTACACACCTAAAGTCTACAATACCCTTACTTCCAACAACTATAACAAGGAGTATTTTTGAAACATGAAAAAGCTTCAGAAATTATACATGCATATCAAACAAGTCATAAAATATAGGTAGTGCTGCTGATTTTGGACTGCTATTGTCCACCAACACTAGTTAAAATAACCATGATGAGATCAGGAAAGGTCAGGACCGTCATTGCTTGCGTGACTTAGATGCATAAGTTGAGAGCATTAAACCAGTGGGAACCAGCTGGGAGTTCACAACATAACCACCAGCTTCTGGCTCTTTGAGAATAGTAAGAATAGTCTGGAAGGAAGTAAAGACCACCAATTTGTTTCAACACATGAAGCTGTGGAACGGCGGAGCAAGGAATTGAGGCCAGAGAACTTTGCCGTTTGAAAGTGACGAGTTTCTCAATTCTCACTCCGATGCTTTTCTGCTTCTCGTTGTCTCTGATCTAGATTCTCTCACCGCAAGTTTTCAATCTCTCTCTCACTCCCACCCCTCGAGCTCTTTACTCAATCGATACTAATTCTCATTCTCTCTCTACTAATTCTGCAATCAGATCCGTTGATTTTCTCATCGACAAGGTATGCTCTTGACTCAATAATCAAATTGATGGGTTATGATTTCAAGTTTTTTTAAGTTGATTTTTGTTTGGTAGAGAAATTTCTAGTGAGTTTTGAATCTAAAAACTCTAGGTTAATAGTTTTAGATCTACAAATATTTATTTGAATAGATTTTGATCGATTAATTGTTGTCTATATTCAATTAATCGTTTTTTCAATTTTCTTAGTTTTAAATAAAACCAATTTGTTAAATCACATAATTGGGTTGATTTGGATTTAGTCATTTGAAATAGGTAGTTGTGATAAAGGGGTTTTAGTTGTTTTGTGAGTTATAAGATATTTGCAAGTTGACTCAAAATTTTTGAGTTTTTTATAGAAGGATTTGACTTGTCCTGTTAACTACGATGACTTACATTAGACCTTTTTTTTTTAATGAGTATTTACATTAGACCTTTATAAAGGGGTTTTGATTGAAGGAGTGCAGAAACTAAAATCATCATATTAATGATACTTTGACAATGGTATATGACTAAAGGAAATACCATTCCATACGCGAACTTTCTCTAAGCAAAATCTCTGAAGAAGAGGTCGGTTTTGGATCCCATCCAACACTATTACAGTAAAAACCATGGCTTGAAACCCTATATATATATATTGGGTCTTTTAGTACATTTTGAAAATTAATTGTTTTTGAATTAATTGGTTAATGCACCTTTTGCATCTTTTGTTGGGAGAATAAGTACGTATAGAAGTAAACACAACATGACATAGCTAGAAAAGTAGAAAGGGAAGGGAAGGAGAGGTTGAGTTGAATACCTGTTGGTTGCTTTGCTGCAAATTTCAGTTGTTGTGTTTTTGCTCTCTTCGATGATCTTCTTGTACCTGTTGATAGATGATAATCTGATTGTAGTTTGATGGATTAAGAGTTTAATTTGTTTGCTTTAATCACCTAAAATCAAGAGTGTGAAATTTTCAAATTATAAGTCATATTGACATCCCCTTTTGTCCTTTTGTTTCATTGCTCAATGGCTATGCGTTTGCTCAAATTATAAGTCATATATTCAGATTTGTTGCATCTTTCTGGCTGCCACTCATTTAACATCTGCATTGGGTGTTTCTAGTTTGGCTCTTGAATTGGGTTCTTGGTGTTTCCGCTTGTATTTGCTCTTGTTATAGGTAAAGAAAACATGTCCTAAGCTATTCGATGTATATATGAACTAACCTCATAGTTGGCTACCTTGATAATATTTTGGAAACCTGACTTTGATTTGTGTACAATAAGACCAATTTTAACTAACTTCCTATATGACGGAAGATATTAAATATTGTTGAGTGAAAACACAACAATAATGGAGCGTTATTTTGAGATATAGGAGCATGATGCACATGAAGTAACTGTTATAAGATGTATAAAATGAAGTTGAATGTTAAAGTGGTAAACACAGAGTGATAAGGGCCCTCTTCTTTAGGATACTTGAAGTCGGTTGCAATTCCACATAAGGGTCTCAAGCTATGGTGAAATCAAAACTCCCAAGCTCCTGAAATTCTTCTCATAAGATAATAATAAATTTTCATGTACAGAAGTTCTTTCTCCTATACTGTCTCTTCATTTAAACATATGTTTGGAACATAAAAATTTGTTACTTCCCATCACATAATTCGTAGACTGCTCCATTGTGCCTTGCATTCACCAAATTTTGCTGCTCCTTCAATTGTTCTGTTTATTTATTAAGCTTATTTCGCGAGCCTGATTCTCATTTATACTGTTCGAAAATTAAGGCTAGAGGTTACATTTTCCATATGGACTGTTGTATTGTTTAATGTTTGTAGTTGAAAAGTAGAATATGAGTTGAATTGTTTTTGAGAACCTTTTAGCTGGATAAAGTTAGAAGTTAACAATGAAGAAAAGAATAAGAGAACATTAGTATCGGCCTGTCCAACATTTTATGGACGTATCTCATATGCTTGTTTGTTTTGGCTTGAAAGTTTTTTTCAAAGCTTGAGAATTGTATGTCTATATACCTGCTAAAAAATAGATCAACACAAAGGGCTTAAGTCTTCATATGTCTATATAGCCATGATATAGCATAAATGATTTCGTCACATATGTATGTGACTGAACCTAGGAATGGTTGGCATCGGGAATAAATGGTTCGCAATCTAGCTTACGTTAAGGAGGTTATATTTGTAGTCTCTAAGTTTAACAAGATGGAATTGTGATGATGATTCAATTTTTGTGATAATCCTTTCAAGATTTCCAAATTGTTTCATGGTATTTGACACACACAAGGAAATATTTATACACAGAACACAAAGTTACTCTCAGATTAATGAGCAATTAAGGTAGCTGCCCAGATGTCCTTGGGTTTGACACATATTGTTCGTATTACAACTTGATTTATGAAGCACTTATAGACCAAAAATACCAGGAATCTAATAGGACAAATCAAAGGAATCAATTCATTTCTGTTAAATATATATGAAAAAGTAGTAAAAATTAATACTAAGCGTTGAAGTCGATTTCTTTTTCTCATATGCTACAAATACTAGCCCAAGAAAAAGTTAAAACCCCCTATTGTGACCAAGAATAGACGCCTAACGTCTAACAGCCTCTAATGTTCTGTCGTAAAAGGTAGGGGTAGGGCAAAAAAACCGAAAAACCGAAAACCGAACCGAAAAAACCGAGTCAAAATTGGTCAAAACCAAGGTGACTAGAAACCGTTCAAGATCGAACCGAAACCGTATAGATATTGGTTTGGTCTCAGTTTCTATTTTTATAGAACCGGGGGAACCGAACCGAACTACATAGATATTGGACTTTTTTCTTCTATTAGTACTTGATTTGGTTTGATTTGGTCCATGTCTTATTTTGTTTAAAGCCCAAAAGTTAAGAACAATCTTTAATATTTTAGTGGACTAAAGGCCCAATACAAAAACCCAGAACCGAGTTTCGAACCGAAACCGGACCGACTCTATTTGGTCCGGTTCGATCCGGTTATATTCAAATATTTTCGGTCCATAAACCGAAACCGAACCGAAATTTTAAAATCGGTTTGGTCCTGGTCCTATTACTTTTTAGGACCGGACGGACCGTGCCCACCCCTAGTAAAAGGTTAAACACATCTAAAATATAACATCCCGTATGAGCTACATCTCGGCCAATTCTCTATATTATCCATGTTCTTTGGGATGATCCATTGGTCCTACCTCTGTCAGTCACCTGGCTATTTTTCTTCAGTCAACCACTATGGTATCCTGTTGAAATATAGCCACTACCAATAGCAGCATCAACAAAGTTTTGTAAATGTTGAGTGATATCGCCACTTCCATTATGATAGAATCCAACTTGCCTATTAATTTCCTCTCTAAGGTTAGTACGCTCACTTGAATGCAATGCATCTGCTATCCTTGCCAATTGGGTAAGTTGCTTCAATCCACTTGTCCATGTGGAGACTGTGTAGCAAGAATCTCCCTTGGATGTAATGTTTCTACTGTCACAGTCGGTTTCTTTTTTAGATCAGCTATCATGTGAGATCATCTTTACCAGAAATCTAATTAAACAGATCTATACGTACCAAATGACCAATATAAAGTATCAATATTTCCGCTTGGTATAATGCATCATTTGATGTCTATAGATCATATACACTTGACATCAGATTATTTTAAACATTCTCCACACACACAAACATAAAACATAAGCATATGGACATACACATACGCACATGCAATCATATCCAAAGATTCTGTGTACCTGATGCGATTCCAGCAGCTGCACTAGTGCTATCCTCCTTTCTCTGTTGTTTCCATAATTTCAGCTTTTCATTACACTGGTTTGGATATTCCTTTCTGTAAGGAAATGATATCGGTCAACCATGTCCCTAGATGGCATCCCTTTGTTTGATAAAATTGGTCTGTTTTTCAATAGGCAATCGAGGTTGTCGAGGGTCACTCACTTGTACTCGAATGGTTGAAATATTCATACACTGGCATGCCAGTCTTATCTCCACGGGAGAAATACATTGAAGGCTTAAATCTCAAGTGTGACGGTTTGGCCTCCCAAGGCATGCCAGTGGATGGTCAGAATGTTATGTTGCAAATTAAGAGTCTTGTTTTGTAGATGGTTGGAGTATTCCGCTTAATCACTTTATAACTAGATGCATCAGGGATTATCTTAGCGAAGTTAATTGTCTTGTACTACTGCTTTTCAAATGTTTTGTTTGTTTCTTTTCTTCTTCTCATATCCGTAGCACTAGGGAAATTTAATCAACTTTCAATAAATCCAAACAAGAAACATGATATATATAATAAAGAACACTAAATTTTGATCAACTACTAGTATCATTATAATTGTTGTTACAGGTAGGTATGTGTCTTGTTGCAAATTGCAATCACTCACGGACAACTCAAATAATAAATTCATATATAAATGAAATTCAAACAGTAAGTATACGATCAATAGATAGTAATAGTAATACTAAACGATCAATAGATAGTAATAGTAATACTAAACCCTCGATTGAAAACAGGCAAATACCAGTAGCAAGAATGAATTTATTTTCCAATTTTACCCTTAAGTTTCAATTTTATTTTCTCACTTCCAATTTTACCCTTATGTTCTGATTTTATTTCCACATTTCCGATTTTATCCTAATGTATTAAGAATTGTATACTACAATGAAAAAGGTAAAAAAATAATTTTAAAAAAAGTGGGATCTATTATAATTTATATATATATATATTATAAATTAGTTATAAACCCAAATAAACATTTAAATAGGTTTTTTTTTCTTATTTTATTAGGCATAAATAAATTTATTATTTTTTGTTCACATTAGGCGTGCAGATTCACATAGTATATATATATTATATATATATATAGGAAAGAAGAAAGGCTGCAGGTTTTCAACCCTTGTAACCTTTTGGTTTCTGAGCTTGTCACGTGCGCACGTGTTACAACAGCACACTGTCGGTGACGGTTTATATGATAGTTCGAAACTTGAATGATAGAGAATTTTGTTGAGTTATAGAGAACGAACGAATTATGGCAGAAAAGAAAGAGGAAACGAAGAGAGACGAATTGGGTGAATCGCTGAATGATCTATTCAGCAACGTGTGTGCAATGATCAAAGGCGAACTCCAGGTTTAATTTCCATCTCAAATCTCTCTTCTTTGTCAAATTCTCCAAATCGAATATATTTATGTATTTCTGATGAATTGGATAATCTAGTTGTGGCTTGATTAAATTGGATAATCTAGTTCTATGGGGCTTGGATATGATTCATTGATTTTGCGGTATAGAATGATCATTTTAAAATTTGCTTATATGCATTATTAGGTTCTAAAATCAAATTCAAGGTGAATTGAATGGTTTCAGCTGATTTAAATGCTGTAAGCAATTAGGATTAGGAACACTGTAAACCAATGGTTACAACTTGGATTTTGTTGATTTCTCAGGGAACGGGAAACCTACTTGAACTATTGGAAAAGATGAATATTAAAGTGGCAGAGGAGTACAACGGTTTTGGGGATGTGGCTGCAGGGTTGAGAGTATTTGTGGAGCAGTTGAAGGCAAAAAATGGAAACTTTGATGAATATGTTCAGCAGATTGATGCGATAATTCAACAATTGACGAAATTTGAAGTTGAAGTCTCTATGTTGGACAAATATGTATCTCTATTAGAATCCAAAGTTCAATCTGCTTACAAGATTTCCCCTCTTAATCATAGTGCTTAATTAATTCTTTTCTGACACGATAAGCTAGCTAGTTTGATATATTTTTTTTTTTTTGGTTGGCAAGCGAGGTTGTGGGGACCCCTACCCCTTTTAAATTATGTGTGGAAACTTATATCAACAATTCCCTGTTGATGAATATGTTTTGAACCCACGACCTCTCGACTTTGTGAGAGGGGTGCTACCATTGAGCCACAGGCTCATTCGCAGCTAGTTTGATATCGGTGATTGCTTAAGAATTATGGCTTTTAATTTTTGCATTCTTATATATTTTTTACTTAAATATCAGTTGTACATGTAACATTGAAAGAGGTAATACATGTTACAGCATTAAATTGCAAGGCCATGAGTAACGGAGGTGTCTTGCCGTCCTTTTGAAGTATTTTAGAACCACTTGTCCCAACAAGTGATAAAACTAATAACCTAGATAACCATTTTGGTTTTCTCCCATATCTCATATCTCATAGTACTCTATGTGTTATCTAATATTTTAATCTAAAACTAAACTTAAACTAAGAAATGTCCATCTTAATTGCTTAGGCTCTTTCACAACTACTGTACATTTGTAATATATAAAGTTATAAGCTACTCTATGTTTAATGTATGAGTGTTTTTTTATTTGTTTTCATGCCATATGTGATCACTGCAACTTTAAACTAAATGCACGCAAATACCAAATCATAGTGCCATTCAATACAAGTGACTGACAAGTGAGGTAATGTACTAATGTGCAATACCAAACCATCCTCAAAAGTCAAAAGCTTGACTAGTGGGTTGTTAAGCCCACATAGTCCCTCAAGGCCACAACCATGGTAAGGCCCTGATTTAAAAGGTTGAGGTGGGTTTGGGTAAAGAACTTGGATGAAGCCCTGATTATCAGTCTCTTGCCAAAGGCATTCTAGGCTCTCGTCTGTGGTTATTGTAGGAGGAGTATATATCTTCGCAGGCTCCAGATACAATTTTCTTGGTTGTATGCTGTTGTATGTACTCGTTTACGAGTGACAGTAACTTAGGTCATACTACAAACGGTACTAATAGCTTATTATTCAAAAACTACAAAAAAAAAAAAAAAAAAAAAAAAAAAAAAGACTATAAACAAGAAATGCTTTTTATTATGGATCAAATAATGTAGGTTTCAAAGAAAACTGAACTTTTGTGTCATGCTCAGTTATTTTTTTTTTCATCCAGGCTTAGCACTTACAACAACATTTTCCTTTAATACAAAATGCGCAGGCACAATAATTTGAACACTCAGAGGTATTTTGGCAAATTCCATACCATTTGAGGCAAGGGTACCGCTCTAGAGGCACAAAAGGTGGCACTGGTGGCATTGTCTGATCAGAAGGTAAAATCGCAGATGCAGCTGGCTGTAGATCTACATACACCATTACAAATAAATAAAAAGTGTTAGCACTTGCATCAATTATATACAGAAATTCATAATACTGATTGCAAGAAGTGTGATCGAGTTCAGCTAGCGTTCGAATATATTTATAAGCAGACATAATGACATAAAGATTGCGTAAATTTATAAACAGACAGACCTGCTGCGACAAACAAAAGAGCAACAAGGAAAATGCACTTGAGCGGAAACTTGTCCATTCTTTGAGTTGTTGCAGATAGCTACTTTTCTACCAAAGTTTGATTTCTAGTGTCTTGTCTTGAGTAGTGATGAAGATGTGATTATGTGAACGATGTGCTTGGAACTCCATCTATTTATAAAATGTAAGCAGGTTACAAGTCCCACTCCCACTGTTAAAAGCATAATCTTTTCTATAAATCTTTCTGGATTTAATAAGAAAATATAATCTATTTAAAGATTTTACATACTGATTCATGCACAATTAAAACATTTATTAATACATCCAATAAAAATCTACAGTAAATAGTTTGGTTTTTTAAGATTTGAAATTTTGAATATGGGACCTGCTAACATTTTATAAATCCATGGAGTTCATTGTTCACATCTTCATCACTACTCAAGACTCAAAAGAAATAAACCATACTCGAGTCTCTTCGTGTGGCAAAGCAAGCTAGCTAGCTAGTGTTGTATCAAGACTACATGTTACAACAATATATGAATGACAGGATTGACCTATCCAGCTAGCTCTGCCGTGCAGTCATTTTGAAGTATTCACGTTCATTCACTGTGAGGCACTTGATGTTGCCATGGCGAAACCGCAAAAGAAAGATAATTAGTTTCCATTCTGAGTCATTTTGAAGTATTCAGGTTCATTTACTATCAGGCACTTGATGCTGCTATGGCGAAAATGCGGCGAAAGAAAGATTTTGATTTTCCATTCTGATATAGAGGCTCTCATATCACATTAAAAGTTAAGAGATATGCACAATAAAGTTAGAGAAAATTTTAAAACTTTAAAACTTAAGTTGTGAACTAAAATGTCTAAATCACCTAAACTCCCCAAGTTCCTGATTGCAACTGTGGATACTGGATAAAGATAACAGGAGCAAGTCATGGGCGCAAAAGTCAAATCCAACGTCCAGCCCATGTTTACTTTATCACGTGCTTTACACGTGTCTCTTTATTTCCAAATCACAGACACGGAGCAACACGACGGTGTGCGCAACAACACCACTCACACGGCAGTACGGGCGTACGGCACACCTCCTTCTTCTTCTTCTTCTTCTTCTTCTTCTTCTTCCTCTTTTCTCATCTAAACTCAAAACTCCACTCTCTCTCTCTCTCTCTCTCTCTCTCTCTCTCTCTCTCTCTCTCTCTCTCTTGAAGATGAAGGAAGCCATGGGACCACCACCTCCGAAAAACCCTAATACCTCATCAACAACTTCGAAGACACCAATGGGACCTCCACCTCCTAAATTCGTAACTCCTTCTGTTCCAGAACCCGATTCAATTCCCATTGAAGAAACTAAAACAAGTATTACTGACGAAATTGAAACCAATCTCGATAACACTCATGTTGTAGAATCGAAATTAGAAGAACACGATCAGCAACAACAACAACAACAACAAGAAACTCATCAAGAACCAAAGCCTAAACCTAAATCAATTCCAGATTCCATAACAAAAGAATCACCAAGTATTACAATTCCTTACACTATTCCACCTTGGAGTGAAGCACCTTGTCATCCTTTTTCTTTAGAAGTTCTCAAAGATGGTTCTATAATTGACCAATTTCAAGTGTATGTTATATCTCTCTCTTGGCATTTCAAATTATTTAGAGAATTTATTGTGAAATTTAAGTACAGAATGTTTGTTTAGGTTATGCAAAATGATAGTAATATGGTTTTTTTGTGTTGGATGAAACTGCAGGTCTGAGAAAGGAGCCTATATGTTTGGGCGAGTTGATCTTTGTGATTTTGTTCTTGATCACCCAACCATTTCTCGATTTCATGCAGGTATATATATATATACATTGATGTTGATGTGATGTGTATTGTTGTATCCTGGGCGGCTGGGCTTAACATGAAATTTGCAAACTAATTTTTAATACATACTATTTTGTTTTACTGGCTAAAAAATTTATAATGTTAATGCGATTATACTATTTCAGCCACATAAGATCCTTTTAGCTCTATAGGTAGGTTAATAAGCTACTTTCACACTTTTAACAGTTCTTTGTAAGTTGTGTTCAAACCTCAATGCTATGAACAATTAACAGTCCTGTTAGTAGGATTTGTTAATCACCAGCCTCTTGTTTGCTTGTGAATATTTGAAACTATGGGATTTATGTAATTGTATGAATGAGGACTTAGGGACTGAGTTTAGTCACGAGGAGTGGAGTGAGGTTACACTAAGATAGAGGGTTTGGACTTTGGAGAGAGAGGGGGAGTTACGGAGAAGGAGAGGAAGATGGTAGAGTGAGAGAACATTGCTTGTTTAGTCTTCAAGCTCTACTTAAGTAGTGTTCTCGAGGTGACACATGGCAGACAGAGTGGTCCAGATGGCCGCCTCCCATGGGCCAGACATCAGGCACAGCCCACAGACTAGTCCCCTGATAGGTCTGCGGTCTGCCTAGGCTACAGAGTTGAGCTGTTGTCAGGGCTGTGGTGTACTGGTGTCAAGTCAGCCAATCAGGTTACTTTCCTTAATCTCTGGTTTGACTCTGAGCATGTGAATTGCATCTAGACCTAGCAAAGCAACTAGAGCCAAAACGCTTTAGGCCTCCAAACCATATCTCTAGAATAACCCCCACTGCTAGAATAACCCCCACTGTTAGTGACGTGACAACTGACTAGATGTCAGGTGGCATCTTAGACCAAGGCACCTGGAGGGTCCCGCTGACTACGGTAGTAGTCTTAGGCAGGTCATTACACTTAAGTGTGAGTTAGACTAAGTATCATTTTTTCCATTATTTACAGTAATAATGAAGTATTAGTGTATTCGTTATTAGCATGGCTTCAATCTTACCTTCGCAGAGATGAATAATGAAAAATACAGAGCGTCAGGTTTCACTTCGGTATTACTGTGTTAGTAGATTGAACTTTGAAGCATGTGGGGGCAATTTGGGATTTCTCAACTTGTAGGAAGCTCAACTTTGGTTATTGTTAATCTCCAATATGAAATTTGACAACAGAGGAAGAAAAACATTCTGTATTTTTTTTTTTTTTGTGTGTTTGGAGATGACTATATGCTTGGTATGTTATTTTGATTTTCGTGTCATTTTGAGATATTGGATTTGGGAATTTATTTCCTCTATTGTTGGTTGCTAATTGAGTTCTAGGAGGCTTTAGGACTTATGGGGGCTATGGCTGGGAAATCTCATATTGTATCTTCTTTTTCGTAATAGTACAAAGGCTTTGGGGATGATGATGTGGGTCATTGGTTTAGAGGAGACATGATCAATGTTTACCACATTTAGCTTATGGATGATAATATAATTATGAGCAATGAGATTGTCTAGTTGCAAAATTTTTGAGCTCATAGTGTGCATTGAAGCTGATGTCAACTTTGTGAGAGTGTTGTGGTGACAGCTGATTAGTGATCTTCAATATTTTAAAAAGAAAACAAGGTCTCGTAATGTCTCTTGGTTCTTGTAATAACGACAAAGGCTATGGATGAGATGATGTGTGTCATTGGTTCGGAGAAGACATAGTCACTGTTTACCACCCTCAAGTTATGATTTGATAATAATATGATTATGAGCAGTGAGATTAATCAGTTGCAAAATCTTGGAGCCTGATAGTGTGTTTTGAAGCTGATTACGTACTTTGTGAGAGTTTGCAGACTTGAAGTGATTAGTGGTCTCACATATTCTTAAAAAGATTCAGGTCGCTACTCTCTACACATTATGCGGCATGTAGGATGGCATTTTCAAGAAGTAGGAACCATATTGAGCTTAAACATAGTTTTGTTATATATGTAAGGGTCAGGTATTGTGGGAAAATGGGTGGCATAGAGTTTTCTGTTCTCTTTACATCTTGTTTAATGTGAAGTATTATTCAAATTCAGGGAATTCATTGCCGATATGAAAATGATTATGTCCTAAAATGTAGATAATTAGAAACAACTTTAGTGATTCCTAAATATCCTGGAGAAACTTGAGATCACATTTATCTGTCAGAACCAACAAGAATACAGGTGTTTCTGTTTAAAGGCAGATATGTCTTCTTCTTTCTTTGTTGGTACCTTGGCTCATTGCTTCGTGACTTCCCTCTTCACGGCTCACACACACACATAGCCACGTGATTCCCTTTTTTTCCTTGAAATTTTCTTCTCATCAGATATTTCTAATGTCTAAATGTAAGAAAGTTGGAAATCAGTTTCTATCTTTCAGTAATTCATGTTACAAGCTGGAATTTTCTCAAATTAATATCGGGAACGAAAAAGTTAGTTGTACAGTATTTTGCATGGAATTTGTGAATGACCATTATGTTTTGATATTGAATTCATGACTATTATTATTTGTATTCTCAAAGAGAGAGAAAAGAAAAGAGAGAGAGGGGGGGGGGGGGGGGTAGAGTTTGTTTAATACATAGAAAATAATGCTGACTAGGGTAAGTAAGTATTTGGCTTTGGAACATCTGAAGCTTGTTTAAATTTATAAAAATGTATTGGTATATGATAACTTCTCCTTATTCTTGCAGTCATGCAGTTCAAACAGAGCGGAGAGGCTTACATATATGATCTTGGCAGTACACATGGAACTTCTGTCAACAAGAAAGAGGTATGCGGCGTCTTCGTCCTGTTCTGGTGTATTCCATATTTCTAACAAGACTATGCAAAATGGTAGAATTAGAAACTGAATTTTAGAAAATGACATTCAGATTCTTTTTAATAGTCTGAACACATTTATGCCTAGAGTATCTGTACTTTTTTTAATTGTATTTGACGAAATCCACCTTTTGAGATAAATGGGGTTCGCCCGTTGTTTGTTATGACAGACATTTACTGACTTTATTTCTAATGGTTTAATGGTAAAATTGCAAACCATGTAATGGCAAAGTAAAAGAGACAAATATGAACACACGTGAAGATAGGTAGTGAACATGTGGCAGTGGAAGAGCTTGTTGTTTGTTTGTTTAGTGCTTTGATTTCCTTCCCCGTCCCCCCCCCCCCCCCCCCCCCCCCCCCCCCACACACACACACACACACACACACCCACCCTCCCCCAGCCCTCTTTTTTCATCGGGTTGGTTTATACTGCTCTGTAATGTCTTCGTTTCTCTATATTAGGTGAAGAAAAAGGTGTACACCGAACTGCATGTTGGTGACGTCATTCGATTTGGCCAGTAAGTGACTGCTTTTATTGTGTATTTACCAGAAAACATTTTCTATTTCGATGCCCTCAATAATTTTTCTTGTTTCTGTCATGTATTATGTAAGCTGTTTCATATTTCGGAAAAAAAAAAAAACTAATTATCATGGACTATATAGTTTATATCCAAAAGGAAACAATAAAAGGAAATTGTCGTTCATTCAGATGTTGGGTTTTCAATGCGTATCTTATACTCATGTATATCTGTACTCACCCATCTGATTTTCTCTTTTGCAGTTCATCTCGATTGTATGTGTTCCAAGGACCAACTGAGTTGATGCCGCCTGTGAGTATTTATATTTTCTGTATCCTCGACACGTTCTGTCCTTTTCCTAGAACAACCGAAGATTAATTTTGCAGTCTAGTTTGTAAGCATTTTTGTTTGAAATTTATTTATGCAAGCATGTGCTTATTAAAGAACAATGATTAGCTGTGGACTTCATATTATACTCAAAATAATTTGCTGTTTTGGACACCATGTTACGTGCACCACACTTTGACGAGGCTACTATCTCGTTTGTAGTATCAGCATGATCATGACTGGGTTTAAAGGATCTGTTATGACATAGGTATTCTTCTTATGTTAGATGGTATAGCAATTCCAGAAGATGCTTAACGTATTTTGGGAGTATGGTGTACTATGTGAAGTATATCATATGGGACTGCTTGCTGTCTATGTAAAGTCTCTTATCAAATGTGTTCTTGTGGACTTACTTTCATAAATAACTGAAAAAGGTAGAGGTGTATAGTGTGTACTTAATTAGACCATTACAATAGACAACAGTATGGCTGCGAAATATCTGACACACTTACTGCAATAAACAGGAAAAACCAATCCTACAAATTTGGTCCTTGTTTCTAATATGTGTTGTCCAGTAATGAATCCTTAGTAAAGAAGTTTTCGAGTTACATAAGACTATAAGAGCATCTTAAGAACAAAAACAAAACAAAAACCTATAAATATGTTATTTTAGGTCCGTTGCAAACAGCTATTCCCCGTTGAAAATATGTACTTACTATTAATTGCTTCAATGATGTAGGAAGGCGACTTGAGGAAGATTAGAAGTGCGAAGATTCGAGAGGAGATGCATGATCGTGAAGCTTCTCTTTTACGAGCGAAACAAGAAGCATCTCTAGCTGAGGGTATCTCATGGGGCATGGCAGAAGATGCAATTGAAGAAGCTGAGGTTTGTCAGATTGTCTCATCACTTTGCTTTTTGTATTTCTGTGGTGGTGAGGTTCTCTCCCCACCAACCCCATTCTTTGCTGTTGCAAAACTTTGCTTTCATTTTTGCCCTCAAATTGGGAGTTCATTTGTGTGGGAGAGAGACTTCATGGAAAGCTGGATGCATAAGCAGTTTATCCACCTTTGGACATTCTTCATAGCATTTTGCCAGTTTTGTTTTGCTGTACCGCAATTTTGTCTATTATGAAGATTTACTATATTAGAACCTAGCCAAATCTCCTAATTCTGTTTTAATATTGATATCTTTTTCTAGTTTTAGATAAGCTAATATTTATTTCTACAAATTATTTCCATTATTAATATTCTTATGTTCATTTAATTTCTGCACTTCCAAATTTTGAACTGCGTTGAAATATATGTTTTTCTAACCAATGGAGTTGGTTTGAACTTCTAGGATGATGCAGAGGAAGTGACTTGGCAAACCTATAAAGGGCAGCTTACAGATAGGCAACAAAAAACCCGAGAGAAAGTCATCAAAAGAATTGAGAAGGTAATGGATATCATCTATTGAACTAACCAAAGTCTGTCATTCATGCATTTATTTGTGACCATGGCCATTAAGGATCTGAAGCATGGAAAAAACACAAGTGCATTGCATGTTCAATTCTTCTATTGTCTTTTGGAGATATGCTATTTCTACAGGAATGAACCTTTCCAACTGGATGTCAATTGTCAACATTATATTCTACCCTTTCGAAAGCTAGAGTGAATGTTTTCTTCTTGCAACAACACCCTTTTCTCCACAGACCCACACATTCTACTAATTCTTGTGATGATAATTTGTGTTGTACTAATACAAAACCTTTTTTGACTTAAAGATTGCAAATATGAAAAAAGAAATCGATGCCATCAGAGTGAAGGACATTCCTCAAGGTGGATTAACACAAGGCCAACAAACTCAAATTGCTCGGAATGAGCAAAGAATGGTGCAGGTAGAATCCTATGCAAACATGTTATCTTCCGTTTCTCAAATCTTCTTTTGAGATTTATTAGTTAATCTTATTGTATAATCTAGATTCTGGAAGAGCTTGAGAGCCTGGAAGAGACATTAAATGAAAGTATCCAAGAAAGTTTAGGCGCCCGTGGTGGAAAAGTACACAGTAAGAAGAAAGGAGCAGTTGTGGAGGATGAAGATGAAGCACCAAGGTACTTAAGCTCCTTATCGAATAAGTTCGCTTTAATATTTAGTAAGAACTATTGTATTTATATTGTTTTTTTTTTTTATTTTGGCCAAATTATTATTTTGTATGTCAACCTCCACGCCTGCACCAATGACATTGCTTTGGTCACACCTCAAATTTTATATGATTTTTCAAATTTAGTCATCAGATTTTTTTATTCTTATATTGCCCAAGTGGAAGGACCTGCATTTACTAAAAGTTATTGATTACTCTTCTGATATACTAAAATGAGTATGGTGTATATAAACATATACAATGACTTACAATTTATTGCATACTGTCCAGTGATGATGATGAGTTTTATGACCGAACAAAGAAACCGGCTACACAAAAAGCAGGTGAGAACCAGTCAATTGAAACGGCTGATAGTCTTCTGGATAAAAAAGATGCAATCATGAAGGAAATGGAAAATAAGCGAACTTTAATAGATGAGAAGAATAAAACTGTACCAGAGATTGAGAGTGGGACTGAAGATGGAGATCCTCTTGATGCTTACATGACTGGGCTTTCATCCCAAATAGGCGAGTACTTCCCAGTTCTTTGAATGCAGTTTCCTTAGTTTCTTGTTACATTTCATTGAAAATATATAACATTTTAACGCTTTCTCTTTTTCTAATTTATCACATTTCAGTGCTCGATTCCACCACGCACCTTCAAAACGATTTGTCTTCTCTACAGTTGGAGTTGGATAGGATCCTGTACTTGCTAAAAATTGCAGACCCTTCAGGAGAAGCTGCTAGGAAGAGGGAGTTGAGAGTAAACAAACCAAATTCTAATGAAGTTGCTGTATCCACTTTTGATTCTAAACACCTCCCCACAGAAAGAAAGAAAAGATCCGGATCAACAAAGCTTACAGATGACTCCTGCTCACAAGAAGGAAGTCCTGCTAATATTACCGAAGCTGCTAAGGTTCTCAAAGTTGATAAGACTGTCATTGTGTCAAATGATAGCAAAACACCTGTTGCTATTCCCGTAGCTGCTAAGATGGCTGAAGTTGATTCGACTGTTACTGATTCAATTGAGAGCAAAACACCTGTTTACGCAGTTACAAAGCCTCAGTGGCTTGGGGCTATCCATGACACTGAGATGAGAGAAGTCCAGAAACAAGATGCTCCCTTAGACATGCACGATTCAGATCAGTTTGTGGACTACAAAGACAGGAAGGAAGTTTTGGGTTCTGCAGCCAATGGACAAGTTGAATTAGGGATTGAAGCTGGTGGTCTAATTATAAGAAAACGGAAGCAGGTTGAGAAACCTAATGGAAGTGACGAAACTCCAGAATTCTCAACATCATCATCTGGTGAAGCAGAAATAACAGCTGCAGATGCTGTGGCATTATTGTTGAAGCACAAAAAGGGGTTCTTGATAACAGATGAAGAGGAGCAGAATGAAAGCCTTGGGGTGAGAACTCAATCACAAAACGATAATAAGAAGACCAGAAGAGTCCTTGGTCCTGAAAAGCCTGTTTTTCTAAAGAGTAATCCTGATTATGAAGCCTGGGTACCTCCGAAAGGTAATCTACCTTCTGCATACTTGATTTTTTGTATTGTGCTTGAGTTTTAGTATCTACAATTCATTCTTTGACTGATGCAACTTTATTCATGCAGACCAATCTGGTGATGGTCGTACCTCCCTTAATGATCGACTTGGCTACTGATATATCCTGCTACGACTGATTAACCTTTGAACTTACCTGTGGAACACTGACCAAGAGCAGAGTCATATTTAAATATATCGGCCTTCCATTGTGCAGCACCTTTGATGTGAATGTTTTGGAATTCACCATTCCATGGAAAGTGTGCTGCAGGACCTCGTAACATGTGTGAGAGGAATGAGCCATGCATGAAGCATGCTGTTGGGGGAATTGTTGGTCTAAGGTGATAACTTGGACCATGACAGCATGAGTTAATTTTAATTACTATTTGTAGTGATGTTTACTTGTATACTGTAGGAGATGTTGTATACTGTCATTTGAGTTGAAACACGGTCCAGGTTATTAGTTAAGTTATACATGTGCTTGAAAGTTGAAAGATGAAGCGTGTAAGCATATTCCATATTTCCAATTTTCCATACAAACAAACATGAAGTCAAGTTATTCTTAGCTTATTTTGGAGTATGCTTGATTAAATATTTGGAAATTACCTATTAGTTTAGTTTTTAAGTTATTAAATTTTTTTTTTGGGTCCACTTATAAATATGTGAAAATACAAATTTAACCTTCTTAAATTTAAAATTAATCTCATTTCTAATCCGCTAGGGACTTGTTTTCTTTAAATAGAAATTAGGAAATTATAGATCCAAGAGTTTTCCTATAAGATTGAAGCACCCCGCCAAAGTTTCTATACCTATCTCACAAGGGTCTGTAGTTCTCTTTCTTCTCAAAAATTTCCATTAATTTTTTTGTTCTTAGTTAGTTAATCATAGTTGTTGAAGGTTCTTGATCAATTCTTCTCAAAAAAAGTAGGATGGCAATCAGTTGGAGGAGTTTGAGTGATTTTCCAGAACATATATTGGAGCTGATACTTGTCAAACTAAGCTTCAAGGATCTTATACGTTTCAGTGTGGTTTGCCAATTATGGAAATCCATGGCTGTCGAGCATGACTTCCATGGTTGATGTTATACAGAGACAAGGAAAACCATACTGCAAGGTTTTTAAGTATATCGGAGGGTAATAAGATCTACGATCTGAGGTTGACCTCGGTAGCCAGTGATAGTTTCTGCTGTGGATCTTTCCAAGGTTACTTAGTAATGGTCAATGATGATAGTAATTTTCTTTTTAATCTGTTTTCACAAAATCATATTGATCTTCCGCAGCAATATGTACCACCAGAGTCATCTTTTGGATGTGATTATAGATGTTTTTTTTCAAAAGCAATTGTATGGTCCACTACGCCACGACAATAATAGTGTTCTTGAGATCTGTAAACCTAATGATTCTGAATGGTTGGTTTTTAGAGGTGGAAAGGAAATTGAAAAGGAAAAGGAAGAAGAGGAAGAGGAAGAGGAAGAGGAGGAGGAGGAGGAGGAGGAGGAAGAGAGCAAGTATGAAGAAGAGGGGATAAGAACTGCAGTGGAATTTCATGATAAGAATTGGATATTTGCAGATCTTTTGTTTTATAAGGGTATGTTATATGGTCTGACTAGAGCGAATGGACTTGTGATGTTTGAGTCGTGGAACTCATCTTCAAACAGACTTGTATATAAAGTACTGAATGCGTTTCCTTTATTTGTGAAGGACAAAGCTGGCCTATCTTCTACTAGTTATTTGGTGGAGTTATATGGAGAGTTGTTTATGGTATATAGGTTTCGCAGATGTTTGCGAACTAATAAATACTATATATCATTTCACACTAAGAATTTTATTGTTTTTAAGCTTGATCAATCAAATGATATTCTACGATGGGTTCGAGTACAAAGTTTGGGCGAAGAAATGTTATTTTTGGGTAGAAACTCCTCTTTGTCCATTTCTGCAAATGGAATCCCAGGATGTAAAGGTAATTGTATCTATTTTACTGAAGATGTGTGGCCGTATTTTTATTTTGGAGCAGACTGTAAAGCTTCTTGCCGCGACAATGGTGTCTTTTACTTGGATGATAAACGCATTGAGCCATTCTTTACTTGTAAAAATCAGTTTTCGTTCAATTCTCAACCTATTTGGGTCATTCCAAATAAAATATAAATGGAGAACCACGTCAAGAGCGACAAGAGAAGCAAGATTATTTAGCATGTAGTTGAGTTTTGTTTATTTATAATGGATTAGCATTCGACTTTGCTTCTTCGAAGGAAATAAGTCTATTGTTCGATAGTCTTATTGTATGCTCTGGTATATATATACTCTTCCAGACAGTTCCCAGGCCATTAGTTTGATGATGATATTGGTATCAGGTTCTGGATCACTACAACACTAACTTTAAGTCATATTGCAAACAATTCTAATTGCTTATTATTATTATTATTATTATGACTTATGAGAAAACAATAGAATGGCATGAACAAACTAGAAATAACACTTTTTCTTATTGATCAAATAATGTTGGTTCAAACAAAATTGTGCTTTTTTATTTAGGTTCAGCCTTTTTCTTCATCTAGGCTTAGCACTTACAACAACATTTGCCATTAACACAGAATGGACAGTTGCAAAGACCCGCACACTCCCCGGTGGTACGGCAAGGTGGAATGGTGGGATACCATTTGATGCAAGGGAACCGATCTAGAGGCACAAAAGGTGGCACCGGTGGCATTGTCTGATCAGAAGGTAAAATCCCAGAGGCAACTGGCTGCAGATCTACATACACCATTACAAATAAATAAAATGTGTTAGCACTTGCATCAATTATATACTGTATTTGAAAAAAAAAAAAAAAAAAGCTTATCCTGATTGCAAGAAGTGAGAGTTTAGTGCTTAATTAGTTTTGTAATAAAATTATAATTAAGCATACACACAGATACAGAAAGATTGTGTGACATATCTACAGACCTGTTGCGACAAGCAGAAAAGCAACAAGTAAAATCAACTGGAGGCAAGACTTCTTCATTCTTTTAGACTTTTAGTTGTTGCAGCTACTATTCCACTAATGCTTGATTTCTTTGTGGATGTGTGAGCAATGAGCTTAGAACTCCATCTATTTATAAAATGTGATTATGTGAGCAGGTCCCATGTCATGTTCAAAGAGATTCTAAAAAAGAACAATTTTCCTATAAATCTTTATGGATTTAGTAATAAAATATGCATACCAGAAAGATTTCATTTTCATGCACAAAACATTTTTATGAGTGTATCCGTTACAAGAATTACACTAAAGATTTTGCTTTCTTAGATTCTCTTGGAATATGTGGGACCTGCTAACAATTCATAGATAGATGGAGCTCACTGTTCACATCTTCGCAACTCAAGACACAAAGCATTAGTAGAATATATAGTGGCTGCAAACCTGCAACAGCTGCTCAAAAATGGAGAAGGCTCTCCTCAAGATTATTTTTCTTTTTGCTCTTTTTTTTGTTGCAGCAGGTCTGTTTGCTTCTTCTTTTTCTCTTATATGTTTGTATATCTAATTTTGTGAAAACTACAACATATATGGAGCTTGTATGAGAATGAGAAAAAAGCTCTTAAAGGAACATTTTTCTGTAAAACTGATTAAAACACTGAACCCACACTTCTCGCAATCAGTATAAACTTGTTTTTATTATATAATTGATGCTGAGTGCTAACATTTTCTTATATTGTATATATGTAGATCTGCAGCCCGCATATGCGATTTTACCTTCTGATCAGACTATGCCACCAGTGCCACCTTTTGTACCTCTAGATCGGTTCCCTTGCCTAAAGTGGTATCCCGGATTTTGCACTAGTAACGACGATTGTTGGGGTCTATGTCCCTGCTCATTCTGTGTCAAGGGCAAATGTTGTTGTAAGTGCTAAGCCTTGATGGAAAAAAAGAAAGCTGAACTTGAATGAAAAGTTCAATTTCTTTGAACGAACTTTATTTGATCAATAATAAGAAAAGAAAAAAAAAAGGTTTATGTTGTTTATCTTTTTTACTAGTCAAACAATATCAGTGATCCCAAACCTTTCAGTTTGACAGTTCAAACAATTTCGTTTATGAGGAAAATTGCAATGAACTAATTCGAATTGTAAAAGGTTTTGCGAGAATTTATTTTAAAGTGGCCTGTGTAAATGTTTTTATCATTTTTGCCTTGTAGTACTGTAGTTCAGGAAGAAAACAATTGGAGAAAAGACAAGTGAACATGTCAGACCATATATATCAGATGTAGCCTTAATGGCTTTGAACTTGTTCAGATTTAGCACCAAACAAGAATTTCTAGTTTTGTACCATTTGAAAAGGAGCAAACACATTAGGTCGTGTTAAGTTCAACCAGGTTAGAAAAAAGATTAATGAATCTTCCTACAACATTAGATTGTAGGTTGTAGCTTACTGTTCCTACACCCATCAACACTCCTGCAGTGATAATGGTACGAATTACTGCAGTGATAACGTTCTTCTTGCAGATTCTGTAACTCCATATCCAAAACCACATTTTTATTCATTTCTAATTATAATAATATACTAGGCTACCAAACATTTTCTCACTGTTTACATGGTTGTTGCAATTTCTTAACCCAAAATTTCCTTGCCAGGCACACCAGCCAAAAAGATCGATATCGTACAAATAATTGACTAATGTTACAATGGATTGAGATACTATATACATGCAGAGCTCTTCGACCGAACTAAAATTTTGTAACTGCTGAGTAGAGGCGAAATGAATTATAAACTAGAATAGAATGGCATGTATAAATTAGAAGCGCATCTGGAATAACATCGTCAAACAGAATACAATGGCATGTATAAACTAGAAGCGCATTTTATTCATGATCAAATAATATGTACGTCTGCAAAGAAATCGAACTTAAGTCATGCTCAGTCCTTTTCAATTCTTCATCTAGGCTTAGCATTTACAACAACATTTGCCATGAACACAGAATGAACAGGTACAACGACCCAAACAGTCATCGTTACTAACGCAAGGTGGCACGGTGGGATACCATTTGAGGCAAGGGAAGCGATCTAGAGGCACAAAAGGCGGCACTGGTGGCATCATCGGATCAGAAGGTAAAATCGCGGATGCTGGCTGCAGATCTATACATAAAAAGTGTTAGCACTTAATTGCGTCAATTCATCGATCTATACAGCTATACTGTATTCGAGGAAAAAACTTATGCTAAGTGAGAGTTTAGTGCTTTAATCAGTTTTACAGAAATATGGTTTTTTATTTTTTTGATGAATAAGATGATTCCATTTCAATCTGAAAACTGTACCCAGTACAAAGTAGCTTACAGACAGACCTCCTTACATATTGTTCTGACCAGTACATTAATTAAAAGAAAACAAAACAAAGCAAGACAAACAACCATTGCATAGCAGTCCCAACCCAGTATGAGTAGGCTCCCAAACAAAAGTCCAACTGCCCTATACAGAAATATGTTCCTTCAGTAGCTTTTTTTGTATTCTCATTATCTCATAATATACAAGCTCTATGTTATTGTGTTTTCACAAAGTTAGATATACAACATTACAGACACACAGAAGAAAGCAAAATAAACAGACCTGCGACAACAAAAAAAGAGCAACAAGGAAATCAACTTGAAGGAAGCCTTCTCCATTTCAGTTGTTGAAGACTTGCAGCTACCCTATTCTAGAGTAATGAATATGTGAACAGTGACCTCCATCTATCTATAAATTATATACTACATAGTGTTTAGAACACATTCCAAGAGTTTCTAAGAAAGCAAAATCTTTACTGTAAATCTTATATACTAATAATGGATGTATAATAAACAATAAACTCTAATGTCTTACAAGTGGATTCAGTGGCATTAGTGAGGTCTCTACTTATGATAAGCATAATTATTTTACTGATAAATCCAATGGTTAAGATTTATACTACAGAGGTTTTAGAAAAAAAAAGGTACAGTATTACCGGAAATGTATTGTCTGTAATTAAAGAACATAATAAATGACAGAGAAAATAAATACCGGGGAAGCGGAGGCTCTTTTGGGTGAGTGTCCCCTTCTGTCTTCACCATGTTGAATATAAAACCCATATGGACCATGCTTCAAGAGAATCTGTTAACAAAGGGGTCATTTAGGCTCAAGACTCGTAACAAAAGGAAAAAGGCAAAACATGTCTAAAAGTCACGATGAGAGGCCTAAACAACAAGCCTACCGAAATATAGTTATCATATGACAATAAGTTAAATTTAGAAACCTTTTCATTAGAAACAGGATGAAGCCCCAGCTCCTTTGGCTCAGAACCAAACTCTGTTTTTTCAGGAATATCATCATCAGTAGTATCATCTTCCCCAGAAATCCTTCTAGCAATATATCTGTATCAAAAACATAAGGCTATGATCAATACCAGGGAATATAACACAGCAATACGCAGAATTATAGATATAATTATATGTTAATATTGAGCTATTCCATGACTTTGGTTTCATCTGTAAATAAGAAGCAATACTGTGAATCGTTCATTACAAGTAGGCTCAGAGTTCAGACAAATTCCTATAAAGTTCGAATCACTTATTCGTTAAGAAAGATAACAGTAATCTCATTTTGGATTAGACTAATTTATTGTATATAATTGTTGCAAATTGCAATCACTCACGACAACTCAAATAATAAATTCATATATAAATGAAATTCAAACAGTAAGTATACAATCAATAGATAGTAATAGATAATAGTAATACTAACCCCTCGATTGAAAACAGGCAAATACCAGTAGCAACAACACCAAGAAGACAACCAATAAGAAGCAATGCCTGCCCATTCAGAGGGGGTATTGTGTAACTGTCAGTCAGAGATGAAATTTGTACTACCAATTTCTTACTGTATTATATTATCTTGGACTGACGGTTCGGTTTTGTGCTGATCCAAGAAGTAAAGTGGTTAGTTAGGTTGTCCGTGGTCCTTGTTGAATTCGCACCAATCCGAATCCGATCGAAGCCTCCTTCTGCGGTGGTTAGTACTCTTCTTTGCTCTGCTACGGTTCGTTTGCACCACCGTATCGTTTCTAAAAGAGTTGGATTGTCTTCAAATCGTGTGGGAAGAAGAAGAAGAAGAAGAAGGTGGTTAGAAGGAATCAAAGGAAAGGTGTTATTATTGAAAAAAAAAAAAAAAAAAGTGTGATTTTTATACCAGCAGGAGAAACATGCAAAGAATTTCTACAAAAATCGTATATCTTTCATTGGGTGATGTTCGAAACCCTAGAAATCCTTTATCTTATGTTTATGCAATAGACCCTTATGGTATATCAGGAAGAAATACACTTTATTCTGTATTAACTAAGGAAAAGCATATTGGTTATGGTTTTACGAGTTTTGAAACAAAATTATATGCTGTTGGAGGAGACGATGAACTAAAAGGTCGTTTTCGTTTAGGAAAATCCGACCAGGTTTTTGTTTGTGAAACCGCCTTGAACACTGCTGCTGCTGCTGGTACTTCTTCTGGTAACCAGTCTTGTTTTAGTTGGGAGAAGACACGTCCCACCTTCTTGTCACGGCTATTTCCCTATCTGGTGTCTTTCCCTATCTGGTGTCTGCAGGAGATAGGTTATTTCTGTTTGGTCGATATAAGGAGGATTCACTACTTTGTGATGCATGGGCAGAAGTTCTTCATCCCCATTCAAAAGATACATGGAACCCAGTTTACCCGATTCATTTACCTTTTAAGGAAGATGGTGCACTGATTCAAGGTATCGTGGTTTTAGAAGAAGAAAAAAGTTTGATTTTAGCTACTCTTGATAAGGGTGCTATAAGTTTAGATTATTCTGGTGACACATACAAGTGGTATAATGAAACAACACAACTAGGTTTATTAGATACATGGTGTTTGAGAACAGCCGTAGTTGATCGCACTATTTATGTCTATCGACATGATAGTGTTGCTGCATATGATAGAGATGAAGGCAGATGGTCTATGGTTGATGAGTTAGCTGAATATCTTCCTGGTTACGTGCACCGGAAGTTAAAACCTCCAGGTTCCCTTTTTCATCTCGAAGGGAATAAGGTGTTTTTAATTTGGGTTATGGTTCATATAGAAGATTATTCGAAGATGGAGCTTCATTGGGTAAGATTCCAGGTTGTTAAAATTTCTACTCGCATTCACGCAGTGGTTGAAGCAAGCGGAATTTACGATGTTAATGGACAAGTATACTATGATGCTTGCTTGACGTAAGGACTAAAATTCACTCTTTCCAATACAATTGTGTCCTAATTACAATTAAAATAATACAATTTGTCTTGTTCTTATGTGTGTGATATATATGATGCAGTTGCGCCCAAGAATCACAACCTCGCGTATCATGTCAAGAACGTACAGCTGAGGATGACTTTAATGCAGTGTAAGTAACCTTCACATTATTTTGTTTCATTCTTGTTCGTTAATCCTAAAGTTATTTTTTCGTTAATCATAAAGTTATTTTTAATGAAAATAGGAATGCCCATTTTAATGGAAGGCAACATCTTCACGACGTCCCTCCATAGACTTCTGTTGTGTGACTTTTTCACCCTCCTTGGCCACCGTTTTTAATATTCAACCCCATACTTTGCTTTCATACCAACATCCTTTCGTAGTGATTCCTCTTCCATGCTGAAACACGGAACTCCATAACCAATTTGCAAGAGAGCGGTTATTGTTATGATTCTTCTCAAACCAAAACCTCCGTCTTTTGGTAAGCTTACCTTTTTAGCGAGGCTACTTTCTTCGATCCAACGTTGAAACCCAGAGCAAGTTGCCTTTGGTTCAATAACGCTGGTCATACCTACTGGGATTTTGAATATCTTACATCTGGTAAACTCAAATGTTAGATAACATACTTTGAAGCATAATAACAAATCTGGCCCCTTTGTCAGTAGTTTGCTCTTCCAACCCTCCAGACGTCTTGAACTGTTTCCACCTCTGGATCCCTCATCTTTTGTTCTTGTATCCAGCTCTTAAGGGCATGTCTAGGTACTTGGCTTTGTGTTAAATCAGTTAACCACCTCCATCACTATGTTGAATAAAAATGGAAGACAAGCGGTCTCCATGAGGTAGACCCCTCTGACTCCTAAAGTGGCCCTTTGGTACACCGTCCACCATAAACGAAAAGAGGCTGTGACTTGGAAGGCAAAAAAGTTGAGAATGACATGCTCTGTGAGCTGCACTGCTGACGACCCATAATAACAGTACCATCAAATACAAATAGTCAGCCTCAGTTGAATTTCCCCACTTAGCATCTCTTCTCATCTGAGCATTAGAAATGTTAGCAGTTCAGTAATATAATCAGAGTCCTCAACCACAACCCATTCGTGAGACAGTAATTTAATCAGAGTTAAACATCAATGGAAATCTTTCGCCAACCTTATTCTTTCGCATTAGAAATGTTAAAAGTCAATGGAAATCTTCTAAGTAGCGGCTCTGATTAAATCCACAACCCATTTGTGATGCCAGACCCTGATTAAATTACTGTCTCCCTACCGACATGGAATGCCCATTTTAATGCAAGGCAACATTTTCGCGATGTCCTTCCATAGACTTCTGCTGTTTGACTTTGTCACCCTCCTTGGCCACCAATTATGAGATTCAACTCCATACTTTACTTTCACGACATCCTTTCATAGTGATTCCCCTTCCAAACCAATACGCGGAATGCCATAACCAATATGCGAGAAAGCGGTCATTGGTACGATTCTTCTCAAACCAAGACCTCCATCTTCTTTTGGTAACCAAAATTTTTCCCACGAGGCTAGATGATACTTTCTTTAGTCCAACGTTGAACCCTTAGTCAGTTGCTGGCTAACATTTTGGATAGCTGACATCTGGTAAACTTGAATGTTGGATAGCACACTTTGAAGCATAACAAATCTGCCCCCTTAGTCAGTAGCTGTTCTGCCAACCCTCCTCCAGACGTCTTGAACTGTATCCACCTCTGGATCCCACATCTTTTGTTGAACTGCTTCCACCTCTGAATCCCACCTTTGTATCCAGCGCTTAAGGGCATGCCTAGGTACTTGGCTTTGCGTTAGATCTGTTAAACACCTCGATCACTTTGTTGATTAAAAAGGAAGACAAAGGGGTCTCCATGAAGTAGACCCTTTGACTCCTAAAGTAACTCTTTGGTACGTCATGCACCTTTTATTGAAAACGAGGCTGTAGCAATGGATATTTATATCCAATTCCTTCATTTCTCCTTTCTGTAATAATTTATAATGTTTTGAATTCTTCTTACTTTTACAATGGTTACCAACATAATTAATATTTGTTTTCTATCCTGCAGAATCGCAAATTCTTGCCTGTTGGACCGAGAGGAGGTGGAGGACGAGTTGCAGACACGACCGTGGGATATGCGATGGTTTTAGTAAACTAATCTGGCCTTTTGTTTTATTAACTCATAATGTTGATATGTAATGCGGCTCATGAGGGTAGCCAATTTTGGACAGCTGGGAAACTGGTACAAAGAAAAGTGATCTTTTAGTGTCTTATGATGATTAAATCTGATTTATGACATTGAAATGTAGGTCACATTAAACCTGCAGTTTATGATTAGGTTTTCCAATTAGGTATGTTGTGCCTTGTACTGGTGAAGTTCAAGCAGAAAGCAATTGATATTTTTTTCATATTGCCAGTGAACTTTTACATTGAGTGAATGCATTGGCAGTGGACTTTTAACACTAGACTGAATCAAGGGCAGCTGGTTTTTCGCGAAGATGCCCTTCTTAGTATAAAAATCATCTTATTGGATCAGTCACCAAACAGTTCCATATTGTGGATAAAATACTTCTCCTTACGGGCATAGTAACTGATCCAGAAAGCAGCACAATTTTTTTTTTCTTGGCTCAAGTTGGACTACTGGAGAAAGACAAGTGAACATGTCAGACCATATATATTTTTGGCTTGAACTTATTGAGATTTATTTAGTACGAAACAAGAATTTAAACATTTTCTCACTGTTTACATGGATGTTGCAATTTATTAACTCAAAATTTCTTAGCCAGGCACAACTGCCAAAAAATATCCTACAAATAATTGACAAATGTTACAATGGATTGAGATACTATATACATGCAGCTCTGCAACCGAACTAAAAATTTCGTAACTGTTGCCTAAGCCACAGGACATATGCCCCACATCTATATATTTCACCCCCAAAAGAACCGAGTAGAGGTGAAATGAATGAACTTCATAAAAAATATTGTCACAACTATTATTTGCTGATGTTAAGTGGCCTCAACGGCCTCTTGCGACTTTTTTTTACCCTTGGGCCGACCACATTGCTTTGCATCTTTACTTAATAGTAACTTCAGTGCTTTTTCTAAAGTGATCTTCTTTGGATTCAAATTCTGCATTCAACAGGTTAAACAGCCAAACACATTCAGTACCAAATGAAAATTAAAAGACAATAAACATTTCTGAATAAAATGAAAATAATCATTCTTGTAAACAAACGAAAATCTCTACACTTCCATTTAAATAATCAGTACCAATACTAAGGTCTATCCAAGATGCAGAATGATTTCTGTGGATTTCTCTAGCCATTTTACATATTAACTATTTAACCCTTGGAAATTTATGCCAAAACTAATATACACCTAACACCAAGACACTATCTGACCGCAACTTATTTTATGAACATGTACCTCTTCTATAAGGCTTACAAGTAAAAACAGTTTGAATGTTCAAAACACACCCAATTTTCACCCATTTTTAGTAGGATCCAAAGTATCAGGGTTGGCAACACATCACGTGTAAAAATTAAGTTTTTTGTTTTGGCACTCCAGGACGGCTCAAGCAGTTTAGGGGCCTTAGGCACACAAAATTGGAGCCTCGCCAAGCATTATTACAGAAATAGTAGAAGGGAGAATATTAGAGCTTTTATTTATTTATCTTGTATTAAAAGAACATATTTAATTTTTGAGACTATAATAAAAATGATTTGGGTGAATTTGTCTAAACCCCAGGAAAGGTTGGCCGAATTTGCACATACCCCAGACTTTTTTTTTTTATTTGTGTTTACCCCAGGCCATCCAGTTTGCTGTCATTAAACCATCAGCTGACTAGGATAGATATAGCAAGTTACAAATTTACCCTTCTTCTTCTTCTTTATTTTTTTCTTAATCTCAATGATTTTTCTGCAGTATTGGATCTACACAGATGCCTATTAATCTAATTCTGACCTGGTCAGATCTAAAAGAGGATCTCTAAGACCTTAAAATAATGACACTAGGGAAATAATGATAGGGAAATCGACGAAGAAGAAACAAATAGATAGAAAGAAATGATTGATCTGATCAGGGAAGAAGAAGATGAACAAGGAATATGAATCATGGATTCATGAGATACCCAAGTTTGGGGTTTTGAGAAATTCATTAGTGTATAACTGTATATTGTTTTGCATTGGTAATGGTAAGTTAAGAATGGGTTTTAAAGCTACCACAAATAGATTATAGATAGACAAATTTGAAAAATCTCACAAACATTCAGACAACCTTTGAGATATCGCAATCAATTGGAATTCATTCTCCTTCATTTTGATCTCCATGCTTAATACATTGAGTAGAAAGTATAGTTCTTTTCCAGAACGAATTGCTGAAAAGATTTGGATTAAGGATTTAAATTTATCAAAAGTGGGCATTGCTAAGTTTTGATTATACCAATGCTCCAAGTGGAATTGATAATCTACTGAACCTAAATTAACGTGTTTTGAAATAATAGATGAACCAAATTCATCACCCATTCATCCCCATCCCATTGCGGGATGTTGATAAATGAGGAATGGACAAGAATCATCTCATTAGAAGTGTAGAACTAGAATCAGAAAAATCAACTTGAGGGTAGAATTGGTATATTTAATGGACATTTTGGTAAAAGAACACATCATCCTATTCAGCAGACGGGCTGATAACGGAATTGCAAACAGACTGGGGTAAACACAAATTAAAAAAAAAGTCTAGGGTATGTGCAAATTGGGCCAACCTTTTCTGGGATTTAGACAAATTCGCCCAAATGATTTAGGAAAAAAGTGGGGCCCAAAATAATGCAATATATGTCAGTTAAAAAACCAAGAAAGTGGGGAAAATCCGAAAAGAATAGGAAAACCAAAATCTTGGATACGAAATTTTTGATTAATAATAGGAAAAAACCCAAAAACAGCAACAAAATATGTATCCCCAAAAATGTGGCCCCAAAAAAGAGGTTTAGTACTGGGGCTTAAGGCACCCGCCTAAATTGCTAAAGGGATGAGCCGCTCCTGGGCACTCGTGCACGAGAGGGTAAGAAAAGAAAGAATGTTTCCTCACTAACAAGATGTTTCAGAGGTGGCAAGAGCGAAGGGAAAATATTCCAAGTTCCCAACAATTGAAAAGGAAGGCCATAGTGATATTGACTATTGAGCATTTAACAGATGTTGGCTATGGATTGTATGTTTACCCAAAGTAATGAACATGGGATGGCATAAAGGTATTGTAGATTTGTAGTAAACAGGGAAATTATAATTATAAACGCAGCAAATAGAAGAAAAAAAAAAACCCCACATTAAAGTAATAAACACAGAATGACATACCTTTGGCACTGGAGCAATTGTACGTCGATGTCGAATCGAAAATCCTCTACTTGCTATTTTTATGTAAACTGGCACCCCGTCATCCGGATGGTTACCCTAATAAGGAATTCAGAATAATAATATCAAGTTTTCAACAGAAACTTTTAACCATTCAAACAAAACATGTAGCCAAAAGCTGAACATATATGGTAAGAGAAATACCAATAATACAGGGTACTGAAGCAAATCAAGAGCATCCTCCAAGGAGATTGCGCTCACATCCTTAATCTGAATAAATGCATTGCAATAACCACATTACAAATTTGCCTCTATGAAATCAGAAATGATGTATAGGCTCATCCATTCTGTCGTTCCCTCATTTTAATGGTCCGGTTATAGTGATATTTCAGTTTTAAGAAAATTAAATTTAAACAGAAAAAAAGGAGTCATATCCCATCGTAAGATTTCTTACAAGCTACCCTTCTAAACAATTTCATTATGTATAATAAACAATAAACTCTAATGTCTTACAAGTGGATTCAGTGGCATTAGTGAGGTCTCTACTTATGATAAGCATAATTATTTTACTGATACATTCAATGGTTAAGATTTATACTACAGAGGTTTTAGAAAAAAAAAGGTACAGTATTACCGGAAACGTATTGTCTGTAATTAAAGAACATAATAAATGACAGAGAAAATACATACCTGGGAAACGGAGGCTCTTTTGGGTGAGTGTCCCCTTCTGTCTTCACCATGTTGAATATAAAATCCATATGGACCATGCTTCAAGAGAATCTGTTAACAAAGGGGTCATTTAGGCTCACGACTCGTAACAAAAGGAAAAAGGCAAAACATGTCTAAAAGTCACGATGAGAGGCCTAAACAACAAGCCTACCAAAATATAGTTATCATATGACAATAAGTTAAATTTAGAAACCTTTTCATTAGAAACAGGATGAAGCCCCAGCTCCTTTGGCTCAGAACCAAACTCTATTTTTTCAGGAATATCATCATCAGTATCATCTTCCCCAGAAATCCTTCTAGCAATATATCTGTATCAAAAACATAAGGCTATGATCAATACCAGGGAATATAACACAGCAATACGCAGAATTATAGATATAATTATATGTTAATATTGAGCTATTCCATTTTGGTTTCATCTGTAAATAAGAAGCAATACTGTGAATCGTTCATTACAAGTAGGCTCAGAGTTCAGAAAAATTCCTATAAAGTTCGAATCACTTATTCATTAAGAAAGATAACAGTAATCTCATTTTGGATGAGACTAAGTTATTGTATATGTATTTGGGTGTTGATAACATACAGACAAAGCATACAACTATCGGAAAGTTTGCCTTCGAGTTGTTGATGCTATGAGATCTATTCCTATGACTAATTTATACAAAACAATTTCATCATTCTCTCCTTATTCATTTTTAGTAGTATTATTGATTTCAAATTTAAGAACTTGTATTGTGTTTTCCATACTCACTTGCATTCTGGATGCTGGTCACAACCGATGAAATAGCCTGCACCAAACCTACTAACTTTGAAGACCAGGGTGCCTGTTGAACAACTGCACAAATTTGGAGTTAGAATTTTCCAAGAAAATAAGTTGTGAACAGGAAGGGGTCCATCAAAAGTGAGAAAAACATGCATAATACCTTGGGCAGGTTCTGCTTTGATTTGGAAGGGAAGCAAATATGAAATTCCCAAATGTTTTCTCCAACATTTTCTCCACCTAAAATAGTAAAACTTGCAACTTAAGAGATTGATGACAATAAACATTTACACCATTTAGAAGCGATATATTAATAGCCTGAGTTCAGTAGAAACTTCATTACCTGCCGAATGTCAACCTTTCCAGCAAGGTCACAGTAAGATTTAAATCGTGTCCAATAATCCTTGAGAAGTCCCTTCCACTCAGTTGTCCCAGCAGATACATTATCAAGCTGGACAAAAAAGTCACAAGCAAAAGTAAGAAGACTGTCAATCATAGTTCAAATTGCCTATTTAGAGTGCAATTTCGAATTCTGGAAAAACGGATTTTGCCGAGATTTTGACACTAGAAACGAATATGAAAGCCGAGTATTCGTGTATTCGATTCCTCAAAAATCGGCATAATTAGTGGGATATCCAAGGATATCCCCAATACTTTGAACTCTGGTGTCAATCACCTCAAAATTCAAAGCTGTTGATGGTTGCATAACACCAACTGACAAAATGAGGAAGTGAAAGTTCCCGTAATTAATAGTTACTAATAGAAATAACCACCATATATATACTCAAATTATTGCAATCCCCACATATATCTCCATGGTTCTCACAAGCCACAGACAACATTTAACTTTGACATGACAATCCCTAAATTGTTTGAAATTCTCCAGACAAGGCCTATTGTCTCCATCTCAGTATTCATCTAGCTATAATATATGATTTTTTGTTATGTTAAATGATCTATTAAACATAAATATCATCAGGTGGAAATCAGTTTGGATTCTTAAATGATACTTGAGTGAAACCAAAACAATAACGAAATGGTACCAATTTTAACCATTACCTCTCAACGAGATTACTAACAGTCACTTTTCTGAAAGCATGAGACTAGCAACCAAACATGTAACTAATTAAATGAACAATATAATGTCCCTACCTCGGTTTCCATATCAGCAGTAAAACTGTAGTCTGTCACTTCAGAAAAATGGTGGGAGAGAAAAGCTGAAACCTGAATAACACAAGAGATCCACTCAATGCACTTCCAACAAACTGAAAATATTGCATACAACGGCCACGGAAGAGAAACCATAAAGTTTCAATGGTGAACAATGAATAACATAAGAAAGTCTGGCGAATATGATAATGTGAAGAACTCAAGAAAGACATTATGAAGAAAAAGGGATGATGAGGCATCAAATCACAAAATTGGATGGTAGTGGAAAACAAGACAGAAAGTATAAGTAGACTCTGTTTACTCAGGAGTCCAACTAAGAAAAAGAAGGATAAAGACAAAGTGAAGTTATACATGAGTAATCAGTTTTTATTCCAGCCTCTTATTAAACAAAATCATTAATAATGGACCCCCAACTTCACCAAAACATTCCCTTGCCATCTCCATGTGGACCCCAGTAACATGTTACATCATGTTTAAATAGCACATCATAATTAGATTCTACACAATTTTACCGAAAGGATAGAAAAAAGGAGCAAAGTGGATCAAAGAACAGGCATAGCATACCATACGACCACGAAATTCTGGGTGCAATGCCCGATTTTTAACCGTTACATAATGTCTGTCCTGATGTTACAAAAGACAAAACCATCAGTGATTCTAAGGATGTCAGCACTTTTTATGACAAGACTGATTAGTAATTACACACTTTGGAAGTACCTGCAAAACTTTTATAGTGCTTGCGTAAGTAGAAGGTCTTCCAATCCCAAGTTCTTCCAGCTTTTTTACCTTCATAATAAATGGGAAAATTCCAGAGTGAATCAAGAAATCAGACAATTATGGATATACTACCTCAAACTAGGCCTGCAACAAGTTAATTTAATGTTGCACAATCTACAGATAAAGCATGAATAGGCAACACACCAACGACGCCTCAGAATAGCGTGAAGGAGGTTGAGTTGAGTGTTGCTTGAGCTCCACTTTACTAAGATGCAATGAATCCCCTGTCTACAGAAAAAATAATAGTCAGAAAGCAAAGTAAAGGTCAGTCTGTAAGCTATGTCTATGAGAAAAGAGAACCATGGACATAATAAACAAGAGAGATTATATAAGTCTACATATAGTGCATATGCAGCTATGAACTCTTCGAGAGTAAAGACGCTATATGCATTGCCATATTACGCAAATACAAACCTGGTAAAATACTTGTTACACTCCTGGACATTACCTTCAATTTACACAGAACTTCAAAAGCCTCCTCACGAGCATCCCCTTCCTTCTCATTATAGCCAATGGCTGCAGCTTCCGCATCCTATTAAATGACAGCATTGAAGGGGATGTTAGTCAAATATAATAGGCATGATGCATTGAAATTAATTTGGGACATATTAAACTTTCATAGTACTTCTCCAGACATTTGCTAAAGAGATAGAATTTGGATTACCAGCATTGGGCATGATAAGTGTCTAGTAACAGCAAAATACTGCAAACATATGGAAAAAACAGTTCTATCTAGTACATGAAAACCAATTTAAAAAGGAAAGTAATCAGTGAGCAAACAATCATCAGCCACTAATCTTTATGCTTGAAGTCCAAAAGAATTTTCAAAGTAACGAAGTAGGAACACAATGATAAATACCTTATAAACTGCTTGAAATCCATAAAACTCGACTCTTGAACATACAGATCGGAGACCGAAGAAATTTCCAGCACCACCAATATCAACTTGGATCTAATTCAGTCAATAAAAAATCAAACACCTGAGCTTGGTCAGAAAATTAGAAACCAAGAAGCAGAACTGAGAGGTTATAGTACATATCGCAAAGATACACATGCATTCCAACCAACTCGAGAAACAAAACAGCACCAAAGAGCACTAAAAGATGCAACCAGTGTAGCAGACACACATTCATCAGGTTCCCAACCTCATGTATCCATTTAAAGCGTCTAATATGTTCAAACAGACAAATATCATATTTAATTGCTCTACATTGATGCACACAAAAAGAAAATATTAAGACACAAAATAACAAGATGACGACACAACAGACCTGATCAATTATAGTTGGAACCATTTGGCATGCCATTGCTCGAGACCATATGAGAGCATACAACTTTAGCGAGTCTTCATCAAGTACTCCAGTTAGCATTGCTGAATAACAAATTGGATTACGTCATATCTGATGGTACCCAGGTTTCTAATAGCAAACCTAAATGATGGTCCAAGGTGCATTAATATTAACAGGAAAAGTGTAACATAATGTTTCTTACATGGTAACCTCCTTATGCTGGTTGGCCTAATAGCTTCATGTGCTTCTTGAGCGTTCTTGACTTTCTTAAAGTATTTGCGAATGCTCTCTGACGCAAAATCTTTCCCATACCTACATCAGTTCATAATAGAAGAATTGTGGTTTTAGTTTTCAAGTATATAGACAGCAACAATAGGCTTACTACATAGGTAAACAGATGACTTCATGCTGAATACTTTCATTGTACTCTTCTCAGGCTTTGTAATGTGACTGCAACACATTACGTTTTCAATGAATTCTTGTTCTACTCATCAAAGAAAATCACAAGGAAGGTAAAGCGTGGAAAGTGGAGCATTTAGAATTAGATTTCAGGATGGGATTTCAAATTTTCAATATGCATGTCATAACTATGTAAAAGTTTCCTATGCTTTAATGACCTACTCAACATCTAAAAAGGATGCCAACCCACAAAATGAAGGCTAAATAATCCATATTATCGGATTTTGCATTCAAGTAACACTTATTGGGAAAATGGAGTTTTGACCTTTTTCATGCAAAGTGTGCCCTCCTGCCCAAAATGGACTCATGATGCTAGACATTGCTTCTCACTTTCCCTTTTCCCTTGAGTAACATTTGATGGTGCTTTAACCTCTTCATGCAAAATGTACCCTCATACCAGATTTGTATGTTGTTTTTGACAATCTAATAATGTGCATAAAATTACAATGCATCTTTCTTCCTTAGCTACTCCACCAGGAAATGAGTTTCCTATATTCTTCTCTTCTGCAATCTGCCAACTTCATTTAAAGATTTAGATCGGTCTGATCGATCTCTGGTGGTCCTAGACTAAGAAAAGTTAAGAGAGCAGTTTGGTGCTTAGTCGCACAATCTCAAGCAAACTATCTAACATAGATGGGATCTCGTGCTATTGAATAAGTTGTGGTGCAACATCAAGAAATTTCACTTGAGATATTTGCATATTTGGAAGCATATATATGCAAAATGATATAGTAATGTTTATTTCATTTTCTTCTTCTCCAATTGATGTATAATTAGTATGCCACCTTTCCTACTTCTGTACTTTCATTTTGATATCTAATTCTTCACTAATAAAAAAATAAAAGTCAGAAGCATGCACATGAAATGTTGCAGTTATACAAGATCTGCAACAAAAGGAACAACATATACAACCTACACAAACATCTTCCATTCACCTTTCAATGACCAAGGAATGTATATCATTTGCAGCAGCATCGGAAACCTTAAAAGAAAAGGAAGTGCAAATGATTAGAAGTTAATAAAGAACCATCAACTCTATAACATATCATTGGTTGGACAAGCTATAAACACAGATTACACATAAAGTAAACTATACACATTTTCTTACAGCCATTAGTATCTTCTAGCTTAGAGCCTTATACTGAATAAAAATTCATGTCAAATTAGCGTGGCATCAATATAAGGAGAGAATGGAACTCATTACATTAATGTCTGGACTACAACTTGGGCTCCAGAATGACAATAAATGGGTGACGATGAAGGATGAGGAATTTCTTTGAGCTGAAGTAATGGACAACTACTTAAGCTTTACAGTGAGCATTATAGACTATCACAGCTACTCCTGGCTAACTTATTTACACACTTCTCTGTTTTTATCTCAATCATATAGAAACTGCATCTTTGCTTCTCTCATTATTAGATTAATGATATCATGAAGCTCAGCAATCTTTCTGTCCTGTAAGGAAGTTGGAATCCTTTATAGCAATACATAACAACTTGACTAGAATACTTAATTCGTATGCGGTTGTCGGAAACTAAACTCACATGATTAACATACTGGTCATAAACTCATAACAAAATATCTCATAAACCTGGGAAGAAAAACATAATAAACAAATATTTTCGAAAAAAATTAATCAAGAACATGATATTTGTAGGCTTTAGCAGGTAACTTATTGCAGCCGTTTGGAAATTTTGAGAGATAGAACTATAGAAGTCATCACCCTCTCTCCTCTTTTTACGTGCGTGTGCGTGTGCGTGTGCGTGTGCGTGTGCGTGTGCGTGTGCGTGTGCGTGTGCGTGTGCGTGTGCGTGTGCGTGTGCGTGTGCGTGTGCGTGTGCGTGTGCGTGTGCGTGTGCGTGTGCGTGTGCGTGTGCGTGTGCGTGTGCGTGTGCGTGTGCGTGTGCGTGTGCGTGTGCGTGTGTTTTCCCTAAATCTGAAGATACAAAGTCTTCAAAGAAACCAAACAGGATGGTCAAAATTTATAAGGAAATGATGATGCATGTCAGCGATTAGGATGGTCAAAATTTATAAGGAAATAACGATGCTTATATCAGTGATTCCAGAATATGTGCCAGGTTTAAATCATTAAAAAACTATCACGCAGCATTAGCATGTTTCAGTATACCGCATCCAAATTTTTGTTCATTCAGAAAAGTATTCATGCTTAGGGCCTGATACCTACGTGAAGACCATCTGTACGCATGTATGTAATCAACCCTGTTGCTTCCTCATTTGCAAGTTTAACTCCCTCATATAGCTTTTGAGCAAGCTGCATACACACAAGAAGTAAAGTTTAATGAGACCATCTAGCAATGAAGGTAGAATATTCATCTTGCATATAAATACAATATGGTTTGATAGGCATAGACACATGTATCAATGTTGTTGTTGACATAAAGATACCATTAGCTAAAAATAGAGCTTGACTGCATGACTAAATGCATTATGACATAAAATAAGACTCAAAATCTACTATTATAGTCCATTGGCATCCAGGAAATGGGAAGAAGACAAAATGACAAGGTAAGACATAAGACACGAAACAAAAATCCATAAGATATTGGACCTTCATAGTGTACGAGGCGGTAAAATTTAATTTGCTTGCAGCATCTTGTTGAAGAGTTGATGTAATATATGGTGTCGGAGGATTTCTCCGTGATTTGCTTCTCTTTGCTGTTAATACTTCAAAAGTGGATGAGGTCATCTTCTGCTCAATAGCATTTGCTTCCTCACTACAGCTAATTGAAAGTTGCTCCAACTTTTTGAAAGCGAGATGGGTTAAGTGTGATGGGAAAGAATAGACCTTCGTTGAGGATCCAGGCTCATTTTTGTTAAACCCAACGTCGACAGTCCAATATTCCTGTGGCTTAAATTCATCGATTTCCATTTCGCGATCACATATGAGGGCCAACGCTGCAGATTGGACACGTCCTGCTGACTGACAAGCAGGTAATTTTCTCCACAAAAGCGGTGAAATACTGAATCCTATCAAATAGTCAAGAGCACGCCGTGCAAGATAAGCATGAACCAAGTCTGCGTCAATGTTTCTAGGAGCCTGCAGAGCACTTTTAATGGATGACTCAGTAATTTCATGAAAGACAACCCTGGAAACATTAATATCGTCAGGTAAGGCGTCCTGCTGTTGCAGCATCTCAGTAATGTGCCATGCAATTGCTTCCCCTTCCCGATCAGGGTCAGATGCAAGGATAAGATTTTCTGCTCTGAAAAGAGAAACAAGGAGTTACACGTATGGTATAAAATAGACAGATGAAACCAAAAATCAAAAAATGAAGAAAAAAGGGGACAACAAATAGAGAATGACAATATTATCATTTATAACTGTATCGTAAATTCTTAATCAGCAAAAGAGATTGTTATACATGAAAAATAGTAAGCGTGTAAGACCAACAGCGGAAAGGGTTATAATATATGTTTAACTTGTAGTAAAGGTGTGAGTGTTACCCATTTAGAGCGACTTTAATACCCTTGAGATGGGTCCAGGCAGCAGATGGAACCTCCCATACCATACTGAAATCATCATCAGGCCTCACAGATCCTGATCTTCCAGCTAAATCTCTCACGTGGCCATAACTAGGCAGGACTTCATACATATTCCCAAGATATCCCTGAATGACCTTTGCCTTTGTAAGAGATTCCACCACCACAACAGATTTGCCTGTGGGGGGATATAATGATCTCAACCCTTTCTTCAAAGGCATCTTTTTAACCTCGACGGGCACAGGGTTAATTTTAGGCTTGGCAGGAGCTTTATCTGGCTTCATATGGACGGTAACTTTTCTGTGAGGTTTCTTCTTGCTAGTAGGCTTCCCAACAGTCGTCTTGGACTTTTCATGCAATA
Source organism: Aquilegia eximia (assembly GCA_023053565.1). Lineage (NCBI taxonomy): Eukaryota > Viridiplantae > Streptophyta > Magnoliopsida > Ranunculales > Ranunculaceae > Aquilegia > Aquilegia eximia. Next base: position 39,523,546 of record JALIGU010000002.1, read on the forward strand.
AATTAGAATTGTCCAATGTGGACAAAGGCGTCTCTCCCGCTATCTGAAAAAGAAAACAGATAATCAGTTGAATTTGTGTTCTTGTAATGTTCTTTATAATTTATATTAAAGTAGTCGGTCTTCAATGAATAGACTTGTGCTTACTTGTGAAGCCTGTGAAGGTTCGCCAGCACTTTCAGTCATATTAGCCTTTGTGTGAGAAGCTTGTTTAGAACCATTAACTTTAGTCACATTATCCTTTTTTGTACGAGCAACTTGTTTAGAACCATCAATCTTTGTCACATTATTTTTTTTTGTGTGAGAATCTTGTTTAGAACCATTTATCTTAGCTTCACCAAGAGGAGTAGTAGTACCAGAAAGGGCTTTTTCTTTCTTGTTTCCTAACTGTTTCTTTTCCACCTGCGCTTCGGGTTTTTGGTTGGTGCCTCCACTCTTAGGTGATGTGGGAGAAGTTGATTTCAACTTCACATCCTTCTTTCCATTCTTTGGCTTGGGCGCAGTTTTCCGAACTGATTTGGACGCAACAGAAGCACCCTTCTCAACAGCTTGACTCGAAACTGCAACCTCTCTATCAGAACTGCTGCTTCGAGTAACAGATGACTTTCCCAACTTCCTGAATCTATCAGAAAGCTTAACGGGAGAATTATTCACTCCACCATTCACGTCTCCAACAGTCGTATTATTACCACTTATTTTCATTGTTTTTTGCTCAACCTGAGAACTCTCTGAAGCCTTAACTGAAAAGAACCTTCTCCCAAAGCGTTCTTCAGATGCAAATTTGAGTCTTTTATTACTTTCAAGACGACTATAACTAGATGAATTACTGAATTTCATGGGAAAAGAAAATGGAAGTCGTAATGTAGTCGGAAAAGTAACAGCATATCTAAGACGGTTATCACCAAGACTGCTTCTCACCAGACAAGAATCTCGTTCAACCTTAACTCTGTGACTTTTCAACTGACCGTCGCAAGTGTCCCCTGATTTTCTAAACCTAAGCTGAGCAGATTTAGAAAACTTCCCACCATTGCTAAATGGAACAAGCTGTAAGCAAGTGCTTGGGTAATTTTGGAGTGTCCTGCAATGCAACTGTAACACAATACCATATATTATTATCGAGGTCTTAAACAAATAGACAAACCATCAAATTAATTAAGCTAAATGTCATCAAACAAATTAAAATTATAAACTTTGAAGTAATATTACTGAAATACAATATCAATTTAAACTAATTAGATTAATTTTTTCCGAAAAGAAACTAATAAGTTAATAAAAATTAAGAAATTTGGAACAGTTGAGAATAGAGAGTGTGAAGTTGAGAGAATTGTAATTGTTACCATTGTTGTTGGAAGACGAGATGATGATGATGATGATGTAGACAACTTTCTGTGTAAATTAGTTGAAACAAAGAATCTATGAAGCTGAAATGCCATTTATTAAAGATATAATAATATCGAAATGAATTCAATATCTTCCATTAGAGTTGAGAGTGAGTGAGTTCATTGAGACATTTTGTAATACAGTTGCTGAGCATAGCTTGTATTAACAACAGTTACAGGAGAGAGAGAGAGAGAGAGAGAGAGAGAGAGAGAAACTGTGTAGTGTTGTGTTTGGTGAGAAGAAAGGAAGGAAGAATAGTTGGGTAAATGGTGCGGAACCGGGAAAAACCTCTGTGTTTAGGGTGGATGTTGAGGTTTAAGGAGAAAGAAGATAGATAAGAAATGGAATGACAACAATGCCCCTATTAGATGGTTCGTGGGTTTTCTTGGCTAAAACCGCCTTAAGCGCTTACCCAATGGGCCAGTAGGCTACGGCCTATCAATTAAGCCCAGTTAAGGCCCAAATGTGATTTATTAATTATTACTCTCTACCAACGCCCAAATAAATAAATTAATTATTTTTATAGAAAGAGTGTAGTTGTGATAGAAGAATATAGTTCTATATAAAAAAAAAAAAAAAGTATAGTTAGAAGTCCGATTTTTATATTTTATGTGTCTATGCGTGTAAAGTTTAGAATCATAATATATCCGACTATAAAAACAAAACAAATTTTAATGTGGGGGTCATTCCGTTATTATCTATCCAGTTTAGACTATCTAAGAGCATTCCCAATGGAGGGTGGATTTTGGAGGTGGGGTGGATAAATCCACCTTGTAGACAAAAAGAGCTTCCCAAGGGGAGGTGGATTTCGGAGGTGGGCTGCCCACAGGTGGTAGAACCGGACGGCATGTTACATGCCGTCCGTTTGTTTTTTTAAGTTTTAAGTAGTGTTTTAAAATTTTTGGACTCTCGGACGGCATGTGACATGCCGTCTCCCTATTTTTTTGAAAAAAAAATGGGACGGCATGTGACATGCCGTCCGGATTTTTAAAAAAATCAACTTTCTATACCAAAGAGTCCACTCTGCGTTGGGAAACTACCACCCAAGTGCAAATACACCTCTCTCTTTGAGGTGGATTTTGCCTAGGTGGACCTACGTGGCGCCTACGTGGAGGTGGATTTATCCACCCTCCATTGGGAATGCTCTAAGTATGTCACTCAATCTGTCGTTGCTCTGCGATTTCTGTTTCTCTCTTGACTTTGTAACTATGTGGAATCAAAGTTTATTTGTTTTATCATATAGTAGGTTATATTGTCAAATCTTGAATTTTTTAATAATGTTATAACGTATGGGTTGAATTTTTTTATTGTGAAGAATCGTAAGTTTAATTTATTCAATTCTTATGCTCGAAAAAAACATTTTGGTATATTTTCATAAAGTAAATTATTGGATTTAAGTCCATAATATTTTTGTGTTATTTAATAAGTTCAAATCGATGTTAAAAACGACGAAAATTGAACGCGCACGTGGAGGTTTTTTGTTTTTTGGCTTGCAATAAAGCTAGGGTCCTATTAAATTATAGTTTTTATCAATTCCTTAGTATTATATGATGAAGAATATTTACTACTTTGTGAATGAGCTTGTGGCTCAATGGTAGCACCCCTCTCACAAAATGGAGAGGGTGTGGGTTCAAAACACGTCAACAGCTGATTGTTGATATAAATTTCCACACGTAATTTAAAGGGGAAAGGGTCCCCTCAACCCTGCTTGACAATCAAAAAAAAAAAAAAAAAAATATTTACTTTAAGAATAAAGTGTAAGAGTATTGATATGTTATTGTAGTTTTCAATTTTCTTCCAAACTTTTTTTTTTCTACCATTTTTTTTTTTTTATTCATTTCATTTTGTTTTTAGATCTCTACGCTGGGTAAAACCGATTAGACAATTAAATTGTATTCACGTTTAAGCATGACACTTAATTGTGAAACAATATTCTTTGAACATCACCGCCACAATGATACTAACATTTCTCTAATCTCAAAATGGTAGTACACTGTAGCAATGATGCTCAAAAAATATCGTTGTACAAATAAGTGTCACGTTTGAAGGAAACAAGTTAATTACTAAGCCAATTTTAGCCAAATTGAGAGATTTGCAGAAAGAGGAAGATAAAAAAAAAATCCAAAACAAATAAAGATTTTCAAGATTCTACCAATTTTCGCAAAAAAAAAAAAAAAAAAAAATCTTCCTGATCTCAAATTTTATTGTGTTGAAGTGATAACAAAACTCACTCTAATGTGTTAAAAAGATAACAAAAGTGCAAAACTTTAAGCCTTGTTTGTGATATGCAAATAGATAAAGTACACAAGTTTGAAGGTTATGAATGCACAAAATCGTGAGGCTTTCGACGCCCCACCATAGAGAGTGTCAAAATATAAAGTAAAAGCGTTCTAAAAATAGTTGACATGGTCATTGGTTGTGTACACAATTGTCCCACGAAGTTGCAACATAACGTGGTCATGAGTAACACTAAAATAAATTTTAAATAGCATAATAAGTCATATAAAAATCGTATTACTTTTCACTGGGTGATATTCGCAACACCGAAAATCCTACATTTTTTGTTTATCGCATAGACCCTTGTAATGTAGGTAAGTTTCCCAGGTTACGTGAATACAAAACTCTTTCAGGACGATTCTGTGGGTTCATGAGTAACACTAAAATAAATTTTGAATAACATAATAAGTTATACAAAAATCGTATTACTTTGCATTGTGTGATATTCGCAACATCGAAAATCCTACATCTTTTGTCTATCGCATAGACCCTTATAACATATCTAGAAGAAATACACTTGATTCTGTCCTAACTAAAGAAAAACATATAGGATATGGTTTTACAAGTTTTGAATCCAAACTATATACTATTGTTAGAGATGATGAACTCAAAGAGGGTATGCTTTTGGGAAAATTCGACATAGTTTTGGTTTGTGAAACTGCCCCAAACACTAATGTTGCTCGTACTTCTTCTCCTAATCAGTCTTTTATGAATTGGGAAAAGACATTTTCCTATCATCTTGCCACATATATTTATTCTAGTGTCCAGAGGAAATAGATTATTTGTGTTTAGTTGACATAAGGAAAATTCGTTACTTTGTGACGCATTGACAAAAGTTTTTCATCCTCATTCGAAAGATACATGGAATCCACTTTATCCAATTCATTTACCCTTTAAAAAAGATGGTGCACTGATTGAAGGTATGTTATTGTGGTTTTAGAAGAGGAAAAAAAAAAAAAATTTAGTTACTCTTGATAAGGGTATCATGAAACAACATAATTGGCTTTACTAGATAGATTGTGTTTAAGAACAACCGTAATTGATCGAACTATCTATGTTTATCGACATGATAGTATTGCTGCATATGATAGAGATCAAGACAAATGGTCTATGGTTGATGGTTTAGTTAAGTATCTTCATGTTTACTTGCACCGAAAGTTAAAACCTCCGGGTTCCCTTTTTCATCTCGAAAGGAATAAGGTGTTTTTAATTTGGGTTATGGTTCATAGAGAAGATTCTTCGAAGATGGAGCTTCATTGGGTAAGATTCCAGGTTGTTAAAATTTCTACTCGCATTCACACAGTGGTTTAAGCAAGCGGAATTTACGATGTTGATGGACAAGTATACTATGATGCTTGCTTGACGTAAGTACTAAAATTTCATTATGTTATCTCTTTTATTTTTTATCATAGGAATCAATTCTTATTATGTTTGATTGTTTATAGTCGAACCAAAAGAAACAGTACAACTGATTTGATTTTTTCTAATACATGTGTCCCAATTACAAATACAATCTTGAACCATTTGTCTTGTTTTTATATGTGTGTTACATATGATGTCGTCTAAGAATCACAACCTCGTGTTTCATGTCAAGAACGTACAGCCGAGGATGACTTTAATGCAATGTAAGTAACTTTCAAATTATTGTTTCATTATTGTTCGTTAATCATAAAGTTATTTTTTATGAAAATAGTAATCCAGACTTGGTAGGCATAAAAGTTGTGAACCACATGTTCTGCGATCTGCACTTTTGGTGACCCATAATAACAATACAACACACAAATAATAAGCTTAAGTAGGTAATTTCCTGGTGCAGCGTTCGGCTAAAATTTTCCTCTTAGCATCTCTTTTCATCTTGAGCACACACAACCTTGAAGCTATAGGATTGTCCTTTTACGGATACATTGTTCCAAAACGATAAGTTTCTAATTCATCACATACATCCTTTGCTAAGAAAACCTTTTTTTTTAAAAATTTTATATTTCAATGCTTCCATATTATCCACATATATATATAGTAGCATTCGACAATAACTTCCACATCTTACTGTTCCTGTGGGTTATGTGTTGTACACGTTTTTAAATATCCTTCAACTCAGGGGCGGAGCCAGGCTCCCCTAAACTTTCTAAAAAAAAGTAGTATTATGCGTAAGAAAAATTAGAGTTTCTTGATTTTAAAATACTTTTATTTTGAGTTTACTATTATGTCCTCGATATTAAACTAGTTTACTAATCTTTCATTCTTTGTAGCTATTTCTAGTTAGGATATCATGATCCTTTGATATTTAGTATGATTTTGATTACCCATAAAACATGGCTAATAAGGTGCATAGCAAGACGAAATATTGTTTATAATGAGACTCATTTCAGTTCTAATTTGCTATTTCAATACACATCATCAACTTGATGTCTTTTATTTATGTTTGTAGGATTGAATAAATATTCAATATACATATTTTGCTACTATGTACACAAATAAAAAAACTTAATGAGAGTATAATTTTTCTTCTGTTGAATTCTTAATATCGATTTTTTTTCTTCAAGTTTGCATGAAAATTTGAATATTGTTTTTATAAAGTTTGATCTATTGTTTTTAATAAAATTAGATTATAAAGGTTTTTTTTTTTTTTTTTTTTTTGTTCTTTTATGCTAAAGGTTTGACAAAATATTGCGGTGCTCCCCTCACCAAAAATCCTGGCTACGCCACTGCTTCAACTGAATCAACTACAAATATGTTATGATAAGACCCCTACCCACAATGAAGTAAATTGAACCATACCTGAAGATACTCTGAACATTGTAATAGATTCCTCGATCATCATAAACAAAAACTGAGATGTTTTATTAACAGTAAAGCAGGTGTATGAGAAGGTATAAATATTTTTATATATTGGTTCAGTCTGGATCTTCTTCTATTTTTTTCTAATTTTCTCTAACTATCAACCTATGAGTCTTGAAGTTGTATACAATTTGCTAAATTCATTGTTCAAACTGGTAATATGTACTAGTTTTTAATATGAACTATGTGAATGTGCACGCCTAATGCGTGCAAACAAAAAATAATAAATTTATTTATGCCTAATAAAATAAGAAAAAAAAAACCTGTTTAAATGTTTATTTGGGTATATAGCAAGTTTTTTTTTTTTTTTTAACAAAACTCTGTAGGTTTTTTATATTTATAAATTATAGTAGGTTCCATTTTTTTTAAAAAACTATCTTATATAAAGTATAGTAGGTTCCACTTTTTTTGAAATTATTTTTTTTGCCCTTTACATTGTAGTATACAAACCTTAATACATAAGGGGTAAAATCGAAACTGTGGAAATAAACACGCTATCTTATATAAATTATAATAGATCCCACTTTTTTTAAAATTATGTTTTTACCTTTTTCATTGTAGTATACAACTCTTAATACATTAGGATAAAATCGGAAATGTGGAAATAAAATCAGACCTTAGGGGTAAAATCGGAAGTGGGAAAATAAAATTGAAACTTAGGGGTAAAATTGGAACTATGGAAATAAAATCAAAATTTAGGGATAAAATCAAAATTGTTTATAAGAGATAGGGGTATAATCGGAACTTTAATAAGAGGTAGTGGTATAATCGAAACTATTTATAAGAGATAGGGGTATAATTGGAACTGTTTATAAGAGATAGGGGTATAATCAGAATTTTAATAAAAGATAGGATATAATCAAAATTATTTATAAGAGATAGGGGTATAATCGTAACTGTGTATAAGAGATAGGGGTATAATCGGAACTGTACATAGAGAGACACGTCAGGCCTCATGAACGACCTCGGGAAAGAGGCGCCTTAGAAAGTAGTTTAGAGGGTAAAATCGAAACTGTGGAAATAAACACGCTATCTTATATAAATTATAATAGATCCCACTTTTTTTAAAATTATTTTTTTACTTTTTTCATTGTAGTATACAACTCTTAATACATTAGGATAAAATCAGAAATATGAAAATAAAATCAGAACTTAGGGGTAAAATCGAAAGTGGGAAAATAAAATTGACTTAGGGGTAAAATTGGAACTATGGAAATAAAATCAAAATTTAGGGATAAAATCGGAACTGTTTATAAGAGATAGGGGTATAATCGGAACTTTAATAAGAGGTAGGGGTATAATCGAAATTTTTTGTAAGAGATAGGGGTATAATTGGAACTGTTTATAAGAGATAGGGGTATAATCGAAATTTTAATAAAAGATAGGGTATAATCAAAATTATTTATAAGAGATAGGGGTATAATCGTAACTGTGTATAAGAGATAGGGGTATAATCGAAACTGTACATAGAGAGACACGTTAGGCCTCATGAACGACCTCGGGAAGGAGGCGCCTTAGAAAGTAGTTTAGATAATGTAGTTATGAGGAGTATTGTCAATAGATATTATTGAGCAAATGTCCAAAGTGCTTATTTCAGGAAAAGTACTCATCATCGTGTCACGGTTTTATATTGATATGTATTATATAATACCGGGTCGGTAGGTAGCTTCAAACAACTGGGAAACTTAAGAATTTGTATTTGAGGCATAGGCCCTGCTTGTTTGGGCTGCAAAAAAGGCAAATTTTTACCCATCTATAATTAGAGTGGTCCCTTCCAAGTTTACTCTTTGATTTGAATGGACCCCCACCTATTTTAGCTTAAACCTTATTGGTTCCCCACTTAAACCTTGCATAAACTTGAGATAATCATAAATGGTCCCCTACTAAGTTTATTAGAGAAAGGTGTAAAATTTTTGCACTTTTGAAATATCACCAAACTTTTGCATAAATTTTGTTAACAAAACTAATTATCAAGAGTTTCAAGCATATTAAATTAGGCTAAATTTCATGCAAATTTTTGCGGGGTAACCAAGCAGGGCCATAGTTTAAAATATCATGGATATCCGTGGATATCCCATGAATTATGTCGACATTTGAGAGATCAGATATACATAATTTAGCAAATATCCACGAATACTTGGCTTCCAAATTGATTTCTAAGGTTGAAATCTCGATAGAATAAATTTAGCTCCAAATCGGCATTTCCAACTATGATTTGAGGTACAGGCTCACAGGCATGTATGGCACTATGGCCAACCTTTACGTTTAGAGAAGGGAAAAAAAAAAAGAAGGAAAGTAGTCCTTTACTGTCTTATGATAATTTATGACGTTGAAATGTATGTCACATTAAACCAGCAGTTTATGATGATTGGGTTTTCCAACTAGGCGTAAGCCCACAGTTTGACAGGTGATTAGAAATTAGATTAATTCCCTTGATGAATTGTGCTGTTTCTGGCCTATTCAATTCCCTCACTGCATCAATGGTTACATGCCTACTGATAACTTTGTGGTGATTAACTTTCTGTTGTCTGGTGATGCATATAGATGGGATATTATGTGACGAATGGATCAGAAGTTTTTTTTTTTTTTTTGGTAAAGGATCAGAAGTTTATAATACGCAACATAATTTTTTCCTGAATAAAAACTTTTGGATCACATACACATGCAGCAAGTTGGTGATTCTACTGGAAAATAAAATTTCCCAACTGAGAAAATTGACTGGTACTATGGTCTTGAGCTCATCTATCTAAATTGTGAATCCATAACACCTGGTTGTCCGCTCAGCTATCTTTCCTTGTTTCACTAGAGCGTCACACATGGTCATCAGCAGTACATTAGATGGTCCTGAATTTTCAACCAGGTGGTACTAATTCTTCCAAGGATCATTCTCTGACTCTGGCCTCATCCAGGGATCATTCTCCGATTCTGGCCTCACTTCAGAGGGCTCAACCACTTCGGTCGAATCAGATGCTTCGTCCAGGACAGCTTCGGGCTCGGCCTCTTCTGATTCTGCTCTTCCCCATCTTCCTCCTAAAGCAATGGCCATCATCTCATATATCTTGTTACCCAGATCAGCTGGGCTATCAGGCTGTTCACATCGAGAAACATGATGTCAAATGAAAATGCACACACTTGACTTCAAACATAAACATAATAATTTGACTTGAGAAAGTAACATAACAGATCTACAGCACTCACCGTGAATCCACTGGATATCAAAGCTGTATCATACAACAGGTCAACTGCTCTTTTAGCTTCACCGCTTTCAGGAGCATTCTTGCATGCAGCCTACAGGTTAAAGCAAGACAAGCAACAAGTGACAACTCATTTCAAGACTCACACTTTCCAATATTGACATGAATCTTTCATTCTGATATTTTTAATATTGAGCATTTTTACTAATCCATTAACAACAAAGCCCGTAAAACTTTCTGTGGAAGGACTACTACATTTCTCCCTATGCCTTGCAATTTTCAAAACATGCTAAATTCTTTATAAGAAAAGATGAACAGCCAAAGCCTATATTTTTTTACTAAAAAGGAAAGCAGTGGATCAATTTTCTAAAGAGTTTTATAGGAGTGCTATCTTACGTTTAGGTCTTTAATGATTGGATGATCTGGATTGACTTCCAATATCCTCCTCCCTCTCATGAACTCCAAGCTCGATGTGTCTCCAAGAGTCTGTGCTTTCATGAGCCTTCAAAAGAAAACACAGGTTTTAGTGATGACTTCATGCCTTCATGAGTTTGAAAGAATCAAACTCAACAGTATAATTTGAGTAACAAAAGAGCTGGATATCACCTTTCCATGTTAGCAGACCATCCAAACTTCCCAGAAACAAGCACACAAGGTGATGTACTGAGCCTCTTTGACACCTGAACCTTAGCCACCTTATCTCCGAGCTGTTGTTTTATCCAGTCACAAAGAAGAATGTATTCTTGTTTGTCTTCCCTTTCCTTCACCTCATCCTCATCCCCTGAGATAACATTTCATTTCAAGAGAGGTAAGTAGAAGAGAACCACCTAGATAAACATGCTCTATACAGGCACACGTTCATATAAGGATTAAGTACTAACCCAGCTCCAGATCTTCCTTGCTGATGTCAACAAATTTCTTCTCTTTGTATGTTTGCAGGTTTTGAATAGCAACTTCATCAATTGGCTCTATCAGATATAATACCTAAAAGATAAAAAAACTGAGTTAGTTACGTGACCATGAAACAAATCAAAATATTTATATTCATCTATATCCAAGCAAATTGTTGTATTAGAATGGAAAAATAAGAAATGCCTACATTTAAACCTTTTCAGGACTTCCTTTTACTTGGAGAGACAAAGCAAAGTTTAAAAGGACAAGTGGGCTCAACAAGAATCATTTTAAATGACACTTCTATTTATGCAACTTAAATGATCCTCTTCTGCTCCACTTAAGACATAATGATAAGTACTAATACACTTTTTTTTTTTTTTCTGATGAATTTAATACACTTCATTTCATGTATATACCTCAATATCCTTCTGGAGCAACTTCTCCAAAAATGGAGCACTTCTTGCACTTTTCAGGCTGTCCGTAGCCAAGTAATAGATAGCCTTTTGGTTCTCAGCCATGTTCTCAACATAGTCATCTAAGCTTATCAAATCTTCCTCGTTCTTAGATGAATAAAATCGCAACAATGGTGTTATACGTTTGTGATTTCCAGAATCTTCAATGCAGCCCAACTTAAGAAGCTTTCCGAAGTTCTCCCAGAACTTTTTGTAATCCTGAAACAGTTGAACGTTTAGTATTACTCCGAGTTACAGGTCTAAAACACATTGATAGAAAGATTATTGATGTTCCATTGATGCCTACCTCCTTATTTTCGCTATCAGCAATATCTTGGATCATGTCAAATGTTTTCCTGACAAGTCTCTTTCTCATGATTCTCACCTGTTAATGTTCCATGAAAGAAAAAATATAATTGTCATCAACACATAAACAAAAACAAAAATATATATGTCAATATTGGTTAAGTCTTCTGGTAAGTCTAGGGCATCAATGGTTAAGAAACTGAGAATCGTTTATCATAACTACACACCATTCGGCGTGCCTACACCATATATTAATACAATTAGAAGAGGCACTAATAATCGAATTGTGAAAGCTAGATAAGAAAACAGAACTTACAATTAGAAGAGGCACTAATAATCGAATTGTGAAAGCTAGATAAGAAAACAGAACTTACAATTCGGCTTTCTTGAAGTATCTCTCTAGATACGTTAAGAGGAAGGTCATTGGAATCCACCACCCCCTTTACAAAGCTTAAATACCGTGGGAACTGCAACCAGAATAATCAATCACATAAAATGCACATTGACTTAGAGATTAAGAAATATTAGAAAAGAAAACATTTGAACATTTCAGTGAGAATTAAAGCACTAGAATGCAGTTTAAAAGAGGGACGTTTCAGAAAAGCAAACAGTCTAAAGTAAGTCATGAGAACTTACCAGCTCACCATCAAAATCATCAGAAATGAAAACACGCTTGACATACAAACGGATATTCTTTGTTTTGGGATTGACCATGTCCTCGTTGTTAAGAGGTGCCATCCCAGGGATGTATAAAACACTTCTAAATTCCACCTCACCCTGTACAGATGAAACTGTGAATAAGTTTGAATGCAAACCAGAGCAGTACTGTGAAATAATGAACAAGGGATGTGCATACCTCAGTAGTGAAGTGGGTGTATGCAAGGGGGTCCAAGAACTCATTAAATGCCTTCTTATAGAATTCTTGATAATCCTCCTTCTCAACTTCCTTTGGACTGCGCATCTGAAAGAGAGAAAAAAAAGTTCAACAAGTCCACTTCGTCGTGAGGTCGGTTCTTTTATTCAATTATTATTTGTACTGATAAAAATTATATATTAACAAATACAAAGACAAGTGATGTCAAACATTAGCAATCAAGCTGGTTATATACTTACCCAAATAGGTTTTGTTTCATTGGTCAACTCCCAGTCCCAATATTTCTCTGTTACAGTCTTTTTCTTCTTCTTCTTCTCGTCCTACAAACAAGAAAATATAAGTATAGATGTTCTACTTAAAATGAACGGGAAAGTTAGAAATTTTTTATCGTTACCTCTGGCTTTGCATCTTCACCTTCCTTTGGTTCTTCTTCCTCCTCTACCTGCATTTTGATTAAATTGTATCACATCAAGAAGAAACTTAACCTCTTTCACAAAAAAACAAGGTTGTTGCTCTGTAATCCACTTTGAGTCAAACAGTTCATAAGTATGATAGACCGAGATAACTTTTGGGATTAAAATAGGCTACTCGTTATGCTATTTACTCAAACTGTGTTTTCTCGGGGCAAACCAACAACTCCATTTATTCAAGGAACAACATTGATAATTAAGATGTGCCTGATAAGGCAGTCACTGACCTCAACAGTTCTTGATTTTTCTTGCCAGGTGTAGATGGGAAAGGAAACAAACTGCGAATAATTCTTCACTAAACCTTGAATTCTTGCGGGCTCAGAGAACTCATACTTATCATCAGGCTGCAAAAGTGTAACATGAGGAAATTCAAACACCAGCAACATAGACTTTGGTAGCTTCAATGGAATGACACAAAAATAATACACACCCTTAGATAAAGAGTAATCTGTGTTCCACGAGGGATTAGCTTTTCAGGATCAGTTTCCTCTCTTATCACATATGAGCTGCTGTCAGCTACTGATTCCCATACAAACTGCTTGTCAGACCTTGGGCTCTTTGTTGACACGACCACCTATATCATTACAAAAGGTTGTACAATTAGATAAATTGCCCAAGAAAATGAGATGGCAATTTGCTTGCAATTCGAAGCAAACCTTATCAGCAACAAGAAAAGCAGAATAGAAGCCAACACCAAATTGACCAATCAAACCATTGTCTGCCCCGAGATCTTGATTTTCCTACATAATTAAAGGCTTAGTGAGAACAAAGAATGGAGATAACTTAGATATAAAAAGAAAATAAATTAAAGCAATAAAAAGGTTAAACAGCCACCTTAAGAGCTTTCAAGAATTTTGAGGTACCACTCTGAGCAATAGTTCCAAGACAGTCAATGAGTTCTTCTCTAGTCATTCCAATACCAGTATCTCTGCAATGACAAAAAAAAAAAAACTTTGACAAACTGCTATCGACAATGGGTTGCACTTCATAATAAAAGGTGTCAAAGACATTGTACGTTATAGTGATGGTTCCATTGTCTGGATCTGGCTTAATGCGAATCTCCAGGTCGCCACCATTTCCAAGAAGTGAAGGATCAGTCACACTTGAAAAGCGCAATTTATCAAGAGCATCACTTGCGTTACTGAAACAAAATAAAATAAAAACAAGAACTAATCAACATAACTGGAAAAATAAAATAAAAAAATAAATCGCTTTTGCCTCAACTACAATAAGACATTAATACTGGAACAGTCAATACCCATGTACTTTATATAAGTTGTTTTTCTGCCTATGGGCTAGACAGCCTGATATTTCAAAGTTACAAAGAACTTTAAAGCGAAGCAAGGAACACCAATAAAACGCTTAAAGGTGAAATATAATTGGCAACAGAGACAGAGCTATAAACCCACCTCACAAGCTCCCGAAGAAACACTTCTTTGTGACTATATAAACTATGAACTATCAAATCCATAAGCCGGCTGACCTGCACTTAGTTCAAACAAACAAGTCACGAAACATATAATATACCCGTATAGACAAAAGTAGTTGAGGTAAATAGAATCATTCATAACTGATTTAATTCTATGTAAATTAACAATTCACAACACACAGTAGATAACAATTAAATGAAATTTGCTAATTGGATATCAAAATACATCATTGTTCAACCAAAATATTTCCTGTTCAAAACCCAATACTAAATTCTTCATGAACGTTATCTCAGCTATATCTTATCTCAAAGTCACTAACAATACAAATCCAAATTACGAAAAATCTCATTTTTGCATCAATAATCAAATACCCTTATCCAAATTCGAATTTCGCAATTCAACAACTAGCCCAATTTCCAAAATCTATTAAAAACCCTGAAAACAACAGATATAAAAAGCAAAAACCAAAGATGTACCTCGGCTTGATATTCATACTTCTCACCCTCGGGAACTTGAGGAGCAACATCTGGTTCAGCAACAGCAGCTTCACATCGAATAGCCAATTGATGTTCTTTCTTCTCAAGTTTCCATTTCAATCCACTAGAAGATAAACCATTTCTTAATACGTTTTGGGTAGTGAAAGAATTTCTAAATTTCACAACTCCATTTCTATTATTATTATTATTATTATTATTATTCTTTAATGAAAATGAAGATGGAAGATTTGCAATTGAAGCAGAAGTCAAACTCCTACTTAGAACTGGAGCCATTAGAGAGATAAGAGTTTCAAAGAAGAAATGAAAAACCCTAGAACTCTAGAAGTAGAAGAGTAGTTTTGTTGTTTGCTATGTTGTTTATTATCTAGTTGAAAAGAGGTAGGCTTTTGTATAAAAACCCTTGAAACTTTGGAATCAAGGGTTTTAGAGGAAATGAGAAGATAGTTCTAGAAGTGAGTAGTTTTGTTTTGGAGTTTTTCTCTTTGGGAATTCTATGGCTTAGATTCTTCCATGTCAGCATCAAAACAATATCCTGTTCTTTAAAATTATTTTCTTTTTACAGTATTTTCCAATTCCGGCCACGCATATCACATTGCTGTAAAACAGTCGTTATAATTTGCTAAGATATTGGACTGTTGGTTGCCTTCAAATTCACGGCTCGCCGTTCTTTATGGCTAACCAAACTTGGAGAAACATACAGTAATTGACTGCATTAATTCTGTTACCTATACCAAGAAGAATTTAAGCATGATGATGGATTCAGTATTTCAAATGGAGGACAGACAAGCCATTTTCTTTTTACTACTGCAGTTCAGTTTGTGCAGTTTGAGAACACAGTTCAAGCCATTCCGCAGATGAACATGCTCTGGAGACTTTTGCGTCATATGCTCCTCATGCAGACATTTGGCTGCAATTTTTGTCACCTTACCCAGTTTGAAAGCATAAATAGCCTAAGACAACACAGCAACTTTGATAAAATTTGCTTGCAAGAATCGAAAGCTATTTTTGAGACACCAACAAATTGAAGTGAAATTGGGAGCCAAACTCAGCTCATGATAGAGAACTATCTGAACCTGAGGAATAGTGTTTAAACATCACTTGCGTTACCACATAGGTTAAGTATAAGTTTTACAAGAAAAGTTGGAGAATAATCCTCTGCTTCAACAGTAATTCATATCCAGTATCCAAACAGAGACATCAATCTAAACCAAATTTGTCTAAAACAAGATTGCATTAAAACAGTAGTTTCGAGAAGGATGTGTCTCAAGATTCCTCTGCAGCAGGTTGGGTCACTCCAACCTTGATCAGTAACTTACCAAGTGACTCAGGTGAGCAGACCTGGTACTTCACATCTCCAGAAGGTGAGAGGAAAACTTCAGCCAACTCAAGTTTATCTGATGTGAGGCTGGTGCTGTCCATGGTCTTGCTGAGCACCTTCAGTGCAAGCTCAACTGCCTCTTCCCTTGTGATTTCATCTTTGTAATCCTGCTTCAGCAATGACTGGGCTGCTTGGTTGTTTGCTCCTATTGCTGCAGCTTTCCACCCACCGTAGTTTCCACTTGGGTCACTCATGTAAAGCTGGAAGCCATAGTTCTTGTCCCAACCTGCAAAAAGAAATGACACCCCAAATGGACGAAGCCCTCCAAACTGTGTGTAACCTTGTTTGGTATCACATAGAGATTGAACAAGCTGTTCGACGGGCATGGGCTCTTGGTAAGAAAAGGTGTAGCGTTGGGCTTGCACTCTAGCTGTGTTGATCAGAATGTTGGCATCCGACATTATCCCAGCCACAGCACACGCAACATGGTCATCAATCTTATACATTTTCTCAGTAGTTTTTGAGGTTTGAAGGAGTTTGGACGTAACTTTCTTTTCACCAATCAAGACAACACCATCTTTGGATAATACACCAATTGCAGTGCCTGCATTTCCAATGGCCTCCATTGCATACTCTACTTGGTAGAGACGACCTTCAGGAGAGAAGATTGTTGTACGACTATCATATCTCCGAGACATGGTTAGATATCACTGCAAAAGGAAATCTTATTTTAAAACAATAATAAATGATAATTATACAGATACAATTAACAGACCAGGGAGATAGTTTATAATCTATAGATCAGAACAATGTGAAAAAAAATGAACAATAATTCATCCATGGAATGGTCTTTTACAAAAACAGAAACTAGAATTAAGGGAACTATAGTACTGGACAAAAGATACACTATCAGAATCCCTAAAATCCCAAGTACACACTTTCAATTACAGATTGAAGAGCCAAAAGTCCAAAACATATCCAACCCATGCGTCACATGCACCAAATTCAACCATACATAGCATGCTGCAAAATGAATCACGTGCACCAAAACATATCCAACCCATGCATTACTTGCACCAAATTCAACCATACTTAACATGTTCAAAATAAAAATCTCATCCATTCAATACTTGACAGTATTTTAAAATAACTGGTCTAAGTAGCTTGACCAGGACGTGCATCTACGTAATTACATCTTCTGTATCAGCGAATTAGGCCAAAGCTTTAATCTAAAAATAACTCATGCTTGTGGTTGACGATACTTTTTGAGTTAAACTGTCACTCTTTAACCTGTTATGTCCATACTCAACAATGGTTTGTATTTTATGGAAGACAAAGTTAACATCATCTCAATAATTGTTTAGTATTCCCAATGTAGTTTAACTCCATATAGGTTGTTTATGTTTACAACTTTTTAGGTTTAAATTAACCAGAAGCACAAACTGAGAGAGCATTTATTGGCTTAATATACTCCTAAAAACAACCCTGCCCTGAACTAGTACCCACTGGTCACTGCCACGGGAATAACTTGGATATGAGTTTAATATGAATAGGGGACCCTATAAAATCCTAACGTACAGCCATACATAGGTTGGCAAAGAATTGAAAAGGTAGGTTCATATACAGTTAATAATTAATGTGATTCATATATATCAAAGCTGTCTGACACACGTGATTTTGGACAAAACTCCCCTACAAGTGGTGGTGGGGAACTTATAAAGATTGTCTTCTCTATTTCTAATCCTAATGTGATAGTCTTCTCAGATTATCGAAATAAACTATGTAGCTCCTACATCAGAGTTCCATTCCTAAATAGTAAATACCCATCCGGCATCCACATGTAGAAAAGGTACAATATGAAGAAAGGTAAACCTCTTTCAAGCATTGTAGCAATCCATGATAATGTTTTTGAACCATATTAGAAAATTTAAAGTCTTTTCATAGATGCAAAAGGTACAAATTAAATGTTTTGTTTTTTCTCAAAAATAAAAGATAAAGGAAACAAGTCTGATATTCAATGGTACATGCTTACTATATGAAATACTAAAGTTAGGTAATCTAAACATAGATACAATTTGAAGCAGGCTTTTGGGTGTTTTTTATTTTTATTTTTTTATATATATATTTGACAGTAAGTTATGGAAGATGAGTTCCATTCTATTTTTGAGTGGTAATGCAGAACACCAATCCATGTGTTAAAAACCTAAAAACTAAACTCATATCACCAAAATATATGAGTCAAAACATATCGTTGAGGACCTAATTTAAGCACATAATTGCAAGAAATTAACTTGTTTTTATCTAAGACTATGAATAATCCACTTCAGTTTACAACAAAATATTGCGAATTTTACAATTTACATCCATCGAATTCAGTCTACAACCCTAAAGTGCAAGTGTTATGGTCTAAAAAAGAGTAAAATTCGAATTCAACCCTAATACAAAAGGATGATCTGTACTTGACACCATAAACCCTTACAAAAACAAAGAAAGAACTCAAAATGCATCAAAGTTAACACTTTGAAGTTTGAACTAAAAGCAAGTCTAGGTTGAATCGAGAGAGAATAATAAACATTACTAGAAAAACAAAATCCCAATAAACATATATGTGTAGAGAGAGAAAGATAGTGAAAGTTTAGTACCTTTCTTCTTCTTCTTCTTCTTCGTGAGAACGATAAAGGGTTTTCGAGAGAGAGTGGGGATTGATTTGAAGAAGATCTCGCAGCGATGTTCAGCTAAAACCAATTGCAGAGACTTGTCTAGTGTGTGCTCCAAGCAAGACAATTTAACGGGTACAAAAAGATCCATATGGACTATTGATAGGTCCGGTCCGGTTGCTTACCAAGTCCGTCACCATGTAAATAAGTGGGCCCATAATCAAAACAAAAGCCCATTATGGAAATTTTTAGAAAATTTTGCATTTGGGCCAATTAAACAACTTTGCGTCATGGCAACTGTTTTTTTTCCCGCTAAGAAGCGTCATGGTAACTCAGCACAGCAGAGATTAGAGACTCAAAATGTGCAAAAGTTTTGATATTTTATATCTAAGATTTAAATGTTTTACCTTTTGTACTTATTTTTATGCTAAATGTGGGTCTCTGGTGGTTGCCAGCAGACCTGCAGTGAGGATCACATCACCACCAGACCACCAACTTTGGGTCATTATGCATCTTGGATGAGTATTCAGTAGTGTATCAGTAGTGAGTACATGACAATACAAAAACTGGAATGCTTCAACAAAGCAGAGGAAAATGGTGACAAATCCGCTATTCTATTCGAGAATAACAAAAACCAAATACTGACATTCAAGCAAACTCAAATCTTCATAATCCACAATATCCAAACACAACCTACAAATATATATTCTCTGTCACATCTGTGCAAGTTAAAACACCTGGCTGTATGAATCTCAATTAACTCCAGAACCACCCTTAAATGATCACAGCACAATTGCAATGTCCTACAAATGGAAGAAAGTTTTGGAGCTGTTTTATACTTTGTTTTCTTTGGTGAACAAATTATATAGTCGATACCTAGATGGAAAATAATATTAGGGGAAATTTCTTCCAAAACAAGAAATGAAATATTAAAACTGAAGTGAGCTCCACTTGGCAGGGATCATTTACCATTGAGCATATATGTTGACCTCATTAGAATGCACTCAAAGTCTCTCCAGGGGTTTCCAGTGGTTTCAAAGTTCATAATCACAATTGTCGATCTCATGATCAGCCAGTTGTTGCAATGATGTTAACAATCTATTTTCAAGTCCATAAACTCTATCCGCCTGAGATGTGATGGATCTTCCAATCACCGCTTCTATCACTATGTTTATCAGCCTTGGTATCAATGTTCTCGACTAAAAGAGTTGCCAACATCCACTGCCAACCCCCTAAATTCACCTAAGTATGTGGTTCAAAATGATGATCACCACTGTACAAGAAGCTTTGCTTGCAAGCTGGATAGCGAGACCACCGTTGAAATGCATATCTAGAAACAGACAATGAAAAGTTTAACTTCATTAACAACGTCTACACAGATCAACAACTGGAAAAGAAGCTCAAACTTACATGCGATGTGCTTATATAGGTTTAAATACATCCTAAATTTATACTAACGTCTTATCAACATGCCAAATCTAGTGAGGGCAATACATGTCTTCCATAATAATGCATAACTGTATCTGCATATTGTAACTCGAAGCTATCAACTTCCCTACATTGTTGAAGGTATCAACTTCCCTACATTGTCTTTCAAATTTGACAATATCTGAGTTGCAAGAGTTCATTTTAAGAGAAAACCGCGTATCAAAAACTTTTATATCCAGTAATAAATTAATAATGATGCATCTTAAGAGTTACTCAACAATATGGACAAATAGTTTACGACACAAAATCTGACCAGTTATATTAGTTTGTTTCCCTTGATATTATGGAAGATAAGAATGTTCTACCAACAAAACATCCCAACTGATAAGCAGACAAATTAAAAGCATAAATAAATAAATAGATGCACTGACCTCAATCTCACTCATACTTTTGAACCTGTGGGCTTGAAACAATCGATATTGCACAATGCGACCGATCTCATCATGCCTCCAAATCTGCCAGCATTCCGAACAAACATTCAGGAAACACATTAATTTGAAGCTACTAATTGAATACAGGATGCAGGCCATAATAAAGTCAAAGAAAAATAAACAATTCAATCCATATCTAACCGATCAATGCTTTTCCTCCCACGCTCAGGCTGCTCGATAATATTTGTACAGTTCTCAGGTCGATCCACGCTCTTTCTTGATTTATCTCTTTTATCGGTGCTAGATCTTGACTTCTCTTTAAGATCTGTGCTAGATCTGGATTTTTCTCTTTTATCTGTACTTGATCGAGACCTCTCATTTGAATCCGCACTGAGCCTGGATCTCTCTAATTTTTCTGTACTTGGCCTAGACTTCTCCCTTTGGTCCACACTAGATCTGGATTTTTCCCTAGTATCAGTGCTACTCCGAGGAAGCTCTGACTGATCTGCACTCTGTTCAGAAATATTTTTGAGGACTGGTACCTTTTCAATTACAGAAAAGAACTTCTTGAGATGCCTTATGTACTCAGGGAAGAGTTCCAAGTTACAATGGTTCCCTCCTGTAACCCATAGAGGTTCATACTTCTCTTTACACAGCTCCCAAAGTTGCTTCCCATGGGAAAAGTCCACCACTTCATCTGAAGTTCCCTGTATGAAGCAGAAAAACAAAGCCCGAGCTACATCAATTCCCACACTTAGAGTTAAATAAGTTCCAGATCGCACTATAGTGAAAGAATAGAAGCAACTTGCTTAGAGTGTAGAAGAGCATGATAGGTTGATAACTATTAATTTGATAACCCACGAATCCACAATATACAGGGGCTGATAAAAAATTTAGTGCCTGAAACCTTGCAAATCAACTTGCTTATATTCCCTACCAACCACGTATTAAATAACTTGTCTTCAGTGTAATATCTAGAGACGTATTGTATTGGTATGCACAGTTATAAAACTTGCTTAATTAGTTATGTGGAACCACAATTAGAATATATCGCTACAGTGTAAAAGTAACCTTTATCTCAGTCTGCCAGTCTGCACTCGCCCTCTTCACATCTATGATTTCACGAAAACAATTAAACAGATTCTTCACTTATTTGGCTTGATTGATATTAAGTTACAAAATTAATAAAAGAGAAAAATTCATTAAGATGAAGTCCTGACTCCTGACTATACATAGGGACAAGCTTTACATTGTGCTAACACCAATGAAGAAATCGAGGAAGATGTACATACAATAATTGGTTGACAATAATCTTGATGTTGATAAGCGACTTGCCTTGTAATTTAATAAATAAAGTGTGTGAGGTCCCTAATTAACAAAACATGCACGTATAAACTTCTGACTTCAAACAAGACAGCTGTAAGTTCATTACGTGCATAGTGTCGAATTAAATAGATTACTGAAACTTTTAAACAAGCACAACTAAATGCAAGATTCAAACACGGTGCATTGTGTCGAAAACAATCAGCTGATTTACCATTTTGGGAAGAACTATAACATGTCAACAGGTAATTCTAATTGTCAAAATCTACAATGAAATAAAACTGGCAAAAACAGAATTGGAAACACACTTACATGAATTATCAAGACAGGGGAGTCTACCAATGGAATTTTATCAATATTCTGCAAAAAGAACATATTATACTCAATTATTAGCTATTACACTTTCACAACACTACCAAAAATAGACAAAAAGGATTCAAAGAATATTGTCATAACAAAAATAAAAAAAAAACCTTATATATGTCGAACCAGTATGATCGCTTCACTGGGTACATGACTCTAAGACCGGAAAGGATAGGACTGTGAAGGATCACAGCTCTTAATCGATCCAACCGACTAGCCAAATCCAAGGTAGGCCCACTACCAACTGATTGCCCATACAAGATAACATCTTCCTCCTTTGTCCCATAAATCTCTTCAAGGCATCTATAAGCGGCTTCAATGTCAGCATAAGTATTATGCTCACTGGGCTATTAACATCAATAGATATCACAAATCAACCATCTTTAACTCAGAAAACAAATGAATAAAAAGAAACCATCATAATTAAATGTTATACCTTGCCAGATGATTGACCATATCCCGAATAATCATACCTGTCGAAGTATATTAAAGCTAATTAATTGTTAAAGTATCAGATTCATTACCAATTTCGAATCAAAAATTTCATAGACTAATCTAATCCAATATTGATCAGAAATAGTTCATTCTACTTTACATGGACTAAACTATTATAATTGAGATTCAAAAACATAAAATCAGAGTAAATAAGAACTAAACATAAAATTAGAGTAAATAAGAACTAACCCCATTAAATTAATCCGAAGATGAATACTAAGCTCGACGAAAAGCTCATACATTTGTCCCAAATCAGCAGCATTACCATGAGAATATAAAACAGTCAAAGAAGCCAATGGATTCTTAACATATAAAGCAACAATCTCATTTCCTCTCTTAGTACAAAGCTTTAATACATCCACATTTTCTTTCAATATAACATTAGAAAACCCAACTTTACCATTGGATTCATTCACTACAAGGTTATATGAAGGTGGGTTTGGTGGATAAAAAGCAAATTTCGCTGCCATAGATGATGTTACACCTCCCATTTTGATTTAAATCAAAATAAATCAACATAAAGTTTAAAACTTTAGTTGTTTTCAGTCAGAAAAAAGAGTGAAAAACACTTGAGTTTCTGCATCAAACGAAGAACAGAGTAAATGGGGAGATTTGAAAATGGTTTTAGGGTTAGGGTTTAATGTTATAAGAGATCTAAATGTGGAAATTTAAGATTTTTAGTGAATCTATGTTTGGAAGATTTTTGGATTTTGACTTAAGAAAGAAAGAAACAAAGAGAGAGAGAGAGAGAGAGAGAGAGAGAGATAGAAAAAGAAGAGTGTTGTTGTTGAAGTGTAATATGAGATATCTTCGGCGATGAAAGGAAGATGGCACGTGTGAAATGATTAAAGTAAAGCAAAAGCACGCACTTTTTTTTTTTCAAATTAGATCAACCACACACGAGTATAATTACTTAAACAACAACCAGATTATCTAAACTTATAAATGGATTTTAAAACATCATCGTATTTTATTCACAGATATCAAGGTGGTTGTGATTTAAAGTTATACAGCAGAAGAGTATAATAACAAAATATCATTCTTTATGGATGTGGGCCCATTATAGTAATGATCAATATATGGGCCCAAATAAGCATGTGTAATATACCCATATTGATATGGATAGTCCAAAGATGGCCTACTATTCATAAATATATATTGTTTTGGCCATGACAACTAACTCAACCACTTCAGTGTTCAGTCTACTACTGCCTACACTCTACACCACAATTTGATAAACACTTGATTAACTTGTATAAGCAAACATAATCTATTTTTAAGTTTCTCCATAAGATCTTTCATATATATGCAACTTTAGGGTTGAAACTGTTAATTCCGAACGACAATGCCGCCATGCTTAGATAGTTAGATATACTAAACACTCAACGGTGCCTGTCGCAGAAGGATGAGAGATGGTTTTTCACTTAAGTGGAGGTGGTTGGTTTGATTTATACTGAAGAGTAACAACAAATAATGATGTTTTAAGCAACTTTAAGGTGAAGTGTTTTCTACCTCATGGCCCAACATATGAAATAAAAATGATAATTATCATGCATTTTTTTGGTTTTTAGCTTTTATTTGGCTGACCTACTTAGCTTTATTAATTTGATTAATAATTCTTCAACACAAACTTTCCTGGATATTGCTTTGTGGGGTTTATAGGTCTCATTCTAAAAAGTGTTCTGTCACAACTCACAATCCTCTTGAAAGCTTTATTTCACCAAATATCTCCAAAATAAGGCTTTAATGAATGCCACTCAATTGGTATACAGTATGTCGTTATATGTACAACCAATGTACCTATCTGGAATAGAGACCAGCCTGCATTTAAATTTTGATTACATTTGTCTAAGGTTTTGGGTATTATTGAGGTGAAGCCTTGTCAATCAAAGAAGTTCAGACAGCTTAGGCTTTTATGTATTAAGTTTTCAAGAACTGCATACAAGTCTAAAGTCTTCCACCAAGCTGTTTGGTCCCCATTGACATTGATCCATCTGTTTTCATAATGATTCTAGTATATATATCACAATGATGAAGATGATTTCTTCCCTAGAGCTGTTTGGGAAACTGAATCATTTTTCTTTTTGAAATAGTAGTTCAACTTTATTTAACTAAAAGGACTCTTGAATGATCATAATTTGCCAATGGTTTGGTGGTTACTTGTATAGTGTGTTTTTTTTTTCTCATAATTCCAACTTATTATGGATTGCAAAAATAGGATAATCACAAGGCTATATATAATAAAAAAGATAATAATACTTAACGCAAAATATATTCAATGAGATCTGGCCAATATAATTCATTAGAATTTCAACGTAGTTATACGCGTGAACATGAAGATACAACTTCTAGACTGAAATAGAGCATATTACAAGACACATGGAGATACTGTTCTATTGATTTCTACATAAACATCCATATAGGCAAAATGGAAATGAGATACTAGTAGAGTTGATTGCTTATTGACAGATCTAGTCCACTATACTTGTGCTAGCTCGGAAATACTAATTGGATAACAGTCTGTCGTGTTAGGACTGTAACATCTCTCAGCAAAGATGGCATTGACAGCTTGGGTGGGATGGAAGGAATCCCAGAAAATATATTGATCTCTGTTTGGGCATGGTGGTTGCAGAGGAAGACAGGTAAGTGCTCCTCCGTATCTTCCGCTTCCACAGCAAGCTTGGTTTGAGACGTTAAATCCTACAACACAGCACAAATTATTACTACGTGTTGGAGGAAATAATTCATTAATATGATAGAACATTAGAACTAAGGGGTACCAAGTACCGACCATATTGAGAAGGGTTCTTAATCAGGTCGAAGAAGGAATTGTAGGTGTCCTGGTAGATGAAAAAAGTGCCTGGGAGGGATGCATTAAGTGTTTCTGAAAGCAGCAGAAGCCGATCATTGAAAATTCTTACTAGATTGTTGACCCTGGCGACACAACCTTTGTTGCCACTGACCATGGATAATTGACTTGGTATGCATCCTAATGGTCCTATCCCGGTTAAGACCATCTTCCTTGCACCCAATCTATATAGTTTCTGCATAGATAACAATCTCATTAATCACAAACTTATACTATGTTCAACTCAGTACAATCCTGCAATTTGAAAATTTTGAAGAATGGCATTTATTGAATAAGAAAATTTCTGCAAGTAAACTAACTGACTATTCTTTGTGACATTAATACTTTTTCCAACTTGTTTCATGAAGCACAAGTACTGCATGTATACTGTATTATTTTGATGCTAGAAGTTCAGTAACTGAGTTTGTGCTAGCTTATGCACTAAAAGGAATAAAGGATCACTGTGCACTTACTGCAGTGATAGCATTTGCACTTTGCAGAGCTAGCTTTTGAACCTCTAGTCTTAAATTCATAGTGGGTGATCCTAACCACCAAGATCAAATGATGTATATGTAGTGTGTGAGAAAGCTTTAGTACTCAGAAATAAACTTACAGTGTAAAAAAACAGAATGGAGTTTCAGAATTCTATAAAAGATACCTAAGAAAGAGAACTTGGAGTACAGAAGGGACTTAATGAATACTAGTCATAATTGTACCTGATCACTTTCAAAGTATAAAGAGTAATAACTAAATCAGAACAGAGGACTTTTTTTGGGGAGATTTCAAAGTGTGCGCATTAAGCCATTACTAACGTAGAAGTTTAGTGAATGATACCGATATTTGCTGAGAATAGGTTTGGATGAGAAGATCTGCATATTGACCACCATTAAACATTTGGCTGGTTGAGTAAAGACCAGAGAGGAGATAATTGTTAATGTAGTCATTGCTGCCGATATTGATGATGAAAATTGATCTTGCAAGGTAATCGACAAGGGCCTCACGAGTCTGGAATAGAGGTGGTAAATCAAAAATCACAGTTCTCTTAAACAACAGTATTTGTCCATTAAAAGACATTCTCCCTCCCTGCGTAAAATACGAAAAGCAAACATATTAATGATATGATTGTTACCAGTAGGCAGTAGCAGAATGTTATTGTGCAATATTAACAAATAACAATGACAGTGGACTAAATTGAAATCTTTGTTAGCTTGTGCACAAGCACAACAAACATGCTGAGCTCACTAAGTACATAGTATGTTCTAACCAAACAAGCCAGCACTTGCTATACATAATGTCTAAAAACTGAGATAAAAAGTGCGGTATAACTTACATAGTTTCTGCCAGTTTCATCGAGGATCCCTGCAGCTGCTGAAGCATAGTTCAGTCCATTAAGAATGCGTCTACCATTTGCAGATGGACTCAAATTTGCCGGTATGAATGGTAATCCCAATAAGCGTGCTGTAAGACAAAATAAAACATAATCAAACAAAACAGACAGAGTTGGGTGTACGAAATTTGTCACGAGGAGTGTCAAGTGACATTGTTCATGGTACACAACATACTAAACTTCCATGTCATATAATTTACTTTAAGCCATGTACATTACCGCCATAGTCCACAACAGTAAGACCATTGCAAAAACGACCAGTGGGAGAACCGAAATCAATCCCATAAGGCGGATAATTTGCCCGAGCTATAGTGGGAAGATAGTTGTTGTTTCCATTGTCGATCAAGGAGTCCCCGAAAATGAACATAGCAGGTGCAAGCGGCTGGGATTCAACATGAAAAAAACCTAATAGTCGTAAGAACAGAAAAGCCAGTAATAATTCAGTAGAAACTCTTACTCCCCTTCTCTCCATTTTTCCTGTCTTCTTAGTTTAGTTTGCAAAAGTTCTATAAATAAACAAGTCCATGAATGAGTCTTGTACTTGAGGTGTGGGTAGCCATTTGGTTGTTATAAGTTACCATCACCTCTTTCACTCTTTTACTTACTCCAACTATAATGCCTATGTAATTCTGTTCCTATTATAGCTGGTATTCATTAAGTAAACTAAATGTTGTGTGTGCTCAACTTAATGAAGTGCTACAAATGCCCATCATGCTCAATAAAAGCTCTTCTTTAAGGGTTGTTTACCATGCTGACCCGACCCAGCCCAGCAGAGTATGATGGAGTCATGAAGTAGAATGGGTCAAAACTCAAAAGTACTCAACTCTTCTATTTAGGTATGGGCAGAAATTGAGTTGGTCAAGTGTGATGCATTACATCATTAGTTACTCAATAGAGAAATAGGTTGAAGAAAGATTTTAACACAATGCAGCAATGCTTCATAAACATAATCTAACAATGTCATCTGAAAATTTGAAGTTGGTGATGATTGATGAACATATACCACAAAGTTCAACTTAGTCTATGTAAGCATTACTTCATCACTGTTTAATTTCTACTAATAACCTGCAGAAAATAACAAACCTATATAAGTTTGAAAATCACTTGACAGAAAGATACTGTTTGCGAAAAGTCAAAGAGGAATTGATAAAATGGTCAAAATTTGCAAGGTGGTTAGACTTAGGTTTCATGTCATAATCTAAATTCAATATTTTGAAATCATGATCAGAGATATGGCAACAGAACAGTAGCAAATGTTGTGCAAGATTAAATTTTAGTGAAGAGTACAAAACATGATACATGAGATTGTGTGACATATTCATATGATCTTTTTGCAGTTTCTATATTTGCTCTCAAGCTGAACTGAGCTGTTTCCAGTCAATAAATCCCCCATGTTTGAAAACCTGTAATCTTTTGGTACCAGGGAAAAAGAATATCTGTATCAAATTAAGCGCTAATAAGCAGAACATGGCAGGTCATACTACATTGAATCACTAACCCCCTTATCATGATTAACAATTATAAACACAGTGATAAAGTAACGGTAAAAAATTTGAAGTTTAGAACACGAGGGCGTGAGCTCCAACTTACTACTAGTGAGTGTTCATGGAGAACAGTGTTAAGTGTTGTAATACCATGTATATGTTCTAAAACCAAAAGAAAGAAACAGATCTTTCCATCTAACAACCCTTGGAAATTGTTCCAGGTGTGTGTTGTGTATTAGTCAAAAACACGCGGTAGCGACCATATACATGTCTTGCCACTTGGTGCATTCCAAGGTCTAACACTTTTGAAATGAGGTCGGTGACACATACAAAATTGATTGGAGTGTTGGCTGTTGTAGTGCTAGCTAATTGTGTACTGTACTGTGCAACCTTACTTAGTTCCATACAGGGAGGACATTAGGGTTGAAAATTTGTAGTTTTGTACATTTCACCATATGGAGAACAAAGGCTGAAAACTGTTAATTATGCAGTATACATCAATCTTGAACTTCTGCCTTTTCAGAAAGCATGAGCACGCAGTTCCTTGTGCACTTGTGTAACTTTGTTACTTTGGTAACTAACAAGGCACTCTCTGTGAGGAGTTGTGAGTTGTGAGCACGCCATAAAACAATTAGGCCAAATTCTATACTAATTTATTGTGCCAAACAGCCAAAGTCCCATTGTGTGACCCCTTTGTTTGTTTGTCTTGGTCAAAGCGAAAACAGGGTCAAGTTGCCACTTACATACAGATTCTCAGCCTCAGGTAGCGTTCATATTCTACTCTAGATGCCTAGCTAGAGGATTTTCTTTAATTTTCCTTATCGAACTTCCGCGGGGTGACTGCAACCCCTTCCCCCAAGATCCATCATCCATCCCTACCATCAGGGATTACGGCCGGCTAGTCTGAGAGATAATTAAATGAAATGGAATAGGTAGGATCGGATATGCAACATACTTGGTGACTACTGGTGTATTTGATCTGATTTTCGCTGACATTACTAATTAACCTCCATTAGTATATAGGCAAATAGAGGTCCATTTCAATATCTCTACTAGCCTATAGCTTAGCCATGGACTTCAGTTGTAAAATCTGAGCTCATTAAATTAATAAAACCCTAGACAATAGCCTAAATATATGTTCACATGGGAACTAGAGCTTCAAATTATTTATAGTTTATAAACATCAAAACCCTAGGTTCAGTTGGTGGCCAACCTCGGCTACCAAAATTAGTTACCTCGTTGCATGCATGGCGGCAGACAACAGGCTCAACACCCCGTACCTTCAATATCACGCAATAGTACCTTAAACACCTCTTCAAGCTCACCAACAAGACCGCAATCTTCTTTTTAAACTCAAATTAATGTTGTTTTCTTTCAGTTTTGATAAGTTCTATGTACTCTTAATAACCATATTAGTACAGTATTATGATAATGGTGAAAATGCAGATATTGGAACCCTAGCTTTGACCTGTGTGTTTGAACTTTGAACTTTGGATTCTCTATAAAAGCCCAAGTTTGGTTGTCCATTTTCCTTCTCTTTTGTTGTTGGAAAAACTAGCATATCTAAAGGAAGAAGGAAAAACAATGATGGTTTTTTTAAGGTTATTGGTCTTAGTATTATGTTTTCATCACCTCACTTTGCTAGTCATGGGGGACTCTACTACCTTAAATCAACAAGGTAAATAGCTCTTACTACTACTTTTCATCAATTAAGTTTTGTTTACAGTTCTAGATACTGAGTACTTTCCTACCCTTTTTCATTCTAGCTCTTGACGCAATGATTGTGGATTATGGAAGTGGAGTTGCGGCGCCTGATGGAACTTTTGTATCTTTCCATAAGGTGAGAATTACTTCTCTTGGCTAATAATACTCTTTGGCTAATAACATTACTCCTCAGTTCAAACACTTTGGGAAAATTGTTCTCATCCTAAGCCAACAAATAATGTAATTGCAGGAACTTGTTGACAGTGTTCCTGCTGCGCCAGCTGGTGTTGTTAGTAAACATAGACTTGGAGGAAGAAAAATAGTGGTGGAAAATAATGTCATAAAGGAGGAAGTGAAGAAAAATGAAGAAGCTGATCCAAAGATTTCAGGTGCAACATATTGTGTTGGAAAATGTGAAAATGAAGGGAAGAGAGAATATAAACTGAGTGGTAGAAGTCTTCTTCCTGTGAAGCTCAACAATGGGGCTGGTTTTATAGCTTTTAGTGCTGATTATAATGTGCCCAAACCCCACCCACCTAAGAATAACTGAAGAATTTGCATGAAGCACTACTTCAGCACTTCAATTAGGAGTTAAAACATATATATCCCTTTTGTTATTTTAGTTTCTAAGAATATTGTAGAAGGAGAGAGTCAATTATATATCATACTTGTATGTATGCAATATATATATATATATATATATATTTCTGTTTTCAATTAGGAGCCAATGTTATTCAATTGTGGTAAAATCAAAATTGAGTTGAAGTAATATAATTAATTACTAGCACTTTTCTTTTGATTTTTTTTTTTTTTTTTTTGGTTAAAGAATTTGCTTTGGCTTATGGATTTTGAGAATATAATGGAGCAGGATCAGAGAAGTGGCTTATGGTTCAATTTGAATATCTTATTGTTTTGATGCAGGAATTGGTAAGAGTACTACTGCTCCAATGAAGTCCCTTGGAATCACAGAAAATGATCAGGTCCAGTTCTTTTCTATAGCTCTCTTGCACAGTAATAAAAATCATTTATCTAGGCCTGGGCATACTCAGCTCATAATAAAAACCATGGTTAAATCTACAATTACGAAATTCTGCATGCATAACACTTAACAGTACAATGTATGTCCTCTTGATCTTACTTAGCTTCTGAAATCATTAGAAAAAAAAAGTTGGTGCCAAACGAATTAGGACGATGTTACTGCAGTATAAAAAGTATATATTTTGACTTATGATGAGTTATAATTGGAACATTTATCTTCCAAATACCAACCTATTCAACTTACTGGGACTCTGAACAAGGTGTTCCAGCGTTTGGCAGCTCAAAATGTTCATCAAGGTCCACAGATTCACCCACTCAAGAATATAATCTATTAACACATCCCAAGAAAGGCTTCTCCATGATCTAAGTGAGATTGAGCACCTGATGGCTACAGATTATTCACATGTAATGCGACGTACTCCGATCCACAATAAAGAAACTCGTGGATGATGAGAATGCAAAACCATAATCAGGTTTAGGATCAAAATTTTGCCCCCATAAGAATGTCCCTTATCTCTCTCTTATGATGACCACTACCAACTTAAGTTATAGTGTCATGTCTTTGCGTTCATGATCGATCCGTAGAAATGCTGTAGTATTGTCATTTTAAAGACTACTTGAAATTTCTCTTATGATATTAGGACAGTCTTGTGAAATTTCATAGTCTTCTGGGATATAGCTAACTGCACCAAGAACAAGAAAATTTGCTTC
Source organism: Aquilegia eximia (assembly GCA_023053565.1). NCBI lineage: Eukaryota > Viridiplantae > Streptophyta > Magnoliopsida > Ranunculales > Ranunculaceae > Aquilegia > Aquilegia eximia. Next base: position 39,555,342 of record JALIGU010000002.1, read on the forward strand.
ACCAAGCAGATGAAAATATTGATAGCTTATAGGCTGTAATGCTGTAGTAATAGTCATGGCCCTGGCCCAGCATCAAGAAAGGCCACACAAACTTGGATGGGGTCATATCAGCATGTCTTATTGTAGTTACTAGTTAGCAGTTTTTTTTTTTTCACACAAATAGGGATTTTTATTAAAGGTATAAAAGAATGATACAGCAGCAAAAAAGAAAAAATTACAACCATGTCCAAATAATTACTCATCAAAGCGATAGTAAATACTGTTTGGACACTCGACATTCTTGATAAAATTAGGCTTCTGTGTAGTCCATATAGAATAACCTACACTCATTTGAGCTCCCTTCTTTGCTGTTGCATCTACTCCTATATTAGCCTCCCTATATGTGTGGGTGAGCCTCCATTGAAACTTTGCAGTAGCTCTGAACCATCTTGCTGCTACCTTCCATGGAATCTTGCCAGAGTTGACTGAATCCACCAAGGCCTTAGAGTCTGCCTCAAACCAAATCTGTGTCCATCCCTGTGTACAAGCTACCTCTGCAGCGGCGACCAGAGCTTGACACTCAGCTTCAAAACTAGTTGTAACACCTAGTCCTTTGGCCATTACTCCAACCACTTCAGCATTTGAATTCCTACAAATAAGTCTCAAGCCCGCAGTTCCTGGGTTACCTATAGAACATCCATCTGTATTGATCTTGATAACATCCCCATCTGGTGGAATCCAGGATACCTCTTTGATAATTTGAATCGGCCTAGGTCTCCCCTTCACATTCAAATTATACAGAAGAAGAAGGTCCTCACAGTTATTGTATATGGTTCCCTTAGCTAGTAAGCCAGAAACACTGATGCCTTTTAGAGTTTCAGTTTTAATCTTCCAACTGTCGAAAGCTTGCCCTTCAAAGTGAATTTTGTTTCTTGCTTTCCAAATCTGCATTGGCAAAATGACCACTGCAGCATTCCAGAGTTCTTTAACTATCTTGCTTCTATGGTTGGTCAGTTTAATGAGGCTGCTGAAGTTAAATTGGTTGATATTAACCTTAAAAACTCTAGCCAGCCACTTCCACAACTCCTTAGATACAGAACACTCCCAGAATAAATGTGAATATGTCTCCTCCTCCTTCTCGCAAAGTCTGCATCTTGAAACAAGAATAATACCTCTTCTCTTGATGTGATCATCTGTTGCTACAGATTTTTGCAATATTTTCCATCCCAGACCTGCAACTCTTGGGTGTATGTGTTTTGTCCAGACCCATTTGTGCCAACTGTTATTTGGTGCTCTTCCCCTTACAGCCTCAAATGCTGCCTTAACTGAAAAAACTCCATCCTTGTTAGGTTTCCAAATTCTAGTGTCCTCCCCTTGAAAAGGCTTACAATGAAGAGAGAAAGACTCCTCTCAGACCATAGTTTGCACTTTGCACTGCATTCTATGGTTTTCAAAAATGTTGAATTTCTTACCACAAGAAATTCTCAGTAAAATCACCTTCAAGATTGTATATATGTCATAGTCAGTTTCTTGTATCGTGATTGTCATAGGGTATATCCTGTATCCTGAATCAGGATTCCTGATTGTCACCTAGTAGTATGTATTCATAGTTGTATGATACATACCATATTCATTCAAGAAACATAAAAAGATGCATAATCCTCTTCCTCTTCTGACAACGTACACAAAACTGACATCAGCAGGTTTATGCACAAGCAGCAAAAAGAGATACAATCATCTAACAATAGTGGATTATGTTGGCCGTAAAGAACATGTCTGATTGTCTGTGTTTAACATGTTTATATATGATATCTAGGAAAATGTAAGAAAAAACAATACAATCAAGCTTCAAGATCTATCCCACAAATGTCATTGCACAGTTTGATCATATACAGCCAGGAGACCACGTTTCACATTCTAAACAAAGTAGTATTATCTATGAAGTTTTACACCAAGACATGGCACAAATGTTTTTGGATTGTCAAAGAATTTGAGATTTAAGTAATTTGCGAATTCAATACCATTTTATGAAAGTACTTGATGGAATCAGGTGGGAGAAAATAAGAAGATAACCAAGATGTGAGGAAAACAGCAGTCCTACACTCATTACTCATACATACTTCTGAAGACATCTGTACTCAACAACATTAAGCAGTATAAAGGACTAAAGGAGCCAAACTTGAAAAGCTTATGCCAATCCTCAGACTAAAAATGCCATAAATAACTACCAAATTTAGCATAGCACAAGAAAGACATAAATGGTCCACAAGCGAGGGCCACAGAGAAAAGATCATTGGAAGTTTACCATAGAAGTACAAGTAAAACCAAAATAATATGGAGCCCACCATCCTAACGCAAACACAACACAGCGCTGTGGAGAGGACACTTAACAAAGAAGGAAATATAAACTGAAGTGCCTGCTTATGATAAAATACAAATTTCATTTTCAAACAAAAAACTGAATTTTCAAACCTAAGAAGCTTGAAGATCCAAGGATAAACAACCTCAATCAGGATATAACAATGCTTTTCATGAACTTACTTTGGAAGATTCATATACAATAATTTCATTAATCACATCCCTCTCATTTTTTGGAGTAACAACCCTTATATCCATCATTCCATATACAGTGGATTTCTCTCTTGTCCCTATAGTACTAATAATTAAAATAAACATCTATGGCTGTAATACATACCTAAGAAACCTTGGAGCTAGACAGGTTTGATCCTCTCTTTGGCTATACAACAGAATAAATGCCCGGCCTTGGCTCTTGATGGTAGCATATTGACATATAAACGATCATCTTCTAGTACAAAGTGAACTGTATATCTTTATGGACTTTGACTTTTAAATAAGCTACTTTTAGCTTAATGATATCCATAACTTGGTAGCAATGCAAAAAAACACAGAAGGTGCTTTCACTTGGTTGGTGATAGAAGAAAGGTGATGTTTAAAGCTCCACTTTCATATGGCCTGGTGGCAGAGGACCTGATGCAAAAATGAAGTTAAAACAAAAGATTGTGCCTTATTAAGGTAGTAATTTACATGAAACGCAAAAACTAGTCTACCATTTAAATCTTGATTGTTGAAAGGGCCATTGGTGCCAAAGCCCATCTGTACAACATTGTGGAGTTCGTCATCCCACCCAGTCGCAATCTGTTGATGGTTCTAAAAGACACAGACATACAAAAATAATATTTTAGAATTATGTTGCACACGTGTTTAATGCAGCACCTTTTGCTCTAGCATAGGAATTTAGTATTTATAGTAATCATGAGAACCAAGTACAACTAATTAAGCCATGCTAAAATTATCTGCAGTTTGATAATAGAATATTTTTCTAAAAGGAATCATGAGCCAAACATAGAGTGAGCAAAGATGTTTAGATATTTTGCATTTCATACGTCAGTAATCTAGCTAAGAAAAAGAAGAAAAAAACTACAGTAATTTAGCATGCCCTTGTACAGACAAAGTTTCACTATCACCATGATACCATCCCCTCACTAAGAAAAGTGAAAAAGAAGACCCTAAGAAGGAACACAAGTATTAGGACAGAGCACATATAAATTGGTAAAAGAAGGCTTTGTAAGTGAAGTGTCCAATCAGAAACAATTTTTTTTTTTTTTTTTTTTTTTTTTGATTACATCAGTTAGACATGAATAAACTAGGATTTGAAAAAAAAAGAAACCTGAGGCATAAGATCTTTGTATCCACTGTTCAAGGCTGCCAATTGAGAATTAATGGTTCTACGAAGTGCATCTGACGAGTTTCCAACACCGGGTATTCCTGTTTGGAGTAAAGCCTGTTGAGATGGATGCATCTGGGGATGGACCATACTCATATCAGGCGAAAATCCTAATGTCGATGGACCACTTCGTGACTGAAGGACCTTGAGGAGAAAAACAAGTTAGTTGGTTACTTGAGTTGATAGAGTAACAAAAGCAAATAAGGCTACGTATGAATTATATTTATTATATAGCAGCTTCACTCACATCTTTTCCAAGGATCCCTTCAATGTTGAAGTCTAGTCGTGGATTAACAGTTGCTAGCTTCATGGACAAGAACTGTAACAAGGGAACAAAACAGCCTGTCATATACATGCAAGAGCCAAGAGACCACTCAACTGGAAAAAGTTATAACAGTTATTGCGACAAATATGAACAAAGTGCCTGCAACTGAGAAGTTCATTAGATCCCCCGACTTCAAGGATCTAAGAAAATTATAACAAATAAATATGCAAATAATGCATACATCTGCAAGGCAGATATAGCTTGCTGAAGATATTGATTATGATTAGCGTCTGTAGTAAAGAGCATAGTCTAAGAGAAGCTTATAGACCAACAGATATACTATTAAGTGATATGTATAATACTAAGATGCAGAGGCACATAATCTTAAGCATTTTAGAGATAAATGAATACATGTGGCAAAGCCTCCATATAATGAGTTCAACAAAGGTGAAGCAAGGTGTGACTAACAAATGCCAAAGATTAGCACAGGAAAAAAAGATTGCTGTAAAGTTGACCAGATGGTTTATAGTTTAAAGGAAATTTATGCAGTAAAGGTATTGGATAAAGACAACTATCTCTGACTGTGATATATAAATACAAGTATAGAAAAAGGGTATATCACAAAAGTTCAAACAAAGTCATATATCTGTGATTATTATCAACATACCTCAACCTGTCGTTGCAGTGATTGCACATAATTAATGATCTCATCAAGCATGACAGCCTTGCCAGTGACCTGCAAAAAATATGCATTCTCATAAATATACAACAAAGAACCAAACTATGGTGATATCATTGAAATTTATATCCATAAGCTAGTACTTAAGCCTACCTTGCTGCAACCCGGAACAAGCTCTTGAAGAAATTTCATCCTTTCACTGATTTTTTCCCTTCGAACCTATTATCCAAAACCCAGATCAATGACATAATCATTATAAAAAAAATGACCATAAAAATTGAATCCTTTCATACAAACATCTTACCCTTTCTGCAAGACTATGGCTGTTTGTAGCCTGGCCTCTTCTTGCTCGAATATGGATATAATCTTCTTTAGGGGCATCCGAAGCTTGAGAGACATCTTTACCATGTTTACCAGCAGACTTATTGGTCGCTGAATTAATATTCTGACCACCCTTCTCTTTAGACTTATCATCAGCCTTAGCCTCACCAGAGTGTTGTGAAGCTCCCTTATCTTGATCAATTTCAGCATTCTACAATGAAAACACGTATGAGATTTCTATCAATCTAGAAATAACGGTACCTACAAATTAAACACGCAGAAACATTTCTACCTGAGCAGCCCTCTTCCTTTTCTTTGTGCTAATGCCCTTCGACGAGGAAGGCTCACCACCATCATTTTCCGGAATAGAGTGTTCTCCTTGGCCACCACCGCTGAATTCACCTTCACCAGATTCATTGCTAGACATACCAATTTGACCCCTCTTTTCTATATCATTCTTGACAGGGCTCCCACCAGTTGCTCCATGCTCAACAGACATGGAATGATCTTTAGACATTTCAGCCATGTTCAGCTCACTTTTCTGTGATTCAGCAGCCAGTAGTGAACTCATTCCATTTGCTGATAGAACTTCTTGGGGGCCTTGTACTGGTCCCCTTCCTTTTGAGTAAGGGTTTAATGATTCAGATATGTTAAAAGGATTTACTATATCACCAAAATTACCACCATTGAAGCATGAAAACCTAGCAGCTCGTTCAATGAAAGCAGAATCAGCAGGGAACTCAGACAAGCTTGGAGGAAGATTCCTAGCATTGCTTTGCAAGAAAGCACCTCCCCTCAACATTAAATTCGGAGAATTCCAACCCATATCCATAGAATTTTCGATACCAGTTCTTAAAGTAACAGGAACTCCTTTCCTTATGACTGTGTTGGATGTACTTGTACCGACCTGATGGACATTGTTGTCAATAAAACCTAAATTCTGTGAATTGGGATGATCCCAAAAGGAGTCAACCATGGAAGTACCCATCAGATCCCCTTTGGAAATTGGGGCGGAATTTTCTGCAGTAACCAAACCTAATGGCTGATTGCTGTCGCCAAACCGCCAGTCTGAGGATACATTAGGCGAATGATAATTTAAAGAATCAACACCCCTCTTTTGTATCCCAAATTTATCTTTGTCACCTAAGTCCATCTCTATTCAACAATAGTAACCGAAGTAGCTAGAACTCAAAAACGTCGAAATGGGGAAGAAGCAATTAAGCAAACTACAACAGTATGATCACAAAGGAAACTGAACACGTCGAAATTGGGAAGAAAGAAGAACCCCAAACACTTAACAATGCCAAAGAAAGATCAAACTTTGAGTAATTTAGATCAAATGAGCTCACATCAGAAGAAGGAAACCCAACCCCAATACATGCAAAAATCTCAAGAGATCAAATTGATTTTAGAACATACAGTACTTGGGTTACTCAAGTTTTTTACCCTCACAAAGATCTTCCCTTAATAAAGACAATTCAATTCAAAACAAGAACTGAAGAAACCTAATCAACAAGCAAAGAAGACTCAAGAAAGTACTAACTACTACACAAACATACAGTAATTGCAACAATTCCCAAAGCTATATCTCTCTTCTCTAACCTTTGTAACACAGAAATTACAGAAGAAAAGCACTTAAATACCAAAACCCAAATTCTATCGAATCAAGTTTTTCTGAAGAACAACTAATGCAGTCAAAAAACGACCCAACAGAAAGCATTGATTTCAGGAATCAAAAGCCACCATTCAAAACAAACTGAACCTTAGTCAGAAACCTTACCCACCCACTCCAGAGAACTTCTGAAACATAGAGAAAAAAACCAAACTAGAACTTAAAGTGGAAAGATAAAAGATACCCACTGCAGATTCTCTGTTACTTTTAGCAATCTGTCTTCCATTGAAGCTTTTAGTTCAACTTTTTACAACTTGGGTATTCTTCAAAACAGTTCTAATTTAGCTCAATTTTCATATAAAAAAAAAAAAAAAAAAACACAATCTTGATTTGAATGTTCAAACAAAGTAGTCCATAATAGATCAAAATAAACAAAATTAAGTGATGGGGTTGCTTAAAAAGAGAAGATTAATGGCAAAGTTTGTACATTTATAGCCACGCTTGCATCAGAAATAGAGCCATTGAATGATTAACCACCGCCACTGCTACTGTAAAATATTACTACTACTACTACAACAAACTTATAACAAAAAGATTAAATTTTTTCTTTACTATTGTAGTATTATTTTATTATTTAAATTTATATTTATTTACAAACAAGTTGATGAGCTAGCAGCTGACATTGCCAACTCTATGATGAGAAGATTTCTTTTTTCTATCTCTTGACCATCTTTATTACATTGGGAACTGAGATAAAAAAAAAAAAAAAATGTTTAAGGGTTTGTTTGGTTTCAGTCAAGAATCTAATTTAATTCTTTTGTTTAATTTCAATACATTTTTTGGGATAAGAGAATTTGATTATATTTATTACTCGTAAATTTTTTGTCAAAGTTAAATTTAAATAATAATAAATATATTTTTTAATAGAATTAATTATTTTTTACCGACCATTTATTAATTAAAAAATTTGTTTCTGTCCAGGTAATTTACAGTGTGATTGATAACTCAGTTCACCTATCCTGCCATATCTCATAATCTCATTACAGGACACAAGGAATATTTTCCCCTAAACTACAAACAATTTTATCTCTGGGAAAATTTGGGAATTTTTTAAGGCAATGGGGAGTCTGATAATTGGGCTTACTATCAAAAAGTCCTTGGGCTAAATAATATACTGAAAATGTACCAAACTAAGGTTGCAGTCCAGCCCAACTATTTGTTTTAGCGCCAAATTTGTACTTAGAGCAACTCCAAAATGCAACCTTTTATACAGTTCTATACACATAACTCCAACACTCCATGCATTGGAGATGGACGACACAACTTTTTTTGGGTTTTTTTTTTTTTTTTTTTGGAAAAACTTTTTGGGGGGTTATTTCATCTTTGGGACATTTAAGAGATACTGTCCCTTTAAGTAAAGTGTTTTGGGACTACATAACTTAAAGGCATTTGAATCATTTCTAGGAAAAAAGAATGAGGAAATTTTAATACTTTTGGCAGTTGGCACCATGGCATTGAGCATTTGTTGAGTGAGTGAGAAAAGATCCAATAATGTTACTTTAGGTTTAGGTGAACCTTCTCAATCAGAAGATCATCTATTCTAAATGCTAATAATATAAGTGATCCACATATATATATATTGTTAATGCTTAATTATTATGTGCATAACAGATATTATTGGCCAAGAATCAAGTTTAGATTGAGTTTAGAAGTTGTATATAAGTGATATTGAGCAAAAAAAAAAAAAAAAAGTTTAGGAAATCTTAATTAATCATAAGTACATAAAAGAGAACAAATTTTTGTTTATATATAATACTAGTACCTACTTATTCTAAATATAATGACAGCTTGATGTAATATAATGATCCATAATTCTTGATTGTTTGACCAATTAGTCATGGGGATTAAAGATCTATGGTGATTAGTTTAATGGTATATCATCACAGATTTATGAGGGTTGACCCATGATTTGCATGATATGAATATATCTTACCAACTAGATGTGAATATGTGATACAGTTGTAGTGTGCTAGTAGTATACATATACTGTATTAGCAACATATTTTACTTATAAGATCATCAGCTGTATGTAAATATATTTAATCAGATTTAAAATGATTAAGTTAAACTAACCTGATATGTGTGTTTTTTTTAGTAACCTAACCTGATACATAGTCGATCTCAAGTATTTGCTTCATCTGGTACAAAACTCAATCTTCTTTTTTTGCTTTTTAAGGCAATGTGGTTAGGCCAAAATCCCTTTTTAGTAGAGGGCACCATGGCCCTAGGTGTGTAGGGTACCAAACCCACGGGTGCTAAACTGCAAATTATTAGTTTTCTTGAAAGTTCAAACTGCATTCTCTCTTACTCTCAAAGTCTCAAGTGTTTAGAGGATTCTATCTTCTCTCTTTATAATGTTTTAAGAGTTTAGAAGGTAGAGATATTGGGGATTGTAGATCCAGCAGAAAGACCTTAAACATAAGGTATAGTCCTTTAATTTGATTCCTTGGGATTATTGACCTTTGCTAGTTGCTAATACTGTACTTCATAAGGAGATTTAAACACAAGAGACAGGTACTTGTGACAAATTAAGAGATAATTAAGAATAAGTACAGTATCTCTGATAAGTTGATATACACATTAAGCTAGATTAATATTATCAACAGTTCAACACGACAACACCAACCTCTCTCTTATTATTAGTTGGCCTTGGGACTTGAACACACTTGACCAAGAATCTCTCTCACAATTTGTGTTTATAGAAAAATAACAAACTTCTAAACTATGCTTAAGTCCAAGTTATAAAAAAATTAACAATATAAAGAGAAAAATGATTTGCATTGATTGGTATTGGTTTTGTAATATTTTTATTATACAACTAGTTTAAAGAAGAAAGAAAACCTACCTTCTCCTACATAGGTTGCTTCACCTATATATCTTTTTCTTTTCACACAATTACACTTACACACACCTATTTAATTTGTTTACTGCATAATATCATCTTTAAGAAGAGAGTTTGAAGTACAAGACAGTAAGCAAAACCTAACCACTTGATTAAAAGTATGTGTTTAGATTCCTTCATATTATATATATATATATATTTTTTGCAATTAACTAATGTGTCAAGATGTACTTGTTTATGAATTGGTAGCAATAGATGGAAATATGAATAAAAATGTATAAGCGTGTGAAAGGTTAGTTGGCATGGCACTTCTTTTGTGAAAGCCAACATAACATGAGATGGAAGTTGGAGTAATCGAGATCTATCAGCTATGAATGAGAAGTGAGAAGCTTAGCTTTTGAGAATTCTTTATCTTGAATCAATAAGCATCATTAATTAAAAAGAAAACACTCTTCTCTCTTCTCTTTCAGGTTCTAAACTGTTTTTAAATACTACAAGTATTATAATTAGCTAAGCCTGAATCAATTGAAGATGTGTGCTGCAGGCTTACATTATTAGTTCTTGGTCAATGATAATGCATCAGTGCCAGCTTCAAGGTTCAGAGTTCAGACCACATTATATTTTGAGTGGCCCTCGAGATTCATGACTATTGAAAAGGCCATCTAAACTTCTTCTTCATTCAATGAACTGGACCATAGGATAACTGTGTCTAAGCTTGCAATTGGGATTTACTAATTAAAAAGAAGTTTGCATGTAGTAAAAAAGCAACTACTGTACTATGTATTTAGAAAATAAGACTAGCTTAATTAGCTACCATTACATGTAGGTTAACTAATCAATGGTAGCTAGCTTACGCGATTTTCTTAAAATGCTACCATTGATTAGCCGCCAATGGTTACTTTCATCGACTCTTTTATTGAATTATATGTACTGATGATGAACAGTCCTAGTTATGTCGCGACTAGCTTAATATTTGGCATAAGATGTAAATGGTGATAAAATGATAATGTTGATAGCAATGGTAGACAGAAAATTGACGTTGATGTCTTCACTTCAGAATTCAGATTACAATTTTTCCATGTATGGTCTATTATCATGTAATTTGTAGTGTATTCAATATATTGGTCCATATACAAAGTCTGTATACGGTTTTTTCTGCATTTTTTTTTTTTAAATACATGTGTGTACAGATTACAGAACATGCTCAGAGATGATATCAAATGATTCCTCCCATTCTTTTGTAACATCTTTTGATTTACTTTCCCTAAAATTGAATAATAAAAATGCTTTTTACATAAAAGATGTTTTTGTTACCCTTATTTGTATGTTAGGATCTCTTGTAACTTTTTTTTTTCTTTTGTTTTTATACTTTTCTCTGTCAATTTTCTTTTCTTTCTGTGTATCTGATAGCTAGTGTTTGAGTTATATATAAATGGGGACCTCTTGGGTATAGACATGGCAATACAATACTATCTTTAGCAGAAAAGATAATGCTGAAATATTTGTCATACTTCCACTGTCTCCTTCCCTTCAAATCTTATACTTTTCTGTTTCTTCTCTTCTTTTGTGAGTGATATATAGCTATTGTTGTTAACTTGTTGTACATATGGACTTTCTTAAGGTACATACCTTGATACACAGAGTCACAGAGAGGACCTAGCTAGTATCTAAATTGATCATCATTGGTCCCCCTAGAAAGAATGGAGAAATACTGAAGGGAATGCAACACTTTGATGGATGTAATTATGCCACTTGTGACTTGTGGACCTATAATCCCAAATTACAACACCAGATCGCTTGTGGGAATTTCGATTTTTTTTGTGGAATTTTTTCGTAACTGCGTTGCTGAAAAGTCGCGCTTATATATAGTTTTGTATTATGGTTCTATGGTATTAGGAAATATTTTTGGAGCAATGAAACACAAAAACACATCATTATTTCTCTAAACAACTGGCCTAATCTATGCACTAAACTATACATAGAAATTAGAAATACGAATAAGATAAAACATACAAAGTACTATGCCAACTGCTATAACTTTGAATGAAAATGATGGACTAGTAAAGAAAGAACAATTGTCTTAAGTTTACAAACAAGTTGTCATCTTTAAAACCTATATATATAGAGAACTCATCCAGTACTTTATTTTGAAAGACATTGTCCTTACTTAGAATGGTATAAGGATTGAGCTTGTTTGAAGCACGTTTTACATATATTCACCAAGCCACCAAGGCTAGCTGAGCTTTCAAATTAGGAAATTGAAGAGTAAGGTTGGAAGAAAAGTTGGGTATGAAATTGATATGAGTACCTTGTTCAGTTGTTTGGTATGAAATTGATATGAGTACCTTGTTCAGTTGTTTGGTATGAAATTGATACTTCCTTGGTAGCTTTTAATACGATACCAAAATAACAATAATGGACAGTGCAGGTTCAAAGCTTTAAATCCTGAAATGGTTTTGATACTTTCTACAAAAATCCTATTTAGTTCCAAGTCATATTCTGAAAGGTAATTACATGTGCTGGAATGGGTTTGGTGGCGTCGAAATTTTGCACGTTTCTATGCTCTAGAACTCTCCGTCTATTATCAAAAATCAAATGTGTTTAATAGATGCTTGGTCGAAAATGGATAACTAATCAATCATGAGTACAGATATGGTGCTTTTTGTTTGTAGGTTCATAATCAAATTAACCGTAACTAATGAAATGACTTAATGAGCTCAAATGCTAGTTTGAAGTGGGTTTTAGAGGAAATGGCTTCGTATACTATCAAAATAAAGTGTTCTCTTCTGCACTAAATTAAGGATTATAGTTTAGTTAGCTACATCAATAAGTTATTAACATGGTTGTTAAGATCCATTTCCAAACTTAGACCTTTCTGTAGACTATGGAGTATAATTATGATTCAATTAGAGAAAACAATAATTCAAAAAAAAAAAAAAAAACTTGCTCCTAATTTTTGTTGGATCAATGCAAGGACCAATATAACACTACTGTATAACAATGAAGGAAGTGAGTGAACTGTGAACCACTCTATAAGATTGGGCCACAAAATAGTAAACAGCTATTAAACAGGCACAGGCTCTGTCAACTCCACCCCAAAACAGGAACCATGGACTTGTAGCTAATAAATGTTGATTGGGTGTTCCAGAGAGTCCACCTTTATGGCTTTATCTCAGAAGGACTTGTCTAAACCAACTTGGGCATCAAGTTCATTTTCAACTAACATTAGACATCAAGTACATCTTATTCCAAAAAGAGAAGCACCTCTTATACCTAATTGCTGAAAGTTCAGAGCTCATGTTATTGAAAGTTTGTTTTCATCTAACCCAAACTACTGAAGCACATCAACCTCAACAATAATGGGGCTTTAACTATTTTACTAGATTATAACTTTGGACAAAGGACTTTGGTCAGAGACTCAGAGTTTGATGAGGAACATAGCTGGTATTCTAGTAACTAGTATTAACAATTTAAAACATGATAAATGGTGGTAATCAAATACAAGCCTGTTATACTTGGATAATCTCCAATACAAGAAAGCGAGAATATGTAAATATCCATCATAGGAAAATCCAATTAATAGAGATTTATTCAGAAGCAGGCGCTTATTTTGTTCGATATTATAAAACATAAAAGAATCATCCCTAAGTCCCTATACTTAACATAACTTAGAAATAGTGTCAATCTTGAGAATGTACTTGAAGAAAGAACATTTCACAGACCTTAATGTAGTCTCCAACTGCCATGTGCTCTCTTTAACTCCGCGTGTAACTAAACTGTGACTCCAATATGCTTGACACAGTACTTATCCAGGGTTCTTCCATACTTCGCATCTCCGCTAGCTGGCCTGAAAAAAGAGCATGGTGTACTGGAATAAATTAATCTGGCATACATCATTTGAGAGGCACAGTAGCTGATCTTCTGTTTCTCCTCTTGTCCCACCAGTTAGACTTCCTGGAATGGTTGTTTGAACCTGCCTAAATGAAAACATAGATAACAATCATTTCACCCTCAAGTGCGGATAATACTACATATGAAATTATGTAAAACATTATGCAGTACCAAGAGTGTATTACTGCGGGAATGAAGATTCTCTAACTCAGAAAAACTTAACTATGACCAAACATCACTAACTATAAGCTCATGCCCAGAGCTACTGCTTATTAGCTAATCTGTTATGACTTATGCGTAAACATGATATTTTTGGAAAATAATCAATAAATAAACTGACATACGTCAACCTTTTATGAAAAGCTACCATCATTTATTTGGTCATTAAAACATTCTCTCTTTTCATTAAATTTTAATCTTATGTGTTACAAACCCATCATGATTCACTCCATTCCTGCAAGTATCATTTTCTCCAACAAATTTGAGAGTTTTTCCATCTTCCAAAGGCTTAATTTACTCAATAAATGGCAGATCTTGTAGTAGCAGGCAGCGATCAAAGCCTTATATCACTTTTAATAATAGAAAACATACGTGATCTTGGATATTATGTGATTACATTTAGTAGGATGCAACACAATATCACTTCCAATAATTGGAAACTTACTGGATCATTGGATGTTATGTTATCACATATTGTTTGAAGGTATTTGTGCCATTAACATGCTTTTTACTTATTTAGTTTACATGTTGGGAAAGATCTAAGAAATTTCCAAGATAAAATTTCTTACCTGCTAGAAGGATGAGGAGGGTGGCTTAGTACTCATCCGCTTCACCATTAGTGGTTTATCTCCACAAGTGGCCGTGCATTGCTTTCTTTACATTGGTTCTGTTTCTTCATCGATAGCAAATATCTGAAAATTGAAAATCTGCATATAAATCAGGTAGTCCACAAATCCATTTATTTGAATAATGATAATGAAGACATGGTATGGGTGACGTCAAACATTTCCAACATTTGTTAAAATTTGGGTGATCAATTGATTTTTAGCAAGTGTGACTGTATTAAGCATGGTTGACAGAAACATGGATAAATAGAGATAGAACAATAAATGAGCAAAGTTCATCAATTGGCAATTTGGTTAATCTATTTTCACTTGTTAAACACTTAATTTGACAGCATAGACAAGTGAAACAAAACTGAGCATCGGCCCTGTGCATCCAAAGAGTTTCACTGCAGATGTACCTTGAATTGCTAGCTGTAAACTAAAAGGTCAATTTCAAACGAGGGAAACAGGCAAGGGGTAGTTTAGGTTTTTACAGAAGTCAATAGCACATGGTGAAACATGGTACTCTCGGGATTGCCTAAATGTTTTTGCAGGGCAACCAATATGCTGTAATTACACATAACATGCATAACTTAAAGAAAGAAGAAAGAATTCACTTTATGAGCATACCTCCACTGTACTCTTGGGATGATTGAAACTTATAGATCTATGGCTGACCATCACTGGATTTTTGTCCTATATAAAAGGAAAGCCGTCTCCTCGATCGCTCTTTACATTCTTACCTGTATCAAGGCAGTAAAGAAGTTCTCTCAAAAGTGAAAACAATAAATAATTCATAAAATATTTCTACAAGTATGTTTTTAATTTGGTTCATGTTCGTTATACGATTAATTTCTGTTTTGTTATTCACCAAGAGAAAGCTCTTAACATTTATTCCAAATGAGAGAAAGTTGCATGATATTGTCGTATACATACCACGTCCAAGATGGAAGTCTCTGGTGCATGCTGAAATGACTCTCAAGGGAAGTTGTATATTAAGACCCCGAATGATTGGACTTCTCTTTATGATAGAGAACTGGGCTGCAACCGATCCAGCCGTAAATCCTCAATGAATTTCCTGAATAAATTTTACCCTACAAATACAAAAGAATCATGTAGCATCGTCCTTGTAATTTGATTTGATAGATGCCTTCTGGTATCTCATTTTTTCGATCTCTTTCTCCAAGAAATCCAGGATTGTGTCTGTAACATGGTTAGGTGAGCAGCCAGCATCCAACATCATTCTCAAGAATTTGTATGCTTCCTTCAATTGCCCACTCTTACTATGAATTTCAATGAGAATATTAAAAGTTACAACGTCAGGATTAATCCCACTTGTTCTCATCTGCCCAAATAAGTTGTTAGCTTCCTCAATTCTTCCAGCCTTCCCTAAAGCATTAATTAAGGTGTTGTACATCACAATATCAAGATACCCTCCCTGCTTCATAAGCTGGTTAAGAACAGCACTTGCAATGTCTGCTCTTCCTAACTTTCCCAATCCTTGAATTATTACGTTGTATGTCGCAATGTCAGCTGGACAGAGCCTTTCACCCATTTGACTAAGAACACCCCATGCCTCGTTGAAATAACCCTTTTTGACAAACGAAGTCATCATAGAGTTGTATGTATAACTCACAGGGTCAATGCCACTCTCAGTGAATATCTCAAACAACTTGCAAGCTAAGCTTAACTTTCCCTTAGCCAAAAAGATTGATAAATATGTGTTGACCATATTAATATCAAAGGACTCCATCCCTTTCTCCTGGACACGTTGACCCCTGGATACAGAAAACAAGTGTGGAGAATGTTCAGTACTTGATTCAACCTTGTCAGCTAGTTGATCCAAGTATGGAGATGATGACCAAGGATCAGATGGAGTGAAAGAATTTCCATCCACTTGGGATTCACCACCTTCTGAAGTGAAATTGTTATCCATTTCTTGATCACCAGGAGAGCTACTTAATAGATCCATTATTTCACCGAAGTCACCTTTAGAAGGGAAAATAGGTGTAAAATCCTTTCTTGTATCCTGAGGACATTTCATTTTGGCTTCCATTTCAACTTTCCACCTAAGAGCATTCACCACCAAACTGCCATCCCTAACATGCTTCAACAACTGCTCAGCCCAATCCCACCTACCCTGCTTATGGAGGCCATTCAAGAGGGTTGTTATAGTAACTAGATCAACAACAAGTCCTCGAGCTTCCATTTCTTCAGCCAATTCCAATGCTCCCTTTAAATGACCTTCCCTACAAAGATGTAAGACGACAATACTGTATGTAACACCATCCACAAACTGCCCCTTCTTCTTCAAGTCGCAGAATAGAGTGTAAGCTGCCACAGCTCTTCCATTCCTAAACAACCCATCAATCAGAATATTGTAAGACCAACATGAAGCTCTAACACCATCCTGAACCATATTCTCAAACAGCTGACAGGCCTCCTTCAGTTTCCTCACCTTGAACATCCCATCAAGAAGAGAATTATAAACTACAGTATCAGGACGAAACCCATTATATTGCATCTCATTAAATATTTTTTCTGCATCATTTACCCTATACAACTTGCAACATCCTTGAATAATAATACGATACGAAAACGCATCCGGCTCATGACCCGAAGTTTTCAACTCTTCCCATACAATCAACGCATCCTTCACCTTTCCAACCGTGCACAACACATGAATCAAGCTATTATAAGTGCACAAATCTGGCCCAAATCCTGACCCCTTTTCCTTCATCTCTTTAAAGAGTTTAAGTGAAGTTTGTAAATCACCCCAACATCCAAAGGCATGAATGCATATATTATAACCCCATGTATCAAAACAAAACCCTTCCCTCCCTCTCAATATCCCAAATACTGTTTTAAAATCCTCCCTCATATCTTTTTTTCTCAATGCAACAAGCAACTCATTACATGTTAAACCATCAACAACTACAAATTCATCGCTACCCGAAGCTTGTAAAAGCTTATAAAACATAGATAAAGCCAACTCAATTTGATTTTTTCTAACTAAAGCAACAAGAACAGAATTATACATTTGAGGATTCAAACTAGTCCCTAATTCATCCATATCATCAAGTATTTCAAGAGCTGATTCAAAATTACCTGATCGAATAAACGCATCAAGTAAAACCTTAAATATTGAAGAATCAACAACAACATTATCTTCTTTCATTAAATTAATCAATGGACGAAGTTCATCAAGACACCCAGCTTTACAAATTGAATAAAAAATTTGTCCATAAGTGCTCACCGAGTGTTTGTAAAAATGTCTAAGAGAAGCCCATTTAAAAAAATCGATTTTTTTCGAAATGGAGATTGAGTTTCTTTTAAGAATTTCAAGAACAAGTGATTCAGACATTGGAATTGAATCTGCATTGAGGTTTTGAATGCCGGATTCTACAAGGGTTTTTGATATAGAAGCGATGAGAAGAAGGTTTGGGAGTTTCGATGAAGAAGATGTGAAGGAAGAAGAATGCGGAGTAGTAGTAGTAGTAGTTGGAGCTCTGCATCGTCGAGAAGAAAGGAGAAAGATTACAGTGAGTTGACTCAGTGTTGGCCGAGTTATCCATAACATTAAACATTAACGAAGAGAAGAAACAAAGAGAGTGAAAGAGTGAGAGAGAGAAAGAGAAATGTTCATAACTCAATCTCAGCAACTAAAAGGCCCGCATGGGCCGTTAAAACAGATCTAAATTTGGGCTTAAAAGATCAGTTTACGGGCGACTGTAGTTATTAACGGGCCCCCATTTCTGTTAACTACTCCACTTCACTCTTCTAGCTATAAAATACACAGCTTTCTGCATTTCATGGCGGTTTCTGAGTTGTTGTTGTTGTGTTGAAGAAGAAGAGTTGAAAAGAACACAAGAAGCAATAAAATCATTACTCTGCAACAAAAGGGTATTATCAAGTTTCAATTTTTTTCTTTCAAATTGATTACACTTTTGATAAGTTTTATATTTTTGCTTAATTAATTTAAAAGAATTAATTTAGGCTTCTTTTGTAGTCATAATCAAGTACAGTATTTTCTTTTGAATGGGTTTTAAACATAGTTTTTTTTTTTTAGATTTTTATTTTTGGGATTCACTATGAAATCTAATATAGTATGTGAATTAAGTAGTGTGTAAGTAATCTAGTAAAGTTTAACTGAAAGATGTGTTTGATTTAGATGGATCGCGACAAGTTTTAATCTTGGATCGCGACTAATTATCATGGTATTGGATGCAAAAGAGCAAAATTCAGTAATAATGAATAGTATTGACACCAAGGTAAAGATATTTTAGTACCACTTTCAATTGTAAGCGTAACCCACTTCAAGTATGTTGTCACAGTTTTAGGTTTCTTTTTGACATTTGTGTCGAGGGTGCTTAGTCTAGTCTACTTACAGAATGAGCATTGCTTCTGGATGCCAAGCCTTAGTGTTTCTTAAATATTGTTAATGGTGCCGCTCTTGAATGCACTCTCTTGAGAATTCATTTCGATAACGATCTCAAGCAATGCACAAAATAAGAAATTAGGTTTTGAGAAAAATAAACTCAAAGAGATTCGATCATGTTTCACAGAAACACCAAAAAACCCTAAAGATTTTTTCTTAATCTTCTAAACAATAATTTTATGACGTGCAGACTGCAGGATGATTCTTTTGCCAATTTAAACATGGTTCAAAACTTAAATCACCCCCTCCCTTTCTCTCTCCTTATTTTAATGTATATGTCTTGTAGATGAGATCCCGATCATTCATAGAATCTGGGAATTTTGTTCTTATTTTGTTCTTATTGTTTTTAGACAGGACAACTACATCATGTCTGTGGATGCTGCTGCTGATTTTGTTGAAAATATTGATACTGGTGAACCAGATGCTTTGTCAGAGAATATCTGTTTAAATGATATAGTCTCGCTATCGTCTAATGGAGCTCGTATGCATGAACCAGGAAATGCAGGAGAAATCTTGACCCGAGTGGAACTTGATGTGGCTTATTGTTCTGAAAAGTTGTTAAACTTGCACATTCTTTTAATGCAAGTGTCCATCAGAGAAAATGAGAATGAATCTTTGACTGTTGAGAAGCATGATATCTCAGAAGAATCTGCTGAGAAGGGATTGGAGTTGGACCTCTTATCTGGGATTATAAATTCAGAGCTGAGGGAGCTGAGTGATTTCATGATTTCTCTGCAAACAGAGATTGTTGATGCTCGTCAGAAGAATTCTAATCATGAACATGTTAGAGAAGATTGTGCTGAGATAGAAGACAAGTTGTATGATTCTGAAGAAACTTTGAAGCAGTCACAAACCCAGCTTGAGGAGATGAAAATGCAGTTTGCCCAGTTCCAGAGAACATTATCAACTTTCGATGGACATGGTAATTTGTTTTGAATCAGTATTTTGTCTTTGTTTTTAATTTTAGCAGTAGAATTTAATAGAAATATTTTCATGACCAGCCACTCTTCTGTTTCTTACACATCAGTACATCACAATAAATATTTTAAAAATGAGAGATACCTGTTTACGTTTTAATATTATTTCTCAATGCATTCATGTTGATAGGTAATGGCGAGGATGTTAATTTCACAGAAAATGGTCAGTTTTCACCCATAAATACAAAGTTGAAGATGCAGACTGTTGAACAACAAAAACATATTCTTAGAATGCTTGAGAAATCTTTGGCGAGGGAGCTGGATATGGAAAAGAAGCTGTCAGATTCCAGACGAAATGAAGAAGAGCTCAAGAAGAAGCTACACTCTACAGAAAACGAGTTGTTTTGGATGGAAGAAGAAACAGAGGTTTTTTTTGGAAGACTGTTTGAAGCAGAAAATGCTGCTGAGCTACTGATGGGAATTTCTAAAGGATTAATGGGGCGTTTACAAATCGTTCAATTCAATCTGAATGGTTCAGTTCAGCGAGAAGGAGATATGAGATCTAAGCTTCAAAACAGCACGGACCATGTTAGAACTAGTGAAAGTTCTTTACAGAATCTGGAAGCCAGTAGTTTGGAACCTGACAACTTTACGCAGAAGAACAATTTAGAAACTTCCCTGAAAGAAACTGAGGACAAGGGTACTATTGACGAGGCTTCTACTTTAAGGAAAAAGATGCATTTGCTCGAGGAGCAATTAAAAGAATCTGAAACTGAGCTACAAACTGCGAAGGCCTCTTTGGAAGAAAGCCAGAAGGAACAAATCATCTTATCTTCTAAACTTAGTGAATTGTTAAGTGTAACCGAAGATCTGAAAGGTAACGTAGTTAAAGCAGAGAGCAGGGCAGAGAGTTTAGCATCCAAGTGTACACTGCTGACAGAGACTAACATCAAACTTAATAAGGAGATGGGTTCCTTAAGTAATGATAGGAGTTCTCTCGAGAAGGAGCTAAGGGACTCCAAAATTCAGTTGGAGCATGGTAAAGCATCTTCTGAAGCAAGTCAAGAGCAGCAAAACATGCTGTATTCTGCAATTGATGACATGGAACATTTGATCGAGGATTTGAAATCAAGAGTTTCAAAAGCTGAAATCAGGTCTGAGAAAGCAGAAGCAAAATGTGCTGTGCTGTCAGAAACTAATTTAGAAATTAACGAAGAGCTGAATTTCCTAAGGAGTAGGATGGAATGTCTGGAGATATCTTTAAATCAAGCTGATGATGAAAAGATAGAAACTGCAAGGGACATTGGAATCAGGACAACAGCAATTTCAGATCTGATTATGCGACTAGCAATGGAGAGAGAACGCCTCCAGAAGAAGGTTTGTTATTTGTTTAATATTCTTTTGTACTTCTTTAATCTTTTTAAAAGAGTCTGTCAATTGTGAATACCTTTTTCCATATTCAAATATGTCAATATGAAATTGAGAAGCTAGTTTCACTTGAAGAAGTATGAAATATCAAATATGCAGTTCAGGATGGAAGGGGTGTATTCCGCCCCATAACCTTTGCCTATGAAATTGAGAAGCTAGTTTCACTTGACGAAGTATGAAATATCATATGGTTGATGGACAAGTCACAGGCTTAAACTTATGCTTTCTATATCACTTTTTTCCGTATCCTACTGAAGTTAGCTATCGCTCTATCAGGATGATAGATAGTTTAGATTTGTTCCACTTAGTTTCAAATCAAATGGGAGAAAGGACTAAAGACAGTTATTAGTGTCTGATAAAAATAAAAGAAAAGAAACTACTGTTAATCAAGGAACACAAAAAAGTTGAAAACAATCTTTTAAGAAATTTATAATGTTTTTAAGTTATCTAGACATTGCCGTCTAGGTGGTTGGGATGGAAGGGGTATAACTGGTTGTTGAATTCAAATTTTAGAAAACATTATGGTGTCTGAGAATTAATCTCATGTCTCCATGTGTTCTAATGTACCTTGAGCTCAGTGGATCCCACAATAAGAAGCATCCAATGGTTTGTTTCTACAGTTATAAGTTTATAACTCATAATGTAGGCTTCAATTCTACAGCACCATTAAGGATTGTGTGGTTCATATGGTTTGTTTCAATTAGTACTTTCTATGAATTTATTGGAATACTTGTGATATGGATTATGGAAATTTTGATTTTATGAAATGTGATTTAGACAATCATGCTGCACTGAGTCTGGAGTCACCCAATTCATTGAACACAAAGTTATTTTTCTTAACTTAATTTTGATTGTTTTATGCAGATATCTTCGTTAGTAAAAGCAAACCAAATTTTGGATACGAAACCAGATAAGGATCCCACTGTCAAACTAATTACTGAGAATACTCCAAGCACTTGTGTAAAAGCGTCAGACGAAGTTGAGGATTATTTGGCTTCTAGTTTTCAGGTAGATATTGGACCTTTGGTTTTGAAATTATGTTCCTTCTTTTGAAAATTCCTCATAACTTTGGGGATTAAAAGATCTGAACATCACTCACATGATTCCGCACCCATTGCTCCTCCCATCTATTACCTACACCTACCCTGTTGCCCATAAATCTGTATAGAAGCACAGAAATAATGCTTCTGATGAAGTACAACTCTAATTTTGTTGTCAGGTGGACAAGTTATCAAAAGATGCACCTGTGTTCAAGTCTGAAGCGGAAGCAGTTGTGTCTACAGAGGATGCCATTGTTGGGTTGTCTGGTGCGGAAACTGTAAGGTCAATAGACGCGTGGCAGCTCAACTCAAAACATTACCTTGTACCAATTCTCATTCTGCTGTTTTCAATTGTAGCTGTATATCTTTTTCAACTGGAAAAGTGTCCATTTTGATGTTTTCAGCAAGTGTTCCTCATCAGCTGGTAAGCAAGTCTCTGGGGTTTGGTCATTGGTTTATAACTTCAATCATGACATGTATATATCACTTTTGGTTGTATGATTGTATCCCCAGGTTTGTTATGTGTTCTTTTCCTCCTTATTTAAGGTAAATTACCGGTTAAGTGTTAGTTATTCTAATTACATGATCTTACCTTGCATGCCTATCCTCAATCAGTACACCTTTTAAACGTTAAACCATGATTTCCACACATCTCACATTCTTATAAGGTAAACCATGATATCCATACACACCTCATATTCTTATAAGGGTGTGTTGAAGTGAATTATTCACATTTAAAATAATTTCATATCACCTTTCATATATGCATTTCTAACCTTGAATCCCATGTTGGCAATATAATGATGTTTGACGTAGTGAAAAGTTCTTCAGACATACGAATGATATTGTACAAAATCAAATATGTAATCTACAGGATCTTAATGTAATAACATTTACAAGCCTACATAAAATTTCCAAAAGTCAATGCAAAATCATCTTGCTAGTGCTATAAATCTAGCTTCATTTTATTATTTATAAACATAAGCTTTTAGAGGATTAAGCGGGGGTAAGGGGTCTCTTTTCTGCAAAATGGATAAGGCTCATCTCAAGTTGTGTTTCTTGGTTGTTCTTTTTCTGGCTGCATCTTTCACAGTCAGTGCAGTAGACCTAAACATAGAATACGACGTGAATGCTCAAAATCCATTCTGTAAGACTGATAGAGATTGTGCTTCCATTTGCAAGGGTGCTAAGTATGCCAATTGCCTAGGTGGTCGTTGCTTCTGCAGTTAGAATTTGAAATAAAAGCTTGGAGATGTATTAACTGATCTTACAGAATAAAGTCTGATCTTGTGTTTCCTTCAATAAAAGAAAATTGTTTTTTTTTTGTCCTTTTTATGTATAATTTTATTCAATTTTCTATTTTTATTATAAAATTCCGACTGCCAATCTAAATATCAAAAATTCCAGATGAAGGCCAATAAGTGTGGAACGAGATAAAGAATGGTCGTTAAATTGGAAATAAATATTTTAAAAAATGGTTGTTAAATTGGAGGTAAATATATATACATATCGTGAAACCAGTATCTGATTTATTCCTTACAATCACATAGACTGGTTATTTTGTTGAATGATCTTCTATGACAGAGTTCTACCTATATATAAGTTTTCTCACAAAATTAACCAGTAACCCCAATAGATGAATATATACTATTATTTTCGTTCTAGTTGAAATGCAGAAAAGAATTACGAAACAAAAAACAAGAGTTGTACAACAAGAGACTATCCAAATGTCAATGATCACAAAATTAAGGCTAATCGAGAAGTGAACTCTCAAATTAATGGGGAAGTAAAAACTGACGAGTTGGGCGTCTTGTCCATATTAATCATGTATTCTGTATACAATATACATGTAGAGTAAGGTCATAACTTGCAAGTAATGGCGATCTTACATACAGTCATACATTACCTGTAGATAAATCGGAAAGCACCCTCTCTTAAGCACATAGTGTAAAGCTGGTACGTAGCTCATAGTTGTAACTTATACTGTAGACCAAGTACATCTTATACACAATCGTTACATTAACTGCCATAGATCATACACAGAATGATTTCATCATCATATCAATAATAATAATAAGTGATTTCCTTATATTTAGCTATCAAATCTATAAACTTAATGAGCAATCTAAAGAAAAATTCAACTTCACTATAAATAAAGCTCAAGCCAAGGCCTTGGCTTCATTGTTCAATTCAAACACAAGAATAACAATTTTGATAATCGGCTTAGTGAAAAAGAAATGGAGAAAACTTCTCTCAAGTTGATCAGTTTCTTAGTTGCTCTTTTGCTTGTTGCATCTTTTACTGCTAATGTAGCAGCTATAGGGTTAGAAGCTGAGATGGGTGTTCAAGCAGCTTGTAAGAGGGATCTAGACTGTGTGCCATATTGCAGGGAAGGCTGTCAATTTACCAATTGTGTTAGGGGGAAATGTCTATGTTCTTGTTGAAATTCTTGTAATTCACTTGACTTTTAAAGAGTATTATCAATAAAATAAATGAGCACATGTGTTTCATTTTATTACTATAGTATTTCATGAGTTCTATATATAGCTGTTGTTTTGCTTGCTCCATCTTTTTACTGTGAATATAATAGCAGTAAGGTCACAAGCTGAGATAGCTAATAAAGGTGCATCTTGATCTTTTGATCTTGAACAAGGGATCTAGACTGCATTCCCGCATGCATAGAAGGTTGTCAATTTCATTGTATTGAGGGGACATGTATAAAGGAGCATATAAGGTTGTCAATTTCAATGGATTTCTAAAGAGTAGCATTATCAATAAATAAAGGAGCACATTTGCTCCACTTACAGTGTGTCTATGTTCTGCTAGCTTATTGCTACATGCATTTACTATCAAAACTAAACATGGTGACGAAGATGATCAAAAAAAAATTAAGGGTTCACATCAGAGTTAGCAGTAAAAGCTACTAAAAATGCCAATAAATTAAGAGGGCTAGAAATAATAGGTAGATATATTGTTATCGGCAAGCAAGGTTGAGCTAGGGACCCTTACCCCTTTAAATTACGTGTGGAAACTTATATCAACAATCAGTTGTTGACGTGTTTTGAGCTCACAACCTCTCCACTTTGAGAGAGGGGTGCTACCATTGAGCCACATGCTCATTCGTGCATTTTGATGTTTATGTTTGTTACCAGATAACTTTCAAATTTGCAATAAGAAATAAACAACTACTAGTTCAGTTGGTTTGTTACCCATCTCAAACACTCCCACGAGTGAGAGGTTGCGAGTTTAATTCTCATCAACAGTGTTTGGGGGAATTTCTCATGTAATTCATAGGTGGGTCAGCCTTCGGGTCTGGTTCGAGATTAGGAGGCCCATGTTCTTATGATGATGATGTGGTTAGGTGTTCTCCCATGATGATGATGTGGCTAGGTGTTCTTCAGTGAAAGCAAGTCCCCGAGTAGCAGAATTGCTCGAGTTGTATGGTGACGATGTGAAAGGTTAGGTGGTAACATCACCTTTGGGCCCTGTCCTTGTAAGACTTCAGACCATGATTAATATATAAATTTAAAAATAAATAAATAAATTTGCCATAAAAAAAGAGAAGATCTTTCACGAGATTTTGATCTTATGAATAATGAGCAAATCCTTACATTAAAGTGTCATAAACGTACAGCAGGGTAATTTAGGTTTTGGTTACTATAAGATGCCACCTTAGCAACTTATTAGCAAGTGCATTTTGATGCTTATGTTTGTCACAACATAACTTTCAAATTTGCCATAATAAAGAGAAGATCTCTCATGAGGTTTGATCTTAGGAATAATGATCAAATCCTTACATTGAAGTGTAATAAACAGCTAGGTGATTTAGGTTTTGGTTACTATTAGTTGTACTAGTTAAGTTAGGTTTTGGAGCCTTTTGCTTTGAAAATTAGACTTACCATAAAATGACTAGTGTTATATTGATTATAAAAGTCATTAGACAATCGTATAAATATGTTTGTAGTGAGTGTCAACATTGAGCTCTAATATGTCTCAACATTTTTAATTATTTTAAAAATTTACCACTTATTTTCCAATGTAATCAAACAGGGGAAATTGAGATTTTGCGGGAAATCAATTTCCCAAACTCCAATCAAACATATCCTGAAGTTTATTTTGTGGTAGTTTAGGTATTATGAGAAAAATAAAAAACAAAAAAAAAACAAAACTGTATGTGTAACATAAAACTATTTGAAATTTGTGGTGTATGTAGTTTCACTTTCGATTTTAAATCTGGGGGCAATCACAATATATTAACATTAATTTATTTAACATTGTTGAAAATTTTGATTTTATGATTCAATCATTATATTAAAAGTGTCAATATCATCACCAATAAATAACAAGTGATTTACTTTCCTTAATTTAGTTATCGAATCTACAAGTTTATACCTATAAATAAACCTCAAGCTATCCAAGGCTTTCATTATTCAAATACTAGCTAGAAAATAAATTTTAAACAAATTAGCTTGCTAACTACTTACTCAATAAACAAAAGTCGAAATGGAGAAGGCTTCAATTAAGATCACAAGTTTCTTAGTTGTTGTTTTGCTTGTTGCATCTTTTACTGTGAATGTAGTAGCAGTAAGGTCACAAGCCGGGTTAGCTGATGATAGTCCATATGTACCTTGTAAAGAGGATAAAGACTGTGTTGCCACGTGCGAAGGTTGTCTACAATATCAATGTCTTTTTGGGAGTTGTATATGCGATTGTGATTTGTGAATGAAAACATCTTGGACTTGAATGAAAATTTAAAGAGTGATATTATCAATAAACATCTTTGCTCCATTTTCTTATGTTGTGTATTGTGTTTTTGTTATAGTGATTTTTTTACAGTGTAGAGTAGACGCAAGCATTTATCAATCAAAACTAAACATGGTGATGAAGAATATAGAAAAGATTTAGGGTTCACAGCAGAGTTAGTAATCAACCGATGTTAGGAGATCCATTTAGAGTCGGGTGAGACTCAAACTCGTGTATATCTTTTTTTTTTTTTTTTTTTTTTTAATTTTCTGTCTGTCCGACTTCTGTTTTTTTTTTTTTTCAAATCTTTTCCTTTTCTCTTCCCCTAACGTGGTCTCCACCGTATCACGGTTTTATATTAGCTACTAAAAATACCAATAAATTAAAAGGCTATAATTGTTCCGTAGACACTTGATCCTTAATCCTGGAATGATAATCGATATGTTATTGAAGTCATGCAGGAACCTTAGTAACATAGCAAACGCATCTTAATATTTGTCATAAGATAACTTTCAAATTTGTAGTAAGGAGATTTGATCTTATAAATTATGATCAAATCTTTACATTAAAGTGTCATAAACAGATTTATCAAAAAAAAAAAAAAGAAAGAAAGAGTTTTGATCACCAAAAATATAAAATGGTTTCCTTACATGTATTATATATATACTAAGCTAACAAATCTACCAGTTTAATAAGCAATCACAAAAATTCTTCAAACTTCTATAAATTAACTCAAGCCAATCCTTGTTCAAAACTTCAAACAACAAGCACAACATCTGCTTAGTCAATAACAAAATAAATAAATAAATAAGGCTCCGTATTTTTGCCAAAAAAAAAAAATTTATTTAGCCAAGAGTACAATTTTAATTTTAATATTTGTCATATTAAAAATTTACCCTTGCCAAAATCAAATTTTCCCTTGGCAAATTAAGAGTATTACACTATTTTCTATGGAAAAAAAAAGAGCAATCTGTTTCATTCTTTGACGATACTACCCATTTAGCCCATGCAATGCATGGGCCTTCAGGTTGTGGTCATTTTAAGTTGTGGTCCACTTAAGTGTAAGAATATAAATTTGATCTTAATAAAATTAAAATTAAACTAAACTAACTTCTCAAGAGAGAGAAATTTTTTGTATGAGCAGATTCTCTAAAGGCATCTTCAATGGCTGGACACTTGGACTATATGTAAAATAACATTTGTTTACACTTTTCGCTCCCCAACGGTGCTTCTATAATAATAGTTTTTAACATTGGCCTTATTCTGCTAGGTCAACGATTAGACATGTATTTTGACGTAGCAGAATGAGGTCAACGCAAGGTTACCCATCGTACCGTAACTTTCTTGCGGTATCATTGATAAACGTACCAGACCGCAACTCTCTTGCGGTACGATGAAAGCCCAAGCCCAATTTCCTGGACCCAACTCTCTTGCGGACTGCAACTCTTTTGCGGTTTTACTTTTAAATTATAACCAGACCGCAACTGGTTTGCAACTTAGTTCTGGGTTTTATGAAACCGCACTTGATTTGCGATACGATACATAAAAATAGCAAAATTTTACACACCACTATTGGGCTCTATTTGAGCTTGTAAAATGTACGGTTTGGACAGCTAAAAGCTGAACCGGAGCTGCTATTATAACCCAACCATCGAAGATACCCTAATAATTATTATATGGAGTATAAATAATTGTGTTTGATTAGGACTATAAGAGTGATAAATCTGTATACAGTTTACTAAACAGTAAAAATTAATAAACATGAAAAATGGGAAACAAGAAAGACCAGAGAGAAAAACTTGCAAAACAAGTTTTATGAAACTTTACGGTGTAATCAAGCAGGGCCGATATTCAAAAATTCTGTGTTATCTAAAGGTGTTCAAGGTCTATATGACCTTATGGGCTTATTGCTGCAAGGTTTTAGGGAAAAAAAAACTGATTCTTGCATCCATGGACTCATGGCATACAATGGTGAAGATGTTAATGACCAAACATCTTTCAATATCATACAATATATTGGAAATTAGTTACTAATGAAACTGAAAGCATAAAGCATTTCTTTTTTTACGAAGCACGTTACTAGTGAAACCGAAACAACGTGAATAAGTCCACAGCAGAATTAAGCTAAAATCTATCCATGTATATCAAGATACCAGTCAAAGGCTACAGATGATATTAATCAATTACCCATCTGAAGCAAAACTTTGTTAAGACATTTGACACTTGAGCTTGGCATGATATATCAGGCATGGTAATCAGGCTCAAGAAAGAGCTATGACCTGTACATCAACAACATTAGGTAGACTACAGAATGATATGTACAACATCTTCAGGTAACATAACTTGTACAGTATCCAGATTATTCCTCGGGATATGAACACCATTAATACAACAAAAGGCGTTCAGCTGAAATTTCCCCACAAATCAAGCCTTCCACTGACATTGGGGATACAAAACGGTCAAATGCTTTGAAATCTCAGATTCAAGTAAAAGTATCCTCTCGGTCTCCTTCCTGTGTCTCTCCCTCCTCCAAATTACTGAACTCAAGATAATGTGTCGGTCTATGATCGTAATGATAGTATTCACGGGGTGTTCCAAGCTTGATCCCATAATCCATATCGTGCTTATGTTTCACCCCCATGAAGTTGAAATTCCACGGACCATTATCTGGAACCTGAGTAACACCACCACAATGAGAACATTAGTTTCTTAAAATTTTGCAGATATACTGAAATTCTAAAAATAAAAATGCACAGCATTTTCTTAATTATTACCATGTAGAATCCCAAGAAACGGTCACTGAGAAGCATCTGAACTTTCTCATAATGAGTAGGAAGATAACCATGAGGATTGCCTCCAGTATCCTTGTTCACACGCCCCCACTCGTAACCACTTGGTGTAAGCTTATAAGCAGTTAGCGAACAGGATCCAGGAGTAAAGCTGCAAGTAAGGACGATACACTTCTCTCCATCCCACTGCTTGTGGGTTTCTAAAATTTTGGCATGGTATGTCAGATCCTGCAAAAATCAAAAACAAGACGCCATGTCAGCAACCAAATGAACACTGCCAAGACCCTCATCTATTGTCCAAGAAGCATCTATTTACAGCAAATTATGAATAGATGCTCAATAGCTATAAGAGTTCAATGACCTGTGGTGAAAGCTGAGGAAGCTCATTTGGCTGAGTATGCATCCATCCCAATGGTTCCAGATCATTCAAAAACTCATGCCCGGGAAGTTCTAGTGGAAGATGGACTTCCTGGTGAGTTCCCCATTGTGGTACCATTGTAATGCAACGTATTTCCTTAACTTGAGGGTTGTCAGGAGGACTTATGCCATACAGGTAACCTGCAATTTGTGTCCTCAAATCTGCTATACAAATAAACTTCTTCAAAATGTTCTTGGGCATGATGTAAGTGAAACCCGTCTCCTGTTTAAAGATATTTTTGCATACCCAGATCAGAAAAGGTACAAAACTTGAATTTCACACGGCTTGCTAAAAAAGAATAGACAGTTACCTTGATGTCTTCCGAATTCACATATATATGATTAACTCGAAGATATAGATTAGTGGCTGAGATTGCTCTCACACGCCAATCAGTTTTGGACGCAAAGGCGGCTTGCTCATAGGGACTTATTGTGGAGACAATGAGTTCATCACCATGCACATTAGTGGTCCTCGTCGTGACAGCCGTCAGCTGACTTGCTTCTTTTGCCTATAAGGTAAAAAGGTAATGCAGTTGATAAGTATGCTTCAGCAAGAGCACACATAATAAAAGCTTCTATAAAAACAACAAAAGTGACGAATTACCTGCTTCTCTATCTCTGCAATCTGCTGTCTCTGTTGTGATGGTGGAGTGATCTCAGCCCCCAGTATTATATCACGAATCTCTGATTGGGTTAAAGCAGATGTGTTCACATTGTTCTTCTTGGCATAATCCGACAGTATAAGATCTCTCAAAGCAACCTCAACCTGCATATAACAAAGCATTACAAATCTTCTCCAGAAGAAACATAAACTACACACATAACATCAAGTACGTGTATCAATAACACATTTCACATGCACGGAGCTAAGGTGTTACCTTCATCCACTGATCATCTGTAAGGGATGGCCAGATGTGATGTGGTTGGGTGGTGATTGTCTTGTCAGGCTTCAGTAACATTTTGGCTTTCTCATTGTTCACATGTAGTGCACGCAAGATCAATATCAAACGTGAAAATGCAGTGTAAGATGATATGCTCTTCAGCCAATCATCATAAAGGTTGAACAAAAGCATTTGTGGCTCAGTTGCCTTCAAAATCAAGTCACCGAATTTCTCGATCTTCAAGCAAGCCTGGAATGGCAATTGCAGCTCACTTCCCTTAATCACGATGTTGGGAAAATCAAGCAAATGCACTTCTAATGGATCAAGCATTCCTTTACGAGTAACAATAATTTGCTTTGGTTGCTCTTCAACAGGTAAAGAGCGCACTAGAGCAGCAACTTCTTCTGCTGTTTTCCACTTAGCCAGTTGACCCAGACGCTTTTGACCAGCCCATACACTTGTATGGATGATCTGCAAATTATTGTAATTTAATATAATAGTACGAAAAAAGAAGCAAAAGAGCTGAAATTTAAGCTAAAACTCATCAAATGTCATTAAACAAACCTTAAGAAACAGCTGCCCTGTTCTTGGATTGAATATGAAGATAGCACCATTTATGGGTTTTGTTGTGAGATTCCCTTCAAACGTTTTATGAATCGTAACACGATACACATTTGTGTCGTCAACAAACCATATTATTTGATTGCTGAAGATTTCTCCATAGTTTTGTGATGATAAATATGGTTCTGTGGGCTCAGAGGAATACAACTGCAAACCTTTTCTGATACGCTCTCTGAGAACATATAGGGCAGGATTCGACTGCATAAACATGAAGCAATCCCAATCAGTATTTTTGTTCTCTCCTTTTAATAGCTAATGTATTGTCGTAAAAAGATAATAATAAATTACTCAACCAGCTTACCTTCATGATTTTATTCATTGCTTGGGCAAGAAGCGGTTTTGACCCAGGGAACCAATTGCCAAAAGCGGAATGTAAATTGTATGCAAGATCAAGCCCAATCATCACCCCTACCAAAATATTATAATATTATTCAAGCACAACATAAAATACAACCAAATGTAAGCAGTAAACCAGAGAAAATATACCTGTTGGAGAAGGATAGATGGACATGTTATCTGTCGTGTAGTCCATAAACTTGGCACGAGTATACCGTTCTATATCATGAGAATCATAATCTCCCCATCGGAGCTGTACATCAATCCAATATTTGTTGCTTGCTTTCTGATCAAACACATCCTTGGACTCGGCAACAAGACTAGGTTTCGACATAGGCCATCTATGAGCAGCAAAGAGAAGAATATCAGCACAAGAGCTGTTCATCTTGTAACTCTTCCTAGGATGTATTGTCTCTTTCTGCACAGTTTCAATTTCCAAGGCATCCAGTTCTTGATCTAAAACCTGACAGAGATCCATGACCACACTCTCATGTACCTTCTGCCACAGATGAGCACGGAATATCTGAATCAAAGATATCTTCAAGGTTGGAATCTTCCCATGCATGAATATTCCTGTCAGATCCAACTGAACTTGGAAACCCACATAGACATTGGCTCTATTTATTGTAGGTGACCACCAAAGCGTAAATCTACGGTTCGGAATTTGGTTAAGCCCAGATCTTTGTGCGTTAGTCAACTTCTTATACTTCATCGATTCCTCAAAACCAGAAGCCTTTTCCCAGAAAAGCCCTTCCCAAGTTGGAAAGCTGAAATGTAAAAGCAAATCATATTTAATCGATGTGACTAAGTTTTGATTATCAGAAGTCTTACTGTAAGACACTTTTCATGTATATATATATATATATATATATATATATATATATATAACTGCAATCAAAATAATTAAGAGAAATAACTCACTATGTTCCTTTAAACAAAGTATGCTCCAGAATTCCCTCAACTCCTCCAAGAGCTTGGATGACATCTGTTCGATAATTGTTCAAGTTCCACAATTTTCCATCATGCCGCTGATGGGTCCACCAAAATGGGTTCTGCTTTAGAACTTGATACTGCTTGAAATCAGTTCGCACTCTCCATCCCTTGTCATATGCTAGTGTGTGCCGGTCCTTCTGAAATAAGGTGTTGATCCGAGGTATACCTCTATCCCAAGAATCCTGCAAGTACAAGGTAAATTAGTATTTCTTCTTTCATATATTATGAACACACACTAATCATTCAGCAACTAAAAAGAGTCGGTAAACAGTAGCATTAGTAGTGATGTGCAGGGGGGCACATCATTAGAATGGAATTGAATTTTACAAATTATGCATGTACTACCCAAGTCCCCACCCAGATTATTAATAACCATTAACCAGATATACAGATTAAGCCACTAGTCTACCATACGACAAACCACTATCAAGTTTATTAAGTACGCCATGTACTATTGAGAGAGCAAAAATAACAGCTATGAGGTCGAACTTTTTGAATGTCACATATATAAACCTTACCTCGAGATCCTCAAGAGTTAAGCGCCTATTCTGAGATTGCGCCTCCTGCCTCTTTAATGCATATTCTGCCCACACACGCTGAGAATCTACAAACTCACTCTCCCATGGCTGTTTAACCGGAAAAAAAATTAGTACACTAAGTACATGTGAAAGTTTTAACAGTATAATGGACAATGAACAAGAACATACCTGTATATAGCGATAAAGATTTGGAATGAGCTGGTCCTCTTCATGACTCATTCCACTCCGGAAATGTGTTACTCCAACATCTGTCTGTTGGCTGTATCTAAGGTCACTTTGCGGAATCAATATGTGACCCATTGATAGCATGCCAAGTCCTCCAATTTCCTTTGGTGTATAGAATATGACAGGAGGGAACCTACACAACATAGCCAAATTAAGAACCATACTACTGAAGAAATGCAATCACAAAAATGACCAGTTTTCTTACCTGCTAGGCATCTTTGAATTTAATCCAATCTTGATGCGGGTTTGAATTTTGTTCTCACATTTGACCAGCAAGTCTAACAGTTCCTGGGTATGAACAGTCGCTTCTCGGAAATATGTCATCAAACCTGTCAACATGACCAGTAGTATTGAGTCAATGTGATACGATTAATTCTAATCGAGTACAATTAAGAGTACAGGAGCATGAAAATATGTCAGAAAACTTGAAAGAACTCTACCTATGAGAGCTGTATTCCATTTGTTGACAATTTTCGTGAAGGTCGTTGACCCTGATGACATAAGAATCTGCCTCACACGATTTTCAAACACCTTCATGTGTTCATCATCAACTCGTAAGAAAGCCACAGCCGTTCTCTCTTTAGTCTGCTCATTCTGCAAGTTCCAAACCCCATCTTTTGTGTTGCTAAAGGCCTCTTGAGTCATCCTAATCTTGGGCAAAATCCGAACTTCAAACCCACACCTAAAAGACAATAATAATAGTCAATTATAATGGAGCAGTAGTGGCAAAAACTATACAAGTGCAAAATTTGGAGTGAAAAGCATTAATTAAAAATATACATACATGCTGAAGAGTAAGTTAGGATTGTCTTTGCTGTAGACAGAAACAAAACTGTTTTCCCATTCCAATGTCGTAATACTTCGAGGAAGTCGATTCTTCATGTCCCAAAAAACACTTCTTCCGAGATTTACTGGAAAGAACCAGAAAAAAAAAAATTATGTCAACCAAACAACCTATGAAGTTCTTAAGAGAAGATAAAGCAATTAAATTATTACCATCATGCTTCATGAGCCTCATTCTCGCATCCCGAGGCCAGCACTTTTTGTTGTTATATCCAACCATATTCTCATTATTTGGATCAGGATGCTCTGTAAGATACCGCTGAATCAGGTCCCTTGCCTCCTCATGCGTAAAGCGGAACAATATGTGCACCCTGTCTATATACCTAGAATACAACCTAATTGGATGCCGTGTTTCAACTTTTGTATCCCCAAAGGTAATGAATTCATTGGGTGACTGAGGCGGACCAGCAATTTCACTAGCTCGAGTCAAACCAAGCAACAGAAGATCCAACACAAGCCCATAATACTGGACAACAAAAGAAGCAAACTGAAGCCCACGGATCAAACCATAAGAGTTTGTGTGACTCATATCCTTGTAAGACAACACAACATTGTTCTTTGCAGTAACGTAATCAGCAATATTGTGGTCAAGAACCAGACGAAGAAGCCTGTATTAAAATAGCATTGAAGAAATCAGCTCAGATAACACTAAGCTAATGTGCTATAAAACCAACATAATAGTACATCTACAGTAGGTGATTACCTGTTAAGCATTGTGAGGTCAATTTTTTCAAAGAATTTCTCAAACTTAGTCTGAAGCATCACAACACACTGTCCGTCACTTGTATCCCAAATGCCTTGTAGATTGTTGATCCCTTGGCACCATTTATAGACTAAGAGGGGAGGTGGTTCAGAATCAGCAGGCTTGATCCAATTTGGGAAAAGATGACGTTTGTCACCCTCATACCACAAATACTGGTCAAGATAAGCATCTGTGATCTTCTCGAGAGGTTCAATCTCATAGACAGGGATAAGATAGCTGTATAAATCCATGAACTCGATGCCAACCTGCATCGAAAACGTACAAGTTCAAATGCATACTAAAATGTGTATGATGTTGAAATTTCAAAAAAGCAGATTGTACAATTTCATACTAACCTCTTTGAAGGCACGTTGTGTGAGAAGGTGACGCTTTATACGTGACAATGCCTCGTGTGGATTGTCATAAGCCTGCTCAATGAGACCCAACTCTTCCCTTTGTAGTTGATTTAACCTCACAGCTACACTGTAGGATTCCTTAAGCCTCTCAAGCGCGAGAATAAGAAGTTTTGTATCATGCTTGTATGACAATGGGGGGAAGGGAATTGGGGAAAATTTCCTTGATTCCAGCCAATGCACAGTGGTGGTATAAATAGCAACTGCTTCTTCTGGCGTTACATATGGACCATCTTTCAAATAATTGTGCTGCCGTTCCTATAAGAAACATGAAAAAGAAGGAATCATAAAACAACCTTACACAGAACTAATCCACGCAAAATAAGAGCAGATGACTACTAACAGGGTAAAAGTAGCTACAAACAATATAAGAAAGACAATTAAGGAGCTACAATACTGAAATTGGTACGAAAAAAATATGTGTACCTGTTCGGCCTTCAACCATAATCGAGTTAACCTTCCTAAATTTTTCCGACAAACAGTCTTATCAACTGTAGCACCCCTTCTTATACGTTCACGATTATAATGAGCAACATTCGTCCACCAGTCTGCTTTTGACTTCACGTAGCGTAGAATCATGTTTTCAATGGGTACTGGCAGACCAGGAACCTAAGATTACACACATGTGGGGATCAGAAGTCTGAGCAAGAAATATGATAATGTGTTAAACAGTAAACAATAAGTTAATAAATATTACCTTCCAAGGGATGTTAGCTTTCCAACAACGCCAAGCTTCACTAAGGTGCTGCAAGATTGTCCTGGCCTTGTTTTGCTTAATGCCCTCTGCACAATTGTTAAGGATGAGAAACACAATAAACTAAACAGATGACAGGTAGTTTACGCACACCAAATGCTAGCTCAAAGGACAATTACCTGGCATAGCATCAAGAACATCATGCATAACAGCAGCACGGAGTTCCAAATCAAAATGACTCTCGACACGCTGCTTTGTAACAGTTTTCGCAACTCCTTTTGAATGGCGCCCCTCAAACTGGCGTGCTAGCAGATTGCCCAACCATCTTTCCAGCAGTGGCACTATACCACGAAGAAAGAATAACCACACTCTCCACATTGGTGCCCAAAAACCACATCCTGGCCCCTTGCCCACAGGCCCAGTATTGAATCGGTAGTAGATCAAATGCTTCAAATCTTTGCACATTCTGATCTGACGCATAAGGCGGTATTTGTACCTGTACATACCAGTCAATTGTCCGACATGGGAAAATGTGTACTGCAAGCCATCTGCCAACTGGAATGCATCAACATTTCCCAATCGAAACTGAATATTGGCATCCACCACAAGTTTTGTCAATCGAAGGATCTCACGGCACAAATGGAAAGCATTACCAAAACGTGACTTCTTGCGCTCCTTTGTGGTAAGTGTTTTCACAGGCTTCAGATTGAAATTATAGTCCAGGTGAAGATAATTCAAATTTTTTCTGTGAATCAAAAGATTCAGCATATTGTACCCTTGCTTACAAACTTGAAGACCAGCTTCAGCCCAATCCAGCTGCGTACTTTGAAAAAACTTAGTAGCTTGAAGAGAACGGAATAAGTGCTTCTTTTTTTGAGCCTTAGGTGGTCTGTGATGCAACATATTTAAAACAAAGCATTTCAACAACTTCTGGTAGCTGACACGAACTTTGACTGGATATGATGGAGGGCTGCAATTTGAAAAGTGATAGAAGTCAGAAAAAATACTGAAAATGCGTTCAACTTACGTTGTATGCGATGGAATTGGGGAAATGAGCCATACCAGTGCTCCTTGTACCACTCTGACACAAGAGGTATATCTTCAGCCCTTCGCATCCGTCCAGATCTCATATTGAAAGGGCGTGGTGCAAACAACAGAGAAATTCCTGCAGCTGTTGTGTCAGTATAAAGTTGAGTGCTTTGCAGCAAAGGTTCCACTCCTTCCGGCAAGGAAAAATCATCGTCAACTTCTTCGTGTAGCTTCCTTTCAATCCGATCAGTGTTAGAAGGGACAATGGGATGGAGCAAAGGATCATAGTAAAATGCAGGTAAATCAGGATCCTCGGTTTTGATGTACATTATCATTGGGGTGTGATATATACAGAGCTTTACTTTCCTGGGTCTATTGTTGTAGAGATGGGGAAATGCAATTCTGTACTCAGTCCTGAGAGGTGAGCGAATTATAAGCTTGTTAATGTCATTAAATTCATTCCAGTCCTCATCCCCTTTCTCCATGTCACGATACAAAGGTTCGAACTTGGGCCCCCCTGCAAAACATCAATGGATGAGAGATGCAGCTAATTGCAGTGATACAAGCAAGTGGGGCATAGATATCAAAGTATTGAAGTCATTCTCTGAGTTGACAACAAAGACCATCTACCAACATACATGTGAAAACAAAAAGAAATATGCCGAAAACCTGATCCAGACACTTTAATGACCCATCAAAAGTATTAGTTGACAGAAGTCTAAATCGGCAAGACAAACAAGTAAAAAAGTAAATTGGAAAAATCTTACCAGGAATACACATGTTCAATGCTTTGGCAGTGAAAAATGACTCCATATCAAATAGGTAGAAATAATTGCGATCTATCAAATCAGACAGTAGCTGCCCAGCGAGCCGATGAAGAGTTGCCATTATTGGGAGAGACAGATGCCACCTCCTGTAACTAGGCCCATTAATAAGCTTTGTTTTCACAAGAGGTTTATGATCATAAAACCATGTACATACAGCAGAATCTTCTTCTTCATCTAATTCTAACTGGATTGGCTCCAAAGGATCAACATCCAACAGATTGTCGGCATAATCCAACGGTGGTTCTTCATCATCAAAAGGTGGGAAACGCATCCTTTTAAAGTGCCGACGATCTCTTTTTTCCCTTCGCATCATAATCCACATTGTACCCCACTGCATGAATTTAAAACATATGAGATGAGCTACCAATTAAAAATGGGTTACAGATCCTGCAGAAAGACTTGACAACAATTACAACATATTCTGTGATCATAGAAGAACATCTCTTAAATTCGGAATTAATTCTTCGGACTGCATCTTAAAAGTCATTAGTTCTATACCACACAGACTACCCACCCCAACACACACACACACACACACAGTAAAATAAAAGTAAATGCTATATTAGATGCTAATAAATTCATCCATACAAGCAAAAAATAAAAAAAGAATCAACTGTAAGAACTTGAAAAGTACTTGTAGGAGAGAACAAACCTGAGCCATATATATAGGTTCAACAACCCATGGTATCTCATTGACAAATGTGATTGCTCCTGTAATGTGATACAAAATCTTCACATCCCTGACCTAACCACAAGAAACATAAAAACTAATTAGAATCAGAACATTGATTGAATATATATATACGAACTGCGATTGAGAGGGAAAAGTAGATGCAAATGAAGAAACAATAGAGAGCTATTGAAGATACATACTTGCTCCCAAGGCATTGGCATGTTCTCAAGAAGTTTGTATACTGCATGTGGAATGAATTTAAGGGCTCCAAGATAAACACGTTTGTCATGACGATACTTTTTCGAGGACATATCTCCATGGTCTCTGTACAAGCAACAGGCATCTAATCATTAGTAACAAATATGAACAAAAAACGACTGAAACTGAAGCAAAATAAACACGTTTTTTTTTTTTTTTTGATAAAGCAAAATAAACACATCTAAAATGTGATTGAATGCCATGAAAATATGAAAGAAAAATTTCTCTCCAGAACTGAACTAGACAAATTATTTTGGATACAGCTTCAGTAATATTATATTCTCATGCTCATTGTAATTGCAAATTTACATATATTGCCTGGTTCTAATGTATAGCATCCCTTATAGTTTGTTATTTGATATGCTGGTCTCTTCATGATATCTTTTAGTGGTAAAATACCGAGCAAAACAAGATCCAATACAAGTCCATAATACTAGACAAAAAATGAAATAAACACAAAAGGAGTTTGTAAGACTCATATCCTTCAATACACATTCTCGTCAAACATCCAAAGCTGAACCTAAATACCTAATAGCTATGACTAACCTTAGATATGCAACAAATACAATAAAAACAAAGTTCAAAAAAAAAAAAAAAAAAAAATGAACTAAAGAGCAGAATCAGAAAACAAACCTAATGATTTTCCTGACATGTTCTGGTGGCATGTCTTCTTTCTGTGTTTCAACAAATCCAAACTTCCTCTTATCACCATATCTCTTAGAGTTAAGTTGTTGCCACTTTCTTGCTTTCTCATCAAGTCTAGCTTCTGCTTCAGCAGGTGAAAGTGGAATACTGTAAGATGGCTGCATCGCTGGTGGTGGTGGAATCGAAGATCCTCCAGTACCAGGTGGTAATACAACCGATTGTTGTTGTTGTAAAACCGAGTTAGTATTACTACTGTTACTACTACTACTACTACTCGCTCCTCCTCCTCCATTGTTCCACATCTCGTCTTTTTCACTTCAATCAAAACCCTAAAATCAACTAGAGAGAAATAAATCTCTCGATTTTGTTATTATTTGTAGTTATGATTACTTTAATGGAGATTTCTAGGGTTTTTCTAGGGTTTTTGTTTAGTGAAGAAAGGGAAAGAGTGAATGGGTTTCGAATCGATCTCTCCAGAAAAGAAGAAAGAGAGAAACGAAGAAAGAGAACAAAATGCGGAGTGATGAGAGTTATCTAGGTTTTTGTTAAATGGTGCGGGTCGGTTTCCTATCGGTACCGACTATAGCGATGGCGGTGGCCGTAACGGGTTCAGAAATGTCCAAATGTTTTCATTTCGGCCCTTTATAGCCCAGCCCAGCCCACTCAAGGTCGGTTAGTCCGATTTTCACTTTCACTCGTTGTAGGCTTGTAGCCCAATTGAAGTCACACCACACAACTCTTTTTTTTTAACCAAAACAAATTTTATTCATAAAAATTAGAGGAATTATACAAAATTAGAGGATACGCGTGTTAAATATCACTTTCATTGATAGCTGAAAAAAAGGTTACAGAACAGAAACCAGGTTGTGAAAGATGTTTCGCAATCCTGATCCTGAGAAACATACAAGTCTGCATGAACTAAAAGACAGAGATCTATCGGATTACATTGTCAGTATATGAACCCAGTAATTCATTAATTCCTGGAATCTGTGAATTTTGTTTGTTGAGCAGCCTCCTATCCAGTTTCATGTGAGGAGTAATTGGCTCAAAATTGTATGTAA
Source organism: Aquilegia eximia (assembly GCA_023053565.1). NCBI lineage: Eukaryota > Viridiplantae > Streptophyta > Magnoliopsida > Ranunculales > Ranunculaceae > Aquilegia > Aquilegia eximia. Next base: position 39,596,112 of record JALIGU010000002.1, read on the forward strand.
GTATTTTTTTTTATTGGTAAGCGGGGTTGAGGGGACCCTTACACCTTTTAAATTAGGTGTGAAATCCAATTTCATGTGACCTATCCAGTTTCATGTGAGGAGTAATTGGCTCAAAATTGTATGTAAGTATTTTTTTTTTATTGGTAAGCGGGGTTGAGGGGACCCTTACACCTTTTAAATTAGGTGTGAAATCCAATTTCTAAGTATTTTTTTTTATTGGTAAGCGGGATTGAGGGGACCCTTACACCTTTTAAATTAGGTGTGAAATCCAATTTCATGTGAGGAGTAATTGGCTCAAAATTGTATGTAAGTATTTTTTTTTATTGGTAAGCGGGGTTGAGGGGACCCTTACACCCTTTAAATTAGGTGTGAAAACTTATATCAACAATCAGCTGTTGACGTGTTTCGAACCTACAACCTCTCCACTTTTGTGAGAGGGGTGCTACCATTGAGCCACATGCCCATTTGCTTGTATGTAAGTATTAGCTTTGGTTCTTTAACTATTTTAGAAGATTAAGGTTTATATATCTATATCTATATCTATATACTATATAATAGTGGAGCCTAGCAAGTGCCACATGGCAATTTAATAGAGAGTTGAAAACAATAATAAAGCCCATGTTAAGCCCATTGTAAAGCCCAATTTTAAAAGAAACCTTAATCATTGAGTTTTAAGTTAAAGTTTTATCAATCACCTTCCATCATCGACTTCTAAATTTTTAATCACCATCAACATCGTGTTCTAATCACTGTCTTTCATCATCGAGTTCTAATAAACTTCATCAACAAATTCCAACAACAAATTAAACCAAGTAGTTCTTCTACATCGATTAAAATCCTACCAACACCTACGTTGGGTAATTCTTTAATTCTTAATTGATTTTATGATAATTCCGACAAGATTATTTATAATTACATCATAGTTTTTATTTATATTTTTAGTCATATCGAAGATATTGTATGCTAAGGCTTGTCGTTTATGTCGCGTTCCCCATGGGTATGACTATATTCATCGACCTTTTCTTAATCCTTGTTTGGTTCATGTCAATCATTGGGAGAGACTACCGGGACATCTTCAAAATCACATCTTGGAGTTGGTTGGATACCCGAAGGTTCCAGGACTTGCTGCTCCTCTTACCGACTGTGGCTTGGACAGCAGAATTGGGGAGTTATTTTGTACGAGTGCTGATAATCCTGTGACAGCTCGGTGGAATAGCTATTCGGCTCGTGCGAAAGCTTTATGTCCTATCTTAAGCTTTATGTTCATGTGATCGCTCGGTGGAATAGACATTCGGCTCGTGCGGAAGGGTTTTTCGAATTCGTTAACTTAAGCCTTGTGTTTTTGTCGTTTTGTCTTTTATGTTTATGGATTCCTATGTTTGGTTATTAGTTGCTTTCATGAACTTTTAACAGTTGGGTTAGGTTTATCTTTTTATCTGTTTTGTCTTCATTGTTTGGTATTGATTCCTTTTCTTGGTTCTTTGTTTATTGTTGTTATTTTATCGTTTCTTTTGTTGGTTGGTTATTTTGTTCACTTGTTGTGATAAAAAGGGGGAGATTTATGACTCTAATTACTAACAATCGTCTTCTTGTTGTTAGGTTATTTTTGGGTCATGTTTCAGGTATGCTACACGTATGGGGGAGTGAACGTGTTGATGATTTTAGACGTTATATTGTTATGGGGGAGTTCGAGTGTCAAAAATATTTTGGAGCTCATGAAGTATGGGGGAGTTGTTCGAAGGAACTTCTGTTGAATCCTTGATTGCTTCAGAAATTCCTAGTTGCTTCCGTTCGGTCTCTGATGGTTAAAGCATCTTGCTAAAGCTGGATAACAAGAATTAGTGACTTGTTATGTGTTTCTATCTTGAGTGATTTTGTAGGCATGTTTTATAAATGCCATGGTTTGGGCTTGTAAGCACGTTTTATAAGTGCTATTAGAGTCATAGGTTTTTGTCACAAAATCAATGTCAAAGGGGGAGATTGAAACCGGCACGAAGTGGTTTGACATCAATTTTGTGACAAAGTGTCTTTGGTTATCTCGCCTTGAGTTCATTGTTAGGAAAATCAAGATGTACGCATGGTCGTCTCGTGTCCTTCGTGTCTCTTGGTTCTGTCTAGGAAAAGTTATTGGGTACTGGACGTACGTACCTAGTTAGGACGTACGTACGTCCACTGAGGCAGCAAACATCTTTTGGTCAGGACGTACGTACGCTGTTAGGACGTTCGTACGTCCAAGCAGGCAGCAAATTTTTACCGTGTGGGGACGTACGAACGTTGATTCGACGTACGTACGTCCAATATGGATTTTCAGTATTTCGGCCCATTTTCCTTGGTTTCCAACCCTAAGTATAAATAGGGTTTCTCTTCCAAAGAACAAGTTAGTTCTTTGGCCGTCCATTCTTCTTCTAGTTCATGTGTTTTGGTTTAGGTTTTGATATTGAAAGTGTTTGTGGCTATTGAACTCAATTCCCTTTCTTCCCCCTTCTCTCAATTCATATCTTTGTGATCTTCAAGAGTTATTGTGAATTCGGCTTCGAGTCTTCTTGTGTGTTCATCAAGAAGTCGAGTGTCTTGTGCGTACATCAAGGTGCTCTGGTGAAGTCAAGGTGTTAGAGATAACCAGGAGTATCAACTCGCAGTGAGTGCAGGTAGTTGATAGGTTTGTACATCTCTTTTCATCTAGTGGATTATTTTGTTGTCGCGAGGACAACCGTGGACGTTTCCCTGTTTGGGTTTTACCACGTTAAAAATCTCTGTGTGTTATTTACTTTCTGCGTATTGTTTGATTGCTTGTTTGAATTTACAATTGTTATACTAGCACTATTTGTAGTTTCTCAGATAAGGGGATGTGCCAGTTTCCTGTCCGTACTTTGAAAGTGTTACATAATATATAAGAGTACAATTTCATGACAATATGTCGATAGAGAAATGCTAACGTCACTGCAGAGGTGACGCTCTAGGCTTACCTCCTCACCAAATCTCGCCACGTACATCTCTTGAAATTGGTTAAGTTTTCAGCCGGTTTGCATATAATACAAAGAGATTTTAAGAGAGAGAAATAGTGGAGAAAAAATAGGAAAAAAATAAAAAAAAGAATCCTAATAATTACAACAACCTCCTTCACTTATCTTCTCTTTTCTTTGATTGTTTACTTGTCTTCCTTCACTTGTCTTCTCTTTTCTTTGACTATTCACTTGTCTTCTCTTTTTTTTGACTGTTCGTCTACCCATCTCAATAAAAAAACCAGAAAATTCAATGGAAACAAATCACATGTAAGTAATTCTTTTTCTATTTGTGATTTTAGTATATCTATTATGACAAAAAAATAATCTTAGAATAAGAAGTGTTGCACAGCTGAATCATATTGCTACAACTATATTCCTTTTTATGTTTCTTTTTATATGCAATTAGAAGAATAATGAAGCTCACAGTAATCAATTGTTAAATATTTTTTTCTTTTTGTTACCCATTAGTTATAAATTTTAGTTTATCATTTTCTTAAATTATAATATCAACCAATTACATTCTCTTATGAAATATGTGTAGGTGATGAATGATACTCAACCAATGTCAGAGGATGAATTGTCGGAGGATGAATACGAAGATTGTGAGTTTGCAGATTCTATTAATATTAATGAAAACAACAAGCTTAACGTGGATCAAGATATAGAACCAAAAACTGGAATGACATTCCCAACTTACGAAGATGCAAAAAACTTTTATAATCGTCATGCTATGCGAAAGGGTTTTGGTACTAGAGTGAAGAGATCATGTATAGATAGAAAAACAAAGGAAAAGAACTTTGTTTGGCTTTCATGCTCTAAAGAAGGATTTAAAATTGAAAAGGAAGGAGTCGTCCACAAAAGGCCTAACACAAGGGTTGGTTGTGATGCACATCTGAAGGTGAAGATGGATTCAAATAAATGGAAGATAATTATTTTGAGTCAGAGCATAATCATGTTTGCAGCCCATCCAAATCACATCAGTTCAGATCACATAAGCATATGGAGTCTGGAAGCAAGAAAAGATTAGAATTGCACTGTGATGCAGAAATTAGAGTAAACAAATCATTCCATAGTATGGTAGTTGATGCAGGAGGGCATGAAAATGTTCCCTTCGGACAAAAAGATGCAAGAAACTATGTTAACAAGTACAAGAGGTTAAAGCTTCAAGAAGGAGATGCAGAAGCAATGCATAAATACTTCACACGCATGCAACAAAAGAATCCAAATTTCTTTTACTTGGTTGATCTTGATCCAGAAGGACGCTTGAGGAATGTATTTTGGGCTGATGCTAGGTCTAGAGATGCATACAAGTATTTTGGGGATGTAGTGACATTTGACACAACATACTTAACAAATCGATATGATCTGAAGTTTGCCCTATTTGTCAGAGTGAATCATCATGGACAATCAATATTGCTTGGTTGTGGTTTGCTTGCAGATGAGACATCAGAAACATTTGAATGGGTATTCAATGCTTGGTTGGAAGCAATGTTTAAGCACTCCCCTCGTGCTATTATTACTGACCAAAGTAAAGCTATGGAAAATGCTATCATCAAAGTTTTTCCAGCCGCGCGACACCGTTTATGCTTATGGCATATTATGAAAAAAATTCCGTATAAGTTGGGTAGCATGACAGAATACAAAGCAATAAAAAAGGCAATGAAGAATGCAGTGTATGAGTCTTTGAGAATCAATGAATTCGAAGAAGTATGGGCATCTATGGTAGAAAAATACAAACTACAACAAAATAAATGGCTTACCAAGTTATACAACTTGAGACAAAAATGGGTTCCTATATTCTTAAAAGATATTTTTTTCGCAGGAATGTCTACAACTCAGCGTAGTGAAAGTATGAATGCATTTTTTGATGGTTATGTACATGCAAAGACATCTTTGAAGGAATTTGTAAATCAATACGAAATGGCTTTGGAGGATAAATATGAGAAAGAAAGTCAAGCAGATTTTGATTCATTCAATGCAAGTCCCCCTTTGAAGACAAGTTGTCTGTTTGAAAGCCAACTTGTAAAAGTTTATACAAAAGCGATGTTTTTGAAGGATGTTTTTGAAGTTTCAAAGTGAACTTTATGGTATGGCTTCTTGCTCAAAGTCCCAATTGAGGGTTGATCGAGAAATCACCACATACGCAGTTAAAGAGCGTGTTTTGGATAAGAATGGAAATTTGCTACCTCCAAAGACTTATGAAGTTTATTTCAATAATGGTGAAATTGAAGTTTCTTGCATTTGTCGTTTATTTCAACATAAAGGAATTTTGTGCAAGCATGCTTTACATGTTCTCAATGAGTTTGTTGATGAGATTCCATCTCAATACATACTACCAAGATGGAGAAAAGATTTCAAGCGCACATATAATGACAACTGCTGCTCTCGTAAAATTGATGCTCATAACCCTGTGCAACGCTATGATGTTTTATATCCTTGTGCACTTCAAATTCTAGAGGAAAGGATATTATCCGACTCCAAGTTCAAAACTGTTCTTGATGGTTTTATGAAATTAAAGAAAAAGGTGTTGAATGAAAACAAAGATATGTGTGATGGTGACAACGAGTTATCTGCAACCCCTTCGAATGAGCAGCCCAACACTTTTCAATCAGAGAATGTGAAGTACTTGGATCCACTTCAAGCAAAAAAGATTGGACGCCCAAAAGAACGATTGAAGCACCCATCAGAATTAGGATATAAAGCGAGCACCAAACAGGTAATTATAATGGTTAATTTACATGGTTTGTTATTCAACATACTAGTTTCTATCATTATTTATTATCTGATCTCATTGTGCCACTAAATAAGACAGTAGGGATGATATTCATCTTAATCTACCCAATCCAAAGTTCAGTTTGACACCTTCTGACAAAATCGTCATATCTTTTACTAGAAATATCCGTTTTGCAAACCGTAAATTGTACTAGAAAGTAGACTTCTATATCTTTCTAGTAGGATGTGGTTTGTTTACTGAAACGTCACGAGCATATTCAGTTTTTACTGTGAACATAAGCGAAATTTCTGAAAATTTCATAAGACTATCATAGTTAAGTGAATTTAAGTGAATGTACATATTGTGTATTTACCGAACCTCGATCACATGTGACTGTCAAATGTAGGACTAGCTATTGTACTACATTTTGGAACCGATCTGCCTTATTATTAGTGTCCATTGTGGTGTTTTTTCTCATTACTAAATTATGATTTTTTTTGTAGCGAAATGAGAAATCATCTAAGACAAAACCTCCAAAGTTAGGTTTCAAAACATCAACCACCAACAAGATACCGAAGCAGAACTATGAGAAAGAATCAAACATACCATGTAGCCAATCTGTTGGAGTAAGTAAAGTTTCTGCCTATTTTGTATTGTAATCTCTTTGCATTTTTATTCAACACACTATGTTTCGATCGACTTATTTGAGACTATATCAGGATATCCCTTTCAGTGGATCTGGGAATGGTTCTTTTACAAGTTTATTGTTTGGATTTCAAAGTGGACTTGAGGTATGTAAGTAGGGAAAGAAAACAAAGTATGTGCCATTCCATTGTATGATATATTGATTAACTTATTTGAGATGATATTAGGATGAATCATTTGGCAATTCTACATTCTTGGGGAACAATTTCGACTTAAACAATCCTTAAGTGGTATGTATAGTTATTTGCGATTTTCAATGACTCCCTTGTTTATGTGTTTTTACTAACTTTGTTATTTGCGTGTAGGTTGCAAAGGATTTTTTTCACTACGGCGTTCAGTATTATCATGTTGGCACCAAAACCGTGTGTAGGAGAAGCCATGGATCATAGGCGAGTCACAATGAATTGAAGAATGAACATGTATTTGTCTTCATACAGTGGAGGCGTTTTTTGTTAATTTAATTCATGTATTTTGCTATTTATAGTTGATGTGCTATGGAATACATTTTTTTATTGAAGTATAGACAACCATTTGAACAAGAAAGGATCCTTGACAAACTTGTTCTATATTTGTTTGGTAATGACTGGTCTCTATTTGTAGGATTCGATAATATTGAGTTTATATATTAATTTAATTTTTTTTTCTTGAAAAGATGAAGTGCGCACATTATATGAATGTTTTTTTTTTAATTATTTTCTATGAATTATATAAACTATAGTAATCTCATCACGCAAAGGGTTACTGATACTAGCCAAAAACTCAATTGGCAGTTGATCATTTGATTAAGTTTGGGGATGGCTGCAGGGACTATCTTCCTGATACTGCGTATGGAAAAACCTGCCAGGCTTTGTAAGAGTTGAGATAAAAAGCAGAAGACAATGATCTAGATTTAATAAGGAGGTAGTTGTAATTATTGGAAAAAAAAAGGTTGTTGTAATTATTAGGATTCTTTTTTTATTTTTTCCCTATTTTTTCTCCACTATTTCTCTCTCCTAAAATCTCTTTGTATTATATGCAAACCGGCTGAAAACTTAACCAATTTCAAGAGATGTACGTGGCGAGATTTGGTGAGGAGGTAAGCCTAGAGCGTCACCTCTGTAGTGACGCTAGCATTTCTCATGTCGATATAAATAAATAACTAGGACAGAAAAGCTTATCCTTAATCAACTTGAAATTCATAACCTCTCATGATGCTGAAGAATGCTAAGCACTATTATACCTAATCCTTTCTTTTGTATAACCCCCATCATCTTGTAAGTTGCTTGAATGCTCTTGTGTTGTGCAACTTACAAGCTTGTAAACTTACACATGATGTTCTTGATGGCAATCCTGCTTCTGGTGACAGGTTTTGCTCATTTTATGTGCCTTCATCTACCTTATTATTTATTTATAGTTGTGTAAACTATATTCATTAATCTTCGCATGATGTGTAGGTTTGCCATTCAGGAAGGTGCTTGTAAAAGCAGCAGGGCTTAATGAAAAATGTCAGGTTAACCAAGAATGTGATAGTTGTGGTGGTAGTGACGACAATGGTAACTTTGATAAATGTTCCTCAGTTTGTCTACAAAACACATGTCAGTGCTTTTGTGAGAAGAAGTGAATGATGACAAAAAAGATGGAAATTGTCTTCCAGTAAATGGTAGATGTACGTGAATGGCATTGTTAAACGCTTAACGATATTTTGGTTAATGAAATAAATAAACGCAAGTGCAGATTTTTTTTTTTTTTTTTTTTTTTTTGATTATCAATTGCATCTTGATTCTTTGATTTCGTAATGATTACTCAAGCAGACAGTTTGTTTTATATTTTCAGGCCACACTTCAGTATATACCATGAACTAATAGTCCTACATTTTAGTACACGGAAGAATCAAACAATAATCACCTTAAAACTTAACTAGGTACAATAATCAAAACAAAACTTCTTCTCAAATGGTGATATATATAGAACATGGATGCAACCCTTCATGAGATCAAGAGGGACCGGTGGTGCACCAATAATACACCAACACTAATCCTATACTTTGTGAATTTATTTTTGGTCATTTCATGTTGTATAAAAGGTTTCTTCAGATCTATTGGGGAATTTGTAAAAGGATTCCAAGTAATTTGAGACATAGTTGAAAACTCTTAATTACAGGCGATGTCTGATTTTTGTAAATAAAAATAAAATGGATATATCCAAAATTTTGACACACAAAACAAATCAAATTCTGAAGTACTAATCTATACTACTATTATAAACTTGAATAAAATTCAAGGGTAAGTCCCGGTTAATTGAGCTTTAGAATTTTGTCACCTAATTCTGACTAAAATACCTTTTTAGTCATGGTTTTTTGGTAAATTTACATAATACCCTTTAAGTAATTGTTTTATTGTAATTGAACATATTTTTATTTATGGGCTGATTTTTTTTAATTTATAAACAAAAGGTCCAATAATTAAAAAAATAATTAAATTAACAAAATACAATAAAAATAATAAATTTACTTAAGAAATAATTATTTCATACGATTTAATAAATTAGTGTAATTTATAATATTTAATAAAATTAATAACTTAAAACTCGAATGCTAATTAGACACGAATAAATTAAAACAGGCACTAGTTACATGAATATTCAAATATGCCAATGTCCTATTTCATGAATCAATGGTATTTTCATCTATGATTTGAGATGACTTCACTTGAAGATGAAAAATGGTCTGATGGCGTGATAGACTATGAAGCCTTTTACTAGTTGGATCTATTTTGGGCTTCTCTGAATTTGACCCAAATGAACAGAATAAATGAATGATTCTTATAATTAACATATCAGCTTTTAGGAAATTTGATCTTCATTCTTAGGAAATCTGATGTAATTTTTTTTTAGGTAAACAAATATGATGTAATTGTAAAATCTTATTGCAAAATATAAATTAAATTACTCTAAAAGATTTCCTACAATATCTGTCGACTGAATTTAGCAACACAAATAAATGGGGAAAATAATGATTTCGTAGCAAACTAGCATATGAAATCATATACACTAATAAATATTTTCTCATATAAATCTGAACAGACTTAAGAATAAATCTTGGATGGAACCAAACGGCAGGGTGATAACTGATAAGTCCAACTTTTCAACTATAGGAGGGTTTATTTAAAAAAGGGACATAATATGAAGGGTTAAGTCCAAATTTCCCTTATTTTTATGAATTTTTTAATGTGTCTAGCAAAAAAGGAATTGTTGTAGCTGTAGCAAGGGACTAACGGGCTGTAATGGAGGGACAAAGAAAATAAAGGCAATGGAAGCTGAATGTCGTACTGCTGATGAGAAACATTATTAATTAGATTAAGATTACTATTTATAGGTGTATTTTTTTCTTCTTGTGACGTGGCATCAGGTTTATCGAGAAATATTTATTTTTTTTCTCTTTTTTAGTCTTTCATTGGTTCATGTAAATATAAAAATGAGTCGTAATAATGTGTGTAGGTTTGTTATTTATGAAGGTTCATGTTACTGCAGAAAAAGGTTATAGTGAAGTGGATGTGATTCAAGTTTGTGGAAAGGACCGGAATGTGTGAACCATTGTGTTATTGGATCTAATAATCGCACAGGAATAAAGTGCTCTAGAAAATGCAATTGTGTGTTAAACTCAGTGCCAATAATGGATGCCGAAGAGCAACATGCTGATGAAACTTCTGAATATCATAGTGATTGTGAAGAAGACCGTGGAAGTCACCATCGAGAAAAAATGGTTGTATATCAAGTTGTGAAGAAGATTGAAAATATTTGGATTTTGATCAAATCTGTTGAAATAAATAGAATGTGATTCTCTTGAAATTAAAAAACGAATATCTTATGCACTACACTTATAGAAAGAAATGGTGACATCTATCAAGCTTATAAATACTGCTCTCATCATCATCACATCTCCTCCTTCGAAGCTCAACTTGGAATACAAAGAAAGGTGATAGAGAATGGCAAAAGCTTCTTTCAAGTTGTTTTTTTTAGTGATATTTTTGCTTGTAGCATCAGGTTTTTTCCTTCTCCCACTTTTTTTATCTTTAAGATATAGAAATGATAAATATATATTTTTTTATTTTCTTTTTAAATTTAATTGGTTAAGTATTTATTAAAATTGTACGTGTGATGCGTCCAGGTTTGCCATCTATGAAGGTTCATGCCATTTCAGACGAGGGTTGTGGTGAAAGGGATGTGATTAGAATGTGTGAAACAGACCAGGAATGTGATAGCAATTGTATTGGATCTAATTGTACTGGAAAATGCACTTTTAGTTTCTGTCGTTGTGTGTTAAAGCCAAGGCTATAAATGAAATGTGATTGCCGTGAATAAGAAGTTGTAATTGGAATTATTTGATTATTACATTCATATAAATCAAATCAAAAACATAATAAATAGTTAATTATATATTAATTTCAATGGTTGATTATAATTGATTTTGTTTTAGGGTACTTGCAGTTTTTTTTTTTCAAGATAAAAGCCTTTCATTAATCCTTAAAAATCCGTACATCAAGTTACATTGTACACCTTCAGAACTGAATACATAGATGATTACACAACAGTTTTGGATATACAGTTAAAAGGGGAAGAAGTTCTGGGACTCAAGAAATGTTTGACTCAATTTTGACTCAATCCACCACCACTGAGTCCCAGTGTACCACTTGTTCAGCAACTGAGTGACTTCTCTTCACAATCACATCCACCTGCTTACAAAATAATGTCAAGCCATGCCCATAAGCCATAGGGCACATATCACTCTCTTTAAGTCTTAACTCTTTTAACTTTTAAGCACCTGCCCAGTGCCCAGTATCAAACACTGCACCTTAACATGGGCTTGAGCCCAGTTTTATAGTTTCATGTTTTTTTATAACAGGTCTGACCCATTATTGATTCTAGCACTGCAGCAGAAATATATGTACAGTAGATAGGAAAAAAAATGTTTCCCTCATATCATCTCATCTCATGATCGAAATGACTTTTTCTTTAACATAAAAATGATGTGACTTCTAAAGAACATTTCTTGTACGTATGAGAAAACCATTTAGGCTTATAAATGGTGTTCTGATTCATCACTTGAAGGTGAAGCACATATATACAGAACACAAAGAAAGCCAAATATATATAATGGAGAAGTCCTTTTTCAAATTGTTTTCCTTGGTAGTTCTGCTTGTGGTTGCAGGTTTCTTTCTTTCTTTCTGTCTATATATTACTCTTTATAATGAAACTATTTTTATATATATTTATGTATGTATTTTGTAACACTTTCTGTATACATATATAGGTCTGCCATTCATGAAGCATGTAAATGCACAAGGTACTCCTTGTGACACTCGCCAGGATTGTCCATGCCCACGGGGCCAAGATGGGGTATGTGACAACCATGGATGCCTTTGTGAAACTGAGAAAAGACCTGCACCTTGCGACACTAGTCAGAATTGTCCATGCCCTGGGGGTCATTATGGGGTATGTGACAACCATGGATGTATATGTAATGTTATGCATTTTCGTTGCAATGATGAACATACATGTCGATGCCCTGGGCACCAACATGGGTGGTGTGACAGGCATGGATGCCTATGTGTTGTTGAGTCTCAACTTGAGACTGAGAGCACATCTACCATATGAACTTAGAAGAAATAAAAATTGCTATGGAAATTGTGTGAAATAATAGTACATGTCACACATGTGAATTCCTTTGTTATATAAGAACAGAAATAAGCATTCCGGCCTATTTGAAAGACATTCAATTCCCATATAAATAAATTAAACAGAGTTTCATCACATACATATGTCGTGAATGGTTTGAAACTTCAATTTTATCCTCTGTGGTCATTCAATTCTTGCATTCCTAATTACTTGATATCCTTAAAAATTGATGTAATTGTCCACCACAGAAGTCATAACACACAATCTGTGAAAATTATCCATACCAGTGGAAGTGAAAGGTAAATGAAAAATAAAATTATAAATGCGTGGGTGCAATGGATAAAAATTAATGATTATTAGTTTCTTACCACACCAGATTTTGAAATTAAACATTATTTCCTATGAAGTCTAAAAAAGATGTTCTGCACATACGGAAAGTAACAACCATTTGGTCCAACACATCAACGTTTCAGTCTTCAGGTGAATAGTCTATAGAGTAAATGGTAATGGACAGATTACAGATACAGTGGAGGTCAAGACATATTGTTCCAGAAATCATAGCAACAAGGCAAGAGTTTGAGCACATGATTTTCAAACACATCTTCAGGGAAAGCAATAGAGCTGCTGACTGGTAATTGGCAGCCATAAATCAATTCCATGCCAGAAGCTAAGTGGTCCAACTTTCCTAGACTCTATGTTTATGCAAGCATTCTCGTTGATCTCCATATCTGGTGATCTGTTGCCTTTGGAACATAGAGATTGAAAAATTTGAGCATGCGTTTTCCAGCGTGAGCGTGCTTAAATTAAGGTTCCTTTACTGTTTACCTACAATGCTAAATCAAGATTACAAAACTTTCAATTTCATTCATTTCATTGCTTTCAGATGATTTTTTATTACCCCTACTTATTATCGGCAGAAGTGGCCCTGTGACCCAATCGTTGTAACTGCAAAATCGCATAGAGAGTACATGATCTATCAAGAGAAGAAAAAAAAGGCTCTTCTTGATGTAGACATAGCTAGCATAATGTTTATGAATTGATTTCGCAGACATTGGACTTAGTCGATTACTTGAACATGAATTGTTTTAGTGACCAGTGTGGTGACTCTCGTCGATTCTAGAGAATCCGAATTTGTACCAGGGGCACTCACAGGTGGTTTCTACCAGGTTTGTTATTGGATCACCTGACATACAGTAGCTGTTATTTAATTAGAAAAATAAATCTAATTGTTACCAACCCAGAATCTAAAATAAAATATGCTTTACAATAAAAACTTGTAATGAAATCTAATAACAAAATCTTCTGTACAATATGGAAACTAGCAACCATTAAATAGTGCTCAAATCTAATATCTGAAGCAACATTAGAATCAAATCTAGCTAGAACACAAAGAGAGGGAAATGGAGCAAGCTTCTTTCAAGTTGTTATTCTTGGTGGTTGTTGTGCTTGTGGTGGCAGGTTTCATTTCTTAATCACTCAGCAAACTCTCTATTAAAAAATTTAAGTGTGTTGAGTTTATCATTTAGCTAGCAACGTAACACAAAAATATGGTTCTTGTATATTTTGTTTTGTATGTATGCGCAGGTCTGCCATCCATGAATCCACATGTAAAAGCAGGAACTACACAAAGGCGGATTACTCAGTGTGTAAGCTCCGAGGATTGTCACCATATCTGTCCTGGGGGAGTAGGCCTATGTGATGAACACCATGTCTGCGATTGTTTACCTGTGACAGAGAGCATATCCACCACAAAAGTGCCTGATGCTGTGATAAGAGAACGAAAGCAATTTCATCTCACTAATGGTGAAAGTTGTGAAACCAATGACGATTGTTTAGATTGCGGTGATGAACCTAATTGTTATGGAGATTGTGTTAACGGAAAATGTGTATGCCATTGTTAAAAGCCTAACAAGCCCCGAGTATGATTTAGTATTTTAGTTGGCTAGATTAATTTTTGCCCATTTTGTTGGATAGACATACTGGTTGGTCAATAAAAGAAAGGCTTTAGTTTCAAATAAATCTCTACTGTACATTAACAAAATATATTTTAGAGATTTTTGGATATATCATATCCCCATTTGAAAGTCAAAATTTGAGATACCCTATTAAAAACAAAACAAAACAAAAAACAAAAAAAAAAAAAACCAGGAAAAAAAAAAAATTTGGCTGCTTGATGGAGAGTAATCCATTGTCCATTTCAAAACTTTGATGGATGCACCAATGGACCGTGTGGAAATGGATATAAATCTTCGTACATTCCAACACATGTTAAGAAAGATCACTTGAGGAGGGTAAATGACATCGACAGGCTGAGAGATGCGATCAAAGTTGATATAAGTTTATTTTCGTCGCTTGACAATACTTTGAAGAGGATGAACAAATGGATGTGTGGTGATTGTTTTGGTATCCATGCATCAACCATAAAATGTAAACATCCGGATGATGCAGTCATCAAACCACCTGCGCGAAAGGAGACCGGTGAGCTAGAGTGTGCAATTGTAGGTATACAACCACCACAGCTTGTGCATGTTAATAATCCACCCGCACCTACAGCAGGAGGGGACATTGGTATCGATACTCACCTTTCTATTGTTGCACCTTCTTTAGATGAGATATCATCTGATCGTATTTTCTGTAGACCTTTTCGCACAATGAAAAGCATTCCACGTCCTTGTCGATTAGCATTTTCCTGTGCACTGAAGTCAGTTTTGTATGAGGTTACTGCAGACCCCATGTCGACAGGGCCATAGGTTATATTGCTCCTACTTCCCTATTGTACATTGCAAGTGTTTCATCCGCAGAATCGCCAAGAGCGTCGATCTGGCACTCGGAAATATCTCCAGCAGAATCAGATTTTGCAGGCTCTCTCTCTATTTGGAACGAGCCTGAGGGTATATTTCGTCTGATTGAGAGGGTCACACACACAAAGCCTCTGCTAGAACGATCATCTCGACAGTCCCAAAGCAAGAATGTTCGACGGTGTTTGCAAAAGGTTGCAGACGGGCACTTCGCAGCAGCCGTGAAGGTGTTGGCATCATCATGGGTTGCTCCGAACACTCCAGAGACGCAGCGGGCTTTAGAGGATAAACACCCGAAGCATCCACCACCGTCTGTCCCCGATATTCCTTTACTTGAGTCACCTCTGTCAGTTGAGAGGGATGGGATATTATCATGCATCAGGTCCTTCCCCAAAGGGACATCTTGTGGGCGAGATGGTCTCCGGGTCCAACATCTATTGGATGCTATGAGTGGGGCTGCATCTGCTGTAGCCACAGATCTTATGGAGGCCTTGACACCGGTTGTGAACTTATGGCTACAAGGTCGATGCCCACGGGTCTTGGTAGAATTCATAGCTAGTGCACCTCTCACCCCACTTCTTAAGCCAGGTAACGACATTCGCCCAATAGTTGTGGGTATGGTTTGGCGTCGCCTAGTGTCTAAGATTGCCATGAGAGGAGTTTCTAAGGATATTGTCCCATACCTAGAGGATTTTCAGTTTGGGGTTAGTGTGCCTGGTGGAGCAGAGGCAATTTTGCATGCTGTTAATCGGTTGGTTTATGCCAACAAGGATGACACATCGCTTTCTATGCTGCTTGTGGACTTTCAGAATGCCTTCAACCTTGTTGATCGGTCTGCTATGCTACGGGAGGTACGCAGTCATTGTCCATCTATTGCTCTATGGGTCGAATACCTCTATTGCCAACCTGCTCGATTGTATCTAGGGTCTACTCATATTTGGTCAGCAGCTGGGATACATCAGGGGGATCCTTTGGGGCCTCTTCTCTTTGCTTTGGTCTTGCATCCATTGATACACCGCATTCAGTCATAATGTCACTTGCAGTTGCAGGCATGGTACTTAGATGATGGTACTCTGATTGGTAGTACAGAACATGTGGCCAGAGCTATTCGTATCATTCAGGAAAAAAGGACCATCTCTTGGGCTCGTGCTTAATGTGTCTAAGACAGAGTTGTTCTGGCCTTCTGTTGATTCTGACTGCTCCTATCCAGATATCTTTCCGGTTGGTATATCATGTCCTCAGCGAGGGGTTAAGTTGCTAGGAGGGGCTGTAAGTATTGATGCATCCTTTATTATGGGTAATGTTCGTCAACGAGTGGATAAAACGCTTCAGCTTATGGGTTTATTACCACAGCTAAAGGATCCGCAATGTGAGTTGGCACTTTTACGTTCTTGTATGGGATTATCTAAACTCACATTTGCTCTTCGTACTTGTCCCCCTGATTATGTTCAGGAAACAGCCGAATGGTTTGACCACAAGCTTCGTGCAACCCTTCAGAATATTGTGGTTTCTGATGGACCTGGTTTTGGCGATCTACAGTGGCGTGTGGCAACCCTCCCATTGCGTATGGGTGGACTTGGTATCTATTGTGCTAGTGATGTTATGAAGTTTGCTTTCGTAGCTTCACGTACGCAAACCAAGAATCTCCAAGACCACATCCTTCGAGGTTGTGAGACTACACCTATGGGTAATGTTTTCGATACTGCCATTGCTAGTTTACATCTTTCTATACCTGATTTTGATCTTAGTAATCTTGCTCCACCTACTACCGTCCCCTTCAGACCCCAACATGTCTTGGCGGAAGCATACTACAACAAGATTAGTTCTGGTATTGAGAGGGAATTTGGGTTGTCAGCTAGATAAAAAGCCGTGATTAGATGTGTGCAGTCAGAACATGCCAAAGATTTTCTCCTTGTTATCCCGATGGAAGGGCTTGGACAACGCATGACGCCTGTAGAATATCGTGTCATTCTTCGTTATCGATTAATGATCCATTTATATTCAGATGGTGAGTTTTGTCCAGTGTGCAAGAAGAGCAGACTTGATGCATTCGGGGACCATGCGGCCCATTGTAAGCATTACCCCGGCTTCAAGTACATGCATGACCACGTTAGAGATATCTTGTGTGATGTGTTCTGGCGGGCTGGAGTACAGGTTAAGAAGGAGGCTCTTGTTAACTTTCTTACTGATCCTAAGGAAGGAAGATCGACATTACGTCCTGTTGATATTCTGGTCTACAACTGGTCTGAAGGTAAACATGCGTGTGTTGATGTTACAGGGGCGTCTCCGATGGTTGGGCTGGGTGTTGGGATTTTTGAGGTGGGGCTAGCAGCTAGCAATGCAGCAGCAACAAAAGTGGAGAAACATGACGGAGCTTATAAGGCTAACCAACATAGTTTCATCTCATTTGCATTTGACACATTTGGATTGCTAGGCTTAGAAACAGTTGAGCTCCTCAGGAGAGTGCAGAAGATAATGGATAGCAACGTGATGACTGCAGGTTCGAACGAATATGTATTTAGGAGAATCGGGTTTGCTATCCAGAAAGGACTTGCCGCGCAGTTTGTAGCGCGTTTGTCCTCTACTTTTGTGTAATTCGTTGAGCTTATCAATAAAATTTGAATTTTAATATAATAAAAAAAAAAAATAAATTGAAATATCACTGTTTCAAGACAGAAGAGATTTACAACCGTAGGCTAGTTTTTATAATGGATGGCTAAGATAATAACACCACATCTTGAAACGAGAGTATCGCAAAAAAAAAATAAAAATTCAAACGAAGGGTATCTTAAATTTCGACTTTCAAATGGTGGTATGTCCAAAAATCTCTATATTTTATTAACGTTCAAAATAACTTGTACAGAAGTGGAGGACAAGAGCCATAAAAAATGCCCTAAAAAAATATAAACGCTTCAAAATCCAATTATTTGATCTCACAGGAAACATGTCCAAAATCATCCACCTAAAGAATGTAATTCTTTCATTCCAAAACATATAAAACTTTTACAATTTTTTCTCCTTGGGAGCATATCCAAGATATTTCAAGAAAACAACTTTGGTCTCCTCTAGTTTTTCCTCCATTCTTAGTCTCGCCTCCTTCTCTCTCGCCTCCTTTAGTTTTGCCTCCTCCTGTCGTATAGCCTCTTTTAGTTTCACTTCTTTTTCTTTTTCTTCATTTAGTTTTGCCTCCTTTTCTTTAGCTAGTTTTAATTCCCTTTCTCTAATTTCCTTTTGTTTTGCCTCCCATTCTCTAACTTCTTTTAGCATTGCCTCCCATTCTCTATCTTTCTTTAGTTTTGCAGCCTTCCATTCTCTATCTTTCTTTAATTTTGCCTCCTCCATCATCGCGACTTCATGTTCATAGCAATCTTTAACATACTTCACCATTTCTTTACCAAAATCTTTGATAACATCGAAGAGAATGGCAATGAATAAGATAATAAAATAAGCTGTGATTCGATCATAAATACTTCTATCATTTATACGATGAAATAATAATCCCAATTCAAATCCAACAGCTAGAAATACAACACCACCAACTACTTCCATTGCTGATGAGTGCACAAGAAGAACTAGATCGAAGAAGAAAGAAAAAGATCGTCTTTGAAACCAGTTCTAGGGTAATTATATAGATTCCGACGACATTTGTTTAGGACTAATACTAGGAATCTGTGTCGGTTACGAATTTTCAGAATAAATGAGAATACTTAGCGATTAATTAACCAGATTATATTCGGCTGGTTTTTACAGATCTAAAAATCCATTATGGGCTCAATGGATAATACAGTATTTTGGGCCATTTTTTTATAGATTCAGAATATGGGCTTCAGACCCAATTTTGTTTTGATCAATGGTCAAAAAATGGACAAAAGACATCAAATGATTCATATGAATTATGATACCAAATTATCAGCTCATGAAAATATCATGGAATATTTTTATGAAACCATTGGAAAATATCATGGAATATTTTTTAAATCTCTTACATTTGTGTCCTGTGTGAGCTATTTTCTGAAGATACAACTCATCTCTTTCGAACTTGCCCAGAGATCCAATCCATTCCTCAACTAGGTGTTGTACATTGGAACATAAAATGGCCGCAGTACTCATCCATTAGTCTGCAATGGTTTCTTCAGCTTTTACAGCTGAACAAGGGAAGCCTTGTGCTTTGATAACTGATACACTACTTCTGGCGAACACACCTCAAGGGATTGAGTTATTTTCAACATATATAATAATAGCTCTTCACTTACTGTACCTCATGACATTAGATATGTCTGTTGGACTCCACCTCAGTCTGGTTGGCTAAAAATGATGTTGATGCTTCTGTTTCCCCTTCTGCAGCTGGAATAGGAATCATAGTCCGTAATGAATTTGGTGTTTTTTTACAGGACTTTCCAGACATATAGGATTATGTACTATTGACATGGAAGAATGGTGGGCTTTACTGAAGGGACTGCAGTTGCTGAAGTCACTTAATCTTATGATGAATGTGAAAGTAGAAACACATTCTACCTTTGTAGCTCGTGTTATGAACTTCTCAAGTCGGCATGGTCGAAGTTTGATAGAGAAAATTAGTCAAAACCGCCCAAGCTTTGACTGGTTTTGGCATGAACCCCCCCCAATGTTGTCCAACATTGGCGTTAACCCCCTTCCGTTAAGCAACCCCCAACCCCAAAGTTTCCTGAACATTCAAAGTTTGACTAATACCCCTAATTTAAATGAATTTGTCTAAACCCCCCAAAAATTGGTTTTCAAAACTAACTTCACTAACTTGAATTTGGGGTACAATGGGTAAGTAAATTTTTAGGGGTTTAGACAAATTATTTAAATTATGGGTATAATGGGTAAGCAAACTTTGATAAGACGGAAACTTGGGGGGTCGCTTAACGCAAGGGGGTTAATGCCAATGTTGGACAATATTGGGGGGTTTACGTCAAACCCGATTAAAATATAGGGGGTTTTGACCAATTTTTCCAGTTTAATAATATTGTACAGAACTGTAGGTTATGTATGCAAAGAACTAGTATAACTATCAGACATATATTAAGAGAAACAAATATGGTAGCAAACTTATTAACTAAGAGGGGTGTTTGTAGTAGTAAGCAAAGTTCTTGGATCCTGAATCCAGATCTAGAGTTAGGTATATTTTTGTGTATGGATTCTATCTCTACTGTATGGTCCTGATACGGGTGATGTAAGTTTACTTGAGTAATGAATATAGCTACTTTGTGATTAAAAAAAAAATGTATTTAAGAGAATCGGGTTTGTTATTCAGAAAGGACTTGCAGCGCGGTTGTCTTCTACTTTTGTGTAATTCTTTGAGTTTATCAATAAAATAGTTTTTTAATTAAAAAAACACACATAAAAAAAAAATTAAATCTAAAGAGATGTTTATTTAAAATTTAAAAAAGATTTTCTTTCCATAATTTTAAAATGAAGCCTACAGTGTCAGTATATAAAATGAAGAAAACTCAACGACTAAACCCCTACCAATTAAGAAATGTAAGAAATAGATTTTTAAACTTTGTGGTTTGCCATTTCTCTTGTCAATTAAGTTCTTAACTTTCAAGTATGTACCAGTACATTATTTAGAATTTTCTTATATCAATCAAATTTCTTACAAAATTTTGAATGATTTCCACATAATATGTTAAATTACGATAAAACATTATTATAAAGGTATTATGTTAATTTACGATAAAACTGTTACTAGATAAAACTATTGTTACCATGGTATTTTAGTTAGTTTTTTTGGTAAAAAAAAAAAATTAAAAGCTCAATTCTCAACGATTGGGAATTACTCATGAAGTTTATTCAGGTTTATTATACTAGAATAGATTATGCTAGTTCCTCGTATATATTGTACATGTTTTTTATTTGCATGTTTCCGATTCTCGACCTACCTTACACTCGTTTCTTTTTAGTAATATACGTATTTATTTGTTATTGGGATTAAAGTTCAGAATTAAATAGTATGTACATATTATGTTTACATTCTTAGCTCTACTATATAGATTCTTCGTTGTTGTAGTCTCCGAACGATTGTTTTACACGATCTTGGTGGAGACAAGGACAATCGATAATTCTTGAACGTATTCGAAGATAAACTGCATCCTGAGAGATGCACAAGGAAAAACAATGAATATCGCCAACCTAGAGGATTGAGGACTAATACCTTCTGGACATAACTATTTTGAAAAAAGAAATTTTGATACCCTCAGTGTGAAAGCTCCTTGCATGAGGTCACCAATATGTGAGTTCACCTAATAACAAGTGGAATTGGAAATAAGCCTGGCTAGTATGTTAATCATGTCCAAGTCATGATCAATTCTGTAGAATGCTCCAGAAAGGTAGAAGGTAAGAGAATTAGAAGAAGCTGAGATTCATGTGAGAAGTAGTAACCATGGACCAACTTAATTTCTGTGAAAACATATTTGATCTTTTAGTATCTAACAATGTGAGAAGGTTGTTATTGTAATTTTGAATCATTCTATTTGTTTTTATTTAAGCGTAGAAACTAAAGACATTGTTATAAGTTATACTGACTTGACTTTTGCATTATCTATCATCGCCTTCCACAAGATTGAAAACTACATCTCAATCTATTGTGGTCTTAGAACACAGTCTAAATTTAGCATGCCACATAGGCAACACATCAGTATTTATAGTATTTTTTAAGATTTTACAACCTTCTAAATTTAAAACTTCTTTTAAGACTAACGCACATAAACTTTGCAATCTTCTATTGATGTAAAAAGAATGAGGAAGAAGAAGACTATTTATAAAAACAGATTTGAATGGAAATAAATTGACGTAGTTTCCAAAAAAATATAATAAAAAATCATTTGTCTAAGATAGAAGGTTGTATATTTTGTTACAAATTGAACCGTGTTTATAGCAGATATGTTTATAGCATGAGTGATAGCATAAACGTTAGGGACAAAATTATAAAAAAAGTTATTTTTAAACCGTGCATGTAATGTGAGTGCTTAACTATGTCATAGTATCATTTTGTTAAATAGGCTTCAGGCTCATTTTTTTTTTTTTTGATAAATGATTAAAAATGGATAAAAGACATAAAAAATGATTCTTATGATACCAACTCACAAAAAAAAAAAAAATCATGAATTTTTTAATCACTTCAAATAATTTTTTATATTTATTTTATGTGAATGATAATTATATTGATGGAAGCATCTCAATTTTTATGATACCATCTAATTTTTTTTTTATTTTTATTTTTTTATCCAAGCATTGGAAAATATCATGGAATATTGTAATATCTATACTACTATTATAAACCTGAATAAAATTCAGGGTTAAGTCCCGATTAATGAGAATTGAGCTTTAGAATTTGGTCAATTAATTCTAACTAAAATACCCTTTTAGTCACAGTTTTTTGGTAAATTTACATAACACCCTTTAAGTAATGGTTTTATTGTAATTTAACATATTTTTATTTATGGGCTGAATTTTTATTTATAAGCAAAAAGTCCGATAATTAAAAAAAATTAAACTAAAAAATATAATAAACTCCTATAAAATATTAAAAAAAAACTATATATCCAAATTAATTTCAGAAATAATTATTTCATAAGATTTAATAAATTAATATAATTTATAATATTTTTAAAAATTAATAACTTCAAATTTGAATGGTAATATAATTGAAAGTGGATAAATTAAAATTAACCGATGTGTAGCACCGGCTAAGACACTAGTTCTTAAAATTAAATTCAAATCTAAAGAGTTTTTTCCTGGGTTCAAATCTAAAGAGATGTTTATCAAGAATTTGAACCATAATATAAAAATGAAACCAATTAGAGTATAAATCAAGACATAATCAACCAATACGAACTAAAGTTGTGTTTGATAGGCAGTATTTGCCATGGCAAATAACCATAGTGGATATATTTGCCCACTAAAATAGTATTTGTCAGTGTTTGATACTTTTTTTTTGACGTGGCAAATATTTTAACTTTTGCCCAATATGGAATATTTGCCCACTATATACTGGATAAAAAGTTCCACCTATTAGGTAGATTTTGTTTGCCACCAAGTTTTGCCCAGTATTATGACAAAAAAAATATAAGGGATTTGGACTTTGTGTAGTTCAATTAAGAAAGATTTGGGCTTCGATCTGTATTATTTTGTGTTATAAAAATAAGAAGGCTTTGGGCTTAGACATCTGTTAGGGTTTAATAAGAAAGACTAGGGTTAATAAAGTATATATATCTAACTTAATGTGTAGTGATAGAAACCTTACTATTCTTCATTTTGCTCTGGTATTAGGTGATTACTACTCGTTACTAATGATGGAGTATACTATCATGTGCATGATTACGACAATGATTTCATTGAATGAGTGAATTTCGTAGCAATGTGGATTAGAAGTTGGCTGGATTTTTTTTGTTTGATTTTATTTCTCTTAACTTTTGATTTTTTTTTTTTTTTTTAGTTTAGCTTAAGGTACTCACTATCTAATAAAAAATTATTTTGGTTGAATTGTTTAGTATATTATTTTGGGTCATGTATGTGTATTTTGTAGACCGTTGATATGCACATGGTTTTAGGCTATGTATATGGGCAATAGTTTTGATCCATGACAAAAATTGATGTTTGCAATGGCAAATATTGTGAATAAAACAACAACAACTAGTAATAAAACGAGGCAAATAGTATTCGCTCACTATGTTATCAAACAACGTCAAATTTAAAACACCCACTATCAGTTTGTCATTACCCACTATAATTTGCCATGATAAATTTGCCATGACAACTCAAAATTTATTTTGTCATTGCCCACTATTCTATCAAACACAAGAAATCTAAGAAATATATTTGGAATTTTATACTTTGATTTTGGTTTTCTATTTCTCTTATTAATTAAACTCTCAACTTATAAGCACCTATAATAGCTAGTAGCTCTATAGAATTTTCTTACATAAACTACTTTGACTAAAATCAGAGCTAGTACATAGTTCTATAAAAAAAAAAATTATTCTACAAAATTCTGAATGTTCCACATAATATGTTAAATTATGACAAAACATTATTGTAAAGGTATTATGTTAATTTACGATAAAATCATAATTATATGTATATATTATAGCCAAAAAAACTCATTAATTTAAAATTTAATCAAATTAACAACTATTACGAGATTTAACAATTTTAATCTTACTAAGATATTCTTTCTACCTAATTAGTATGATGTTTGTTAATGAAAGAGCTGATAGTAAGAAAACTATCTAGGCAATTAAAAAAATAAAAAATAAATATATGGGTAATTTAAATAGTTATTATATTAAATAAAAATATGGTTTGCTTATATTTTATTTGCTTAAAACACCACAAAAGGCTCCGGATTTTGCCAATGGAAATATTGATTTTGCCAATGTTCACAACTTGTTGTGACAAAACTACCCCAATTCCAACATTTTTTATTCTATCTAATCCAATTTTCTCCGTGCTTCAATATTGCCAAGAAAATAATCTAAAGAATTTGTATATGATTTTTCAAAGAGTTGCAAGGTTTCATAATTCAGTTAAATCTCAGATTAATTTCATGATCCATTTTGATTCAAGTATCTAGTATTTGTTTAGCCGATGGATTCAATCGGATGATGGTGGCCTTATTGGCGTCATAGATTAGCTTATTATATTAAAGTTTATGTCTTGATTGAACACACTGATGACTAATGGTAGTGACCGTTGGCAGATTGATCTAGTGATGTTGGGATGAGAAGTTAAAAAGTGTGGAAGAGAGGAGCAAACTCTGTTTGCAAATGGGTTCTCATCAGGGTTAATTTGGACATATTGAATTGTGGCCCTTGGCAAAATCAATATTCCCCTTGGCAAAATCTGGAGCCTTCTAAAATACCAAACAAAATAATTGAGCACAAACCTTCTAACATCATAAAATAATTTGCATAGGACACATGCTCTTACAAAAAATTCTCTCTCCTAAATGTCACCCTAATTAAAGAAAATAATTGTGACTAATTTGGTGGTTGTGACTAACCAAAATTTGTTTTAATGATTATGAATGTGTGTCCTTCAATGTTTTTTATTCTCTCACAAACTGAACTAACCTTTGTCATCGTCAGTATATGAAAAGCTACTATCTAAAAAAAAAATATGAACTTTCAAAATAATAGGCAATACTCAGCGATTAATTAACTATGAAAATTGATGGATTTCTAAGGATTTAAAATATCATTGGGCTCAATGGATAATACAACAATATTTTTGTAGACTCGTAATTAATATGGGTTTCACGTCCAATTTTTTTTTGATAAATGTGCAAAAAAATTGAGAGGACATAATCACATAAATGATTTTTATGATAGTTCATGTAATCTCATGAAATATGTTTTTTGATAAAGAAAAAGTTTATAAGATTTGATGAAATATTGCAGCAATCATTTAAATTAATTTTAAATCTTATAAAGAGATTTATGAAAAATTTGAAAAGATTTTTATAACAGAATAAGACATACATTTTAACTATATAAGTAGACATGCTTAAGTGCAAATTACCAACAATAATAATTCTGAGTAGAAAATTTTGGAATTCAGTGAAGGGAAAATAAAATGGTTTCTTCTAAGTTGATTTTCTTTGTGGTAGTTCTACTTGTGGCATCGGGTTTATCTCTGCTCTTTTCCTTCATATTATTATTGATATTATGAAAATTACTACTTTTAAAAATAAAATTATTTTGTTTTTTACTACAAAATTTCATCGTTTATTTCGAAGTTGTAAGAAGATTTTGAAATAGATGTGATATCTAAATAATTGCATGTTTATTATACATGTGTAGGTTTGCCAGCCATGAAAGTTCATGTCAATGCAGAAGTAAAATGTTTTGAGGACGCAATTTGTATAAACGACTTTAATTGTGACACCAATTGCCTTGGATGCTACGGAAAGTGTATAATGGGCAAATGCAATTGTGTACCAAAGTTAGGGTCATCGGCAAACCCTCGACCTAGTATGCAAGTTGGTAAACCTTGTACAAATATTGGAGATTGTAAAGACTTATATTGTCCACACAACTCTCCAATACACTCTCCAATATGTATTGATGGCTATTGCATTTGTAGGTTCTTTTAAAGAACCCATAAATATTTTGATTAATAAATGAAAAACCAACTTTTCAATAATTTTTTGTACGTAATTATCCTTTTCATTATACTTTTGAATTCTTCCCCACATTTTTTTTTCTAATTGGGTTAGTAATTAAGAAAATTCTATCAATAATGGTAATGAAATAAAGAAAACTTACATGATTTCCCTTATACATGACAATTAATTAAAGGAATTCTAAGTTAAACTACCATGACATGAAATTTTGATTTTATTTGCCATTTATCAGATCCTGACAATGAATTAAGCTCTTTTAATTTCCTCAAGTATGTATTAATATTTTTAGTAAATTATATTCTTTAATTTGGATTAATCCAATCTAAAGAGTTTCATAATTCATAAAACCCTATCTAATTTACATTAACAAAACTAAGTCATCCATCATAAAACAAACCCACGATTGTAAATCTCTTCTGTCTTCAAATGGGGGATTTCAGATTTTTTTTTTCCAAATGGGTTTATCAAATGGGGCATGTCCAAAAATCTCAAAAAATAAATTTGGACAACAGATTTTTCCATCATTAATTATAGATTTGTTGAATCCGATTGAATCGATTAAAATCTGATAATTTTGGCCACTTTTTTTAGCAGAAATTAAACAAAATGGGGAGTTCCATGTCTCAATTCATATACGCAGCATATTTCAGCCAGTTTCCTAAACAAAATGGCACAATTCATAAAAATTTCACAAAATGTGACGATTTTTTGAACCATGGATGTGACTGGCCAAAATTTGTTTTAAGGACTAGGAATCTGTGTCCTTCTATTTCCGATTCTCCCACAACCCGAACTAAGCATTGCCAGTAAATGGAATGACACTTATAAAAAAAAAAAAAAAAAAAAAAAAAAACTTCCAAAATAATAGCCAATACTCAACCATTAATTAATCAGGTGAAAATCAGCAAATTGCTACAGATAAAATATAACATTGGGCTCAACGGATAATACAATATTGAGCTATTTCGTAGACTCATAATATGGGCTTAGTCCCAAATTTGTTTTGATAAATGGTCAAAAAATGGACAAGACATAATAACATAAATGATTTTATGATACCTCATGAAATCTAATGGAATATTGCAACAATTATTACAAGAAAATTATTTTAAATCTATAAAGATATTTATCAAAAATTGAAAAAGATTTTTATTCCAAAAGGACATACAATTTAACTATATAAATGGGCATGCTTAAATGTACATTACCAACAACACTAATTCCAGAAATTTTTGGAATTTAGTGAAGGGAAAACAGAAAAGATGGTTGCATCTAAGTTGATTTTATTTGTAGCAGTTCTACTTGTTGCATCAGGTTTGTCTCTGTTCTTTTTCTTTATTTGATTGATATACTAGCTAGTTAGCATGAAAATTACTACTTTGGAAAGAAAATTTTATTTTGTTTTGTTCATATAATCCCGTTGTTCATTTCGATGTTTGTAAGAAGATTTTGAAATAGATGTAATATCTAAATAATTGCATGTTCACTATATATATATGTAGGTTTGCCATCCATGAAGGTTCATGTCAACGCAGAAGTGAAATGTTTCAAGAATGTACATTGTACAAGCGACCTTAATTGTGACACCAATTGCCTTGGATGCAACCCAAAGTGTTTAAATGGTCAATGTAGTTGTGTACCAAAGTTAGGGCCATCCGCAAACTCTCGGCCTACTATGCAAGTTGTTAAACCTTGTAGAAATTATGAAGACTGTAAAGAGGAATGTCCGGCCTTTCCGATTTGTATTGATGGCCATTGCAAGTGTAGGTGGTTCTAAAAGAACCAATATATATTATTTTCATTAATAAATAAAAGACCAACTTTTTCATCAAATTTTTATACGTAATTATCTTTTTTTATTATACTTTTGAATTTTATTCCCCATTGCAAGTGTACTTGTGTCTTAAGTGCTCCTATTACTTGTTGCTTCTTTGCAGGTTCTAACTATGTTTTTTCAATTTTAAAATTATGTTTAATTGTTTTCTTGAATTATAACCAAACCAAATATTTGCAACTATCACTATGAGATTCCCTGCAAGGGCTGCTCCAACTACGATTGTACCCATGGAGAATGTTATTGTGACTAAACAAAATGAAGTAAAATGATACTAAGAAATAATGTTGCATATATCTTATTATGTGAATATGCACGTGTAAACACGTGTTGTATATGGTTTTCTTATTGCTTTGGGCCTGACTGCGAAGTAGGTATGGGTTTTATTAGTATAAGCCCAGTGTTGATATAAAACCTTAAAATTCTTAAAATCAACCCATAATGTATTAGACACGTGGAATTATAAGCGTGTGACAACAGAGACCTAATAAACCATCTCGAAAGTTCACCCCTCTTTAAAGTAGTTAAGATTATATAAACAATGAATAAATTGATAAATAAAATTTATTAAAAGGCTTACAATAATCACTAGTACTATCCCTCGCTCTTCAGTTTTCTTGTTTTTCCTTTTTTTTTACATTTTTTTATTTGGTTGACAAGCTGGGAAACAGTGCTACGCGCAGGAGTACAAGAATTTCTATAAAATAATTTATAGATTTGGTTAATTAATGTTTTCGTTATATATTTTTTATTAATTTTTAATTTTGGGAGATACTTGTGTTTAATGGAAGAGTGGATTAAGAGTGTAGCGAATTTTGTGGGAAATAAAGAGAGATGGTAAAGAAATATCTAATTTTATAATACTACAATTTTAAATACGACAACGTGCGACAAGATTTGTGGACCTTTAGATGAGCATCGAGCTTAGTGAAGCTAACTTGTTTCTTGGTTCAACAGTTGTCAACATAAGAAACCTATTAAATTCTAACAAATAAAATTTTATTAGTTTAATTTTTATTTTTTTTTAAAGTAAAAAAATATAAGAGCTTAAAAATCATATAAAATTACCACATAAAAGAGAATATAGGACCCACTGGGTCTAGCTATTTGGTTGATTCTTGATTTCTTGTGGAGTTCTGGTGATGAATTTTATGGGTTGGCAGAGCAGAGGCAAAAAAGAGAGACAAAAATATAATCAATTATGTCTGAGCCCAGGTTCGAACTGGGGACCTCTAGTGTGTGAGACTAGCGTGATAACCAACTACACCACCCAGACGATATACTATTAATTTGATATAATACAATATATACCCTATAATTATGGTTTGTATACTGTTATGACCTTGCTATCAATCCAATGCAAGCACCAAAGCAAATATTTTCCTATGATTTTTTGTGGAAATTCTTTGATTATGACACCAAAAGGTAATTAAAACCTTTATTACAAGAATACTTACCAATGAATCTAGTAATAGGATTTATTTAAAATTGAATATGTTCATATCTTGGCATAAGATATGAAGGAATATAAATAGATTTTTTTTTTTAAAAAAAGAAAATCTCATTTAACATTTGGCATATCATTTAACATTTAGAATCTTTTAATGGATTTCATTAGCTTTTTTGGGGAGCTCAATTCTCATTATATATTATAATTAAAAAAAAATGATTATGTTGCAACAATAGGTATACATGAAACATTTACTAATAAATCCATAAAGATTTATGAGAAGATTATTTTTTTTAGAATCTCTTTGAACATGCTCATATAATCACATTTTATAAATAGATGGAGCTCTAAGCTCATTGTTCACACATCTTCATCACTACTCATTAGAAATCAAGCATTAGTGGAATAGTAGCTGCAACAACTAAAAGAACGAAGAAGTCTTGCCTCCAGTTGATTTTCCTTGTTGTTTTTTTGCTTGTCGCAGCAGGTCTGTCTATTACACAATCTTTATTTTTGTGTGTGTATGTCTATAAGCTTACTATAAAACTGATTAATTAAGCACTAAACTCTCGGCCACTTCTTGCAATCAGGATAAGTGTTTTTTTTTTTTTTTAATACAGTATATAATTGATCCAAGTGCTAACACTTTGTAATGGTTATGTAGATCTGCAGCAAGCTGCATCTGCCATTTTACCTTCTGATCAGACAATGCCACCAGTGCCACCTTTTGTGGCTTTAGAGCGGTACCCTTGCCTCAAATGGTATGGACTTTGCCAAAATACATCTGAGTGTTCGAATTATTGCGCCTGTGCATTCTGTATTAAAGGAAAATGTTGTTGTAAGTGCTAAACCTGGATGAAAAAAACAGCTGAGCATGACACAAAAGTTCATTTTTCTTTGAAACCAACATTATTTGATCAATAATAAAAAAAAAACGTTTCTTGTTTATGGTATTTTTCTTTCCAAAGCAAATTTAATTAATAAAAACTCGAGGAATTATACAAAGCTAGAGGACAAGCACCAGTGCCGTACCTGAGATTTTGGGGCCCTAGTTTTTTTCTTTCTTAAGAACGTCAAGATACCTAAGGCCTTTAAATTTATTTAAAAATAATAAAAAAATTTAAATAATAATATACACATATCGATGAATTTGAAGGATTGAGGTTTTTGTTTGATTAATAGAGAGAAGGGGAACAGAAAAACTGAATTTAGGTTTTTGTTCTAAGGGAGATAGAGCCATGGAAGTGAGAAAAAAAAGCTATTACAATATGTTAAGAGGCCTAAAACTGGACTTCAATTGAAAGAAAGAGTCTCCTCTTATTTGGTTTATTAATTGTATTGGGCTTGGGCAGTAGGCTTTATTATAGTTAAACTAAGGAAAAAAAATCTAAAGCAATATAATATATGTATGGGCTTGGTGAGCAGGAGGCTCCCTGAGATTTTAGAGGCCCTAGGCAACCGCCTAGCTCGCCTAGCCCCAAATCCGGCCCTGACAAGCACGCTACAAACTGCGCTATAAGAAGCTGTTGTGAGGCCACATAACAGTAGCCATTAATACTTGAGACAATATTTTTATGAAGTTAATTCATTTCACCTCTACTCGTTCTTTTGGGGATGAAAGTTATAGATGTGGGGCGTATGTTCTGTGGCTTAGTCAAAAGTTACGAAAATTTTAATTCGGTTGCAAAGCTGCATGTAAATTATGTACTACTTTCAGGATCAGTTGCTCTGCCATTAAGGCAAAACAATATGGAAATGTTTGGTGACTGATCCAAGAGGATGATTTCTATACTAAGAAGGGCAACTTCATGACAAATCCGCCACCCTTGATTCATTGTGAAACTCCACTGTCAATGCATTCACTCATAATGAAAGTTCACTGCCAAAATGGCAATATCAACTGTTTAGTGTTTACTGCCTGAACTTCACCAGTAACAAGGCACAAATGATAAAATCATGCATTTATACAGGACACTTTAAAATAATTAAATTCTTGCAAAATCTTAGAATTTGAAATAATTCATGGTAATTTCCTCAGAAACAAAATTGTTTGAACTGTCAAACTGAAAGGTTTAAAGATATACAGTGTAAGTATCAGGTTTTGGATCAATGATATCACAAAATTGATTGTTGGTGCATATAAAGATCTGACTAGCTAGTAGAAAAAATGGACAACATAAACGCATTTTTTCTAATTATATATCAAATCATGTTCGTTCAATCTGGTAACGGAAATACTCGAATACACCTTGTAGTTCACCCCTCCTGGACTTTGTTGGGTTTTATATGCATAATCACTTGAAGAGGAAGTTTTTGTTCAGGAACGTACGAACGGCTTTAGGGCGTTCGTACGTCCAATGTGGCAGATCACTTTGCAGGGAAGGAACGTACGTACGCAGTTAAGGCGTTCGTACGTCCCATGTACCAGATAACGAAAACGTGTTGTACACGTACGTACGTGATTTCGACGTACGTACGTCCTCCTCTAGTTTTGTGCAATATGGGCCTGTTTTGAGCCCAATTCGTGGCTATTGTAAGGCTATACTATAAAGCCAAATAGAAGAGATACAAAACCTTAACTTTTCTAAGAGAGAGATTGTGAGAAGCCATTAGAGAGTTTGAGAGAACTTTTGTGAGGAAGAAGACTTCGGTTTCTTCGTGAGGGCTTGTACAATTGTCTTGTGAAGAAAAGCATCATCCTTTCTCCCCGTGGACGTAGGCATATTGCCGAACCACGTATATCTTGTGTCTTGTGTGTGGTTGCTTGTTTCCTTTTGTCGTTTTTCGTTTTACTTTCATATATTAGTTCAATCATCATATTTTGTGCATTAGTCCGCTGCGCACAACAAGTGGTATCAGAGCTTCGGTTAGATCTTGAGCGTCTTGAAGGTGTTTGAAGAAATTCCGCAGTGAGTTTCTTAATTGTGTTTCAAGTCCAAGGTTCTACCTTTTGTTCGTGGGTTGCATAGAAGGTGTTTGTTGAAATTTCGGTGTGAATTTCAGATTTGTTTACCTTCGGTTGGTGATTGTTTAGTGCTTGAAAGTTGGTGGAAAGATGGCAAAAGAATCGAGTTCGAAGGGGGAAACCAAATCTGTGGTTTACCATCAAGCAAAAATTGATGTAGAGAAGTTTACTGGCACCAATAACTTTGGTATGTGGAGGTGTGAGGTAATGGATGCTCTATGTCAACAAGACCTAGAAGATGTTCTGGAGGATAAGCCAGAAGATGTGGAAGAGAAGGATTGGAAAAAGATGAACAAACGAGCTTGTGGAATCATAAGATCGTGTTTGGCACAAGACATTAAATATCTTGTGATGAATGATGTGTCTGCAAAGGAGATATGGCGTAAATTGGAGGAGAAGTACATGACAAAGACTATCCACAATAAAAACTATCTACTTCGAAAGTTTTATCGAATAGATATGAGAAGAGGTATCTCCATGGCGGAGCATCTTAATGATTTTACCAAGCTACTTGCAGACTTGGCGAATCTAGGAGCAGATGTGAGTGATGAAAGCAAGGCAGTGTGTCTCCTCAATTCGTTACCGGACGAATATGAACACTTGGCTATCACACTTACATATGGAAAGGACAAGCTGGTGTATAGTGAGATTTCTGCAGCATTGTTAAATCATGCGTGTATGAAGAAGGACAAAGAAGAGTCCAAAAGCTCAACACCAGAGGTCTTAGTGGCAAGGGGAAGCTACAATGGTGCGGGTGAGTCTCGTTCAAAGCCGAAGAGGGGGTTTCTAGCAAACAATGAATGTTCCTTTTGTCATGAGAAAGGGCATTGGAAGAAAGATTGTCTTCAAGCCAAAGCAAAGGACAAGAAGGATAACTCTGAGGTAAATATTGCACGTAATAATATAGATGAAGATGATGGTTCTGATTACTCTTTATGTGTTTCATCCATCGATTGTTCCACTAAGGCAAATGAGTGGATATTAGATTCGGTTGGTACGTATCATGTGTGTCCCATAAGGGAATAGTTTTCTAGCTTTAAAAGGCTAGATAATGGTGCAGTAGTGATGGGGAATGATCAACCTTGTCATGTATTGGGGATAGGTACTATTCGATTGAAGATGTTTGATGGAAAGATAAGAGAGTTGAGGAATGTAAGATATGTTCCTGATTTGAAGAAGAACCTTATTTCACTTGGTACTTTAGAAGCCAAAGGTTACAAGGTAGTAGCTCAGAATGGTGTTCTAAAGGTTATGGTTGGTGCAATGGTATTACTAAAGGGTACTCGACGAAGTAACCTGTACTTCTTGCAGGGTAGTACAGTTACATGTGATGTGGCCATGTCAGAGGCTACAACGAAGTTTGCTAGAGAGACTACCAAATTGTGGCATATGCGGTTGACGCATAAATGTGAAAAATCTTTGCAGACATTGACGGAGCAAAGGTTTTGTATGGGTGCTATCGCCTGCAAGTTAGAGTTCGGTGAGCATTGTGATCTGGGCAAGCAGACAAGAGCAAAGTTTGGCACAACTATCCATTGTATGAGTGGAGTTCTTGATTATGTTCACATGAATGTCTGGAGACCTACCAAGTACACAGCTTGGGGAGGTAAGTCTTATTTTGTGTCTTTAGTTGATGAGTTTTCTAGGCGTGCGTGGATGTACATCATGAAGCATAAGGATGAAGTCCTAGAAATATTGAAGTGGAAGAAGCTAGTTGAGGCCCGAATTGACAGAAAGATCATGGTATTGTGCTTAGATAATAGCATAGAGTACAAAGATGATCAGGTCTTGCAAGTATGTCAGACTGAGGGTATTGAGCGTTACTTCACTGTGAGAAAGACACTGCAACAGAATAGGGTGGCAGAACACATGTTGTCTATGGCTGGATTAGGCAAAGTGTTTCGGGTTGAGACATGTCATCTTATTAACAGGTTGCATTTGATTGTGATAAGTGGTAAAACTCTTATGGAGGTTTCTATGTTGGAGCCTGAGAGTTCTCAGCAGGTGGAGAACAAGACCAAAGAGGTTTTGCAGTGGGTGGAGATTGGTATATCTTCATATGTTCCAGTGGGCTCTGTATCTAATGTGGAAACTCTTGTAAGGGTTTTGGGTGTTTCAAATTCTGATGACATGACAGATGATGAGACGATTGGAGATGCAGAAAATGGTGATCCTATTGATGAGGGTCCAATTGCAACTAGATTACCTAAGAAGGAAGAAGAATCTCCAGGTAAAGATGTGCACTTGAAGGTAAACGTTTGCATCCTTATGGCCTTGGTAGTGCAATCTGATTGTGTATTAGCTCTGTTTGATGTGAAAACGGTTGTTTTACATGGTGAGCTAGATGAGGAGATATATATGTCTCAGCTTAGTGGTTTTGGAGTTGCAAAGTATGATGAGTTGGTGTGTTTCAAACCATATATTTCACGAGCAGTGGGCATTGTAGGTAGATACATGCATGATCCTGATGTGAGACATTGGGAAGCTGTGAAATGGATGTTCCACTACATTCAAGGTAGTGTGGAGGTTGGTGTGTTAGTTCAACATGGAAGGACTTTGAGTCTGCGGTGTGGTGGTTATGTGGATGTTGAGTATGATTGTCACTTTGATAGACGTTGGTCTACTCCTGGATATGTGTTTACATTGGCAGTGAGATCTATCAGCAGGTTGTCTACATTACATTCTATGGTTGCTTTGTCTCCGATAGAAGCTTGGAATATTACCGTGACTAAAGTGGTGTATGGGACTAAGTTCTATTGGTTAGAATTGGTCCATATCATTCCTTCGAGTTGATAGTATATCTTGGTGTGAACTACGGTGGCTTGATCCCTTAGAAGGAGGGTACGTAGGCAACCATGAAGTGGTGCAACCGAGGTGGTCTTTCGGGACATGTGTGGGAGTTTGTGATTTGTGTTTGTCGGCTTAGATTTATTGAATCTTCGCCGAGGTGGAGAATTGTTGGTTTTTATATGCATAATCACTTGAAGAGGAAGTTTTTGTTCAGGAACATACGAACGGCTTTAGGGCGTTCGTACGTCCAATGTGGCAGATCACTTTGCAGGGAAGGAACGTACGTACGCAGTTAAGGCGTTCGTACGTCCCATGTACCAGATAACGAAAACGTGTTGTACACGTACGTACGTGATTTCGACGTACGTACGTCCTCCTCTAGTTTTGTGCAATATGAGCCTGTTTTGAGCCCAATTCGTGGCTATTGTAAGGCTATACTATAAAGCCAAATAGAAGAGATACAAAACCTTAACTTTTCTAAGAGAGAGATTGTGAGAAGCCATTAGAGAGTTTGAGAGAACTTTTGTGAGGAAGAAGACTTCGGTTTCTTTGTGAGGGCTTGTACAATTGTCTTGTGAAGAAAAACATCATCCTTTCTC
This sequence comes from Aquilegia eximia, assembly GCA_023053565.1. Classification (NCBI taxonomy): domain Eukaryota; kingdom Viridiplantae; phylum Streptophyta; class Magnoliopsida; order Ranunculales; family Ranunculaceae; genus Aquilegia; species Aquilegia eximia. Next base: position 39,631,772 of record JALIGU010000002.1, read on the forward strand.
CCCGTGGACGTAGGCATATTGCCGAACCACGTATATCTTGTGTCTTGTGTGTGGTTGCTTGTTTACTTTTGTCGTTTTTCGTTTTACTTTCATATATTAGTTCAATCATCATATTTTGTGCATTAGTCCGCTGCGCACAACAGACTTTTTATTTATAGTAGAGATTTCATTAGCTTTTTGGGGGAACTCAATTGATTATGTTTCTCGTACGTACATAAAATATTTATTAAGATTATTCTTTTTTAAAATCTCTTTGAACATGACATGGGACCTGCTCACATAATCGCATTTTATAAATAGATGGAGCTCCAAGCTCATTGTTCACATCCTCATCACTACTCAAAACACAATAAGAAATCAACCATATTCAGTATTGTCTGCAACAACTTAAAGAATGGACAAGTCTTCCCTCAAGTTGATTTTCCTTGTTGCTTTTTTTGCTTGTCGCAACAGGTCTGTCTGTTTAGCAATCTTTATGTGTCTGTGACTCTGTGTGTCCGTTTATAACATTATTACAAAACTGATGAAGCACTGAACTCACACTTCTTGCAATCGATCAGTATAAATTTTTTATTTCAATATATAATCGTTGCGAATGCTAACATTTTTTTTTTCTTTTCTGATGGTGTATGTATAGATTTGCAGACAGCATCTGTGATTTTGCCTTCTGATCAGACGATGCCACCAATGCCACCTTTTGTGCCTCTAGATCAGTTCCCTTGCCTCAAATGGTATCCCGGATTTTGCAGTAGTAACGATGATTGTTGGGGTCTATGTCCCTGCTCATTCTGTGTTGATGGCAAATGTGGTTGCAAGTGCTAAGCCTTGAGGGAAAAAAAATGTAAGCTGAACTTAAATCAAAAATTCAATTTCATTATTGGGCCTACAATCCACTATTAGGAAGGAACAAATAGTTTCAGAAATGTAAGATTTAGGCCCAAAATCCAATAGTTGATTGGATTCAAATTTATTATTGGGCTTTTTTAATTAGTCCAACAATAAATAAATGAAATTAATTACTGGTGATTAAAAATTTCCAATTGCAAAAGGGAAAAGTGGATGATTAAAATTGGCCTATATATCTTGTTGACAGTGAAACTATAAGCTCAACACGTGGCATCTTGGGCATTAACAGGTATCTCAACTTCTCAACTTCTCAAGCACAATGGTAGCAAATTTACAATACATAGTCCTTTTGCTATATGTAGCCTAAATGCATAATTCATCATATGGATCAGTCATCAGTGTACTCTCCAATCTCTTGTTATTTAAGAAAAAAAGTGTACCTAAATCATAACCAAACATGCGCACAACACAAGTAAATGAGTAATAGTATAATACTAGTACTACAGTCTACATACAGTGAGTGAATTGATACAAAGAAACAAGAGCAACCTGCAGCCTGCAGCCTGCAGCCTGCAGGCCCCTTTGTCAAATGGATTGGCAATCAACTTAACACTCATTGTGTAGGATGTGCGTTTATATAATTCCTACCATGGGACATTGGGACCAGTATTTTCTGTGCGTTTACGGAGGGTGTGCATTTGGCCAAGTTTCACTGTAGGCTCTTAAGTTCGAAACATTTTTGATAATGGAAAAAAAAAAAAAAAAGAGTCTACTATACTACATCTACATCAGGAAATCATAAATGATAAGAGATCTGATTTTAGTCAATCTAATGGTTAGTGTTTTTCGTCGAAAGGAATGAACATGAACATGAACTTAAACAGTTGAACTTCATTGTTGATCTAAGGATATCACTTTTGTTCATAAAATTAGTAAATAAATTGTGGAAATTTTCTTATTATGACGAGAACTAGACTAGTTATATACAAACAAATATTGAAACATCATGATGTGTTTACATAAGTTTCACAAAAAATTGTCAAGACGCGTTAATGATTTCAGGTGCAACAACACTACATGGTGGACCTATGAACGCATGGCAAACACAAGCGATATGAACAGGGCTTGAACCACCTGTTTTGATAGCAACAGCCACAAACAAGATGACGAAATTAATAATTTTGTGTTTAAACTCAATTAATTAGCAATACTTAACTTTCCACATAGCAAGATTAAGACCTTTTTACAAGGGGTGATTTAGGTTTTGGTCACCCCTTTTTAGTATAAATTAGGTTTTGGAGCCGGTTTTTATCTTTATTAGGGTTTAGAGCTCATTTTCGAACCAACAACTAAAAAAACCCGGTTGAACCGAAAATATTTTTAAAATACCTAATTTTACCCCTGAAACTCACGTGATGGTATTTTGGCCATTATAAATAATTATTTGGGTCAATTGTCGGTTCAGCTCTAAACCCTAATAAAAATAAAAACCGGCTCCAAAACCTAATTTATACTAAAAAGTGGTGACCAAAACCTAAACCACCCTTTTACAAGTGCACACACACCACGCTTAAACTCGGATGAAGTTTTATAGTTCAGAAACTCACAATCTCACATAGGTAGCTTAATCAAACCTTGAACAAGTAATGTCGAGCGACATATATGTTGCCTTAGATGTACTTTTCAGCAATGCAGTCGACATATGGCAACCACAAGCAATAAACATAGGTGACAATAACCACCAGTTAACCATGAACAGTGTTGTATATATTTGACTGAAATCAATAATTATGTTACACAAAATGCTTAATCAACTTTATTATCCACATTATTGATTATTAGTGGGTATCTGACCTTTTTAAGAAATATGTACGTAAGCAAAAGTCTGATCATGCGCGAATTTATCATTTTTAAAATGCACCAAGATCGACCTTAAGACTAATATAGTTAACTACAAAACACATATACTTCTCTAAAGTAAACATGGATTAAATTTAAACGTAAACGACAATGTTAATTAAATCAGTAACTTTATTACATTCTTACTAATCTCATAAAAAAACTAATAAAAAAATAGACCAAAGAGGAAAGATATGGTTTGATCATGATCATAAAGATGTGGTGAAAGATGATGAGCTTATCCTCTCGTAACCAGTAACCAATCTCATTGGGTTTCATGACATGAAAGTGAGAAAATATAAAGAGAAAAGCATTGGTTGATTTAGTGGATGAAGTGGAGAGACAAAACACACATGGTACCAGTAAGAGTACTAAAAAAGTGAGAGCCAAATTTCATGATGGGAAGCTGAAAGTATGTAAAAGAAAAGAAAAAATGTTTGTGTGTTATGTGAGAGACTGAGAGAGAAGAGAAGGAAGGAAGAACATCTGGGGTTATTTGGTTGAATTGATGGGTTAATCAATAAGGTGCCTTAGTGGTGCACCTAGCACCTAATGGGTTCATGTTATTTTGGGTCCCAGAGAGTATTATTTAGCACTTGTTTGAGACTGTTTTTGTTTGGTTCTTGGTCTATGTGGGTGGTAGTTAAATCAGTTACCATCCTTACGTAACTCGTAGCGCCATTTTAGGGCCAATGTTCATCATCATTGAAGTGCAATTTTGTGTATATATATGCTATATCCTCTAGGATTTGAGTGCTGATCAGCTCACTATATATATGTACTTAATTCTTCGATATTTTTTGGTCAATTCGTTGTATAAAAATATTTGTGAGCTTTCTAGCTATTTGATTACCCATTGGCTCTTCTCATATCAAATGGTTAAAAAAAGAAGCTATAAGCTGAAGAAGCAAGTGCAACATTTTAGTTTGCAATATCAAAAATTGTCTAGCACTTTTACAGAAGATCTGAGTGTCCTCGTCATATATTTGTAATGTAGTGAAAGTGGAAAACAATCCTAGAAATTTTGTTGTTTGATTCTGAGACCTATTTGAAACATTGAAATGACAACCTATATATAGACACGGCGCTGAGGTAAAATGCTCTCTTTAATGTACACTTTTGTAACCTTATCTCACATTTTTGTTTGCTTTGTAAAATATCTAATGAAAAAGGTTTAGGTGAAGAAGAAGAAGAAGATATCGACATACATTGTTGTCTATCAGTCTACTGATTGAAGTAGAGTACATCTGTACATACTTACTTGATCTCGATCGATCTCCAGACCAACATGTACATAAGCTGTGAATATGTGATTAATTACTATGGGAATGTGGCCTTAAAACCCTCCACAAATAATATCGTTTTGTATATTTTAGAATTCAGATACCCTAGTTCATCAAGAATGCATTGAAGATGAAAAGAAGAATTATTATTGAAACATAATATATATCCTGGTGAGACATAGAAAGGACTGCTAAAAATAGATAAGATATGTTATCAACGCCTTGGTAAAATTTGAATGTAGCAATAGTTATGTGTTTTATTTGTAATCTTATCTTCAACAACATTTGTGATTCTTACATGTTGAAACATAATTACAATTACAAGTAAGAGAGGACTAAGTCACTATCTCCTAGACATGAATTATGCTTCCAATCTCTAAGCAACAACAGTCAGAGTATTAAACAGTAAAGTATATATGATTCCTTCACTCAGTGTCTACCTTATCTTTCTTTCAAAGAAACACATAGCTGACATAGTTTGCTAAGAAAGTTTGATGGTCCCAGGACTTGTTATTAATTTGTGTTGTTTTGCTTCAATACATATTTACTGTCCACCACCATCACTACCATCATCAGTGCATTCCAGGGCTGAAGTTCTCAAATGGGTTGGAAACTTGGAATTTAGTTTGATGCAAGTGATAGAGAAAGACTATATGCTTGTCACTATACCAGTTTATAGTTCCTACTACAATAACTTCTTGTTCACAAAAGTCCAACAACTGCAGAGATTCACACTTACAGAAGCTTACATTTGCCAACATGCAGAGGAATTGATGTCAGCTATGCAGACAATTCAATGAAATTTATGCCAGATCTGAATGATTTTTCTTTTTTTCAAACAAATGGTCTCAACTTTTAATTCTTTTGTGTTTGGTTAGATGTAGTAGCAAGGGAAATTGATTATGCATGGAAGATCCATACACACTATGCAGGGGGGAAAAAGAATCAGATATTAAAACTATTGTCCC